>CM024611.1:53673395-54376769 GCA_014182575.1 Eucalyptus decipiens
AACTTTAGTGATATCCTCCTTTCTCCATAATTAGGACTGGTTGCCTCCTGCTTTCCTCTTTAAATTGTTCTGCTCTGAGACTGATACTGTCATCTATAAAGCAAGTAGGTGTTTCCAGTACCAAGTTTGTGTCGGAAGATGACTAAATGAGCAATGCATTTCTAAGCCATTTTCACTTTGACACAGTTCAAGTGTATCTTTTGTGGCTTGGTTATGCTACATTTGCTTCAATTTATTATCCTAAAACCTGAATGTTAATTTATATGATGGGAAGTTAGATGACATTACTAATCATTGTGATTGCTTCATATACGAACCAGGGCTTGTTATGGTGTTCTGCGGTTTGTTATGGAAAGTGGAGCAAAGGGTTGTGAGGTTAGTTACCAAATGCCATCCCATGATGCCCCCAACTTGTTTTCTCAGGCCATAGTGGATTTCATTTGCTGAAATTTCTGAATGATTTATAGGTAATTGTCAGTGGGAAGCTGAGGGCTCAGCGTGCCAAGTCAATGAAGTTCAAGGATGGCTACATGATTTCTTCTGGTCAGCCAGTCAACGAGTACATTGATTCCGCTGTTAGACATGTTCTCTTGAGACAGGTATGTCCTTAAGTGCAATTTCATGGTCATCGCCGCAGCGACAACTAAAGCAAATGCGTGTGCCATGCGTGCACAGCTTGCATCTGCATCAGCTTCTAATGTGTATGGCGGTTTTTCTCTGTGGGTTCAGGGGGTTCTTGGTATTAAGGTCAAGATTATGCTTGACTGGGACCCCAAGGGAAAACAAGGTCCCATGACGCCTCTGCCCGATCTCGTGACCATTCATCCCCCCAAGGATGAAGAGCTGTACACGAGGCCCGTAACGGAGACCCCAGACGTCATCGACGTTGCTGTACCAGTGATCTAAACTTATGATGTGTAGTAAATTTTTGTCACGGTTGATGTTCGCCCCTCGACTGATCTTTAGGGCCTTTGGTTGCTGATGTTGCTGGACGAAGAGATTTGCCAGATGCTTTCGTGTTGTTTATCCACCCATAAATTGTGATACGCCGATGCTTGCGCCCATCAATGTATTCTTTATCTGTCTACATTCGGGTTCCACTGTTCTTGGCCTCCCGACGCATTTAGGTCGGTTCGCCTAGGTCTTGTTCGAGATTATTTCTTCGACGAATATGGTGATGACTCTTTGAGTAAAATTTCTTGCACGAATCGGCACATCTTGTAGCGTCAAAGAAGGAATTTGCATTCTCCACTGATTGAATGAATGGTGAGGCCTAGCCAGGTGCTTTTAGCTTTATCTGTTCCCCACCAATCGATCAATTATCCAATAATAGGCAGACGACAGATTTTGCCCTCTTGTGTTTTCCTTCACTGTACCACATCAATTCCTAACTGCGCTTTATGGAAAAGTCGTGCATGTAATCCGAGTGTTGGATGAGTAGGTTTTAGGCTGTTCGAATTTATTTTCAGTTGTTAGAATTTATAATTTATTTGCCTTGAAACTGATTTTGAAACCTATTCTGTTTTACCAGTTGGATTTTAAGGTATACTTGAAAATATGTTTTTCTTTTATTCATTTTTTTTATAGCAAAATATTATGACTAAAGTGAAAGATAAATGGGGGCCAACGAGCAAAGACGAGTCAGGAACAAGCAAAGATTGTGAGGCCTGGAGGAAGCCACGAGCAAGAGAGGAGGGTGTAGTATCACGAGAGAGAGGGAGAGAGAGAGAGAGAGAGAGTTGTAGGTGTTTGGGTGAGGTTGAAGAGAGAGAGAGAGAGAGATGGAGATAAAAATGTCAAGGGAAAAATTAAAATTTTGACTTTACAAAAGCAATTCCAACTATGGTCTGATTATTGGGTGGTTTTTCACTCAAAACTTAAAATCGGATCAGGTTTTAGGGTAGTCAAATTTAATTTTCAATAGAACCAATTCAATTTACTCGGAATAAGAAACCAAACGAATATTGAGAAGTAAAACGACTCGGTGCACAATCTTAATGTGTAGTGTATTATCGTAATGTTTCGTCTTCAGTTAAGTAATAGTCATGGTGATCGATTGATGTTACAATTAATAAATTTATATCTATTTACCCTGATATTATGTTTATATGATGCGTAATGTAAGTTTCGAATACGACCAAAACCAATTTTTTTTTAAGTTGGAAATATTATTTTATTCTTACCCCAAAAAATGTTATTATTTTATTTCGAGAGAAATTGACTTTTGAACCTAATTAAAAAAGTAGAAAATTAACAAAATGCGATTCGCAGCCGTACACAACCGTTCGAACCATTAAAAACCCAAATCCAACCTCCTCTGCTTCCCAGTCGGTTCCCTCCTCCTGCTTTTCCCCGCCATCTCTCTCTCTCTCTCTCTCTCTGCGATTCTCTCGAACACGTCAAGTTCGTCATCGCCATCGCCATCGCCGAATTGACCGGAAGTCAACCTCCCTAGGGTTCTCGATCGCCGTTCCCGGACCCCTCGGATCGACGGCGCGAGCGGATACGGCCCTGGGGAAGCGATGCCGGTGAGCCTGACGCCGAACGCCATCCCGGCCATCAACGGCGGCGACGTCGACTCGAAGCCGCTGGTCCAGGTCGTCGACGTCAGGCCGGTCGGCGGGAGCGGCGGCCAGCGGCACCGCCTCCTGCTCTCCGACGGCGCCTCCTCCCAGCACGCGATGCTCGCCACGCAGCTCAACGACCTCGTCAAGTCCGGCCGCGTCCGCAAGGGCTCTGTCGTCCAGCTGATCGACTACATCTGCAGCGTCGTCCAGAACCGCAAGTGAGTAACATGGTGGCGGCGGCGGCGGTCTCGTCGCCGCCGTTTCGCTCCATGATTTTGGACTTGAATGGGATGGTCATTGATTTTAGTGAATTTGGAGTAGCCGATCGATGTAGAGTCTTGGTGTTCGATCTTATGGAGAGAGAGGTCTGTCGGTGAGCGATGATTTCGACATTACCTAAAGATGAAGGTCGCTACTCCTTTGAATTGCAGATATGAGTGCTCTGTTGATTTGTGTGGTTTTAAGCATGATGTTGATCAGTATAGCTCTTAGATATCTAGTGTAATGCTTTTCATGATGCAGAGCCGCCTTACCAGAACTGGAAAAGTAAAGGATAGAAATGGTGTTTAAATGCTCGAAAGTTGCTTTGAATGAGTCGTTTTAGCAATCTATCTGGGAATGAGCTATTGATCCAAGTGAATGTATTCTGAAGCGATACATGTTAGGAGTGGACAGAGCACTGCAATGTCATAGATTTGAGTTTTGTGCATTTAGGTGTTTAGATTGTGCAGCAATGTAATTGGTTAAATAAGTGCTTAGTTTGTAATGTTCAGGGTATGAAGAATATCTCTTTTTCAAACTTTATGCGAGAACTAGCAAGAACGGGTTCAAGAAGTTGTAGAAAATTTTATCATGGTTTTTCTGGTGTTGTATAGAAGCAGCTTGAAGTTTGTGGTCTTGGAAGAAAGTAAAAGCACTACGACAATATATTGGTACCCGTTCAAGAGTGACTAGATCAAGAGGCTTGACTGTTGAGAATTAGTTGTATTTCTACTATTCATTTGCTAGTTACGATGACAAATCAAACTGAAATGCCTCATTGTTTTCATTTAATTAGTTGGAATCTATGTTCTTGTGAAGTGAAGAGATCTTAACTTTGATTTCCAGGATCATCGTTGTGCTAAACATGGAGACCATTATACCAGACTGTGAAATCATTAGGCAAAAATGTATCCTGAGACCAACGCAGCAGCTCAGAAAGTGATGCCTAGTATCAACACTGGGAATGTTCAGAGGTTCAGTAATGACAATATCAATGGCAGGAAATCCCTGTACAAAATGGACAGAATTTCCAATCAGCTGTTCAACCTCCTCCCCGAGCAAATGCTGTGCAGGAATATGCAAAGTTTTCGACCAACTGTTCAACCTCCATATCAGCCTCCGCCAAACTACAGAAATCGTGGCCCAATTATGAAGAATGAGGCACCTGCATCATACCTATTGCTGCTCTCAACCCTTATCAAGGCAGGTGGGCCATAAAGGCAAGTCACTGCAAAAGGAAGTCTTCGCCGATATAATAATGCACGTGGTGATGGGAAGGTTTTCTCCTTTGATCTCCTTGATTCTGATGGGGGAGAAATTCGGGTGACATGCTTCAATGCTGTTGTTGATCGTTTCTACGATATAATTGAGGTAGGAAAAGTCTACTTGATCTCAAAAGGTAGCTTGAAACCTGCACAAAAGAACTTTAATCATCTGAAGAACGAGTGGGAGATTTTTTTGGAGGCCACTTCGACTGTGGATGTTTGTCCCGAGGAAGATGCTTCGATTCCACAACAGCAGTTCTCCTTCAGACCTATTAGTGACATTGAGAATGCTGAGAATAATTCTATTATTGATGTTATTGGAGTTGTTGTCTATCAACCCCTCTGTTCCAATCTTAAGAAAAATGGTATGGAAACTCAGAGAAGAAATCTGAATCTGAAGGATGGATCTGGAAGGACCGTGGAATTGACTCTCTGGGGTGAGTTCTGCAACAGGGAGGGTCAGAAAGTGCAGAGATGATTGATTCTGGAATCTTTCCAGTTTTGGCTGTCAAAGCTGGGAAAGTCAGTGACTTCAGTGGAAAATCTATTGGCACCATTTCTTCCTCGCAGCTTTTTATTAATCTGGATATTCCAGAGGCTTGTAGTCTGAGAAACTGGTTCGATTTTGGGGGGAAGGATGCGGCTTCTCTGTCCATTTCCAGGAAATCATGTCTGGAGGATCCAAGAATGAGATACGTAAGACTGTGTCTCAAATCAAAGAAGAAGGCCTTGGAAGATCAGATAAGCCAGATTGGATCACAGTGAAGGCGACAGTATCTTTCATCAAGACTGATACTTTCTGCTACACAGCTTGCCCATTGATGATTGGAGATAGACAATGTAATAAGAAAGTGACGAGGGCAGGAAACACAAGATGGCTGTGCGATAGGTGCAACCAAGAGTTCGAGGAGTGTGATTACAGGTATCTCCTCCAAGTCCAAATACAAGATCATACCGGATTGACTTGGGTGACTGCTTTCCAGGAATCCGGTGAAGAGATCTTAGGTTTCTCGACCAAGGACTTGTTCAAGCTCAAACAGCAGGACGATGAAAGATTTGCTGAGACTGTCCGAAGTAAACTTTCTATCAGTTTCTATTCAGGCTCAAAATAAAGGAGGAAACATATGGAGATGAACAGAGAGTGAAGATCACCGTAGTTAAGGCCGATAAGGTTAACTACTCTTCAGAGAGCCAATACATGCTAGATTTGATTTCGAAAGTCTCGTGATAAACAAGAACAAAGGTTCTGGGTGATTAATAGGTGGCTCTCTGTTTTAAGAGAGAATTAATAAGCAGTAGCATTCTTTCCCACCAGATTATTCTTTATCATCAAGCGACTTGAGTTTTAGACAAATGTAATTGTTTTAGCAAACCTGTAACGTAGGAACAATTGAAAGGTCTTTGTTCTTTGAAACATCATGTATCTGTTCATTTCTTCCGCCGTAGATTTTTCTCGGTGGTCTGAAAGAGGTTTCTAAGCTGTCCTTTGAGGCAAAGAGCAAATAAAAAAACAGCGACCCGTTTCCTTGATGTGCCAAAATGGAACTCACAAATTTCACATTTCATCAGCTTTCCGAGGGCAATGTTACAGCTAAAAGAAGTGACAGATTACAAATACAGTACAGAGATCAGTACAGAAAGCATCAACACGACAGAGAAATCACATGAGTGAAAGAATCTCCCCCCTCTCTCTCTTTCTCCTCTCAGCTTCTCTTAACGGGGTCGAAGTTGGAGACGCCAATCACGGCACCGATGATGGCACCGAGCACAACCCCACCGGCCACGATGCTGAGCAAGAAGTTCTTGAGGGAGGGAGAGAGCCCGGACCCGGCTGCCTCGGCCACTTCCGGGACCACCATCGAGGCCGTGAGCGCGGCTGCGGTCAATCCCGTGATGGCCTTCTCCTTCAGCGAAGCCCTGACTTCAATTTCCCGCTGCTCTTCGACCCCGGGATTGGCTTTGTCGATCTCACAGGCAATGGCTTGAAGAAGCTGTCGGAGTTCGGCATCTTCTTTTGCCCGGCAAAGGCTAACGGCATAGCCATCGAAACTGCGGAGGTTGAAGCCATTGTTCTGCCAAAATCTCAGCTCACCCTCCCCCTCTCTCTCTCTAGTTTCAGTCGTTTTGGCCTCTGCAAGTATTAACTGTTAAATGGTGAACAAGCTGTTGAATGGATGGTCTTGAGAGGGAGGAAGGGACAATGTGAGGTGGAAAATAGAGAAGATCCCAATCGGCTTGGTCCATGGAGAGGCTTGTCCGACGTGTCAGGCTCTCCTTTTAGGGTTGATGGATAAGGTTATCTTCACTTAGCCCAAGCGCCCAATCACCATCAAGCAAGTGATGTCCTGGAGTCTGGGATGTTGGTTGAAGCTTCCAGGGCCATAACATTTGCCTAGAACCGTGAATAGATGTATACATTTTATGGGCTTGCATTAGCCCAATGAGTCTCGACATAACACGGCGAGATGGGGTGACTCGGTAAAGTTATTCGCACCGAAATAAATTAACAAGAGACGTCAATTTAGCATGATAGAAATGAAAGTGATCCGAACTTGAAACAATATATTGATTCATTCATTTTTAAGGCCAAATTTTCATCACCAAATGTTTGAAACTCGAGAGTTGCTTGACGAGCATAAGGGAGTGATTTTTTAATGATGCAACCATCAAAACGACACAAGATCCGATTGCCACTCACGCAGCAGTCTCCAAAAGCGGGAAAGGGAAGAGTTCAAACATGGGGTTCGTGAGGCGGCTCCTCTCGACCGTGCGAAAGACTGTAGATTAGATTGTGTCCATCGTCACTGGGTCTAGAAGAACATGCATCATCGGTTCAACGGATCATGCTAATGTGTGTAGCATCACTTGCTTCGTGAAAGCTCTCGTTCCTCCTTGCATTTTGTCGAGAATCCCAGTGACTTTCCACGGAGTAAGGAGAGAGAAAATCGATGCATATTTGATGCAAAGTGCACTCAGTGGCAAACAGTACACGCATTGGAAAAAACAGAACAGGATCATTCCAATAAACTATGATCATACCAAGCCACAAGAAATGACATAAGTAAAAGTAGAGGTTAAACAAAATCAAACGAATTGAATGCAGCAAAAGAATAAGAATCGAATAACTCCATTGCTCTTTGGTATCATATACAGTTTCTTCATTAGAAATATAAGGGATGAGCCGTGCATTCCCGTCGGCTAAAAGGAGGAGAGCTGGCTCGTTTGTTTAATGAACACGGAGTAAATTCTGCTCCTTTGAGACACAAGCACATGAAAATGGAGTTCAGCACCAACCAAATACATCTGCGGTTCACACGATATGAGCTCAAACCTGTCAAACAAATTATACAGCAGCAGAGAGTAAAGATGGTATTCCAAAAGAAGTGGATATCGTGAAATACCGGATGCTTCATCAATCATCAAGCCTTAAGCATTTTCCTGGACCAACGATCTTTTAACCAAATCGAACCTAATGATATACTGAAAGACTAGTCTGAAATACGATGCTAATTGCTAAGTTTCACCGCCTTAGAGGAGTTAAAAACAAAATCGAAGCATAGCTTATGAAAGATTGAATCAGATCCAACACAAGAAATGCCGTGACTTCACACTCGGCAATTTTCAGATTATAGATGTTAATGTTTAGACGTCGGTTTGAGTGAGGAACACACACGGCGACACACTGATCAAGGGAAGAAAAAGAAGGCACATACTTGCAGCTAACTAGGAACTTGCTGGACGAGTCAAAACCGTCCATTAGCAGCCGCTTGATCCAGTATAGCTGACTTGAACTTCTTGAGGGAGCAGACGATACTTAATACCGAGTTCCTCAAAGAGTTTCTTGAGTTCCAGCACAAGCTCCGACCTGCGGCTGCTCTTATCACCGTAGTTTTGGAAATTGATCGTGTGATTAACGTAAAGGCCCAACTTCAACTTGTTAACTTCCTCGATCTCCTTAACCACAACACTGTGAGCCGGACGCCAGTGTTTAGGCCTGCTTTCCAAGTACCTGGCATTTACACCCGATGAATGCCATTCAATTGAAGGAATGCACAAATATTCATATAGAAGAGCATATTCCACAGTACTAATGTCCATCTATATTCTCCATAAATAGAAATAGTGACGTGACCATTTTTTGTGCATTTTGATAAGCTACATCTTGAAGAGTCAAAAGCATAAACTTTATCACAAAAAACATGCAAAAACATTACGAAAAATGGAAAGTGTACTTGATGTCTCGTGCATATTACAAAATATCTTGATATGAAGCAACTCGATCTGATAACATCATTGTTTCTATTGTGCAGCCGTGCCTTTCTTCATATTGAAAAAGGGGCTGCTCTATTTCGTCAGATAGGTTTCACAAATGGCCAATGCTGACACCGAATTCTAAACAACC
This sequence comes from Eucalyptus decipiens, assembly GCA_014182575.1. Lineage (NCBI taxonomy): Eukaryota > Viridiplantae > Streptophyta > Magnoliopsida > Myrtales > Myrtaceae > Eucalyptus > Eucalyptus decipiens. The sequence continues at coordinate 53,681,891 of CM024611.1, forward strand.
AGGACACCATCTACAGACTAATAATGAATTCATAACGGGTGTTTTATGCCGCACCTCATCATAATCGACACGGTTGATTATGCATGCAAAATGTACTGCCTGAATTTGAGATACAGAGACTGCAGATGACATACGTTTTAATTCTAGATTTTAGATCTCCAATTTTCTCGACTGAAGTAGCGAAGTCAACAGTGAACTCCACCGAATCGCTCATTTCTGGGCTCCTATAGTAATTGCTGATAGGTTTAGTTGCCAAAACTGAATTTGGGTAGAATATCTTTTCACCGTCATATTTCAAGAAGATTGTAGTCAAAATATTCATCTCTTCAACCACCATCTGCAAAGGAATCAAAATGTCAGCCAGATTGTTGCCCGACACAATATAGTCTTGTAGAGTTGTAGGATTAATAAGTCACCTGCACTCCATCAATTACGCAACGGTCACCCACATCAAAGGGATGCATTATAAAGACGAATATGATGGCTTCGAAAACGGTTTTGGCCGTGTTACAAACATAAACACCACGAGCAAAAGCTGAGATGATATGAAGACGAGTACTTGTGTCGTCATAAATCCCATCAAAAGTAACCAGATAATGATGATCACAATGAGCAAAATTCCTGAAGCAAGCTTATTCAGCTCGTCTATGGCTGTTTTCGTATCGTTTAAGGAGAGGGCAAGAGATTTACGCTCAAGATACACATTTACCTGCAATGACAAATTACATTGTCAGCTCCACAAGTTAAATAATCATCTCAATGGCCTGTGTCAAAATCTTAAATTGTCGCTTTGATGTCCGAGAACCTTCCTGAGGAAGAAGCACTCGATGACTCATTCCTCTTTGGTAAACTTGTGGACCTAGGGAAGTACGTACCATTCATCAAGTCCAAATGAATACTTTTGGTTAGAGTATAGTTTCATGTGCATCCTAGGACAAAAAACAAACTCTGGGTCTCAGATGCATGGTCTCAGTACTCTCTTAGGATCTCAGCAACTCAAATACGTAAAAGACCTTGCAATTCTTTTAACTCCAAAGGACCCCCATCTTTTGTTACGAACTTTATAACAGAATTGGTCAGAGATGCCTATTGAGAAGCATGGAATTATGGGAAATCATCTAACAAACCACACTGGGGTAATGAGTTGCACAATACTCGTTCATGAGTTTTAATGAAGTAATATATGACAAAAATTGCTTCAAGCAAATTGAAACCCATTAATAAACCACTGAACCGAGAGAGAATGTGGAGATGGTCATGATAGTAAAATGGAGATTTTCTGAAATGGGAAACATTCTCGAGGGCTAGGAACTAGAATTGAAATGTAACTTTAAATCCTTAGCATGTTCTTACCAGCCAATTCTTCAAAGATGATCTCCTGATCTTCCTAGTTTCCATTGCTTCTGGAAACAACGGGATCACGTGGTCAACATCTTCCTTGTTCATGAAGCGCAAAAGATCCTCCTCTTCGATGAACCTAGTAAAAGCATAATGCAGGAATCAGAAGCAGATTCAAACAAAAGTCCTTCTATGACACAAGAAAGTCAGACATTAGCTTTTCTCACTTGCTCCTGGGCTTCGCTACATTCCTGAATATCTGATAAGCAGCAGCCTTGGCCTCCCATTCGTTAGTGATCTCCCTATCTGGTTGCTGTTCCTCCTCGTCATCACTTTGATCAAGGCTCTCGGCAAGAGTTGACAGCCCTGACCCGCCAATGACGTTAATCAACCCTTTCATAGTCCAAGCAGAAATTTTATCCTGCTTCATCTTATGTAACTTCTCAACATCAATCACCTCCTCTTGCTTCTTAGCTGCGTCCTTATTGTATTTCGTGAAACTGAGCCGGCCACTACTTCTCGAGCGGCCAATATATTCGGCCATCTCCATCAGTGGCGGGCCTGAAAGGGTCCTGACAACATACTGGTGAAAGAGCGACTCTTGGATGCGATCAAAGAACCTCGTGCATTGAAATGAAGAGGATAGTAACTTTATCAACAGTGTTTTGATCAGCCATATGGCAGCTCCAATGAGACAAGAAGCAAGAGCCCTCGTGATGTAATTCAGAATCTTTTCTGTGTGTCTTGATCGCTTGACTCCATGATTTATTAACAAGGCCCAAGCTAAAAGAACCAAACCTAACCACATAAATGCCTGTACACCCTTTTTCAATCCATATACAAAGTACAGAACCTTCTGTTTGAGCAAAAATTCCCTCTCAATCAAGAAAACCACTATATTGATCAGCCATTCAGTCACTAGCCTCCCACAAAAAATCACCAACACCAGCACACACCATCTCCACAATCTCAATCCCCAAATACAAGTATGTCGCAGCTTGTGAACAGTTAAACTTGCAATCAGAAGTCCCATAATGGACACAAATGCAACCCACTCCACCAATATTACCTTAGGACACTTCTTACCAGCCATTTGTTGGACCTTCAAGTTTGCAGTCTTGTACACCTCCTCATCATCTTCCTCCTCTGGAACAGGGGATGTGATCAACGGCGTCCGAGGCGTGATTGGCACAGACTTCACATTGTCTTTATTGGCACCAGAACTTGCGGCATTATACGGTGAACCCATTCTAGGTGAATTTCTGTAGGGAGACTGAGGATACTTCACTTGGGTTCTCTCTTTAACTAAATTAGCATCACCAGGATATGATGGTTCTGCTAATCTCGATTTCGGCTTCGAAAAGTAAGACCTCGAAAGGGACTTCTTGGCGGGGATTTTTGGAGGCTTAGAAGCAGATGGGCTAGGTTGGGGGAGTCCTTGAGGGGAGGGCTTGTCAAGTTGAAATCTTGCACTCTAGATTGAAGGTTTTCAAAGCTCTGTGAGCTCAATATTGGGTCTTGGGAGGAGCCTCTGCTCCGATACTCGCTGCCCGAGATCATGACTACTACTTCGTTCGTCTCGTTCTTCTCCGACACGCCTCTACTTGTCTCCATGAGAACTCCAGCTCTTTTAACAAATGCAGAAGCCCTTTATCCCAAATCAAGAAAGTGACCAAAGAGTAAAGCTCAGCTCAGAATCCTTTAAAAATGGAAGCTTTCCCTAAGGGTCACGCTCTAGCTAATATTAAAGAATACTTAGGCATAATTCGAGCAGCGGGACAAATTAAGCAACACAAAAAACAAATAATTAATGCAGTCCCGGGCAATTTGGGAGTACCCAGTTCGTTATCTTGAGCTCCGTCTCGTATTCTTCCCGCTTCTTTCTAACAGAGCACAAAGGAAAGCAGAGGAAAAAGGCAACAAACAAGAAGCAAGCAAGCAAATTAGCAAGGAACTCTGACGGGACGAGGAGGAGGCAGGGTGGAATTGACGATGAAAATGCGACTATTCAGCTGGGTTTTAAGGAGGGTTTGAGCGGTCGGGATTGACTTCCATGTGGGCGGTAGGGAGAGTTCTCCTCTCTCAAACGGCTGCTAACAAACCAAGCGTCGACCATGGCAGAGAATGAAGTGAGGAAATGGGACAAACCGGCCATGGAAGTACTGTTGATCGATGCTTCCTGTTCAATACATTCGGCATTATTAACGTTATCATCGTTTATTTTGTGGCAACATGTTAGGCACAAGTTCGGTCAGGCCCTTTTTGTCTGCTTGCTTTTGACCTTTTTTTTTTTTTTTATCTTTTTATTTGCTGTGACATCAGCACTACAGATCTAAGCAAGAGAATCATATTTATAAAGTAAGAAAATACTTCCGATAAGATGTTATCGACTCCCGACATGTGTTGTGTAAATGTCATGTTACTCCGAGAGCTTGTTGCACAAAAGAAGCAGGATTGCTCGAGTACTGCTCCGACATCCTATGACATCCTATGATTATATCATCGAATGAAATTTTGTTCTTCAGAGAAGGTGATTAGGGTAAAGACTAAAAAAGTAGGAAATATGTTCAGCCATTTTTGAATGACATGACTGTCAAGGGAAAGGGAAAGCCAAATCTAGTTCAACCATTTTTGTTCAGCCATTTTTGTTCTTTAGAGAAGGTGATTAGGGTAAAGACTAAAAAAGTAGGAAATATGTTCAGCCATTTTTGAATGACATGACTGTCAAGGGAAAGGGCAAGCCAAAACTAGTTCAACTTATGGGATGATTTGATGTGCCGCAGCCAGAGTGGAAAGCGTTGTACACGTGCAAATCATGTTTTTATATTGTGTTGTGATGGTTGCAGGATTGGACAATTATTAGAACCTTTTGGAAAAAGAACATGCCGGACAACCTTTCGTTTTTTGGACATTTTGTGATAATTTCAGGTCAGCACGCCTTTTCAACTTTAGTGGTTGAGAGTTTAACGGGCTCTCATTTCAAACTTTAACTAGAATTTTCGTAGAATTTACCAGCAACACTTTATAGTTCGAAATAATATATTGACTCAATCTACCTTTTTATGTAAATCTGCAACACGTCTAATATCAAATGTTGAGCAAAGAGCAAGATGCGTTAAGTACAATACAGTGACAAGGGATTGAAAGGAGAAAATGAATAACATTTCATTGATGTACAAGGTTAGACCAATCAAAATCAGATAATCTGATAACGATTTGTTATAGCGTATCGCCTCAATCTACTTATTTATGCAAATTGCAACACATCATATATCAAGTGCTGAGTGGAAAGCAAGATAACAAGGGATTGAAAGGGTGAAAAAGGAACGATATTTCATTGATGTGCAGGGTTGAACAATCAAAATCGGATAATTTCAAGTGATTCATTGAGATTCTCTGGGCCCTCGAGGTACTGGAATGAATTCTGAATCCGTTCGCCAAGCAATCGTATCTGCACTCCATAGAGAAAACAAAATAGAAGGCATCATTATGAGCAGGAACCTTTCAACATGATCAACGAATTCTTCTAGTGGAAATTAACCAGATGACCCTTGATGGATTTTACATTATACATTGGGTCATTAAACTGATAATGCAGCCAATCAAGCTAAGAGCTCAAATTGTTCAAGAGTGACGTGACAAATATCTAAAATTTCTGCAATTTCATCAATAGTTACCTCAAATCCAGCCAGGTCTGTAGCATTAGTAGTAGACATATCTTAGTCAAATGAGTAAAATTGACGAACGTATGTCTCAATGCTAGAGTTATCTCCTCCATAATTATAAGCAGAATTCGAAAGTTGGTGAGCAAAGGCGTTAGGATCCAATTCCCAGCATACTGTGATTTCATACCTTTTGTTAGCCTAAAGGACGTTCAACTTATGATCAGGAAAAGCAAATGATCACTTTACGACATACTTGCAGCTGGCTAGGAACTTCGCACATCGAGGAGTCAGAATCTCGCATCAGCAGGCGCTGAACCAGTGTAGCTGACTCGAACTTCTTGAGGAAGCAGACGGTAACTGATACCCAGTTTCTCGAAGATCCTCTTCAGCTCCCACACGAGCTCTGATCTCCGGGTGCTCCTGTCTCCTGGGTTTTGGAAATTTATCGTGTGACGGACGTGTAGAGTTATCTTCAACTTGTTCATGTCTTCGATCTCAGAAACGTCAAAGCCGTGATCCTTCTTCCAATAGTCAGACCTATCTTCCAAGTACCTGATTTTTTTTTTTATTTTTTATTTTTCACCCAAGGAATGCCATTCCATCAGAAACTTGTATACGATTGTATGGGAGGAGAACTCAGCAATGCTAATGAAAAATGCCTGGTGTAAATTGTCTGCATTCTTTCTCGCGTTATGAACAAAAGAAAGCATAATCACCAGTAAACGATGTTTCTTGAACTTCAAGCTACAGATTCATAAGCCATTACACACCCTCGCATTGAGTTTTATTTCACACAAGTTAATTGCACCGCCATCTTAAACTCGTAGAGTCTCTCTCTTTATTCAGCAGACTGTCCCTCTCTGTATTAAGCACATACCATTAAATGCTTTTCAATTTAGATTACATGATTATGTCTGGTCACCCAGTCTACATGGCTTATCAGGCATGAAAATGCAAATTTTGGTGCCTCGTTAAAACAGGTTCAGGAGTAGCAGGCAACATACCTTTTTACTTCATCCCTTAAAGCAGCAAAGCTGTCGGGCGAAGTGGAGAAGTCAATGGTGAAGTCCACGGAATCACCCATGTTGGGGCTCCTGTAGAAATTGCTGATGGGTTTGCTGGACAGAACTGAATTTGGGTAGAATATCATCTCGCCGTCATTTGTCAGGAAGACTGTTGTCAGGAGATTCATCTCTTCAACCGCCATCTATTAGGAATTGAAGTGTTAGGCAAAGTATGGTATCGGCTCAGACCAATCATGGGGATTCTTAGGATTAGTAACTCACCTGCACTCCATCGATGACACAACGGTCACCAACATCAAAGGGATGCATCACGAAAACAAAAACGATGGCTTCGAACAATGTTTTGACAGTGTTCCCAAACATAAATGCCACAAGCAAAAGCTGGGATGAAATGAAGACAAGTACTTGCGTCGTCAAAACTCCCATCATAAGTAACGACATGATAATGATAGCGATCAGCAGAACTGCTGAAGCAAGCCTGTTCAGCTCCTCAATGGCCGTTTTTGTATCGTTCAAGCTGTAGGTGAGGGACTTCCTTTCAAGGTAAACGCTCACCTGCAGACATAAACTCTGTAAATAGGTTCTTAGGAATGTACTCATCTAATTTTTGGTTTCGGGCCGAGCCAAAATTTTTCTGATTCTTTTATTTCCAAAAGGCAGGAGACCTAATTCAATTCTGAAGCATAGAATTGTGGTTAAGCAGTCACTGGGTGATGGCCCACCAATTATCACAAGTTTTCTAAATGTATCAACAACACCGCAAGATTGAGATTTAGTACACTCATTGACTGTCCTGGGATCATCAGAACTTGGATGAGAATAGAAAGTTACGGATCTTCGAAACATAGTGAGAGGTAGCAAAAAGCTTCCTAATTCAACATATTATCAATTTAGTAAGACTTACTAGCCAGTCCTCTAAAGATGACCTATCGATCTTTCCAGTTTTTGCCGCTCCTGGAATCAAAGGAATGAATTTGTCAACATCTTTCTCCTTCATGAAGCGCAAGAGGTCCTTCTCATCAATGTACCTAGTAAAGACATAAAGCAGCTATGGATGGGATATTTCTAAGCAAATTTTAGCTGGAACGCAAGGAAAGCGTGTGACAGCATAGTTCTTCTTACTCATGTCCAGACTTCTTGGTGACATTCTTGAATATCTCGTCAGCAGTCGCCATTGCTTCTGATTGACTAGTGATTTCCTTATTTTGTTGCTCCGTGTCCTCACCACAGTATTGATCAAGGCTTCCAACAAGAGATGAAACCCTAGGGATGAGTCACTAATGACGTTAACCAACCCTTTCTTACTCAGCTTCTCTACATCGACCACCTCTTCTAGCTTCTTCGACACTCCTCTGATGTACTTCTTGAAACTGAGCTGCCCGTGGAGCTTGTCATCCTGTTCCATCAAAGGCGGGCCTGAAAGGGTCCTGACTACATAGTGGTGAAAGAGAGTTTCTTGGATGCGATCAAAGAACCTCTCGCATTGAAAAGAAGCTGCTACTAATTTTATTGACAGTGTCTTGACAAGCCATAGAGCAGATCCTACAAGACAAGAAGCAATAGCCCTTGTCACATAATGTAGAGTCTCCCTCTCTTGCGTCGATCGCTCTTCTCCATGGTTCATCAGCGAAACCCAAACTAAAAGAATGAAAACTAACCAAATAAACCTTTGGACACTGCCCTTCAATCCATAGACGAAGTACAGGACCTTATGTTTGAGCAAATAGACCTTCTCAATCAACAAAACCAATGAGTTAACCAACCAGTCACTCACCAACCTACCACAACAGATCGCCAACACCAGCACACACCATTTCCACAGCTCCATGTACCAAATTTCTGTATTTTTCAACTTGCGAACGGTTAAAGTCGCAATCAGAAGTCCCATAATGCACACAAATGCTGCCAACTCGATCCAGATAATATTCTTGATGGATTTCTTGCTGGCCGTCTCTTCGACCTTCAAATTTGCAGCCTTGTACGGGTGTTCATCATCTCCCACTTTGGCAGCCTTCGAACGAGGCATTTGAGCCAAGTTTGACATGGCTTTTGCACTGTCTCTAGTGGCATTAGCACTGGTATCATTGTGAGGCAAACCCACATTAGGCAAAATCTCTTTAATCTTCAGTTGGGTATTGTCCTTAACTGAAGCAGCATGACTACGACCTGATGCTTCTTCAAATCTCGATTTCCGCTTCGAAAGGAACTTGCTTTTAGCTGAATGAACAGTGGGATTTATGCGAGGCTTACTTGGTGTTGGGCCAGATTGAGTGATTCCTTGAGCAGAACTCTGTGTTCTTGATTGGAGATTCTTAATCTCTGTTGGATCAAGATTGGATCTTGATGAAGAACCTGTGCTTTGGTGCTCGCTGCCTGGAATCATGACAACAACTTCGTCTGTTCCTTTCTTCTCTAACAAACTTTTCCTATTTTCCATGATGAATGTTTCTCTCTCAATAGCCACTCAAAATCTAAGCCACGCTGAAGCCTTCTTCTCTAGATATTTGGACTTTAACGTGAAGATGGAAGCGTTAGCTGAACCGAATGAATGAATGAAAAGCCCGAATCCAGGAAAGAACATTGAAATAGAGGGAAAAGGAGGGCCAGAAGGGAAGACAAAGAAACAAAAGGAGAGGTTACCCAAATGAGAACGCAGAAACTAGGAGATCAGAAAGAAAGAGCAGAGCAAAATCATGAGGAAACGAAGGAGATTTGCAGGATTTATACTGACAGAGAGAAGGCTTCATCTCCGCACCAGTCAAGGTCCGCGGGAAATGTTAGTTAAAATGGCTCGTTTCTTGTCAATATCACATGATTTAAAAGCTCGATCAAAGTGAAGAATCGAAAAATAAGGAGTCAAACGCGTGTAATGCGAGATTTGGAAGAAAATAATTTACGAAAATCACTCTGAACAACCTCTTAAAATTCCACATATGCCAAGAATCGGCGGGATCCATGTTGGACTGACGAACAACGCGCGGGTGGTTCGAGGAAATATTAGATGAAACAGTTTTGCCGACTCAGCAATAAAACACTTCATTCAAAGTGTAGCACCTGTCTATCGCGTCCCACCTGTCACAAAATTTTTGAGCTCTCTCTTTTCTCTCTGCGTTACTTCTCCATTAGCCGTCCCTCTTCACGTTATCTCTGCTCTCTCCCCCGCCTCTCCACGACCAAAAGCTCTCTTTTCATTTTCAATCCAGAATTTTGTCTCTCTCAAAATTGCAACAACTCCACCTCCTCTTCTCATTTTCTCAGGAATTTCAAGGAATGAAGACGTCTCTCTTCGCGACCAAAAAAAAAAGCAAAATTGTCAAGCTACCTTTAGTTCATGGGTCTCTGCGACTGGTATAGAGGTGTGATCATTTGCGGCTTATTGTGAGCGGCTTTCAGTCTAGTTGTCTTTCAATAATGTGTTTCGGGAATTGCTTATTTGTTGATTTCAACCAGAGGTAGTGAAGGGTATGATGATGCGATGAGTTCGTCTTCTCTTGGTTGCCGATTGCCTTGCGGGGAATATAATTGAAAATGTGAAGCAAAACATTGAAATTTACTGTTTCAGCCGAAGTTTAATAGTATTTGATAAAAAATATTTACGACACGGTACAAACACTTTGTTGTTATTAAATACTTCTCTCGTAATGTGGAGATTCTCCTACCGCTATGGTAGTCATCTTCTTCTTCCTGAACCCAAATCTCATCATCTCCTTTTAGCTTCGGCTTCCTCAAACCTACTTGAATAACTCATCCTGTCAATCCCTAAATCACTTTGATGGAGCTCTCCATTTCCTACATTTCCCACCCTTCCTCCTCCTCTAGTACGATTTCTCTCTGTTTCCCCACTCAATTCTCTCCGTATACTCACTTCACCACCTCCTTCGCTAGTTCTATCTAAGTCGTGCATGTCTACCTAGCGAATTCCCTTATGCCATCTCCTTGTTCTGCATGCAATCTCCGTAGCGACCATCACCACTGGTTCGATCTTTGAAGCTGTTTCCCCCATCACGAAGATGGACCCGGTTGAAGATGCTCGGTTAGCTGCTTTATGTAGCCGATTAGGCAAACTTTGGTCATCCAATGCAATTGAATCCTGGGATGATGCACCTCCTGCATCAACAATAGAAGAATGTAAGTTAACCCTTGTGGGCAAACTTCTAGCCAACTCAACTGTTAATATTCCAGCTTTCCAGCAAACTATGAAAAAAGCCTGGCGGATAGATACTGTGAATGTTACTCCAAGAGAAGCAGGCCTATATGTCTTCAAATTTATATTAGAAGCGGACAAACAGAAGGTTCTTGATAATGGACCCTGGTTATTCAATAACAATCTGCTTCTCCTCAAACCCTGGGTTCCTAATACGCCCCTGCACCTCTATAACTTCACAACTTGTGCTTTTTGGTTACAAGTTTTAGGCTTACCCCTAGAGCGATGCATTGAGCAGTTCCTAAGAAGAATAGCATAGGATGTCGGCCAGCCTCTGGAGGTCAGAATTGATGCGAAAGAAGGACCTACATCCAGAGCAGTAAGAGTTAAAGTGGAACTTCCCCTCAGAGAACCTCTCAAACCAAGCAAACTCATACGTGTGGAAGGGAAAAATATTTGGCTCGATTATCGTTATGAACGGTTGCCACATTACTACTATTCCTGTGGTGTTTTGGGCCACTACGCCTCATATTGTAAAGAAATTCCTTATGATGAGACTCAGTTTGACGGGCGGGACAACATGTATCATGACAGTGGTTATGCGCTGAAGTTAATGAACACAGCCCCTATTGGTAGACATTTTATGATTTTAACATTAATCCAGATGACACTGAAGAAAGTGTACCTGAAACACCTCAGCCAGGGCTCCTGTTACTCCCTCCTGATCCTGTGGAGATACTAACTCAGCCAGTTTCTACTGAGACTCAGACTATTCAGAATATTCATAGCTTACCTGTTGATAGTTCTCATGATGTTCTGCTATCTAAGATGGATCTGACGACCTCCCCTGCTCAAGCACATATATCAGAGGTCAATGTATTGCAAACTGCTGCATCTCCATAAAAAAAACCTAAACATCCTCGCTTGCAGGCAAAAACGACTCAATTAAAAAAGGCAAAGAAACGTCCTATACTACTAGACACTCTAGATGAAAGCACTCTGTTGGAAACCCCTGTTCTCCAGGTGGCAGGGCCTATGAAGGGGCTGTGGTGGCTTGCCCAAATAAGCCACCAACTGACAAATGAAGATCTTAAGCTGGAACTGTTAGGGAATGGGCAATTCCCTGACAGTTCGCGCTCTTAGGGCCATGGTGGCTCAGGATAAGCCCAATATAATTTTTTTGATGGAAACTCGGAACCATCAACCAGTTATTGCTCAACTCCAACGAAGGCTAAATTACAGTAATCGTTTGTGGTAAATCCTCAGGGCTTGGCTGGAGGGATGGTCCTATTCTGGCATGACCACATTTCACTTAATGTCACGGTCCACAACTCTCACTTTATTGACACTGTTTGTTCTGAAAATAGGGGTATTTCTATTATGTGTCTTACTGTTTTGCATGCTCCGCCTGTTTATCATCAGAGACAACTATTTTGGGCTAAATTGAGGCAACTTTCTTACTCCCACACTCAACCTTGGGTGTGTTTAGGAGACTTTAATGAAATTTTGTATAACTGGGAAAAGGTGAGCAAAAGACCTGCTGAGCCTTATTGACTACAATCATTTTGGGATTTACTACATGATTGTTCCTTGATGGACCTAAAGACTAAGGGTTGCGCCTATACTTGGAGCAATAATCGAAGTGGACAGGAGTTGGTTAAAGAGAGATTTGACCGAGCCCTATGCACTATTGACTGGCGTTTAACATATCCAGAAGCGGAGGTTGTGGCTTTCCCTGCCATAGGGTCGGACCACAGTCCTCTTATTTTAACCACTCATATAAAATCAGGGAGGGGAGCAAGAGGTTTTACCTTTGAATCTTTCTGGCTTGAACATAACGAATGCAGACGAGTGGTAGGGGATGCATGGCCTGCTCTATCTCTCAGTAGATCTTCCATATCCCAAAAGATTCGGGCGACAACAAGGGCTCTGACAAAGTGGAGTAAATCAACTTTTTCTGCGAATCATACTCAAATTGCTCTTCTCCAGCAGCAACTTCAGCAATATACTAATCAACCTACAGGAAATTATGATGAACATCAGGTTCGAGCATTGAAAGATCAGATTCAGAAAAGCTGGTCACAGGAAGAACAATATTGGGGGATGCGTTCTCGCATTAAATGGATGCGATGGGGAGACAGAAATACTCGCTTCTTTCATGCAACCACAGTTCAACGAAGGAAAAGAAATCACATCAGCATCTTGAAGAACGATAATGACGAGTGGATCAGAGACATAGATCAGTTGAAGCATATAACTCATTCGTTTTTTTAACAGGCTTTACACCTCGTGTGGTCATCGAGATTTTCAACCTATTCTATCACAATGTCCTCAGATTGTCATAGCATAAATGAACACATCCCTAACAGCAGACATTACTCAAGAAGAAGTCAAGCATGCTACCTTTCAATTAGGAGCCACATCTGCCCAAGACCTGATGGTTTAAATGGCTTGTTCTATCATAACTATTGGGATATTATTCAAGAAGATGTTTTTACAACAGTTCAGAATTTTTTCTCCACAGGACGAATGCCAGCAGACATTAACCAAACAACCATCTCTCTAATCCCAAAAATTCCCAATCCTGAACGGTTAGACCAATTCCGACCTATCAGCTTGTGTAATTTCATATATAAGATCATTTCCAAAGTGTTAGTAAACAGACTGAACCCCTGGTTGCCACATTTGATTTCTAAAGAACAAAGTGCTTTTATCTTGAGTAGACAAATACAAGACAATGTCCTCCTTGTTCAAGAGGTAATTCATCAGCTGAAGATCAGAAAAAGAAAGAAACACTTTTAGGCTATTCTCAAGTTGGATATGCAGAAAGCTTTTGATAGGGTAGAGTGGGACTTTTGACAAGCTTATCTTTGCCGATTGAGATTTAATAACCGTTGGGACACGTGGCTGATGCAATGTGTAACTACTACCTCTCTTAGTGTCAAGTTCAATGGCGAATTTCTATCCTATTTCCAACCATCAAGGGGACTTCGGCAAGGTGATCCCCTCTCTCCATACTTGTTTATTCTCTTGGCCAATTTACTCTCCACCCTCATCACACAAGCAATCGACATGGGTAATCTACGAGGTATTACACTTAATAGAAGATGTCCAACTTTATCCCACTTGTTCTTTGTCGATGATGCTATCTTTTTTCTTGATGGTACAATCAAAGAATGTCAGAACTTATCAAGTATTTTAAATCAGTATTGCCTAGCTACAGGTCAAGCAATCAATAGGAACAAATCTGGTTTATTTCTTACCAAATACTGCCCTCACACCCTTAAGACTAACTTAGCAAGTGAATTACGCGTACCTCTGCTAGCTAAAACTGGTAAGTATCTCGGCATTCCATCTGATTGAGGGTCCTCCAAGAGGGATATGTTTGCCTAGATATTAAGCAGAGTCAATTCTAAGTTAGAGGGATGGAAAGAAAAACTGATTTTTAAAGGGGGGAAAGAAATTCTGTTAAAATCTGTGGTTCAGGCTTTACCTCAGTATGCTATGATGACATTCAAATTTCCTGTTTCTATTTGTAAATCTATTGAGAAGAAAATAGCTCGATTTTGGTGGCAAAACAATAGTAACAGACTGCCATTCACTGGAAAAGTTGGGATCTTATGAAAGAAAGTAAAGAGAAAGGAGGAATAGGCTTCAGAGATCTCATATCCTTTAATAAAGCCCTATTGGGAAAGCAAGCCTGGCGACTTTTTCATCATCCTTCCTCATTATTAGCCAGTGTATTTAAAGCATTATATTTCCAATCTACATCTTTATGGAAAGCTGAAAAGGGGTGTCGACCTTCTTGGGGTTGGCAGAGTATTCTTCTAGGCCGAGATTCTATTATTGAGGGACTTAAATGGTCAGTTGGAAATGGATCTTCTATCAATGCTAGAGAGGATAAATGGTTGAACATTGGCATCCTAGGTGGGCCAGCGAACAGCGAGGAGCCTAAACTGGTAGCAGACTATATCTTTCCTGAACAGAATACATGGAATGTAGCACTTCTTCATCGGACTTTTCTGCCACAAGTTGTCGAAGAGATTCTAACCATTCAGCTATGGACAATCACAATTGAGGACAAACTATGCTGGACAGCCACACAAAATGGAAACTATACTGTTAAAAGCGGATATCATTACATTACTCAATCAGCATCTCCCAAGGTACATTCACCTGGGTTCTCTCTTTAACTAAATTAGCATCACCAGGATATGATGGTTCTCGCTAATCTCGATTTCGGCCAAAAGTAAGACCTCGAAAGGGACTTCTTGGCGGGGATTTTTGGAGGCTTAGAAGCGGATGGGCTAGGTTGGGGGAGTCCTTGAGGGGGAGGGCTTGTCAAGTTGAAATCTTGCACTCTAGATTGAAGGTTTTCAAGCTCTGTGAGCTCAATATTGGGTCTTGGTGAGGAGCCTTGGCTCCGATGCTCGCTGCCCGAGATCATTACGACCACTTCGTTCGTCTCGCTCTTCTCCGACACGCCTCTACTTGTCTCCATGAGAACTTCAGCTCTTTTAACAAATGCAGAAGCCCTTTCTCCCAAATCAAGAAAGTGACCAAAGAGTAAGCTCAGCTCAGAATCCTTTAAAATGGAAGCTTTCCCTAAAGGGTCACGCTTTAGCTAATATTAAAGAATAATTAGGCATGATTCGAGAAGTGCGACAGATTAAGCAACACAAGAAACAAATAATTAATGCAGTCCCGGGCAATTTGGGAGTACCCAGTTCGTTTTCTTGAGCTCCGTCTCGTATTCTTCCCGCTTCTTTCTAACAGAGCACAAAGGAAACCAGAGGAAAAAGGCAACAAACAAGAAGCAAGCAAGCAAATTAGCAAGGAACTCTGACGGGACCAGGAGGAGGCAGGGTGGAATTTGAAATTGCTAGTGCTAGTACCTAGAGAGGGGGTGAATAGGTATATAAACGATTTTTCTTGATAGACGCACAATACTTAGACAGTTAAGGAATTGCAACAAATAACAATCAATCGTAAAACTCGGTGAATGAAAGAGAGAAATAAACACGCGGTTTATAGTGGTTCGGCTTGATTCAAGCCTACGTCCACTCTTACACGCGACCGACCAATCGGCTGGATTCCACTATGAACAAAGAGATGTTACGGCGTTGATCTTCCTTGATTTACGGGTGTAGATGAACTACCACACTCACTCAAGGTATCACCAAGTATAGACACTCTGTGTATACAATTTCGCTCGGAGTGTATCGACTAATAATCAAGGTGCTTCGGACTTTGGAATTTCTCTATCGATCACACTACTAAAACAACTAGAACGTCTTCCTTTTATACTCCTTTATGCCATCATACCCGTTGGCACTTACCAAAGGAATTCCTCCAATCTACCCGTTGGACGGAATCAATCAAGAAGATCATTCGAGCTATTAAAGGAATCGACGATAGCCCATCAATCTGTTCGCCCATACAATCAGGATCTAGGTTTCCATGAATAGAACCTTCCAAGAATACTTCGTCGATCATCGGATCTTCAATTGATTTAGATACGAATCAAAGAATCCGTTATATTTATCCAGCTAAAAGATCTTCTCCAGAGGATGAAATCCTTAATCATTTTCTTGATTTGGATTTCCTTCGACACTTTGAATCGATAGATAAACGTCAATGAGAATAATTTTGAGTCTTAAGTCTTGAGTCTTGATTCTTGAGTCTTGAGTTCTAAGTCTTGAGAAGTGAGTCTTGAGTGCGAGTCTGGTGATCGAAAAGTCTTCGACGCAAATATCCGAGACTAGACTGATAGAAACGTTTTGTCAGCTTCAAAATCTTCTAGAGCGATTTCTCCAACAATCTCCCCCTTTTTTATGATGACAAAACTTTCCTGTAGATTTGAACAACCTTGACCTGCAAAAACATTTCTCAAGCAATATGGCTATCTCATAAAGATTAATAAAACAACCAGACTTTGCAACCACAGAAAATTGGTTAGTCTTTCATGAGTAATACCATATAACAACACTCGATATAAATGCCAACAGTCAAGCATCACAATCCACAGCCAAATTCAGTCCATACTCAAGTTCACACAAGTCATACTCAAAACATACTTAAAAACTTAAAAACTCACAACCACAAAAACAAATTTAAAATCAAGGTTTGAAAAAGATGGTTGGTTCAAATTTCTTCTCCCCCTTTTTGTCATCGGTAAAAAAAAGGTGAGAAAAGAGTCGAATCAGCAGGGAATGCGCACGATCTGGAAATCTCCCATGGACTGTACTATGCCTTCGAGCCTCTTCAAGTCTTCCCTTAATTGAGCTACCTCTTCTCCTTTGGCATTGGCTTGAATCTGTAGAGCGAGGTCTTTCATTCTGTCTTCTAGGGTAACTGAAGATGCTTGTCCAGCATTCTTGATGGTTTGAATCTCATAGTCCAGAGCATAGATTTGGCCCCGCATTTCCAGAAGAATATCAAGAATACGATGAAAATCTGCTGAATTATCTGTCTGCATACTAGCATTTACTTTCTCAGATGGAGTGAATGCAGATGATGGCGCTTCTGTATGACCTTGCAGATTTGATGATGTATCATGTTCTTCTTCAGGCAATTGAGAAGCCCGAAACTCTTACGGAGCAGCATGAGATGAGGATTTTCTTGCTCTCCAACTCCCCTATCTCTAAGACATCTTGCTCGCCAACTCCCCTGTCTCTAAGACATCAAGATGGGAGGAGTGATGATCATGCTCTTGATTCCTTCTCTCAGTTCAGCGGTAGACTTTTCTTTCTCTTCTTCTCCTTCTTCTTGACTTCTTTTTCTTTCTCTCTCTGTTCTTCTTCTTCTTGATTCTATCTCTTCCTCTCTCTGCTCTTCTTCTTCTTTATCTTCTTGCTCCTTTTCTCGCTTTGCTCTTCTTCTTCTCTTTGCTTCGATTTGAAGTTACGTGATCGAGATACGAACGTCTAGTCCTTACCGGTGCGGGAATAGTAAGATCTTCCTCTTCTTCTTCATCCTCCAAGATGAGAGATCTTCTCTTTTTGGATGGAGCACCAATGGGCTCCTTCCCTTTTCTCTTTGATGCGAGAAGAGAGCGGAGTTTTCACCTTGAACTTTTCCATTTCCTTGCTAAGTTCTTTCGGACGCATCTTCGTCAACATATTCAAACCTACCACCATTTTATCGCACGATCGAACACGAGAGAGTGTGTGGTGGTTCAATATTCATGTGTCTAAAGATCTTTGTCACAAGATTTGGGTAAGGCAATTGTCCCTTGTTCTTCGACATTGCTCTGTACATATGGAAGAGAATAGTATGAGGCAGAGAGAACTTCTTCCCTGAATTGATTGCATACATCAATTTTGCTTCCGAATTAGATACATCAGTCTTTGATGTAGACTTTGGCTGATGCAATTGATCACAATTTTGTGCAGCACAATATTGATGGCACTCATCTTGAGTAGGTAATCTTCGCCTCTGTATCTCTGTTTTTGACAAGATCCCGAGTAGCACGAGCAATCGAGACTTTGATTGGTTGATAACGTCCTCGTTCAACACCAATTATGTCTGCCGGCATGTCCACATCTATCACGTAGTCTGATCTCGAACACTTGAATGATATTCTATTCGCATCTAGAAAAATGAGATTCGAATAGAAATATGCGATCAAGTGTGCATAACCATCTGTGGTATCGGTGCAAAATTGCTCAAGTTGAAGCCCAGTTCGAACTTTTCCCTTAAGTTTACATTAAGAGCATCCGAAAATCAAAATCAACACTCACAGGGTTTATCACCCCTCGTTTCAACAGTCTGAAGAACAGGTTCTATTGTTCTTCCGATTTAAACAACTCCATCTTCTTTCCCTTCACCTTTGCAGCAATGCCCATTCTCAGTTGAAAATCACTAAACATTTTATCATCTTCGTTCCCCTCATTTGGAATCGGTCCTGAAATACGAGGGTCACTTGGAATGTTCGCAAGTGCCTCTTCAGCCTTTCCTTTGGGAGCAATTCCCAATTCCTCCATTCGCTTCAAAAATCTGTACTCATTTCCATAGTTCTTATCTCTAAGGAAACTATCTATATAATTCAGAAGAGAACCAGAAGCTTTCAACGCACGATAGAGCATGTAAATAAATGAGGGTTTTTGCGCTCTCACAGGTTCAACGTCCTCTAGAATGACTTCCTCCTGATGATGACCCGCATCTTGTGGGGTAGATGGAGAGTGATGAGGTGGAGAAGGAACAGGACTTTGATCTTTGTCTCGACAAATCTTCTTCCTCGGTGAGATCGAAGTGCGTAGGTCCCTCCTTCATTTTACGTGGACCCCTTTGCGATCCTTGACAACTTTCTCGAAGAAGACATCTTTTCTTGTCAATGAAAGATTCCTTCACTCGCTTTCCCAAGGAAAAATGACAACTTTCTCGAGTATGAATACGAAGTAGAAAACGAGTTGAGAGAAGAATGCCTTTTAGGGTTTTGAGAATCGAGTAAAAAGAGAAAACTATGTATATATAACTCAGTTTTGAAAAGGAAATAGCAATCGATACGAAGAAAAGTGAACAGTCGTCTTTCTTTTAAAGATAATAACTGCCATTTTAAAAGAGATTATCCCTTTTTGAATAGGCATGTTTCCAATTTTTTTACGGAAATTAAAGATGGTATCAATCAATTATAACTGAATGAATGATCGTACCTTTTTGAGATAAAGAAATAACTTACAGTCTATACAATGAAGGTCTGAGTCTGAGAATTCAGAGTCTGAGGGTTAGAGTCTGATTGATGTAGATTCTTCAGACTTTAACATCTTCAAGCTTCAAAATGTTGAGACTGGTACGGATAAAATCGAATTGATTTTTCTCCAAAGGCTTTGTGAATATATCCGCTAGTTGACTTTTCGAATCAATAAATTGAATTGAGATTTCTCCATTTTGAATATGATCTCTAATGAAATGATGTCGAATCTCTATATGCTTTGCTCTTGAATGAAGGATTGGATTTTTGGTGAGATTGATTGCGTTGGTGCTGTCACATCTGATTTCTGTGCATGAGTCCTCAATTCCAAAGTCTTGTAGCTGTTGTTTTATCCATAGAATTTGCGAACAGCAGCTTCCAAGAGCTACATACTCGCTTGTTGTAGAGAGAGCTACAATGCTCTCTGTTTTCCTTGAAAACCAAGACACTCATCCCGCTTCCAAGCAAGCGGCGGGTTCTGAAGTACTCTTTCTATCGACTCGCAACCGGCCGGATCGGCCGAATATCCCCGGAAGATTGAAGTCTCCCTCCTTAGGATACCATAGACCGATGCTTGAAGACGAGGCAACGTATTTAATAACACGTTTTGCAGCCTTGAGATGAGATTCTCTAGGATCGATTGAAACCTAGCACGAGATGCAAACACTCAACAAAATGTCGAGGTCTAGAGGCGGTAAGATAAAGTGAACCGATGATGCTTCTAAACAGCTTTTGATCAACTTTCTTCCTTCTTCATCTTTGTCTATTTTCAACGAACTTGACATTGGTATATCGAGTCTTTTTGCAATTTTCCAATCCAAACCTTTTGACAAGATCATTAGCATATTTTTCTTGACAAATGAACGTTCCTTCCTTCAATTGCTTTACTTGAAGACCAAGAAAGAATGTTAATTCTCCCATCATACTCATTTCAAATTCATCCTGCATAGACTTTGAAAATTTCTTGCCTGAGACTTTCATTAGGGGATCCAAATATGATATCATCCACATATATTTGAACAAGTAAAAAACTTTTGTTTTCCTTTTTAATAAATAAAGTAGTATCAACTTTACCTTTGGCAAAACCATTCTTTAATAAGAACTTACTTAGTCTGTCGTACCAAGCTCGAGGTGCACTTTAAACCATACGAGCCTTTTTCGGTCCCGAAGACGAGTCGGCTTCTTTGGGTCTTCAAACCCTGGAGGTTGTTCACGTAAACTTCCTCATGGATAAATCCATTTAGGAAAGCGCTTTTGACGTCCATTTGGAATAACCTGAAATTTTATAACAAGCAAATGCAAGTAATAGACGAATAGCTTCTAACCTTGCCACGGGAGCGTAAGTCTCATCATAGTCTATTCCTTCTTCTTGCGTATATCCTTTTGCCACGAGTCTTGCTTTGTTTCGTACGATTTTTCCTTTTTCATTCATCTTGTTTCGAACACCCATTTGGTTCCGATAATAGTTTTACCTTTTGTTTAGATGACGGATCCCAGGGCGTCATTAATGTTGAACTGTCGAGCTCTTCTTGCATGGCTTCAATCCAGCTTTCATCGATAGAGCTTCTTCTATGCTTTTTGGTTCAATTTCAGAGATAAGAGCTACAGCATTAGACTCTTCACGCCTTTTGGATCTGGTGCGAATTCATTCATTAATTTCTCCGATAATGAGATCTTTAGGATGACTTGGATTTATGCTTCCGATTCTTGGTTGATTTGACTTTGGTTGAAGATCTCTTTCTTTATCGAGTCTTCACGAGTAGCTTGATGCTTTGATCTTCCAGAGTCCGAGAAGCTTCTTGAGTTGTAAACTTTTGAGGGTGCTGGAGCGGTTCGGACTCTTCATCTTTGAGTCTGACTGGATTCATCTTGCGTAGAGTCTTGGAATTTGACATTCATTGACTCCTCCACGGGCGCTCTTCTTATTATAGACTCGTAGGCTTTGCTTGATGTAGAATATCCAAGGAAGATGCCTTCATATGATCTTTCTTCAAACTTACCAACTTGATCTTTTGCATTTTTCAATATAAAACATTTGCATCCGAAAACATGAAAGTATGAAACAATAGGCTTCTTTCCTTTGAATAATTCATAGGGGTTTTCTCGAATAGGTCTTAAAAGACTCTATTGATTATATAGCATGCTGTTGAAACGAGCTTTCGGCCCAAAATCGTGAAGAAATTTTACTTTCAATTAACGAGTTCTAGCCATTTCTTGAAGAGATCTATTCTTCCTTTCCACAACTCCATTTTGCTGAGGAGTATATGGGGAGGAGAATACATGTTTAAATCCGAATCATCACAAAATTTTGTAAAATTTTGATTTTCAAATTCACCTCCATGATCTGTTCTTATACTTGATATAACACATCCAATTTCATTTTGAATCTTTTTAGCAAATTTTTCAAAATACGAAAATGTTTCTAACTTATTTGCTAGAAAATATACCCAAGTAAAACGGGAGTAATCATCTACAATTACTAGGCAAAATTTCTTACCTCCAATACTCTGGGTTCTGGTTGGTCCGAATAAATCCATATGCGCGGCTACGCAGTACATAATTAGTAGAGACATGATTTATTGGTTTGAATGAATTTCTTACCTGTTTTCCCGAGAATGCATGGTGTACATGGATTGGTCTTTTGATATGATAATTTTGGTAGTCCTCGAACAAGCTGTTTTGATGAGATTTTGGCCAATTGCTTCATGTTGACATGGCCGAGCTTTCTATGCCATAAGCTTGCTTCGTCTTGAATTGAGATTAAGCAATGCGATTCATTTGGTTTTACGTCTAGGAGGTAGATATTTCCATGTCTTCGACCTTTGAAAGACGAGTAGAGTCTTTGCGATTCCCGAACATGTTCCTTCTTGAAAGAAAATCTTGAATCCGGTATCACATAGTTGACTAATCTTTGAGAAGATTGTAATTGAGTCCTTCTACTAGAGAAACATTGTTGATTGTGAGATTTCCAATTTTGACAGTTCTAAATCCCACAATATTTCCTTTGCTTTTTTCCTCCAAATGAAACTTTTCCTCCATTCACTTGAATAAGCTTTAAGAAGCAATTTGAGTCTCTGTCATGTGTCTTGAACATCCGCATTTGTCAAGATACCATTTTACCTTTTTCTTGACGGAGACTGCATTCAAAAAAAGAGTCTCAAACTTTCTTTGGTACCCAAATTTTCTTGGGTCCTTTGGTGTTAGTAGAATAAACATTATAAGGCCATGCTTTGTTAACGAGGCTTCCAAATCATAGGACACTCTTTTTCAAAGTGATCCTTCTTGTTACACTTTGAACATCTTAGAGCATTTCGACCTACGGATTTTACAAAAACTTTCTTGAAATGATTTTTGTAAGCCTCTTTCGATGGTCTTTTCTTAATTCTTTCTTTTACTTTAGGAAAATCAATCAAGGGAATTGTTTCTGCTGTCATACCTAGACCAGACTTATTGAAATAAGGTCTTTGAACTGAAAGAACTTTTCAAGTTTTTCAGATCCTATAGAAAATTTCCTTGAAATATTTGATAAGTCGGTTTTTAGAAAAGTATTTTCTTTTAAGAGATTATCTTCTTTTTCTTTAAGAGTCGAAACATTCAAGTCTAAACTTTTGATTCTTTCTTCTAAAATGTTTTCTTTTTGTTTTAAAGCTAAGTTTTCCTTTTTTAATTCGGAAACTCTTTTGAGAGAAGTCTTAAGACTAAAACACGGTTCATCAATATATTTAGAGACTTTGACAGGAATTTTAAAATCACTTACCTCAAATTCACTTTTGCAGTCGATCCGAGATCCCGAGTGCAGTCGATTGTGCCATCGAGACACGATTGGCATATTCATCATCACTTTCTTCACACTCGTATCACTCCAAGTTTCGGCTTTGAGTGCTTTTCGAAACTTTTCAGCTTTTCCTTTCTTCTTCTTGAAGAAGAGGACAGTTGGGTCTTATGTGTCCCTTTTTCTTGCATTCGAAACAAACTACATCTTTGTTTGGTTCCTCATCATCAACAGACTTGGATTGCTGTCTTTGAAAACTTTGTTTCTTGGAGTTGAATCTTCTTCCTTTCCTATTCAGTTTTTGAATCTTCTTATCATAAGAGCAAGCTCCTCATCGTCCGATCATCTTCAGAATCTGCATCATCGGAATCATCATTTGATTTTAATGCAATGGATTTCTTACCTCTTGGATCTTCGTCTTCATTAATTCGTTCCACTTCATAAGACTGAAGAGTTCCAATCAGCTCATCGACAGATTTTGGCATAATTCTTTGCGTCTCTCTTATTGAAGTTTTTATATGATTCCAATCCTTAGAGAGTCCACGCAGTAGCTTGTTCACTTTCATGGGATTAGAGATTTTTTGTCCTTGGTTCTCAAGACCATTGACAATATCGTAAAAAACGACTAAACATGTCGGTTATAGGTTCTCTGGTTTCATCTTGAAGGATTCATATTGACCGAGGAGAATGTTGATTCTGGTCTCCTTCACTCGATCTGTTCCTTCATAGGTGATATGTAATCTGTCCCATACTTCTTTTGCTGTAACACAAGAAGATATTCTGTTATATTCAGTTGGTGACAAAGCACAATATAAAGAGTAAATTGCTTTTGCATCGAGTGCTTGTCTCTTATTTATTTCTTCTGAGTCATTCCACTTTGGTCTCAATTGTTTCTTTTCCTCTTTCGAGACGATGCAGCGGCGTAGGTGTGATCCCTTTTTCCACAACGTCCCATTCCGGAGGATCCTTTGATCGTAGAAAGGCTTTCATCTTGTTCTTCCGGATGTTGTATTCCTTTCCATCAAAGTAGGGAGGTCAGGTATTGCTTTGCCCTTCCATCGGCCACAGTGCCGCATACTAGCCATGGATCTTTTACTCGAAGTAAAACACTTCAAATAAAGTAAGAACACGGGCTCGATACCAATTGAAATTGCTAGTGCTAGTACCTAGAGGGGGTGAATAGGTATATAAACGATTTTTCTTGATAGACGCACAATACTTAGACAGTTTAAGGAATTGCAACAAATAACAATCAATCGTAAAACTCGGTGAATGAAAGAGAGAAATAAACACGCGGTTTATAGTGGTTCGGCTTGATTCAAGCCTACGTCCACTCTTTCGCGACAGACCAATCGGCTGGATTCCACTATGAACAAAGAGATGTCACGGCGTTGATCTTCCTTGATTTCGGGTGTAGATGAACTACCACACTCACTCAAGGTATCACCAAGTATAGACACTCTGTGTATACAATTTCGCTCAGGCCCATCGACTAATAATCAAGGTGCTTCGGACTTTGGAATTTCTCTATCGATCACACTACTAAAACAACTAGAACGTCTTCCTTTTATACTCCTTTATGCCATCATACCCGTTGGCACTTACCAAAGGAATTCCTCCAATCTACCCGTTGGACGGAATCAATCAAGAAGATCATTCGAGCTATTAAAGGAATCGACAATAGCCCATCAATCTGTTCGCCCATACAATCGGGATCTAGGTTTCCATGAATAGAACCTTCCAAGAATACTTCGTCAATCATCGGATCTTCAATTGATCTAGATACGAATCAAAGAATCCATTATATTTATCCAGCTAAAAGATCTTCTCCAGAGGATGAAATCCTTAATCATTTTCTTTAGATTTGGATTTCCTTCGACACTGAATCAGATAGACTGTCAATGAGAATAATTTTGAGTCTTAAGTCTTGAGTCTTGATTCTTGAGTCTTGAGTTCTAAGTCTTGAGAAGTGAGTCTTGAGTACTGAGTCTGGTGATCAGAAAGTCTTCAGACGCAAATATCCAGACTAGACTGATAGAAACGTTTTGTCAGCTTCAAAATCTTCTAGAGCGATTTCTCCAACAGAATTGACGATGAAAATGCGACTATTCAGCGGGGTTTTAAGGAGGGTTTGAGCGGTCGGGATTGACTTCCATGTGGGCGGTAGGGAGAGTTCTCCTCTCTCAAACGGCTGCTAACAAACCAAGCGTCGACCATGGCAGAGAATGAAGTAGGGAAATGGGACAAACCGGCCATGGAAGTACTGTTGATCGAGGCTTCGTGTTCAATACATTCGACATTATTAATGTTATCATCGTTTATTTTGTGGCAACATGTTAGGTACAAGTTCCGTCAGGCCCTTTTGTCTGCTTGCTTTTTGACCTTTTTTTTTATCTTTTTATTTGTTGCGACATCAGCACTACAGATCTGAGCAAGAGAATCATACTTATAAAGTAAGAAAATGCTTCCGATAAGATGTTATCGACATGTCTTGCATAAATGTCATGTCACTCGGAGAGCTTGTTGCACAAAAGAAGCAAGATTGCTCGAGTAATGCTCCGACATCCTATGATTATATCATCTAATGAAATTTTGTTCTTTAGAGAAGGTGATTAGGGTAAAGACTAAAAAAGTAGGAAATATGTTCAGCCATTTTTGAATGACATGACTGTCAAGGGAAAGGGAAAGCCAAATCTAGTTCAACTTGTGGGATGATTTGATGTGCCGCAGCCAGAGTGGAAAGCGTTGTACACATGCAAATCGTGTTTTTATATTGTGCTGTGATGGTTACAGGATTGGACAATTATTAGAACCTTTTGGAAAAAGAATACGCCGGACCAACTTTCGTTTTTTGGACTTTTTGTGATAATTTCAGGTCAGCACGCCTTTTCAACTTTAGTGATTGAGAGTTTAACGGGCTCTCATTTCAAACTTTAACTTGAATTTTCGTAGAATTTACCGGTAACAATTTATAGTTCGAAATAATATATTAACTCAATCTACTTTTTTATGCAAATTTGCAACACATCTAATGTGACATTCTGATTTTCAAGTTTGATTTCGATGAGACAAGTAGGGCTTTTCATCGACGTGTCTATAGCATTTTTTTCTAAGTTGGCCACTCACGAGTTAACTAGCCTATTAGGTAAAGCCGTTAAGGAATCTAAATACAATAGGCATGAGAATTCGACCGGGAATTGATTGCTTGACCGTGCTAATCTGCAAGGGTCATTACGGCACCGTCAAAATGGATTAGAGACCGGAGATAGGTTGATTCGATAGAGACATGTGATTAGTGCGTGGGTGATTCCACCTAATTGCAAAATTTCTGTCGAACGGTACTAGACCGATTTTTCTGTCATTTTTGCATTTTGTGTCCGTATTTGAAACCTTAATATTTTCACGACAATCGAGAATCGCCAATGTGTTGAAGATGTACATTGTGGCTCGAAAATAATCGATCACAGGTCAATTGTATTAAAAGTTCCTAAAATCTACATAGTAGATTGGGACGCGCTAAAATCACGTCGAATTTGAAATTAACCGCGAAATTGAGCTCGATTTCAGAAATTGAAAGTTCTGCCGTGTCACGATTCATTTTAGGAACGTCGACTCACTTTCCGAAAATTTTTTCGAGATTCGAGATTTTTACGGAAAATTGATTCGAAATTTAATGAAAATTCTAACGGACTCGTTTGAAGGAAATTTTGATGTGCAAGCAGAGCTATCGGGTGATAGGAATTTATGGACATGTGTGGGATTTTCTTCTACAAAATGGGACTTTGAAATTTGACGTTGATTGGAGAAATCGGGAAAGAAATTGAAGATTATTTTAAGGAAATTCGGAGGCCGGTTTGTTGGTTATAATCTTGACATAAAAATGGTTAATTTTGGGTCTAAATTGTTAGAAAAAGATCGGGGGACAAAGCATTGATTGAGTGAGATAATTATCTTTGACTTTCAAAGCTTTATCTTCTCTCCCTCTCTCCTCTCGCACGTTCATTTATTTTCTTTTCCTTGTGCCGTCGCTTTCCCTTATGTTCTTATCCTTTAGCTGGCCAATATTGACTTTGATTTCTCCCTTGACCCCTTCTCTCTTGCGCCACCGCCTCAGCCGAACAGCTCCGCGGCTACTCTCTTTCGGCTTCTCTCCCAATCTTTTCTCTTCTGTTTCTATTTCTTTTTGTTCCCTCTTCCTTCGAGCGAACCGAAGCACCATCTTTGTCTTCTTTCCCCCACCGAGGCCTCACGCCAACTGCAGCGCAACGTCCGAACCCCCATCTTCTTCGGTCAACCGACAAAGCTTATTTGACCCCAAAGCCCCACCGTTTGGACGCCGCCTCACCTGCGAAGCCGAATCCAGTGCCTGCAAGCCCATGCTCTTCACGTCCATGAGCTTCAAGCAACCCATCGAAGGCCGAAGCAGCCGTGTCTTTTCTTTCCTTCGTCCGAGTCTTCACCTCCTTCGATCCACGCCCAGCAAACGCTGAGCTTGCTGCTCTCTCCTCCACGCGGCCAAGAATCGAGCCGCTCCTTTATTGGCCCATCTCCGCAAGCCCAGCCTCAACGTTGATTCCATCTTCGTCCAGCAACAAATCGAAGACAGCCCTGTCTTCGACCCAATTTCGCTAAGTGCAGTAGCCCGAACAGCAAGTTCGTCGGCCATTTTCAGCCAATCCGAGCGTCCCTCGGTTTTGCCGTGAGTTCAAGTCTCGGCCGCTGTTGCGCCACCGTCGCCGTGAGCCGATTTTCGGGCTTAACCGGTGAGTTGCGTTCTAATCCTTTATTAGTGGGCTAATGACACTTAGAGGTGTGTTAGTTAGCTAATTTGTGAACTAATTATGTTGATTAGGTTTAGGATGGCTTAGTTAGATTAAGTATATAGTTAGTATTTAGTTAGTGTAATTAGTTTAGTTAGGTAGATTAGTTAGGAATTAGTTAGTTTATTTAGTTAGTGTACTTAGATTAAATTAAATAGGATGGTTAGATTTAGTTGTTAGTTAGATTATTTAGTTTAGTTAATTTAGGTTAATTCAATTAAATGCTTTAAATTTATTTATTTTGTAATTTATTTAATTTTTGATAATTTATTTAATTATTAATTATTTTCTGAAATTAGGTCGGGATAGCCGGTGACCGAAATTTCGTGCTGATTGCAATGGTGTATTCAATTTATGCAATCGAATGTTAATTTGTGCAAATTGAGTGCTGATTGGAATTTTGAGTATTTAATTCCAAAATTTGTGAAATTCATTATTTATTCAGAAAATCCCGGGTGTCGGATTTTAACACTGAAAATGGTTTTATGTACTATATAAACTAGTGGGATTTCAAATTGGAGGATATCATTTTTTCTAGTGTGAATTGACCGTGTACCCACACACGACTATTTTATCGTGTATTTCTACTACAAAGAAAATAGGTCGGGTTCACTATTTTAATTGAGACATTTGAGTGCAATGCACAGTGTCTTGGGTCGAGATTGATTGGTTGTGTGTTGGTTATGAGAAACCGTTCTGGGCTGTTAAGCCGGATGTTACCCATTCATTGGGACTCGAGTCGCAGTAAATTCTGGACCTACGCCCCTTCAAGGAAGCCGTCTAATTGAGAGACATAGCTGTGCTCAAAGGAGGTGAGACGATGCCTGGCAATGCCAGAAGACCGCCAATAGAGTTGGCCGTACCCTTGAGGGGTGTAATTAACAATTGGAACGCATGACTGTTGAGTTTGATGCACCTGATTATGAGACCAAAACTGTATGACATGGAATGGGACGTGTCATAACAGTTTGGCTTTATAATTAGGACCCCGGTGATTAAATGAATTGATGAGGTGTTACAGTTGTTATGTGCATTGATTATATGCATTACGATATGAACTATATTGACATGCAGGAAAGGAAACTGAGGCGAGGTAAGTCTTCTATGCCAATTGAGTGGTTGTGTGGTTAGGACATTTCTGGGTGTATTTCCCTCCTAATCGGGGCTTAGATCATGAACTCGCTGAGATTTATATCTCACCCCGTCGTGGGCTTAAAATTTTCAGGGCCATAGAGGGAGGACCTGGAGCTAAGCTGAGGTGACCTGAAGAATAGGTCGGATAGGCAGCCTCTTTTTGAGAACTAGTCTTTTGGGTTATAGACTTGTGTAAAAGACTCAGTATGTTTATAAAAGTGTGATTTGTTTGTGAATGTGATGTCCTGCTTTTCTATCCCGAGATAGTTACTATCAGGGGATTTGTTATTTGCTTCCGCATGTGCAATAAAATAAAAGGGTTGGCGACTCGTCTTGGGAAGTTGCATAGTTTTTATCGACCAGAGAGGGATAGGCATGCGCTCGAGGGTCGGGGCGTGACATCTAATATCAAATGTTGAGCAAAGAGCAAGACTCGTTAAGTAAAGTACAGCGACAAGGGGGTGAAAGGGGAAAATGAATAACATTTCATTGATGTGCGAGGTTAGAACAATCGAAATCAGATAATCTGACAACAATTTGTTATAGTGTATCGTCTCAATCTACTTATTTATGCAAGTCACAACACATCATATATCAAGTGCTGAGTGGAAAGCAAGATAACAAGGGATTGAAAGGGTGAAAAAGGCACAATATTTCATTGATGTGCAGGGTTGAACAATTGAAATTGGATAATTTCAAGTGATTCATTGAGATTCTCTGGGCCCTCGAGGTACTGGAATGAATTCTGAATCCGTTCGCCAAAGCAATCGTATGTGCACTCCATAAAGAAAACAAAATAGAAGGCATCATTATGAGCACGAATCTTTCAAAATGATCAACGAATTCTTCTAGTGGAAATTAACCAGATGACCCTTGATGGATTTTACATTATACATTGGGTCATTAAACTGATAATGCAGCCGATCAAGCTAAAAGCTCAAATTGTTCAAGAGTGACGTGACAAATATCTAATATTTCTGTAATTTCATCAATAGTTACCTCAAATCCAACCAGGCCTGTAGCATTAGTACTAGACATATCTTGGTCAAATGAGTAATAATGACGAACATATGTCTCAATGCTAGAGTTATCTCCTCCATAATTACAAGCAGAATTCGAAAGTTGGTGAGCAAAGGCGTTAGGATCCAATTCCCAGCATACTGTGATTTCATACCTTTTGTTAGCCTAAAGGACGTTCAACTTATGGTCAGGAAATCTTACCAAAAAAAAAAACTTGTGGTCAGGAAAAGTAAATGATCACTTTAAGACATACTTGCAGTTGGCTAGGAACTTCACACATCGAGGAGTCAGAATCTCGCATCAGCAGGCGCTGAACCAGTGTAGCTGACTCGAACTTCTTGAGGAAGCAGACGGTAACTGATACCGAGTTTCTCGAAGATCCTCTTCAGCTCCCACACGAGCTCTGATCTCCGGGTGCTCCTGTCTCCTGGGTTTTGGAAATTTATCGTGTGACGGACGTGTAGAGTTATCTTCAACTTGTTCATGTCTTCGATCTCAGAAACGTCAAAGCTGTGATCCTTCTTCCAATAGTCAGACCTATCTTCCAAGTACCTGATTTTTTTTTTTTTTTTCACCCAAGGAATGCCATTCCATCAGAAACTTGTATACGATTGTATGGGAGGAGAACTCAGCAATGCTAATGAAAAATGCCTGGTGTAAATTGTCTGCATTCTTTCTCGCATTATGAACAAAAGGAAGCACAATCACCAGTAAACGATGTTTCTTGAACTTCAAGCTATAGATTCATAAGCTCACACCCTCGCATTGAGTTTTATTTCACACAAGTTAATTGCACCGCCATCTTAAACTTGTAGAGTCTCTCTCTTATTCAACAGACTGTCCCTCTCTGTATTAAGCACATATTATGAAATGCTTTTCAATTTAGATTACATGATTATGTCTGGTCTCGCCCCAGTCTACATGACTTATCAGGCATGAAATTGCAAATTTTGATGCCTCATTAAACAGGTTCAGGAGTAGCAGTCAACATACCTTTTCACTTCATCCCTTAAAGCAGCAAAGCTGTCGCGCGAAGTGGAGAAGTCAACGGTGAAATCCACGGAATCACCCATGTTGGGGCTCCTGTAGAAATTGCTGATGGGTTTGTTGGACAGAACTGAATTTGGGTAGAATATCATTTCTCCGTCATTTGTCAGGAAGACTGTTGTCAGGAGATTCATCTCTTCAACCGCCATCTATTAGGAATTGAAGTGTTAGGCAAAGTATGGTATCGGCTCAGACCAATCATGGGGATTCTTAGGATTAGTAACTCACCTGCACTCCATCGATGACACAACGGTCACCAACATCAAAGGGATGCATCACAAAAACAAAAATGACGGCTTCAAACAATGTTTTGACAGTGTTCCCAAACATAAATGCCACAAGCAAAAGCTGGGATGAAATGAAGACAAGTAATTGCGTCGTCAAAACTCCCATCATAAGTAACGACACGATAATGATAGCAATCAGCAGAACTGCTGAAGCAAGCCTGTTCAGCTCCTCGATGGCTGTTTTTGTATCGTTCAAGCTGTAGGTGAGGGACTTCCTTTCAAGGTAAACGCTCACCTGCAGACATAAACTCTGTAAATAGGTTCTTAGGAATGTACTCATCTAATTTTTGGTTTCGAGCCGAGCCAAAATTTTTCTGGTTCTTTTATTTCAGAAAGGTAGGAGACCTAATCCAATTCTGAAGCGTAGAATTGTGGTTAAGCAGTCACTGGGTGATGGCCCACCAATTATCACAAGTTTTCTAAATGTATCAACAACACCGCAAGTTGAGATTTAGTACACTCATTGACTGTTCTGGGATAATCAGAACTTGGATGAGAATAGAAAGTTATGGATCTTCGAAAACATAGTGAGAGGTAGCAAAAAGCTTCCTAATTCAACATATTATCAATTTAGTAGTACTTACTAGCCAGTCCTCTAAAGATGACCTATCGATCTTTCCAGTTTTTGCCGCTCCTGGAATCAAAGGAATGAATTTGTCAACATCTTTCTCCTTCATGAAGCGCAAGAGGTCCTTCTCATCAATGTACCTAGTAAAGACATAAAGCAGCTATGGATGGGATATTTCTAAGCAAATTTTAGCTGGAACGCAATGGAAGCGTGTGACAGCATAGTTCTTCTTACTCATGTCCAGACTTCTTGGTGACGTTCTTGAATATTTCGTCGGCAGTCGCCATTGCTTCTGATTGATTAGTGATTTCCTTCTTTTGTTGCTCCATGTCCTCACCACAGTATTGATCAAGGCTTCCAACAAGAGATGAAACCCCTAGGGATGAGTCACTAATGACGTTAACCAACCCTTTCTTATTCAGCTTCTCTACATCAACCACCTCTTCTATCTTCTTCGACACTGTTCTGATGTACTTCTTGAAACTGAGCTGCCCGTGGAGCTTATCATCCTGTTCCATCAAAGGCGCGCCTGAAAGGGTCTTGACTACGTAGTGGTGAAAGAGAGTTTCTTGGATGCGATCAAAGAACCTCTCGCATTGAAAAGAAGCTGATAATAATTTTATTGACAGTGTCTTGACAAGCCATAGAGCAGCTCCTACAAGACAAGAAGCAATAGCCTTTGTCACATAATGTAGAGTCTCCCTCTCTTGCGTCGATCGCTCTGCTCCATGGTTCAGCAGCAAAACCCAAACTAAAAGAATGAAAACTAACCAAATAAACCTTTGGACACTGTCCTTCAATCCATAGACGAAGTACAGGACCTTATGTTTGAGAAAATAGTCCTTCTCAATCAATAAAACCAATGTGTTAATCAACCAGTCACTCACCAACCTACCACAACAGATCACCAACACCAGCACACACCATTTCCACAGCTCCATGTGCCAAATTTCTGTATTTTTCAACTTGCGAACGGTTAAAGTCGCAATCAGAAGTCCCATAATGCACACAGATGCTGCCAACTCGATCCAGATAATATTCTTGATGGATTTCTTGCTGGCCGTCTCTTCGACCTTCAAATTTGCAGCCTTGTACGGGTGCTCATCATCTCCCACTTTGGCAGCCTTCCAACGAGGCGTTTGAGCCACGTTTGGCATGGCTTTTGCACTGTCTCTGGTGGCATTAGCACTGGTATCATTGTGAGGCAAACCAACATCAGGCAAAATCTCTTCAATCTTCAGTTGGGTATTGTCCTTAACTGAAGCAGCATGACTAGGACCTGATGCTTCTTCAAATCTCGATTTCCGCTTCGAAAGGAACTTGCTTTTAGCTATATGAACAGTGGGATTTATGCGAGGCTTACTTGGTGTTGGGCCAGATGGAGTGATTCCTTGAGCAGAACTCTGTTCTCTTGATTGGAGATTCTTAATCTCTGTTGGATCAAGATTGGATCTTGATGAAGAACCTGTGCTTTGGTGCTCGCTGCCTGGAATCATGACAACAACTTCGTTTGTTCCTTCCTTCTCTAACAAACTTTTCCTATTTTCCATGATAAATGTTTCTCTCTCAATAGCCACTCAAAATCTAAGCCACGCCTAAGCCTTCTTCTCTAAATATTGGGACTTTAATGTGAAGATGGAAGCTTTAGCTGAACCGAATGAATGAATGCAAAGCCCGAATCCAGGAAAGAACATTGAAATAGATGGAAAAGGAGGACCAGAAGGGAAGACAAAGAAACAAAAAGGAGAGGTTACCAAAATGAGAACGCGGAAACTAGGAGATTAGAAAGAAAGAGCAGAGCAAAATCATGAGGAAACGAAGGAGATTTGCAGGATATATACTGACAAGGTCCGCGGGAAATGTTAGTTAAAATGGCTCGTTTCTTGTCAATATCAAATGATTTAAAAGCCCGATCAAAGTGAAAAATCGAAAAACAAGGAGTCAAACGCGTGTAATGCGACATTTGGAAGAAAATAATTTACGAAAATCACTCTGAACAACCTCTTAAAATTCCACATGTGCCAAGAATCAGCGGAATCCATGTTGGACTGACGTACAACGCGCTGGTGGTTCGAGAAAATATTAGACGAAACAGTTTTGCCGACTCAGCAATAGAACACTTAATTCAAAGTGCAGCACCTGTCTATCGCGTCCCACCCGTCACAAAATTTTTGAGCTCTCTCTTTTCTCTCTGCGTTACTTCTCCATTAGCCGTCCCTCTTCACGTTATCTCTGCTCTCTCCCCCGCCTCTCCACGACCAAAAGCTCTCTCTTCATTTTCAATCCAGAATTTCGTCTCCCTCAAAATTGCAACAACTCCGCCTCCTCTTCGCATTTTCTCATGAATTTCAAGGAATGAAGACGTCTCTCTTCGCGACCCAAAAAAAAAAAAACAGCAAAATTCTCAAGCTACCTTTAGTTCATGGGTCTCTGCGACTGGTATAGAGGTGTGATCATTTGCGGCTTTCAGTCTAGTTGTCTTTCACTAATGAGTTTCGGTACTTGCTTATTTGTTGATTTCAACCAGAGGTAGTGAAGGGTATGATGATACGATGAGTTCGTCTTCTCTTGGTTGACGATGCCTTGCGGGGAATATTATTGAAAATCTGAAGCAAAACATTGAAATTTTGGGCTTGAAATTTACTGTTTCAGCCGAAGTTTGGTTGTATTTGATAAAATGGGCTTTTTTGACTTGATATGTTGGTTTTGTGAAAAAATGAGTAAGTTAAAAAATATTTTCTAAAAAATAATCTCTTGTATCACTCACAAAAATAAATGAATGAAATTTTTTTCATTAACCATG
Source organism: Eucalyptus decipiens (assembly GCA_014182575.1). Classification (NCBI taxonomy): domain Eukaryota; kingdom Viridiplantae; phylum Streptophyta; class Magnoliopsida; order Myrtales; family Myrtaceae; genus Eucalyptus; species Eucalyptus decipiens. Next base: position 53,716,206 of record CM024611.1, read on the forward strand.
AAAATAATAAGGCATAAATTATTATTGATAATGAAAATAGTTTCCGTTGACTAATTCTTTTATACGATATAAATAATTATTTTTTGAAAAACATTTTCTAAATCACTCGTTTTTCATAAAACAAACGCGCCAATAAAAACTTTAGGGATGGAATGATCATTTCTTGGTCTTCGGAAACAACCACATTTGTTGCTTTTAGTATATTCAAAATCTGAAAAATTCAAAATTAAATCAATCATGGGAAAATGGTGACCGCACGACCTCCCTAATCTCTATTTCGTCCAAGGTGTGTGCTAGGTACATTAAAAAAAGAAGAGTGTAGACGCAATGATCTCTTTTTTCTTTTAAGGGAAAAAGCCACGAAAAATCCTAAACTTTACTCAAAGTGACAGATTTATCCCAAACTTTTTTTTTGTGACATGAAAAACCCTGAACTTTGTCAATTGTGACACATTTACCCCAAAATTATAGGGCATTTTGGTCTTTTTATTTTTAATTTTTTTTCTTCTTCCCCCTACCGGCCATGGCTAGCTGGCAGAGGAAAGTTGGCGTCCGGCGAGGGCGCGAGGGCTGCCCTCGCCGGCGTTGGGCGAGGGCTGCCCTCACCTAGGCTGGCTAGGGCCGTCCTTGCCGGTGTCAGGCGAGGGCAGCCCTCGGCTGGGTCGAGCGAGGGCCTCCCTCGCGCCCTCGCCTGACGCCAAGCAAGGGCCGCCCTCGCCCGCATTGAGCGAGGGCACCCCTCGCCGACGCAGTGAGGGACGGGCGAGGATGGCTCTCACCAGATCTGGTGAGGGCCTGGCGAGGGCACGAGGGAGGCCCTCGCCCGACCCAACCGAGGGCCACGCTCGCCTGACATCGGCGAGGGCGGCCCTAGCCAGCTTAGGCAAGGGCGACCCTCGCCCTCCGCCGACGAGGGCAGCCCTCACCGAATGCCGGCTTCCCTCCATAGCCGGCGGAGGGAAGAAGAAGAAAAAAAAAAAAAAAAAAAAAATAAATTTAAAAGTAAAAAGGACCAAAATGCCTTTGATAGGGTAAATGTGTCACCGTTTCAAAGGTTTGGGGTTTTTCACGTCACAAAAAAAAGTTTGGAGTAAATGTGTCACTTTGGACAAAGTTTAGGGTTTTTTGTGATCTTTTCCCTTCTTTTAATGAGTCAACGCAGTCAACATGTTTATCGGTACAAGCATTGGATTAAATAGACAAAGATCCAAGAGGGAAATATGAACTTAATTACATATATTGACCACAAATCGTATTGTCCATTAAATATTTAATGTGACATCCTGAAATTCGATCCCGTTTCGATAAAATGAAATGTGCATTTCGTCGACGTGCCTATGATCCTTTTTCTCTGAGCTGATCACTCACGAGTTAACTAACCTATTGGGTGAAGCCGTTAAGGGATATAACCGCGGTAAAATCCCTAAAAGCTGCATAATTAGTTGGATTGGACTAAAATCGCGTCCGATCGATTTTAATCATGAAATTTAATTCAGTTTTGGGAATCGAATATTCGGGCATGTCATAATTCATTTTTAGGACCGTCTCATCGTCTATCAATTTATTGACGAGTCCGAAATTTCAATAAAGAAATTATCGAAGGAAAAATTGAAGACCAAAAGGAAATAGAAAGGGAAAGAGAAAATGAATAAAATAAAAATAATTGTATTGTTTGATTTTTATTTCTCTCTCTCCCTCTCTCTTCTTTTTCTCTCTCTCCTCTCTCCTCTCCCCTTCCCCTCCCCTTCGTGCGGACAGCCCCCCACCGACTTCTCTCTCTCTCTTCGTTGACCGGTCAATACTTATCTCTCTCTTCTCTCTCTTCCTCCCACCCCACGTGACCGTATTCTTCTTCTTCTTCTTCTTCTTCTTCTTCATTCTTGGTGTGCGAACCAGCGAGCTGAGGAAGAACAGAAGCCGCAGCTCGCCGTCGCTGCTTCGTCGCCGCCCGTCTCGCCGCCCGCGCCCGCACCCATGCGCGCGCCGCTCGCCGCCGTGCGCCGCCAGCCCCGTCCCTCGCGCCAGGCGTTCCCCCGAGCGAATCCAGCTCTGCCCAGCCCCCGTTCCGCCGACCAGCTCCAGCTTCGGCCGTCGCCCAGCCCCGTCGGACCTCCCCGGCGCCCCCCTTGTCTTCCGCCGGCCTCCCCTCGCCGCCCTAGCCGCCGGATTAGCTCCGGCAAGCCTTGAACCGCAACCCACGAAATGGGTTTCCAGCTGGTTCGGGCCCGCTTTTGGGTCGTTTCCGGGCCCCAAACCCGACCCGTGCTTTGGAGTTTGTTGTTCCTCGCGTGGCCCCATCGGATTGATCCGATTTGCGCGCGATTTGGTATAATCTTACTAATCCCGGATTAGTTGGCTAATTATGCTTAAGGTTGGTTTAGTTTTAATTAATTATGTTTAGGTTGTTAGATTAGAATAAATTAGCAATTATTAGTTAATTGTGATGCGATTTAGATAAATTGATTGCGCAATTAGCAAGTAGACGTGGTCTACTAATTATTGGAAGTGCCTCGGGATTTTTTCCGACCCTTAGTGGGCTTCAATTTGGCGATTCGGGCCTAAGTGGGATTTTTGGCATTTAAATATTATTTTTCGGAATTAAATTAATTAATTAATTATTTTCCGAAAATTCAACTGGGATGGCCAATGATCGAAATATTATGCTGATGACTGTGGTGAAGTCCGTTTATTTAATCGGGTTTTATTTTGAGCTAAATTGAATTTTTAATATTAATTATTTAATTTACGAAATTAATTAATTATTTATTTATTTCCTGAAAATTTAACTGGGATGGCCCGTGACAGGAAATTTATGCTGGTGATCGTGGTGCAGTCCGTTTATTTAATTGGGCCTTATTTTGAGCTAAACGGAATTTTTAATATTTAATAATTAATTTTCGAAATTAATTAATTAATTAATTATTTTTCGGAAATTAAGATTGAGATGGCCGACGACCGAAATCTCGTGCTGATTGTCATGGCGCAGTCTGTTTATTTATTTGAGCTTTGAATTGTGCCAAATTGATTTAATTGTGGATATTTAGGATATGTTCCTAAATTGATTATTTGGGTAAATTGAGTACGAATTAAGGTTGTGGATAATTACTTTAGAAATGGGATGAATCATCATGAAAGGCACGGGGCTTGATGATTAGATATGTCACCTCGGAGAATGCACATGGCTCGGTGACGAAGTATGTCGCCTCGGAGAATGCATGTGGCTCAGTGACTAAATGTATATATATCACCTCGGAGAATGCACATGGCTCGGTGACGAAGTATGTCGCCTTGGAGAATGCATGTGACTCGGTGATTAAGTGTGGCATCTTGAAAGAGACACGTGGGCTCGGTAATTTGATGCATTACCTCGGAGAATGCACGTGGTCTCAATGAGTACATGTGGCATCTTGAAAGAGACACGTGGGCTCGGTAATTTGATGTATTACCTCGGAGAATGCACGTGGTCTCAATGAGTACATGTGGCATCTTGAAAGAGACACGTGGGCTCGGTAATTTGATGCATTACCTCGGAGAATGCACGTGGTCTCAATGAGTAAATTTGGCATCTTGAAGAGACACGTGGGCTCGGTGACTTGATGCATCGCCTTGGAGAATGCATGTGGGCTCGCTGATTCAAAATGACATTTTAAAGAGCATGTGGCTCGATGATCGGTTCCATCACCTTGGAGAATGCACGTGGCTTGGTGATAAAGAATATCGCCTCAGAGAATGCACATGGCTCGGTGATTGGTTTTATCAGTTGAGACTGTATAGCAATGACTAGAATGACCTAGAGATGGTCCAGCTGACATGTAATCGACTAAGTTGATTGATCATTGCCTTGAGTCTGATGTTGTAAATTGATTGACTGAATGGAAATGACCGTGAGTGGTCTTGTTGGCTTGTAATGGACTAGGTCGATTTGATCGATGCTTCGATCTGTGATATGATTACTTGGGTGCCTATTGTGAATTATACTGACTTGCAGGTGGCATCTAAGGCCAAGGTACGTCTTCTACCCTGTGCGTGTATAGGCAGCCTATAGTATAATGGTTTACTAATCGGGCTTAGTGGGGTAGAACTCGCTGAGACGTAGTCTCATCCCAGTTTGGGGAAAACATTTCAGGATCCCGATGAGAAGTTGAGGAGGAGAAGTCTGGGAAGGAGGACTCGGAGGTAAAACCTGAGGAGAAGGATTTTGGAAGAAGAAGATAATCCCGAGAGGGGTCTTGAGTGCAGCCACGATGGACTGAGAGTCTATCTTCTTTTGAGAATTCCTTTTGAAGTGAATAGTTATGAAGCGGTTTGTGTTTTGTATAAAAGTTTGGTTATAAATTTCATTATGAAAAATATGGCCCTGCTTTTCTATCCCATCGATTTATTGTCTGGGGGTTTATAACTGCTTCCACATGTGCTTAATAAATAAAAGGGTCGGCGATACTTAGTCCTGGGATATTGCATTATAAAATCGACCAAGGGAGAAGGATGTGTGCGTGCCCGAGAATCGGGGCGTGACATTTAATAGCATGATGGGCAGGAGAGAAGCAAAACATCGCGAGTACTGCAAGCAAATGCATACAAGTGTTGATGTCTTGTGAAAATGAACATTAAATAGGGGTCAAGGCTTTTCATTTTGGATCCTAGTGCAGCGTTTCTTCATTGTCAACCCCTCGTAATAGGCTTGATTTCGAAAAAAAAAAAAAAAAGGCCTGATTACCTAAAGAAAAGGTCAACTTTAGATCTAATTTTAATTAGGATAAATACCATAAAAAACCCTAATAAAAAATTCCAAACTTGTACATCTGTTACAAATTTACCATCTATTAGTTTTCATTAAATATTACTATTAAATTGATGAGTTAAATGACATGTGTTCGTTTGCGAATATACATATTTAGGATTTGACCCTCCAGCTTTGTTATAAGTGTATCAGTTTGTAATTTTTCATGGTATTAATTCAATTAATGCAAACTAATGAATAATGAATTTATCACAGATGTACTAGTTTTGGGAGATTTTCAGTTGTTAAGAAATTAATTTGAGGTAAATTTATCGTATCTATATTAATTTGGATTTTTTGATTTTAAACATTCAAATTTTCTATAAAAGAAAATTAATTTAAGGTATATCTAGTACAAATGTACTGATTTGAGATTTTATTTTTTTTAGGTGGTTGAAAAGGCTCTAGATAGATATTTTGTCCTTGCAAATTTGACATAGCTAACCAAAGGACTAACATAGAGAATGGCTGCAAATTATAGGACTTAGATACACAATTCAAAAACTTTAGGACTTAAGGGCCAGATCGAGCAAGTTTTAGAACTCTTGCTATGATTGTCCTCTCTTACTATCATGGGCCAAAAACATTTCTTCATTTCACAAAACTGTGTCTATCCATAATATTATTAAAGTACAATACAAGTGTCAAAACTTGGTATAAGTGAACATTTAAATACCAAAACTTTCAAAAGTTACAATTAAGTGTCACTTTTTTTGAAAATTGGGAAATTTAAATACCAAGTTCGACAAAAGTGGCCGTAAATCTGATGTGGCATATTTTAATAATATAAGTGGTCTAGGTGACATATTGAAAAGTTGACTTAGCAATGAAAATGCAAACCGATGTCATTTTGCCTCAAAAATCGAATTTTAATGTATATATTAATTAAAATAAATCAAGAGAGAAAAAAAAAAAAAAAACAAGTGTAGCATTCGGCAAGGGCCTATAGAGCCCTCACTGCCATCGCCCCACCATATCTGGCAAGGGCTATCAAAGGTGGGGGGAGGGTCGGCTGAGATTACCAGGCCCTGGCCCTGGGTAGGGGCTAGTGACCTTAGCCAATTGCCAAAGAGGGCCCAAATCTTGGGTGAGGGTTGCGACCTTCTCCCAAATTTGATGAGGGTTGCTAGCTCTTGCCTAATTAGGCCAAGGGCTACCAACCTTTGGCCTAGCCAACCGCCGACGAGGGTCTACAAGCCCTCGCCTAATCTCAGGTGAGGGCTGACAACCCTCGTTGAATTTAGGGGAAGGTCGTGACCCTCACCCCATATCTAGGCGAGGGCTTGGAAGCCCTCGCCACCAGTTGGCCAGGGTTGGCAACCCTTGCCTAGGGCTCGGCAATCTTGACCAACCCTTTCCCCACCATTGGTGATGGTGGGGCAACGACGGTGAGGGCTATGCAAGTCCTCACCGAATGTTGCTATTTTCTAAAAATAAATTTAGTTCTTTTGATTTATTTAATTATTATTTTATATTAAAATTCAATCCAAAGGCAAAATGACGTCGTTTTAGATTTATATAGCCACGTCAGCACAAAAAATGTCATTTTGCACTTAACTTCACGGAAAAATGCTATGTCTGTAATTTGACCAAAATTTTTTGCCATTGGCACTTAAGTGTCATATTCTTCTTCGATTTTGGTATTTTAGTGTACCTTTGGGAAATTTTGACACTTCAGGTGCGTTTGGTAACACTTCTAGGAACAAGTATTTCTATTTTGTTATTCCCCAAAATATAAATAGAACAGAAACACGTTTGGTAATTTTTTTGTTCCCGGGAACATATTTATTCTCAAGAATAGATTTGGAACAAAAATAAGAAAAAAAACATTAGTTCTTTGTTCCTGAAAACCATTTAAGAAATAAGAATTTTCTTCTTTTTCTCTTCCTCTCTCCTTCTCTAAAGCCAGTCACTGGCCTTGGTGATGACCGACGATCAGCTAGACAAGGTTGCCCCAAGCTCACCGACCATCGGCAAGACTCAACCTCACCAAATCTAGGTGAATTCTAGCCTTACCCAGCCACCACAAGGTCAACATCGCCTGGTTAGGCATGGCTTACCTCGCAGTGCCCGGGCAAGGACGAGCCTCATTGGTGGCTAGGTGAGGCTCAGCCTCACCAGATCTGGGCAAGGTTGCCTCGCTAGCCCTCGTCTGGCCGATCACTGGCCAACCATGGCCAAGGCCGATGGCCAACTAAAGAAAAGAGAAGAAAGAGAAAAAAGAAAAAATAATAAAATTATTAATAAATTAAAAGAAATTTTAAGTCGCAAAAATATTTAGGATCATACCAAATGCATTTATATTTCAAGAATAGAAATTTTGTATAGTTACCAAACACTTAAAATGTTTAAAAACTATTTTCGGAAACAAAAAAAAATTTAAACAAAAATTATTCCAAGGAACAAAAACGTTATTATACACACCTTAAGTGTCTATTTGTGTCAAGTTTTGGCACTTGCGTGTACTTTAGCCCATAATAAATCAACATTTCTTTATTTTACCGAACTGAAGAAGCATCGAGTTGCCTTGTTTTATCATCTTCAACCATGAACAAAGTATGATAAATGGCGCGAGACTTAAGCCGGAGACAATTGGCTTAAATCAATTAGTATCAGATGCGCCTGCATGTAAGCCCAACTCACTTGAAACTCATACGGATCACCGGATGAGATCAATCCCATAAGAAAACGGTACAGAATCCGGAAGAGAGACCTGAAAATGCTCGGAACTCGACGCAATGGCGCAATTATAAACATTAGTGAAGACCCCATCAATGTAGTCATTTGATTAATCAAGTACAGTAAACAGGGCACGATTAAGGAGGTCTCGATGTTTATGTCACCCGTAGATCCATTGGGATTGGCCTCAGTGCAGTCGATTATGTAACGAAAAGTCAAAGGGAGGAATAATAATACTAATAGAAGAAGTTGAACATATCATTTACTTAATCAATATCACAAATTAGATGTGCTTAATTATCTAATTAATTTGTTTAAGACCCGAAGATCCAAATATTCGGGCCAGCAAACGGCATAGCTTTTTACATTAAATACAAAGGAAGTACTTGGTACTAATATAGTTTGACCTTTGCTCTTCTTTCTTTAGGGCTTTATTTCGCTTTGATTGTATCGGGGTCAATGCAAATAAAAGAACGCATTTCTATACAATCAAGTAAGTGAAACAGCTAAAACGAAATCCATCTACGTCATATTACATACTCTATTGGACCTTACGGCGCCCGTTTATGTACGATATGATCAGGTTTGACCATAGATCCTGGAAAAGGTTTTCTTCAAACAAACCGGCCTGTATTTCTTGGAGATCATATGGCCCAACTTTGTTAAAGATATAGCTCATGTATCTCATCTAACATGATTATTATATATCCATGAAGCAGTTGATGAACTCTGTTATAAGTGGATACAGACGTCTTTGTCATTTGAAAGTTTGTCCTGGTCTATATATAGAGGTACATTGTTATTCTTATGCACTGTGATTTATGATCAAGCAAGGATCATAGTCACACGCTTGCAGATTACTAGGTACGCAATACTCCTGGAGTCGTCAAAACCGTGCACAGTAGTGGCTGCCGATCGCGGTCTGACTGAGATTAACTTACTGAGGATGCACGCGGCACTTGAGATGGAGCTCTTCGAGGATTTTCTTCAGCTCCAGCACCAGGTCGGATCTCCGGGCCGCCCTTTCCCTGGCATTTGGGAAATTCATCGTGTGGGAGACGTGGAGAACCATCTTCAAGTGGTCACCGTCCACGATCTCCTTAACCACAACGCTGGGATCCGGATGCCAGTGTTTCGGCTTGCTATCCAAGTACCTGAAGGATTTTTCAATCGGAATTGCACCTTGTAAAATATTTGGCAGTGCTAAAATGGAAGCGCGCGCACAGACGCCGGAATTTCTTGAACTCCAAGCTACAGCTTCAACAGCCAAAAGTAGAGGATGTTTATAACCATAATTGTCAAACTTCTCCATACACAAAATTCTGTATCCACACTTGCGTTTCTTCCGAAATCTTGCCTTTTAAAAAAATTAAAAAATATCTTTGAAATTTTTTTGAAAAAATCCAGAGAATTTTTTGTTTTTTCTAAAATTAAGAAAAAAACTTAGAAATTAGGTTTTTGAGCACTTTTCTTTTAAAATGTGTGAAAATCTTTGAAAAATTATACTAAAAATTGAACAAACTCTTAGGGCTCTACGGTAGAATAATAGAGTTTAAATGCTATTAGACAAATGCTGTGCTGTTGTTTGCGCACTACTATTTCGATTATCGCTTGATGCGCATTTTTAAAATATTGATTATTTTTTTTCCTTTAGCTGGGTTAGGGATGGAACCTTAGGACTCATAATTAACAAGAAAGCCACTTGAACATTTTGGTGACAAAATAAAATTAGGTACTGAAAAAGCACTAGTTAATTAATTAGTGTAATTAAGTACCCGACTCCAGATTATCTGGTTGCTATATTCACATGCCTCATTTGATTTTTAATAGGATAGTAGTGACTCTTCAATTGAAAAATTTAACTTAACATTGAATGTTTAACGTCGCGCAAGGAGAGAGCCCGCGCCTAATCGTGACTTGTGGGCTCGCAAGGCAATACCCCAAAATTCTATTGTCCTTTCCCCTTCGGACAGAAAGGATAGGTCCCGACAGTTTCAACGTGTCCTACACAAGCAATCATTTGTGCGAGGTGCAGCTTTAAATGCATAAAAAGAGAGATTCGGGAGAAGGAGATGGCGTACGTTTGTATTTTAGCTTTCAAAGCTCCAAGGCTCTCGTCTGAAGCAGAGAAATCGACCTTGAACTCCACAGATTCGCTTATAAGCGGGCTCCTGTTGAAATTGCTGATGGGTTTGGAGGCCAGAACTGAATTTGAGTAAATTTTCTCTTCACCGTCGTTTGTCAGGAAGACAGTAGTCAGGATATTTTTCACGGCAACCTCCATCTGTGATGAATTAAGAAGTCAGACGAGTATGGAATCTGTACATACGAGTCACGCAGAGTCATAGGCTTAGTCATTCACCTCAACCCCATCGACAACACAGCGGTCGCCCACATCGAACGGATGCTTCGCGCATACAAACACGATAGCTTCAAGCAAGTCTTTGGCAGCGTTCCCAAAAATGAACTCGAGAAGCAAAAGCTGCGACGAAATAAAGATTTGCACTGGCGTTGTCAATAATCCTGTCAGAAGCAACCCCAGAATGATGATCACGACGAGAAGAAGTGCTGAACCAAGCTTGTCCAGGGTGTCGATGCATGTTTTCGTATCCTTGAAGGCGCGAATGACTGATCTTCGTTCACGATGGACATTCACCTGCAGACGTGAACTATATAGTTTAGATCATGTCCTTATGTCTATATTTATCTATCAGTCCGTATGCATGGTTCCTAGTTCTTTCAGCTTCCAAAAATCTCCTTAATTTCAGTTTGTTATAAACAAGCTTCATAGAATATTTGGCTTGGAAGAGAGATAAGAGCCAGCAAAGAGATCTGATACACACTTACCAGCCAGATCTTGAAAAACGACTTCCTGATTTTCCCAGTTTCTTTCGCTCCGGGAAAGAAAGCCAAGAATTTCTCAGCTTGTTCCTTCCGCATGAAGCGCAAAAGGTCATCCTTCTCGATAAACCCAGTAAACAGCAGAAAACAGGAGTCAGTGACGCACTCTGGAGCAATGAGATTTTTTTCAATAACCCAAGGGCATGGGTTGGACACCCCGGCTATCTAAAGGCAGCCCCATGAACTATTAAATCCAGTCTTTGGCCTGTGCAAATTTCTCAAAATCTAGAGCAATTTGCATGCAGTTGGCGAAATTCAAAAGGTTAAACTCTATTTTCTCAGCTGGAAACCCCCCGAAGTCCCAACCAACTGCACCAATCCTGGAGCTTCGAAGCAACAGCATCATTTGCTAGAGTAGAAGAGAGTTTAAGGAAGTTAGCGCTCTCACTCGCTCCCTGGCTTGACTACTTTCTTGATTATAGCTTTAGCAGCATCCTTGGCTTTTTGTTCATCGGTGATATCCTTATCTTCTTGCTCTGCCTCATCTAGGGAATCGGCAAATTTTATAATCTTCCAAGGAGAAACTTTATCCATTTTCATCTCTATATTCACTTTGAGACTTATCTCTGGAACCGAGCGGCCAGAAAGTTTCCTTATCACGTAGTGTTGAAAGAAGTAATCTTGCATGCGATTAAAGAATCTTTTGTGTTGAAAAGAAACAGCAAGCCATGCTACGAGGAACGTTTTGATCAGCCATAAGGCAGCTCCTACAAGACAAGAAACGAGCACCCTCGTGACCCGGTTCAGAATCTTGGTCGTGTGTCTCGAGCATTTCACTCCATGGTTTATCAGCAAAACCCAGGCTAAAGTGACCAGACACAGCCAGGCCAACACCTCGGCACTGTCCTTTAATGCAAAGAGAGAGTAAAAAGCCCTCTTTTTAGGCAGATACTTCTTGTCAATCAAGAAAATCAATAATTTGATCAACCAATCTGTCGCCAGCATACCACAAAAGATTGCCCACATCAGCAAACACCATCCCCACAAATGCACATGCCAAATAACTATATTTCGCAGATTACGAATGGTTAAACTTGCAATCAGAAGCACTGTGATGCACACAAACATGACCAGCTGAGCCAAAATAAACTTCATTCTGCCCGACATCACCTGGGACTTGGGATTCACAGTCTCGCACACATCCTCATCGTCTTCGTCCTCTACAGCCGGTGATGGAACCGAACTGACTGGAGACTTGCTCAGCGCCAGTTCCACAGCGCCCTTAGATGCACTAGCACTTGTATCACTAGGATGCGGCGGTTCCATGGATCTCGATTTCAGCTTCTCATTTGTAGAGCTTGAGATGGACTTTCTGGTCTGGATATTCAGAAGCTCACTCAGTCGATGCTCACTCGGAGTCGGGATCAACTGAGTGAGCTCCATAGCAGAGGGGCTTGTCAAATTGGAGATTTGTGAACTTGACAGAGGATTTTCAAGCTCTATTGGCTCAGTGTTCGGTTTTGGTGAAGAACCTCTGCTTTGACATTCAACGCCTGAAATCATAAGGACAACTTCATTTGCTTCTTTCTTCTCTAACGGACTTGCATTGACCTCCATGAGTGATGCACAAATATAAAAACTTCTCAGCTGAGAACTTCTCTGAGGAAAAAGATAGACTCTATCACGAAAGTGAACGGCTTAGCTGAATTCAACGCAAAATCAGCAGAAGAAGTCGAAAGGCAGAGGAGCAAGAGCAAAAGAGTGAATCAGGAAGAGCAGAACATGGTAAAATGAGTGGGTTTTAGCAGGGAGTGGATTAACAATGATGAGAGGGGGTTTTTGGTTCAGTATAGGTTCACGGGAGGCCCTATTTAAAGGGCTCTTAAAGAAGAGAGCATGAATTTGCTTTGAGAAAACTACTTTTCAGGGAAAAGGAAAATCTAAGAAGGTTTCAGTTGAAAAAAAAAACACAGTTAGAACAGTTTAGGAAAATTTTGCTAAGCATCTTCCAACTTTGAGCGGAAGTAGCTCAGGTTGGAATCTGAAATTACAGGATTAGAAGCCGAACATAATTTATAATAAATATTAAAGCATTTGATCAGAGGATTTTGGATGCTCAAAACCACTTTTCAGAATTATTCTTATGAAATATTATATTGAGCATTTACAACAGTTGTACCATAGAATGTTATCACGTGTGTTGCCGTTACTAAGTGCAAGAATGCCATAAAAAGTCTTAAAATATGATTTTATATATGTTTTGCAATGTTACAATGTCTCGTGGTAATCAGATGTAAAAGCCTTGTAAAATGAAAATACCTTATGGCTTTGCTAAAGGCTGGAGTTCCTCTCACTAATCTTACTTTTCTCTAGCACGAGCTCCACTTCTTAATCTCACTTCCACATACTTTGCATCTCTCTCTGTTGGTAGCGCAGAAAAAATTCAGAGACTTTGCACTTCTGTTGATCACCATGGCTTGAACTTGCGCCATTATTGCCATTCTAATCCTCTGTTCCTACATTCACTCGAGAAAAGTACCAAAAAAGTCATAAACTTATTGTATTGATACCAATTCACTCATAAACTTTTCAATTGGACCAATTCAGTCCTAAACCTTTTAATATTGGTATCAATTTAGTTCATCCAGCCAATTTTGATCAATCGGTGCTGACATGGCAATTTTTATGATTTTTTTTTTTTTTCTTTTCTTTTCTTTTCTCCCTTTTTCCTCCTTGGACTATTCCGACGGTGGCCGGTGAGGCTTGCTTGCCACCGACAACTACCGCCGGCAAGGGTCGTGGCCCTTGCCCGGCCTCTCCCAAGGCCGCAGCTAGGCCATGGCGGCCGTCTTCAGGGTGGAGGCAAGGGCCGCTAAGCCCTTGCCAACTGCCGATGAGGGTTGCGGCCCTCGCTCGGCCTCGCCCAAGGCCGCGGGCGAGGCGACTTTGCCCAGATCTGGGCGAGGCTCCCTTGCGTTGGCCTTGCCGACTACGGCCGCCTTCACTTGTAGCCGGCAAGGCCAACGCGAGGGAGCCTCGCCCGGATCTCGGGCAAAGCCGCCTCGCCCGCGGCCTTGGGCGAGGCCGAGCGAGGGCCGCGACCCTCACCGGCAGCTGGCAAGGGCTTAGCGGCCCTTGCCTCCGCCCTAGCGATGGCCGCCATGACCTCACCAACTGCGGGCGAGGCTGGCCTCGCCCAAATCCGGGCAAAGCCGCCTTACCGATGGCCCCAAGAGAGGCCGGGCGAGGACCGCAACCCTCGTCAGCGGCAGGCAAGGGCTTCGCGGCCCTCGCCTAGGGGCCGGTGAGCGTCCGGCCACGAAACCCACTGGAGGCTCGCTAGCCACCGCTGGAACAGTCCAAGGAGGAAGAAGGGAGAAAAGAAAAGGAAAAAGAAGAAAATTAATAAAAAAATCGAAAAAATAATTTTAAAAAAAAAATCGTAAAAATTACCACGTCAGAGTCCGGCCACTAGTCAACGTCCACGTCAACATCGGCTGGCTAAAATTAACCAGATGGACTGAATTGATACCAATATTAAAAATTTAGGACTAAATTAGTACCAATGTAATAAATTTATGACTTTTTTGATACTTTTTCCACATCCACTCGTTTACGAAAACTGCGTTTTTATGAACTCGTTGATGGAAACCTTCCTGTCCTGTCCTACAGTGCAACCCAATCACCAAATCAATGGATGATATGAAGCAAACCTTCCGAAAAAGTTGATTGGGTTTCGCTAGCTGTAATCCCATTCCCTTGATCATCCTATATGCGGAAATTCCACGCCTTCTTCACATTCCTACAAATCAAACGAGCCGCTCAAAGATAGGGAATTATATGCCACGGTTCTGTCGGAACCTCATTCCGTGTTATGACAATCCTCCACAAAGATTAAATTCTATCCCAGACAATGGGAATTCAATTCCGATGAATTGGAGTCCAATACGAACTCTCTTTTCAGAGCGAACCAAACATAAGAGGGTAAAGTTACGGTCCACATGCCTCTTCTTCGCATAAATTCGACGAAAATTACTATACATCATTTGTGGTGATGTGCTTCAGATTCCGGTTGCTCTGTTTATCAGAATATGTCGGTTTTCCTAGAAGGATTTCTTATGGATTTTGCACAAACTTCGCTGCTATGACCCAGGTTTGCGTTTTCATTGTTCTATAACATTAGGTCATCACCTTAGCCAAATCACTTATTTCATGCATTTTCCGGGGAAGCTATTGCTGCAAAACAAGGGAAATGAGATGAATAATTTAGGAATCATGAAGTGGACTATTCCTGAATTTAACAAGAAATAGAAGAGCAATATTTATAAGTTCAGGAATTCATGAACTCTCTTCGCTCAAGACTGCAGTTTTCATTTGGAAATATTTGTTCATTTAGGAAAATGAAAATGGAATTTAGGCTCCATTCATTTAGTAGAAAATGTGGTGTTTTTGAAAAATATTTTCCAGAAAAATTACAATTTTTTTAGTGTTCCCTTGAAACTTGAAAATGAACTAGAAATTATTCTCCGCCGTTGATATGAAAAATTTGATTTGATTTTCTTCCATGCACTCCTTAGAATAATTTCAAGGACCATTTGTGTCATTATCACTTCATATCAAGACGAATTCCATTCATTAACTAGCATATAGAAATGGTGTAATCTTCATGTGAAGAAGACTCCTGATTTGCTAATTATAAGTCAGAGAGATCGACCTCACAAGAAAATGCTACAGATTTGGAAAGAGCAATCCGAACATTCTCCGAAAGGGGCACGATGGCTCAATCCTAAAACTCAGTGAATATTCGATCCATGTTGTCAATAATTAATAAAGTAAAGTACCAATAAACATCACATGATTAAGAAAGCCTCAATGTTTATGTCATCCGTAGATCCATTTGGATCGGCCTCAGTGCAGTCAATTACGTAATGAAAAGTCAAAGGGAGGATAGCATTGGGGTTTATATGGAGACTCAGCTCATGGTCATCGTACAATCATCGCTTTTCATAAAACATTCCTGTTGTTGAGTTTTTTTTTTTGGTAAAGATATTCCTGTTGTTGAGTTTGTCTCGAGTTCATACGAGAATTGAGTCTTAGACTATCTTATCTCGTCAGGGTTTTAAATTAGCATGTGCACGTTTGCTGGTCACTAGAAGTTAAAAGATCGACCAGGTAAGGAGAAAGGTAAAGCAGAATTAAATGATCAGAGCAAAATTATCGTAAAATCTGGTTACTGCTCCACTTATTTGATACTGTTCTTATAGATTCAGCCTATAGATAGAGGTACATTGTAATTCTTATGCAATATGTCATTTATGATCAAGCGAAGAACATAGCCGCACACTTTTTTAGCCAAACAAGAAAGAAAAGCAGGGAAAAAAAGGTAGGTATGAAGTCCCAATCTCGCATATTTGCGTGCTCCTGGAGACGTCATAACCGTGCACAGTAGCGGCCGCCGACCCATTCTAGCAGAGACGAACTTACTGTGGAAGCACGCGTTACTTGAGATGGAGTTCATCAAAAATTTTCTTCAGCTCCAGCACGAGCTCGGATCTCCGCCTGGTCCTTTCCTTGGCCTCCTGGAAATTTAATGTGGGGCTAGCATAGAGAGCCATCTTCAAGACCTTCGAATTGTCAACGTGCGCAATCTCCTTAAACACAACACTGTGACCCGGTCGCCAGTCTTTCGGCTTGCTTTCTAAGTACCTGGAGGCTTATTCAATCAGAACTCGCACCTTGTGAAACACTCGGCATTGCTAAAATGAAAGCGCACTCACGCATACACCAGAATTTCTAGAACAAGAAGCAACATATTCAAAAACCCAAAAGAATTTCAGCTTCCTGTGATCCGGATGCTGGTGTTTCGGCTTCCTTTCTATGTAACTGAAGGCCTATTCGATCAGAATATGCACCTCATAAAATACTCGGCATTGCTAAAATGAAAGCGCGCGTTGCACACACACAGCAGGGTTTCTTTAACTCCAAGCAACAGCTTCAAAACCCAAAAGAGAGAGGATGTTTATGACGGGTCTGAGTTCACATAACGCATAAGTCAATAAGCTTATCAATGAAGAAAAGAAAGTAGATAGTTCTCAGTGATGTATAACCTTAACCTTAACCGGGGGTGCAACAAGCTTATTAATGAAGAAAAGAAAGTCGGTCGAAATACGGCTGCAAAAGGACGAAAGAATTGATCGAACTTGTGCATATACTGATGTGCATGTCCCTTGGCTCCCTCACCTTTCCAACTAACCCCATATCCTCCTCCATATAAAACTATTATTAAACTATATTTCCAAACCCCATAACCTATCTATCGAATACTCTCATCTATACCATATGCACATATTCAAACCACGAACTATCATTGATATCAAAAACATGCTTCTGTGCAGTCAAATTTTTAACAGCCTTAAAAGAGAGATTCAGGAAAAGCAGATGGCACACTTTCTTATTTTATTTGTCAAAGCTTCAAGGCTCTCGACTGAAGTTGAGAAATCGACCACAAACTCCAAACATTCGCTCATCTCCGGTCTCCTGTTGTAATTGCTGATGGGTTTAGAGGCCAGAACTGAATTTGGGTAAGATATCTTTTCACCGTCGTTTGTCAGGAATACAGTAGTCAGGATGTTCATATCGTTGATGGAAGAACGATAATAATTCGAACAATATCAAATCAACGCAGTGGAATAAAATAATCTCCCCTCTTATGTAAACATAATAGGAATTGATATAGTAGAGTAAAATAAATACCAAGCACGCGAACACAAGACGATTTTTTACGTGGAAAACCTCCTCGATGTGAGGAGATCAAAAATCACGGGACTGGAGTCCACCTGAAAATCTTCACTATTAATAAAATTGTTCTTCCCTAGCAAATACTAGAGGTACATAGCAGCAAACACCTCAAGAACATAATTCTTAGCAATACACATGAACTCCACAAGAGATCAAGGATAAATCTGACCAAAAACACAGGTTTTGATCAATCCACGAAAAAACCTGATGTAAGGAGCTTCAAATGAAAAATCAAACCGTTTAGATTCGATAAAATTACGCGACGAACATGCTGACAAAATTTCAGCTCAATCGGACCATGAATCGACCTCCGATGCCAGCTTGATGTAAATCAGATATTGCCCCAAATTCCAGATTTTCTACTCTCTTTTTCTCTTGTTACTGTTTCCTTTTCTGCGGCTATCACTTTTTATATAGATAGTGAGAAACCATATTTTCTCATATAACTTATTATATAGGCTCAAGCCCTTTTTGGGCTTGCAACTCATTGGGCTTCCTCCACATAGGAGTGAACCCAGCTAAAAAATTCCCCCTCACGACAATGTGGAGGGATTCACCATCCCTACTATCAAACGGCAATGTTCAAGCTTCTCTCTTGGTAGAGTCTTCGTCATCATATCGGAGCCATTATGATCCGTATGAATTTTCTGAAGTTCCAACAACTTTTTATCTAGAACATTCCTTATGCAATGATATCTAACATCAATATGTTTCGATCTAAAATGAAAAAATGAATTCTTACCAAGATCAATTGCGCTTTGATTATCACAAAATAGCACATACCTCTTTTGCTTGAACCCAAGTACTTCTAAGAACTTCTTCATCCATAGCATCTCTTTACTAGCTTCAGTCACTGCAATAAATTTAGCTTTGGTTGTAGAAAGTGCAATACACTTCTGCAATCTTGACTTCCATGACACAGCTCCACCAGTAAAAGAAATCAAATAATTAGAAGTAGATTTACGAGTATCAATATCTCCTGCCAAGTCGAAATCTATGTATCCAACTAACTCAAGTTTCCTGGTCCCGAAACTAAGTTTCAAATTTGAAGTTCCCCGAAGATACCTCATAATCCACTTCATTGCATTCCAATGCTCTCTGCCTGGATTTGACAAATAGCGACTAACAACGCCAACTGCGTGCGCCAAGTCTAGACGTGTACATACCATCACATACATTAAGCTTCCTACAGCTGAAGCATATGGAACACTTTCCATATCTTTCTTTTCTTTATCAGTCGTAGGACTTTGCATTATATTTAACTTAAAATGGGCAGCAAGAAGAGTACTAACCACTTTAGCCTTGTCCATGTAAAATTTCTGAAGGATCTTCTCGATATATTTCTTTTGCGACAAAAATAACTTCTTAGCATCTCTGTCTTGGGTAATTCTAATGCCAAGAATCTGCTTCGCCAAACCCAAGTCTTTCATGGCAAAAGACTTGCTCAATTGTTTCTTCAATAACTCAATTATTGAAGTATTCCTGCCAATAATCAGCATATCATCAACATAAAGCAAGATAATAATAAAGTGATCATCAGAAAATTTTTGGACAAACACACAGTTATCCGAAGAAGTCTTCTTATAGCCCTGTTTTGTCATAACTGACGCAAATTTCTTATACCACTGCCTCGGTGCTTGTTTTAGGCCATAGAGACTTTTCTTCAATTTGCATACATAATCCTCTTTCCCTTTCATTTTAAAACCCTCAGGTTGTTCCATGTATATCTCTTTCTCCAAGTCACTATGTAGAAATGTTGTTTTAACATCCATTTGCTCAATTTCCAAATCTAGGCTAGCTGCCAAGCCTAGTACCACACGGATAGAAGACATTTCCACTATCGGAGAAAATATATCATCAAAATCAATATCCTTTCTTTGACTGAATCCCTTAACAACCAATCTAGCTTTGTACCATGGTTGTAAAGTATGTTCATCTTGCTTCAACCTATATACCCACTTGTTCTTTAAAGCTCTTTTACATTTAGGTAACTTCACAAACTCAAAAGTATGATTATCATAAAGTGACTGCATCTCATCTCGCATAGCATCAAATCAATTGCTTTTGTACTCATCTTCTATTGCTTCTGCATAACACTCTGGTTCACCTGCATCAGTCAATAATACATACTCATCTTCAGAATACCTAGTGGAAGGTTGTCGGTCTCTAACGAATCTCTGGACTGGAACATCCAGTGGAACATCTAATTGAGCATCTAGTTCAGGAATAGTATTATCTGTTTCAACATGTTCAAGAACATGTGCGTTATTTGGAACATTGACTTCCTACTGCTCTTCATCAACCTGTATAGGAATATTTGTAAGAGGAACTGGATCTAAATCAACCAGATTATCACTAACTTGTGATGCTGAAATCATCTCTGATTTCTCAATATCCTCTATTGTTTTATCTTCCATAAACACAACGTCTCTGCTTCTTACAATTTTCTTTTCAAGTGGATCATAAAATTTGTAGCAAGCATATTCTGTCCATAACCAATAAATATGCACTGTCGTGTTTTCACATCAAGTTTAGACCTCTCATCTTTGGGAATATGCACAAATGCTTTGCACCCAAAGACACGCAAATAATTATAAGAAATATCTTTGCCTGTCCAAACTTTGTTAGGAACATCAAACTCTAAAGGAACGCATGGAGTAAGATTTAATACATGCATAACTATACTTAAAGCCTCACCCCAAAAGGATCTAGGTAGCTTTGACTGTGAAAGTAAGCATCTTACCCTTTCAACTAGTGTTCTGTTCATTCTTTCAGCTAAGCCATTTAACTGAGGTGTCTTGGGAGGTGTCTTTTGATGTCGAATACCTTATTGTCTGCAATATTCATCAAAAAGTTCAATATACTCTCCCCCATTATCAGTTCTAATGCATTTCAATTTCTTTCCAGTCTGTCTCTCAACTGAAGCCTGAAATTGCTTAAAAGCATCTAACACTTGATTTTTAGTTTTCAAGGTATAAATCCAAATTTTCCTTGAAAAATCATCTATGAAGGTAACAAAATAAAGAGAGCCACCAAGTGATTTTGTTTTCATAGGACCGCAAACATCAGAATGCACTAAATCTAGTATACCTGACTTTCTTGAAGGAGGGGAGCTTTTAAATGCAACTCTATTTTGTTTTCCTGCTAAATAGTGAGCACACTTCTTTAGCGCTGAACTTTTCAATCCTGAAATGAGCTTCTTATTGGCTAATATTGACAAACCCTTCTCACTGATGTGACTGAGCCTCTTATGCCATAATTCAGCTGCATCTTCGCTATCTACTGCATTAATTTTGTCTGTGGACAACTTTGCCTATATAATGTATAACGAAGAATATTTTTCACCTCTAGCCACAACAAGAGAACCTTTAGTGAGCTTCCATTGACCATTACTGAAGGTGTTGCAATACCCCTCATCATCCAATTTGCCTGTAGAAATTAAATTCAAGCGGATATCAGGTATATGTTTAACATTATTCAATACTAACCTCGTGCCATTGCTGGTTTCTAGGCACACATCACCGATGCCTACAGCTTGAGCTAGTCCATTGTTTCCGATCTTCACAGATCCGAAGTCACCTGACCTGTATGATGTAAAGAAATCCCTACGAGACGTAGCATGAACGGATGCACCACTATCAATTACCCAACTGGTCTCATGAGATACAAAATTCACCACATCACCATAAAAAATAGTGAGAAAGTCTTCTTTAAGTGCAGTAACATGATTGTCATCACTGTCATTATCACTTTTCTTCTCTTTACCTTTCTCCTTTTGTTTCTCCCTTTTTAACTGATGACAAAACCTCTGAATATGTCCCTTCTGTTGACAATAATGGCACTCAACATTAGCAAATTTATTATACTTACCTCTGCTTTTGTCTCGACTTTTATCTCTATTTCTCGGACCTCGAGACTCACTTCTCCCCCTTTTCTCAACAACCAAGGCATCAAAATGTGAAGAGGATGATCCCTATGTCTTCCTTCTCATCTCTTCATTCAAAATACTACTCTTGGCCAAATCCATGGTAATTGTACCATCCGGGGCAGAATTAGACAAAGATGTTCGGAACGTCTCCCATGAGTCCGGCAAAGTACCAAGCAACCATATTGCTTGTATCTCATCATCAAACTTGATTCCCATCGCAGCCAACTGATTTATAATTTCTTGAAAAGAATTTAAATGATCAGTCAAATGAGTACCATCTTGATTTCTCAAAGCCATCATCTTTTTTATCAAAAATAACTTATTATTCCTAGTCTTTCAAGCATATAACTGTTCGAGCTTATCCCATAAACTGCGTGCATGTGTTTCCTCAATAATATGGTTCAAAACATTATCATTTACCCACTGTCTGATATAACCACACACTTGACGATGAAATATAGACAATTCAACATCAATTTTATTCTCCGGTTTCTCCTCGGCAAATACGGGCAAATAAAAATCTTTCACATATAAAAGATCTTCCATTTTCCCTTTCCAAATATGATAATTCGAACCATTCAGTGTAACCATTCTACTCGTATTCGTTTCCATTGTTTAACACAAGGCAAAAAAATCAAGCAATAACATGTTGCTCTAATACCACTCTGATGGGAGAACGATAATAATTCGAACAATATCGAATCAACGCAGTGGAATAAAATAATCTCCCCTCTTATGTAAATCTAATAGGAATCGATATAGTATAGTAAAATAAATACCAAGCACGCGAATACAAGACGATTTTTTACGTGGAAAACCTCCTCGATGTGAGGAGATCAAAAACTACAGGATCGGAGTCCACCTGAAAATCTTCACTATCAATAAAATTGTTCTTCCCTAGCAAATACTAGAGGTACATAGCAGCAAACACCTCAAGAATATAATTCTTCGCAATACACATGAACTTCACAAGAGATCAAGGATAAATCTGACCAAAAATGCAGGTTTTGATTAATCCACGAAAAAACCTGATGTGGGAGCTTCAAATGAAAAATTAAACCGTTTAGATTCGATAAAATTGCGCCACGAACATGCTGGCAAAATTTCAGCTCAATCGGACCACGAATCGACCTCCGATACCAGCTTGATATAAATCAGATATTGCCTCAAACCCCAAATTTTCTGCTTTCTCTTTTTCTCTTGTTACTGTTTCCTTTTTGCAGCTATCACTTTTTATATAGATAGTGATAAACCATATTTCCTCATATAACTTATTATATGGGCTCAAGCCTTTTTTGGGCTTGCAACTCATTGGGCTTCATCCACATAGAAATGAACTCAGTTAACAATCGTCAACCTCCATTTGTGATGAATCAAAAAGTCGGACGAATATGGAGTCTGTACAAACCAGTCACGACAGAGTCATAGGCTTAGTCATTCACCTCAACCCCATCGATGACGCAGCGGTCACTCACGTTGAACGGATGCTTCACGAATACAAACATGATAGCTTCGAACAAGTCTTTGGTAGCATTCCCAAAAATGAACTCGAAAAGCAAAAGCTGCGACGAAATAAAGATGAGCACTGGCGTTGTCATTAATCCTGTCAGAAGCAACCACAGAATGATGATCACGACAAGCAAAGCTGCTGAGGCAAGGTTGTTCAGCTCCTCAATGGCTGTTTTTGCATCCTTGAAAGCGTGAGTGAGTGATTTTCGTTCACGATAGAAATTCACCTGCAGACGTGAACTCTATAATTTAGATCATGTCCTTATGTCTATATTTCGTATGCATCGTTTCTAGTTCTTTCAGCTTCCAAAAATCTCCTTAATTCAGTTTGTTAGAAACAAGCTCCATAGAACATTTGGCTTGGAAGCGAGATAAGAGCCAGCAAAGAGATAAGATACGTACTTACCAGCCAGCTCTTGAAAGACGATTTCATGATTTTCTGAGTTTCTTTCGCTTTGGGAAAGAAAGCCAAGAATTTATGGTCTCTCTTCGCGACCATAAAAAGAAAAACAAAAGCAAAATTGTCAAGCTACCTTTAGTTCATGGGTCTCTGTGACTGGTATAGAGGTGTGATCATTTGCGGCTTATTGTGAGCGGCTTTCAGTCTAGTTGTCTTTCACTAATGAGTTTCAGTACTTGCTTATTTGTTGATTTCAACCAGAGGTAGTGAAGGGCATGATGATACGATGAGTTCGTCTTCTCTTGGTTGCCGATGTTGGAGAAATCCTGCCAGAATATTTTGAAGCTGACAAAACGTTTCTTTCAGTCTAGTCTGGACCTTTACAGTCTTTCAGTTTAGAGTCTGAAGACAGTTGGACATCAAGACTCAAGACTCAAGACTCAAGACTTAAAGATATTCTCATTGACAGTTTTCTAATCCAGTGTCGAAAGGCTGTCCAGAACCTAGGTGTTTGGTTAAGGAGATAGTCCTATTCTTTGGTTAAGAATTTGTTTTTCAGGCTGTTAAAGAGAGGGGTGATAAGCCCTAGAAGCGTTGATTTTGATTTTCTAGATGCTATTCATGTGAATTTAAGGGAGAAGTTCGATCTACTGCAACTTGAGCAATTTTGCTCTGACACTACTTGAAGGATATGCTCACGATCGCATATTTCTATTCGAATCTTAGCTTTTGGATGCGAATAGAATGTCATTTAGTGTCCGTGATCAAGACTTCATAGTAGATGTGGACATGTTGGCTGATATCATTGGAGTAGAGAGAGGATCATATCAACCGATTAAAGTTTCCAGTACTCGTCTTATGCTGGATCTTGTGAAAGGCAACGATCTGAAGGGAAAATTGTCTACACGAGAATGCGTGCTATCAACATTTTGCTGCACAAAATTGTCATCAATCGTCTTAGGCCGAAATCAACATCAAAGACATGATGTGTCAAATTCGGAGGCAAAATTGATGTATGCAATCATCAAAGGGAAGAAATTCTCTCTTCCTCACATCATTCTCTTTCACATGTATAGAGCAATGGTGAAGGACAAGGGACAACTGCCTTATGCAAGTCTTGTGACCAAGATCTTCGAGACACTTGAATATTGAGCCCCCACAATCTCTCGTGTGTTCGACCATGTGATAAAATGGTGGTGGGTCTGCGAATGGTGACTAAAATGCGTCTGAAAGAACTTGAAAAGGAAATGGAGCAAAGTTCAAAATGAAATCTCCAGTACCTTCGGCATCCAAAAGGAAAGGAAAGGAGCAAATCAATCCACCATCCAAAAAGCAAAAGAGGAGACTCTTGGTGGATGAAGAAGAAGAAGAAGAAGAGGAAGATTGCACTATTTCTGCATTGATAAGGAGAAGACGTTCTGTATCTGAATCAACGGAACGTCAGGAGAAGGAGAAAGAAGCGAGAGGAAAAACGAGAGAGAAGAAGAGAGACAAGAAAAGGCCGGAGAAGAGGAGAAAGAAAGAGCAGAGCAAGAAGAGAAAGAGAGAGAAGCGACGAGAGAAAGAAGAAGCGAGAGAAAGAAGCTGAAGAAGAAGAGGAGGCAGCCAAAGAAAAGTCTACGAGATAAAGATGAAGATTTTCAAGATGCTTTGCAGATTGACCCTCATTCTTTCCCATCCGAGGCTTTCGAAACGGGGGAGAAGCATTAGAAACGGGGAGGAGTTGAGCATAGAAAGTCTACATCTGTTCCTCGTGAAGATGTTCAAATGCCCGGAGAAGGTCATGATACATCAACATCGAAACTACGCGATTTCACGGAAGATCCTTCGTCTCCGCGTTTACTCCATCGTACAGCAAATGTCGGTATACGACGGATAATTCGGCAGATTTTCGTCGCATACTTGATATCCTTTCGGAAATGCGTGGTCAAATCTATGCTTTGGACCGTGAAATTCAAGTCCTGAAGAATCTTTGGAAAGGCATCTTCCGTTTCCCTTCAAGATTAGATCAAAGATCTCTATCTTCAAATCCAAGCCAATGCCAAAGGATAAGAGGTAGCTCATCTAAGGGAAGACTTGAAGAGGCTGGAAGGATTAGTTCAATCCATGGGAGATTTCCCGGATCGTTCGCATTCCCAAGCAAAATTGACTACTTTCTCACCTTTTTCATGATGACAAAAAGGGGAGAAATTGCCAGCTTTGAACTCGAACCTTTGAACTCGAACTTTGAAGCTTTTGAACTCCGAACCTTTTGAACTCTGAACTTTATATTCTATTTCTTTTATGTGCTTATTGTAAGCTTGAACTTGAGACTTGGTCGATTTAAGTGTGGATTTTGATATCCGAATGCTTGCGCTACATCAAGTATTGTTATATGGTTTTACTTGTGAAGGACTAACCAATCTTCTTGTGGATGCGAGTCCGGTTGTTCTTTATTAGTTCTTATGAGATAACCATATTACTTGAGTAATATTTTGCAGGTTAAAGCTTTCAAATCTACAAGAAAGTTTTGTCACCATCAAAAGGGGGAGATTGTTGGAGAAATCCTGCCATAATATTTTGAAGCTGACAAAACGTTTCTTTCGGTCTAGTCTGGACCTTTACAGTCTTTCAGTTTAGAGTCTGAAGACAGTTGGACATCAAGACTCAAGACTTAAAGATATTCTCATTGACAGTTTTCTAATCCAGTGTCGAAAGGCTATCCAGAACCTAGGTGTTTGGTTAAGGAGATAGTCCTATTCTTTGGAGAAGATATCCTGGTTGGTTAAGCTAACATTCTTTCTATTCAAAGATCCGATGATTGACGAAGTAATCTTGGAAAGTTCTATTCTTGGAAACCAAGATCCTAGTTGTATGGGCGAACAGGATTGATGGGCTATCGTCAAGTTCCTTTAATAGCTCGAAAGATCTCCTTAATTGATTCCGTCCAACGGGTAGATTGGAGGAATTCCTTTGGTAAGTGCCAACGGGTATGATGGCATGAAGGAGTATAAAAGGAAGACGTTCAAGCTATTTCGGTGCATGCTCGATAGACGAATTCCAGTCGAAGTTCCTTGATATTCAGTCGATTCATTCTCGAGCAAAATTGTATACACAAAAGAGTGTTTATACTTAGTGGTATCTTGAGCAAGTGTGGTAGATCATCTACATCATCGAATCAAGGAAGAACAACGCAGTAACACTTCTTTGTTCATAGTGGAATCCAGCCCGATAGGCTGTCATTATCGGTGCGGAAGAGTGGACGTAGGCTTAAACTAAAGCCGAACCACTATAATCATTGTGTTCAATTCTCTTATCCCTTCTCTCGCCTTTTGATTGCTGTTTATATCCATCGATTGTCTAGTATTGTGTGATTTAAGTAAAAATCGTTTTATACCTATTCACCCCCTCTAGGTACTCGTTCTAGCTATATCGGCCCGATGCCTTGCGGGGAATATTATTGAAAATGTGAAGCAAAACATTGAAATTTTGGGCTTGAACTGTTTCAGCCAAAGTTTGGTTGTATTTGATAAAAGGGATAAGTGTTCTAGAAATCTTACAACTTGTCACGAAAATGCATTTCAGTCCTAAAACTTGCAAAAAGTGCATTTAAGTCCTAAAACTTGTCAAA
Organism: Eucalyptus decipiens; assembly: GCA_014182575.1. Classification (NCBI taxonomy): domain Eukaryota; kingdom Viridiplantae; phylum Streptophyta; class Magnoliopsida; order Myrtales; family Myrtaceae; genus Eucalyptus; species Eucalyptus decipiens. The sequence goes on from CM024611.1 coordinate 53,742,751, forward strand.
TTGTTTCAAATGAATCCTAAGATCGACGCCATTAGCCTTTTCCGTTAAAAATGCCGACGTGGCATTTTAAATAATTTTTTATTTTCTAGGTTTATTTTTTAATTAATTTTTATCCATTTTTTAAATTAGATTTAAAAACTAAAAATTAAATTTATTCTTATCTTATTTTCAACAAAAACTAAAAAGAAAAGTTAAAAATTTTATTTTTAAAATTTTTAAAAATAAATTAAAAATAATGTTAACTTTTCAAAATATGTTTTTTTTAATAAATATTTTAACTAAAAAGTTTTATTTTTAATTAAAAAAAATTTTAATAAATATTTTAACTTTTTTAAATTTTTTGGTGAAAATAAGATAAAATGAATAAATTTGATTTTTTAGTTTTTAAATCTAATTTTTTAAAAAAATAATTAAAAAAATTCACGTGGAAAAAAATTATTTAAAATGCAACGTCGCATTTTTAATGGAAAAGGCTAACGGCGTTGATCTTAGGACTCGTTTGAAACAATTTGACAAGTTTTAGGACTTAAATGCACTTTTTGCAAGTTTTATGACTAAAATACATTTTCGTGACAAGTTGTAGGACTTCTGGAATACTTATCCCTTGATAAAATTGGCCTTTTTGACAAAAGTGGCCGTAAATCTGACGTGACATATTTTAATAATATAAGTGGTCTAGGTGACATATTGGAAAGTTGACTTAGCAATGAAAATGCAAAATGATGTCATTTTGCCTCAAAAATCGAATTTTAATGTATTTATTTTAAATACATTAAGAGAACCAAAAAAAAAAAAAAAACAAGTGCAGCATTTGGCAAGGGCCTACAGAGCCCTCACCGCCATCGCCCTACCATATCTAGCAAGGGCTGTCAAAGGTGGGGGAGGGTCAGCCGAGATTGCCAAACGCTGGGTAGGGGCTAGTGACCTTGGCCAATTGCCAATGAGGACCCAAATCTTGGGTGAGGGTTGTGACCTTCCCCAGATTCGATGAGGGTCGCCAGCCCTTGCCTAATTAGGCCAAGGGCTACCAACCTTTGGCCTAGCCAACTGCCGATGAGGGCCTACAAGCCCTCTCCTAGATCTCGAGCGAGGGCCGACTACCCTCGTTGAATCTAGGGGAGGGCCGTGACCCTTACCCCATATCTAGGCAAGGGCTTCCAGGCCCTCGCCGCTAGTAAATTAGGGTTGTCAACCTTGACCAACCCTCCCCCTACCATTGGTGATGGTGAGGCAACGACGGTGAGGGTTATGTAGGTCCTTACCGAATGTTGCTATTTTTTAAAAATAAATTTAGTTCTTTTGATTTATTTAATTATTATTTTATATTAAAATTTCAATCCAAGGCAAAATGACGTCGTTTTAGATTTATATAGCCACGTCAACACAAAAAACAACATCATTTTGCATTTAACTCCCTGAAAAAATGCCATGTCTATAATTTGACCAAAAATTTTTGCCATTGGCACTTAAGTGTCATATTCTTCTTCGATGTTAGTACTTTAGTGTACCTTTGGGAAGTTTTGACACTTAAGATGCGTTTGGTAACACTTCTAAAAACAAGTATTTCTGTTTTGTTATTCCCCATAATATAAATAGAACAGAAACACGTTTGGTAATTTTTTTGTTCTCAAGAATAGATTTGGAACAAAAACAAGAAAAAAAAAAAAAGCTACTTCTTTGTTCTCAGAAACAATTTAAGAAATAAGCATTCTCTTCTCTTTCTCTTCTCTTTCTCTTCCTCTCTTCTTCTCCTTAGCCAGTCACTAGCCTTGATGATGACCGGCGATCAACTAGACAAGGTCACCCCGAGCTCACCGACCACCGACAAGACTCGACCTCACCAAATCTAGGCAAGGTCGAGCCTTACCCAGCCACCACAAGGTTGGCATCACTTGGGTAGGTGAGGCTAACCTCAAAGTGCCTGGGCAAGGTTGAGCCTCACTGATGACTAGGTGAGGCTCAGCCTCGCCAGATTTGGGCAAGGTCGCCTCGCCGGCCCTCGTTTGGCCGATCATTGGCCAACCATGGCCAAGGCCAGTGGCCGACTAAAGAAAAGAGAAGAAAAATAAATAAATTAAAATTATTAATAAATTAAAAGAAATTCTAAGTCACAAAAATATTTGGGATCGTATCAAATGCATTTATGTTTTAGGAATAGAAATTTTGTACAGTTACTAAACACTTAAAATGTTTAAAAGCTATTTTCAGGAATAAAAATATAAAAAAAAATGTTTCTAAACAAAAATTATTTCCTAGAACAAAAACGTTACTATACACACCTTAAGTGTCTATTTGTGTCAAGTTTTGGCACTTGCGTGTACTTTAGCCCATAATAAATTAACATTTCTTTATTTTACCGAACTGGAGAAGCATCGCGTAGCCTTGTTTTATCATCTTCAACCATGAAAAACTATGATAAATGGCGCGAGGCTTAAGCCAGAGACAATTGGCTTAAATCAATTAGTATCAGATGCGCCTGCATGTAAGCCCAACTCACTTGAAACTCATACGGATCACCGGATGAGATCAATCCCACAACAAAACGGTACAGAATCCGGAAGAGAGACCTGAAAATGCTCGGAACTCGACTCAATGGCGCAATTATAAACATTGGTGAAGACTCCATCAATATAGTCATTTGATTAATCAAGTACAGTAAACAGGGCACGATTAAGGAGGTCTCGATGTTTATGTCACCCGTAGATCCATTGGGATCGGCCTCAGTGCAGTCGATTATGTAACGAAAAGTCAAAGGGAGGAATAATAATAATAAAAAGTTGAACATATCATTTACTTAATCAATATCACAATATAGATGTGCTTAATTATCTAATTAATTTGTTTAAGACCCGAAGATCCAAATATTCGGGCCAGCAAATGGCATAACTTTTTACATTAAATACAAAGGAAGTACTTGGTACTAATATAGTTTGACCTTTGCTCTTCTTTTTTTAGGGCTGTATTTCACTTTGATTGTATCATAAATCAGGTCAATGCAGATAAAAGAATGCATTTCTATACAATTAAGTAAGTGAAACAGCTAAAACAAAATCCATCTACGTCCTATTACATATTCTATTGGACCTTACAGTGTACGATATGATCCGGTTTGACCATAGATCTCAGAAAAGGTTTTCTTCAAACAAACCAGCCTGTATTCTTGGAAATCATATTGCCCAACTTTGTTAAAGATATAGCTCATGTATCTCATCTAACATGATTATTATAAATCCATGAAGCAGTTGATGAACCCTGTTATAAGTGGATATAGACGTCTTTGTCATTTGAAGGTTTGTCCTGGTCTATATTTTGAGGTACATTATTATTCTTATGCACTGTGATTTATGATCAAGCAAAGAACACAGTCACACGCTAGCAGATTACAAAGTTGCAGAAAATGAAAGGCAGAAAGTGAGGTCCCATTCTCACAAACTTGCGGATTACTAGGTAGGCAATACTCCTGGTGTCGTCAAAACCGTGCACAGTAGTGGCTGCCGACCCGGTCTGACTGAGATTAACTTACTAAGGAAGCACACGGCACTTGAGATGGAGCTCTTCGAGGATTTTCCTCAGCTCCAGCACCAGGTCGGATCTCTGGGCCGCCCTTTCCCTGGCATTATGGTAATTCATCGTGTGGGAGACGTGGAGAACCATCTTCAAGTGGCCACCGTCCACGATCTCCTTAACCACAACGCTGGGATCCGGATTCCAGGAATCCGAATTGTCATCCAAGTATCTGAAGGCTTATTCAATCAGAATTGCACCTTGTAAAATACGTGGCAGTGCTAAAATGAGAGCGCACACACGGACAAGATTTTATTGAACTCCAGGCTACAGCTTCAACAGCCAAAAGCAGAGAATGTTTGTGATGGGCTTGAGTTCATATGATGCATAAGTCATCATTATAACCATAATTGACAAACTTCTCCACACACAAAATTCTGTATCCACACTAGCGTTTCTTCCGAATTCTTGCCTTTTTAGACACTGCAGGTTTTTATTAACACCCAAGTTTGCCTTCTTATTTAAGATTTAATTACATAGAAAATTAGGTATTTATTTTTAACCCCTAAAAATAATTTTTAATTAAATTGCATATGCATATAAGTATTAGGAGCATTTGCATCGATAGCAATAGAATTTATTAAAAAAATTTCTTTTTTATTATTTTAAAATTATATATTAATTATTAATTGAAAAAAAGAGTGGGGCCGGGCTATGGTTAGGGCTGCAGAGTTCCTTCTTCTTTTCCTTGTTCCTTCCCCCACTTGGGCCCAACCCCTTTCCCATTTTTCTTCTCCTCGGCCTAGCCCTTTCCTCCTTTTCCTCTCTTTCCCACACTTCCCTGTAGTGTGACGAGGACGCTGGTACCAGCGGTATGCAACTGAACTGGATTTACTCGAAATCCGAACCAAATCACCCGAAAAACGGGGCCATGAATTGATTCCAATTTTTGGGAGCCGATTGGAACCGATCCTGTTCTTGGTTCTAAATGAAGACCCACTCAAAAAGTGGACCGATCTTAAAACTGGTTTTTAGATATAATTAAAAAAGGAAGATCCTAAGCGTACTGACCTCTCTCTCTTAGTCTCTCTTTCGAGCTTGTGCGATCCTCTGCAGTCTCTCTCTCTCTCTCTCAATTGCAGCCTGTGATTCGCAAGAACCCTCTATATACAGCAAGCTTACATCCAAAAACCCTAGATTTACTACACCCTCACCAATCGCCACTATCATTATTAGCTGATTTGCCTCTTGTTGGTGTGCCGCAGGAACACAACCCAGCTCGTTGTTGCCTGTTGCCTCCTTGTTACTAGACCCAGACTCACCACCATCACCTCTCTTTTGCAGCTTGTTGACTTCAACATAGCTATCCAGAGTGAGATGAGTCCGAAATTGAATTTTTTTTTGTAAACCCTTTTTCTGTTTGCTTTTTTGGGAGGGTCGGAGGTTTGATTCCGAAGGATTGACTGATCTAGGCTTTGCGTTGTAAGTTACTGAGCTAAAATACAAGAACATTGTTCTGTTGAGAGAGAGAGAGAGGGAGAGAGAGACTAGTGAGAGACCTAATGAGCAATATCTTACAAGGCCTCATTAACCATAAGTATTATAGCTTAGAGACAAAACAAAGAGGATGAGAATTTAGGGATACGGTTGTGGTTGTCTCTCTATCTTGTGGAATAACCAAAAGAAATATCCGACGACAAGGATCCTGCGGGTGTTCAAATTTTTATGACATTATTGTAAAATCTAGGAGATATGCTTATTTTGAACCTTTGGTGGATCTGTGTTTTTGGGAAGTATCAAGGGAATTTCTGCTTCACTAGGCCCCTCAGGACTAGTTTATTATTGAACGGTTGATTAAACAATGTTTGTGTAGCTTAGTGAGAGAGTGTCATCCTTGTAGTTTCAAGGAAACTACACTTTTTATTTTAGCTATGCATGCATATTGAAGCCATGCAAGTTTCACATGCAAAGCAGTGGAAACTCTTCATGCTTAACCCATCTCCTCCATTCGATCAAAAAGAAAACCTATCTCCTCCATCACACAAGCATAGGGTTGATGATGATATATAAATCACAAACATTATCTAATCATCATACGTATCTTTATATACGGCTTTTTGAGTAGGTATATTAGAAATAATCTTGAGAAAGTAACGTTGATGACCTTCGGTTGATTCCTCACAGTTCATGTCCATCATTAATTTCTCCAAAACTGATGTGAAGATTGTTATGATTTCCTTGTAGGTCTCGATTGCACTTATCTAAGGCTGCTTTGCCAAAGTTGGTAGGTTTGATTTGAGGTCTCTGGCTAACTTGCACCCTTGACGAATTAAAAACTTGGTATGATCTTCTATAATTTTGTTGGACTCTGGGCATTATCTTGCTCTATTGGTAAGCACAAATCGAGCATTTGGACTTTATTACAACTGCATGCCCTAGAGGACATATAAACTAATGGGGTGTTAATTTCCATGTTGCTGATTATATGGTTGCAAAATTACATTATTCGATGCTTAATATTTCAATACAATTTCTCGCATATTAATGTAAAATTCAAAACCATATAAGACATAGGGTGATTGTAAAATAGGTTCCAATGAAAATAGGATTGACCCTACAACGGCATCAGAAAAAATAATGTGATTCCAATACAGGATCCAGTGTAAACACAGTCGAGCATAGAGTCCGAAAACGGAGAAATCGGGTAGAGGTCTAAGGTTGTAACCTACCCACTTTGGAGCCCATCACTCCTAGCTGGTACAATGGGGAACAAGACAATGGCAGAGGGCGTCAAGCGAAGATGTTTGGTCAAGGGCGGGCTGGCAATGGTAGGTGGAAGGGCAGGGATCCATGCGCACCAGAGAGCTTAAAAGGGAGAGAGGGGCGTGAGTTGGGGGAGGTTTTTCGAAGAGGGAGAGAGAGAGAGAGATCGGCAGAAAGAGAGAAATTGAGAGATCGAGAGTGAAAGAGCCAGAATTTGCCTCGGCTAGGCGTTGGTCGGCCGTCCTCGACGCGAATCGCCAACTCCTACCCAACGCCCTCGAGCACTCCTCGTCCCAAATCCTTGCATTTCCGGTGAGTTCCTTTTCGGTTCAACCCGGCCGATTTCCCGAGGATCTCGTCTTGGAGACATTGCGAGGCAGCTGACCAAAGTTCGATTTGTCTCAAACTCCCCCTCGCGCCGCCGTCTTCGAGCCAAGCAGGGATTTTTGTGACCGAAACTCATCCCCACCAACCCTCTTAGCTCTGACCTGTTTCGATGACAGAAGTGCCGAGCAAGGTTTCTTTGATTCTTGAGTTTCCTGTGTCCAGCTGAGTCGATTTGTCTGATGTTGAGCATTTCCGGTGCATACTCGGGTCTAGGTCTGGGTTTGAGTCCTAAGAAATGGCTAACGTCTTCCCATCACTCTGTGCTCACCATGTGTTTGACGAAACTCCCAAACCAAGTTCGCACACGAGTATGATTGTTCCAATTAAGAGTGCGCAAAAGAACCGGGACCTGTCCGGATTGCCTGGAACCGGACCGAAACCAGTGGTTTTTAAGGGAATCAATCTGGCTCCTGGTTCCAATTTATGGGAACCGGTGGGTACCGGTCCGGTTCCCAGTTCCGGGGGCGGATCCACCCATTCGCCCACCCAGATCGGACCAGTTATATTATAATAATATATTAATTTTTAATATTAAAAAATTCAAAATTAGCAAATTTAAAATTTAGGGCTCCAATCACCATCTTGTCTTAATTAATTACTCTCCTACTCCATCTCGTCTCTTTCAGTTCAAAATCTCCCCAAGCTCCCTCTTCCTCTCCAATTCACCTCCGGATCTACTCATCTCCCTTTGAGTCCTAGTTTGATATTGGCGAAACAGTGAGTTAATTCTCTTTTCCTCCCTCAAACTTGAACTCTCTCTCAACATCATCGCCACATTTGCATTCATTGTCATTATTGTCCTCTTTGTTGTTGGGCTTGTCCCTCTTCTACCTCCCCTCTTCCTCCTCCCCCTCCTCAGGCTTCTCCCCATCATCCTTATCTTAAGGGACAGGCGAACTCTAGATCTAAGAACGGCTCATCATCCCCGTTGTCCTCTTCATTGTCAATCTCAAGGGAGGAGTGGGAGATGACGAAGGCGGTGGCCAAGATGGTGGTGGTGGCCGAGACGGAAACGAAGCGAGGGTCGCAACCGATTGAAGGCGAAAAGGGGAAGGCGTGGAGGTTGGACCGGTTCTATGAATCCACCCGAGAATCGGACCGGACCAGCGGTCCGCTTCCTGAGTGGATCCATGCAACTACGGGCGGTTCTCGATTCCAATTTTTCGAAACTGGTTCTTAGCGGGCGGTTCCTGGTTCTAGGTCGGAAACCGTCCGCCCAGACCATGCACACCCCTAGTTCTGACTATATACAAATATGGGTTATACGTTAAAGAGATTCCATCATTTGTCAAGTTTGATTTCAGTTGAACATTTAGCTTCATTTACAATGATATATCATTTATATCAAAAAAATATACATAATATGATGTTGACACATCCGACTTTAATATTGCAATTCACCAAATAATTGACTGAATATAAAAAAATTCCAGAATTTGATACCCTATCATGTTTAGTCCTATCCTGATTAAAAATTCGGACGACTAAATGTAACCTAAATATCTAACATCATGTGAGAGGAGAGCCGGCGACCAATCGAGAGCCACGGGCTGGTAAGGCGATCCTCCTAAATTCTATTGTCCTTTCCCCTTCGCACGGGACGGATAAGTCGCGGCAGTTTCAATGTGGCGTACACAAGCAATCATTTGCGTGAGGCGCAGCATTAAATGCCTAAAAAGAGAGATTCAGGAGGAGGAGACGGCGTACGTTTTCATTTTAGCTTTCAGAGCTCCAAGGCTCTCGTCTGAAGTGGAGAAATCGACCATGAACTCCACAGATTCGCTCATGTGCGGGCTCCAGTTGAAATTGCTGATGGGTTTAGAGGCCAGAGCTGAATTTGGGTAAGATATCTTTTCACCGTCGTTTGTCAGGAAGACAGTAGTCAGGATATCTATCTCGACGACCTTCATCTGCGATGAATTTAAAAGTCAGACGAACATGGAATCTGTACACACCAGGCACGCAGAGGAGCCATAGGCTTAGTCATTCACCTCAACCCCATTGACAACGCAGCGGTCGCCCACATCGAACGGATGCTTCGCGCATACAAACACGATAGCTTCGAGCAAGTCTTTGGCAGCGTTCCCAAAAATGTACTCGAAAAGCAAAAGCTGCGATGAAATAAAGATTTGCACTGGCGTCGTCAATAATCCTGTCAGAAGCAACCCCAGAATGACGATGACGACGAGAAAAACCGCTGAAGCGAGGTTGTTCAGCTTCTTGTTGCATGTTTTCGTATCCTCTAAGGCGCGAAAGAGCGATTCCCGTTCATGAGTGTATTTCACCTGCAGACGTGAAGTATATAGTTTAGATCATGTCCTTATGTTTATATTTATCTATCAGTCCGTATGCATGGGTTTTTAGTTCTTTCAACTTCCAAAAATCCCCTCAATTTCAGCTTGTTAGAAACAAGCTCCACAGAGTTTTTGGTTAGGAAGCGAGATAAGAACTGCTCTGCACAAGTCAAAACCTTAATGATCCAATAGGCACTTACTAGCCAGCTCTTCAAAGACGACTCATCGATCTTCCGAGTTACTGCCGGTGCGGGAATCAAAGAGAAGAATTTCTCCACGTGTTCCTTCGGCATGAAGCGCAAAAGGTCATCCTCCTCGATATACCTAGTAAAAGCAGAAAACAGGCATCAGTAGCGCTCTGGAGCAATAAGATTAACCCAAGGGCAAGGTTGGACGCCCGGCTATCTAAAGGCAGCCTCATGAACTATTAAATCCAGTCCTTTGTTAGCCTATCCAAATTACCCAGATATAAAGCAATGTGCTCGCAATTAGTGAGATTCGAAGGGGTAACCTCTATTCCTGAGCTAGAAACCCCCCAAAAACCCAACCATCTGTGCCAATCCTGAAGTTGCTAAGCAACAGCATAATTTGCTAGATTCAAGGAAGTTAGCGCTCTCACCTGTTCCCTGACTTGGCTACGTTCTTGAATATAGCTTTAGCAACATCCTTGGCTTTTTGTTCATCGGTGATCTCCTCATCTTGTTGCTCTGCCTCATCAAGGGGCTTGGTAAGAGTAGATTGCCCCCGTCCGCTAATGAAGTTTATTGTCCAAGAAGAAACTTTATCCAGCTTCATCTTTAGATTCTCTATATTATTCTTGGGACTTCTCTTTGGATCCGCGGTGTCGGAAACTTTCTTTATCACGTAGGATTGAAAGATGTACTTTTGAATGGGATCAACGAATCTATTGTGGTGAAAAGAAGCAGCAAGCCATGCTACGAGGAACGTTTTGATCAGCCATAAGGCAGCTCCTACAAGACAAGAGAAGAGCGCCCTCGTGACCCGTTTCAGAATCTTGGTCGTGTGTCTAGATCGTTTCACTTCATGGTTTATCAGCCAAACCCAGGCTAAAAGGACCAGACACAACCAGGCGAACACCTGGGCACTCTCCTCCAGTGCAAAGACAAAGTATAAAACTTGCTTTTTGAGCAGATACTTCTCCTCAATCAACCAAACCAATAATGTGATCAACCAAACAGTTACCAAACGACCACAAAAGATTGCCAACATCCACAAACACCATCTCCACAAATGCACATGCCAAATAACAGTATTTTGCAGATTACGAATGGTTAAACTCGCAATCAGAAGCCCTGTGATGCACACAAACATGACCAGCTGAGCCAAAATAAACTTCATTTTGCCCGACATCACTTGGGACTTGGGATTCAAAGTCTCGGACACATCCTCATTGTCTTCCTCCTCTGCAGCCGGTGATGGCACCGGACCGACTGGAGACATGCTCGGCTCCAGTTCCACAGCGTCCTTAGATGCACCAGCACTCGTATCACTAGGATGCGGAGGTTCCATGGATCTCGATTTCAGCTTCGCGTATGTGGAGCTTGAGATGGACTTTCTGGCCTGGATATTCAGAAGCTCACTTGGAGTCGGGATCGACTGAGTGAGCTCCAGAGAAGAGGGGCTTGTCAAATTGGAGATCTGTGAACTTGATAGAGGATTTTCAAGCTCTATTGGCTCAGTGTTCGGTTTTGGCAAAGAACCTCTGCTTTGACATTCAACGCCTGAAATCATAAGGACAACTTCATTTGCTTCTTTCTTCTCTGACGGACTTACATTGACCTCCATGAGTGCTACACAAATATAAAAGCTTCTCAGCTGAGAGCTTCTCTGAGGGAAAAGATGGACTTTATTACGAAAGTGAACGCCTTAGCTGAATTCAACGCAAAATCAGCAGAAGAAGTCGAAAGGCAAAGGAGCGAGAGGAAAAGAGTGAATCAGGATGAGCAAAACATGGTAAAATGAGTGGGGTTTTGCAGGGAGTGGATTAACAATGAGGGGGGATTTTTGGTTCAGTATAGGTTCACGGGAGGCTCCATTTTAAAGGGCTCTTAAAGAAGAGAGCATGAATTTGCTTTGAGAAAACTACTTTTCGGGGAAAAAGAAAATCGAAGAAGGTTTCAGTTGAAAAAAAAAAAAAAACACAGTTAGAACAGTTTAGGAATATTTTGCTAAGCATCTTCCAACTTTGAGCGGAAGTAGCTCAGGTTGGACTTTGAAATTACAGGATTAGGAGTTGAACATGGTTTATACTAAATATTAAAGCTTTTGATCAGAGGATTTTGGATGCTCAAAACCACTTTTCAGAATTATTCTTATGAAATATTATATTGAGCATCTACAACAGTTGTACCATAGAATGTTATGACGTGTATTGCCGTTACTAAGTGCAAGAATCCATTTAAAGTCTTAAAATATGATTTTATATATGTTTTGCAATGTTACAATGTCTCGTGGGTAAAAGCCTCGTGAAATGAAAATACCTTATGGCTTTGCTAAAGGCTGGAGTTCCTCTCACTAAGCTTACTTTTCTCTAGCACGAGCTCCACTTCTTAATCTCACTTCCACATACTTTGCATCTCTCTCTGTTGGGAGCGCAGAAAAAATTCAGAGACTTCGCACTTTCTGTTGATCACCATGGCTTGAACTTGCGCCATCATTGCCATTCTAATCCTCTGTTCCTGCATCCACTCAAGAAAAGTACCAAAAAAGTCTTAAACTTATTATATTGATACTAATTCAATTCATCCTGTCAATTTTGATTGGTCGGTGTTGACATGGACGTCGGCCGGTGGCCAGACGCTAACGTGGCAATTTTATTATTTTTTTATTATTTTTTATTAATTTTTTTCTTTTTTCTTTTCTTTTTCTTTGTCTTTTCTCCCTTCTTCCTCCTTGGACTGTTCCGGCAGTGGCGAGCGAGCCTCCAGTTAGGCTCACCTGCCGCTAGCGAGGGTCACAGCCCTCGCCCTGTCTCTCCTAGGGCTACTGGCGAGGCGGCTTCACTCGGATCTGGGCGAGGCCAGCCTCACCTTGGCCTTGCCGTGGGCAAAGGTGGCCTCCCACTACTAGCGAGGCCATGGCAGCCATCACCAAGGCAAAGACAAGGGCCGCTAAGCCCTCGCCAGCAGCAGGCGAGGGCTTCACGGCCCTCACCCAGTAGCCGGCGAGCCTCCAACCACGAGCCTCACCGGAGGCTTGCCAACCACCACTGGAACAATCCAAGTAGGAAGAAGGGAGAAAAGAAAAGGAAAAAAAATTAATAAAAAATTCAAAAAATCATAAAAATTGCTACGTTAGCGTCTGACAAGCGCCAACGCCCACATCAACGTCAGCCAACCAAAATTGGCCGAATGGACTAAATTGGTATAAATATTAAAAGGTTTAGGACTGAATTGGTCCAATTAAAAAGTTTATAACTAAATTGGTACCAATGTAATAAGTTTAAGACTTTTTTGATACTTTTCCCGCATCCACTGGTTTACGAAAACTGCAATTTTATGAACTTGTTGATGGAAACCTTCCTGTCCTGTCCTACAGTGCAACCCAATCACCAAATCAATGGATGATATGAAGCAAACCTTCCGACAAAGTTGATTGGGTTTCACTAGCTGTAATCCCATTCCCTTGATCATCCTATATGCGGAAATTCCACGCCTTCTTCACATTCCTACAAATCAAACGAGCCCCTCAAAGCTAGGGAATTATATGCCACGGTTCTGTCGGAACCTCATTCCGTGTTATCTGTGTTTTTGCTTGTTGGAGTCAGGTTTCCTTGACTATCCTCCACAAAGATTAAATTCTATCCCAGACAATGGGAATTCAATTCCGATGAATTGGAGTCCAATACGAACTCTCTTTTCAGAGCGAACCAAACATAAGAGGGAAAGTTACGGTCCACGTGCCTCTTCTTCGCATAAATTCGACGAAAATTACGATACGTCATTTGTGGTGATGTGCTTGTGATTCTGGTTGCTCTGTTTATCAGAATGTGTCGGTTTCTTAGAAGGATTTCTTATGGATTTTGCACAGACTTCGCTGCTATGACCCAAGTTTGCGTTTTCATTGTTCTAAAACATTAGGTCATCACCGTAGCCAAATCACTTATTTCATACATTTTCCGGGGAAGCTATTGCTGCAAAACAAGGGAAATGAGATTAATAATTTAGGAATCATGAAGTGGACTATTCCTGAATTTAACAAAAAATAGAAGAGCAATATTTGTAAGTTCAGGAATTCATGAACTCTCTTCGCTCAAGACTGCAGTTTTCATTTGGAAATATTTGTTCATTTAGGAAAATGAAAATGGAATTCAGGCTCCATTCATTTTGTAGAAAATGTGGTGTTTTTGAAAAATATTTTCCAGAAAAATTACAATTTTTTTTAGTGTTTGGTTGAAACTTGAAAATGAACTAGAAATTATTTTCCGACGTTGATATGAAAAATTTGATTTGATTTTCTTCCATGCACTCCTTAGAATAATTTCAAGGACCATTTGTGTCATTATCACTTCATATCAAGACGAATTCCATTCATTAACTAGCATATAGAAATGGTGTAATCTTCATGTGAAGAAGACTCCTGATTTGCTAATTATAAGTCAAAGAGATCGACCCCACAAGAAAATGCTAAAGATTTGGGAAGAGCAATCCGAACGTTCTCCGTAAGCGGCACGATGGCTCAATCCTAAAACTCAGTGAATATTCGATCCATGTTGTCAATAATTAATAAAGTAAAGTACCATAAACATCACATGAATAAGGAAGCCTCAATGTTTGTCATCCGTAGATCCATTTGGATCGGCCTCAGTGCGGTCAATTACGTAATGAAAAGTCAAAGGGAGGATAGCATTGGGGTTTATATGGAGACTCAGCTCATGGTCATCGTACCATCATCGCTTTTCATAAAACATTCCTGTTGTTGAGTTTGTCTTGAGTCCATACGAGAATTAAGTCTTAGACTATCTGATCTAGTCAGGGTGTACTATTAGCATGTGCACGTTTGCTGGTCAGTAGAAGTTAAAAGATTGACCAGCTAAGGAGAAAACTAAAGCAGAATTAAATGATCAGAGCAAAACCATCGTGAAATCTGGTCACTGCTCCACTTATTTGATGCTGTTCTTATAGGTTCAGCTTATACATTGTAATTCTTATGCAATATGTCATTTATGATCAAACGAAGAACATAGTCACACACTTTCTTAGCCAAACACGAAAGAAAAGCAGGAAAGAGAAAAGGCAGATATGAAGTCCCAGTCTCGCATATTTGCAGATTACTAGGAACGCCGTGCTCCTGGAGTCGTCATAACCGTGCACAGTAGCGGCCACCGACCCGTTCTAACTGTGACGAACCTACTGAGGAAGCACGCGTTACTTGAGATGGAGTTCATCGAAAATTTTCTTCAGCTCCAACACGAATTCGGATTTCCGCTTGGTCCTTTCCAGGGCCTCTTGGAAATTCGCCGTGTGGTTGACGTGGAGAGCCATCTTCAAGACCTTCGAGTTGTCAACGTCCGCAATCTCTTTAAACACAACGCTATGATCCAGTTGCCAGTGTTTGGGCTTGCTTTTTAAGTACCTGGAGGCTTATTCAGTCAGAACTCGCACCTTGTAAAACGCTTGGCATTTCTAAAATGAAAGCCACGCACACGCATAGACCAGAATTTCTAGAACTCCAAGCAACACATTCAAAAACCCAAAAGCAGAGGACATTTGTGATGGGTCTGAGTTCACATGATGCATAAGTCAACAAGCTCATCGTTGGAACATAATGGAGAAACTCCTCCTACACAAATTTCTATATCCACACTTACGGTGTGAGAGATGAGACAATCAATGTGTTAAAATGTTGATCCAATTTCGGGAGCATTATTTCGGGAGCATTCTAGGATAAACATTTGTAGAAAAGTCTAGATGTGCCTAGCGAAATTATTGTCTTGGAAGTATATCTGCATAAGTATCGTGGTGGACATTAGGGCCGTGAACATTGTTGAATCAAAAATTAAAAATCTCTGACTCAGCGGAGATTGTTTATCCACTCTGGCGGCGGAAGAGGCCTATAAATTGGTCTTCAAGCGCTAGGCATAAAGCAGAATAAAGCTGAGACCAAACAGCCTCTGCCCACGCACCCCTCAAAGGCTCAAACTTTGTAATAACTTTTTTTCATTAACCATTCTTTTCAGCCTACGAACTAGTCTCATAGCCTTATAACCATTTTTCACTCGATAAAAAGTGCATGAGATAATAACATAAATTGTTTCTAAATTTTGACTTAACATGTAATGTGATCTTTGAATTTTTAATTTATTTAATATAATCACCGCGCTTTAATTTATGATTCATGAATTTTCAATTTGTTCGGTAGGATTCCAAACTTTTAGGGATTGTTTGTGTCAATTTTAAAACTATATTATTCCCTGGTCTCTTGGCCCTTGCTCTTTGCCGTGAATACCAAACACACGCTTGCACACACGCTTCCACACAAACCAAACAATGCCTAAAAAGAGAGATTCAGGAAAAGCAGATGGCTCACTGTCTTATATTATCTTTGAAATCTTCAAGGATTTCGACTGAAGTGGAGCAATCGACCGTGAACTCCACGGAGTCACGCATGGTCGAGCTCGAGACATTGCTGATTGCTTTAGAGGCAAGAACTGAATTCGGGTAAAATATCCTTTTACCGTCGTTTCCCGAGAAGACGGTAGTCAGGGTATTCGTCTCTTCAACCGCTACCTGTCATGAATCAAAAAGTCAAGACAGATGTGGAATATGCACAAACCAGTCATGCAGAGTCGTAGGCTTAGTCATTCACCTCTACCCCATCGATAATACAGCAGTCTTCCTCATTGAACGGATGCATCGCGTGGACAAACACGATGGATTCGAACCATTTTTTGGCAGCGTCCCCATAAATAAACGTGAAAAGCAAAATCTGAGACGAAATAAAGATGAGCACTTGCGTTGTCAACAATCCCGTCAGAAGCAGCCACTGAATGATGACTATAATGAGCGTAACTGCCGAAGCGAGTTTGTTCAGCTCCTCCACGGTTTTTCGCACCCTCTTGACAAGCGTGAGCGATTCCCGTTCAGGATTGGCATTCACCTGCAGACGTGAACTATATAATTTTGATCATGTCCTTATGTCTGTATTTATCTGTCTGTCCGTATACATGGTTTTTTAGTTCTTTCAACTTCCAAAAATCCCCTTAATTTCAGTTTGTTAGAAACAAGCTCCATAGAATATTCGGTTAGGAAGCGAGATAAGAACTGCTCTGCACAAGTCAAAACCTTAATGATCCAATAGGCACTTACTAGCCAGCTCTTCAAAGACGACTTATCGATCTTCCGAGTTTCTGCCGATGCGGGAATCAAAGAGAAGAATCTCTCCACGTGTTCCTTCGGCATGAAGCGCAAAAGATCATCCTCCTCGATATACCTAGAAAAAGCAGAAAACAGGCATCAGTAGCGCTCTGGAGCAATAAGATTTTTTTCAATAACCCAAGGGCAAGGTTGGACGCCCGGCTATCTAAAGGCAGCCTCATGAACTATTAAATCCAGTCCTTTGTTAGCCTGTCCAAATTGCCCAGATATAAAGCAATGTGCTTGCAATTAGTGAGATTCGAAGGGGTAACCTCTATTCCTGAGCTAGAAACCCCCCAAAAACCCAGTCAATTGTGCCAATCCTGAAGATGCTAAGCAACAGCATAATTTGCTAGATGCAAGGAAGTTAGAGCTCTCACTTGTTCCCTGACTTGGCTACGTTCTTGAATATAGCTTTAGCAACATTCGTGGCTTTTTGTTCATCGGTGATTTGCTCTGCCTCATCGAGGGACGTGGTAAGGGTAGATTGCTCCCATCCGCTAATGACGTTAATCAAATTTTTCATCTTCCAAGCAGAAACTTCATCCGGCTTCATCTTTATTAGACTCTCTATGTTCACCTTGAGACTTCTCTTTGCATTCACGGAGCCGTAAAGTTTATTTATCATGTAGTATCGAAAGATGCGCATTTGAATACGATCAAAGAATCTCTTGTGTTGAAAAGAAGCAGCAAGCAATTGTATGAGGAATGTTTTGATCAACCATAAGGCAGCTCCTATAAGACAAGACAAGAGAGCCCTCGTAACCCAGTTCAGAATCTTGATCGTGTGTCTAGATCGTTTCACTCCATGGTTTATCAGCCAAACCCAGGCTAAAAGGACCAGACACAACCAGGCGAACACCTCAGCACTGTCCTTCAGTGCAAATAGAAAGTACAAAACATTCTTTTTGAGCAGATACTTCTCCTCAATCAACCATATCATTAATGTGATCAACCAGACAGTCACCAAACGACCACAAAAGATTGCCCACATCAGCAAACACCATCTCCACAAACGCACATGCCAAATAACTATATTTCGCAGATTACGAATGGTTAAACTTGCAATCAGAAGCACTGTGATGCACACAAACATGACCAGCTGAGCCAAAATAAACTTCATCCTGCCCGACATCACCTGGGACTTGGGATTCACAGTCTCGTACACATCCTCATCGTCTTCCTCCTCTACAGCCAGTGATGGAACCGAAGCGACTGGAGACTTGCTCAGCGCCAGTTCCACAGCGTCCTTAGATGCACTAGCACTTGTATCACTAGGATGCGGCGGTTCCATGGATCTCGATTTCAGCTTCTCATTTGCAGAGCTTGAGATGGACTTTCTGGTCTGGATATTCAGAAGCTCACTCGGAGTCGGGATCGACTGAGTGAGCTCCAGAGCAGAGGGGCTTGTCAAATTGGAGATTTGTGAACTTGATAGAGGATTTTCAAGCTCTATTGGCTCATTGTTCGGTTTTGGTGAAGAACCTCTGCTTTGACATTCAACGCCTGAAACATTAAGGACAAATTCACTTGCTTCTTTCTTCTCTAACGGACTTGCATTGACCTCCATGAGTGATGCACAAATATAAAAACTTCTCAGCTGAGAGCTTCTCTGAGGAAAAAGATAGACTCTATCACGAAAGTGAACGGCTTAGCTGAATTCAACGCAAAATCAGCAGAAGAAGTCGAAAGGCAGAGGAGCAAGAGCAAAAGAGTGAATCAGGAAGAGCAGAACATGGTAAAAATGAGTGGGTTTTTGCAGGGAGTGGATTAACAATGATGAGAGGGGGTTTTTGGTTCAGTATAGGTTCACGGGAGGCCCTATTTAAAGGGCTTTTAAAGAAGAGAGCGTGAATTTGCTTTGAGAAAACTACCTTTCAGGGAAAAGGTAAATCTAAGAAGGTTTCAGTTGAAAAAAAAACACAGTTGGAACAGTTTAGGAAAATTTTGCTAAGCATCTTCCAACTTTGAGCGGAAGTAGCTCAGGTTGGACTTTGAAATTACAGTATTAGGAGTTGAACATAATTTATACTATATATTAAAGCTTTTGATCAGAGGATTTTGGATGCTCAAAACCACTTTTCAGAATTATTCTTATGAAATGTTATGACGTGTGTTGCCGTTACTAAGTGCAAGAATGCCATAAAAAGTCTTAAAATATGATTTTATATATGTTTTGCAATGTTACAATGTCTCGTGGTAATCAAATGTAAAAACCTTGTGAAATGAAAAAACCTTATGGCTTTACTAAAGGCTGGAGTTCCTCTCGCTAATCTTACTTTTCTCTAGCACGAACTCCACTTCTTAATCTCACTTCCACATACTTTGCATCTCTCTCTGTTGGGAGCGCAGAAAAAATTAAGAGACTTTGCACTTTCTGTTGATCACCATGGCCTGAACTTGCGCCATCATTGCCATTCTAATCCTCTAATCCTGCATCCACTCAGGAAAAGTACCAAAAAGTCATAAATTTATTATTTTAGTACCAATTCACTCATAAACTTTTCAATTGGATAAATTCAGTCTTAAACCTTTTAATATTGGTATCAATTCAGTTCATCCGACCATTTTGATTGGTCAGCGCTGACATGGCAATTTTTATGATTTATTTATTTATTTATTTATTTATTTATTTATTTATTTATTTATTTATTTATTTTTTCTTTTCTTTTTCCTTTTCTTTTCTCCCTTCTTCCTCCTTGGACTGTTCCGGTGAGGCTTGCCTGCCACCGACAACTACCGCCGGCAAGGGTTGCGGCCCTCGCCCGACCTCTCCCAAGGCCACCGGCGAGGCCATGGTGGTCATCGCCAGGGCGGAGGTGAGGGCCGCTAAGCCCTTGCTAGCCACCGGCGAGGGTCGCGGCCCTTGCTCGGCCTTGCCCAAGGCCGTAGGCAAGGCGGCTTTGCCCAAATCTGGGCGAGGCTGACCTTCTTGCGGGCGATGGCCGCCTTCACCCATAGCCGGCAAGGCCAACGTGTCCCTCGCCAGGCCTTGCTACAGTGAAGGCGGCCATCGCCCGCAAGGTTAGGGCGAGGCTAGCCTCACCCAGATCTAGGCTAAGCCGCCTTGCCCGCGGCCCTGGGCGAGGGCCGCGACCCTTGCCGGCAGCTGGCAAGGGCTTAGTGGCCCTTACCTCCGCCATGACCTCACCAACCGCGGGCAAGGCTAGCCTTGCCTAGATTCGGCAAAGCCGCCTTACCAGCGGTCCGGGAGAGGCCGGGCGAGGACGGCAACCCTCATCGGCGGCAGCAAGGGCTTCGCGGCCCTCGCCCAATGGTTGGCAAGCGTCCGGCCACGAGCCTCACCGAAGGCTCGGCCGGCCACCGCCAGAACAGTCCAAGTCGAAAGAAGGGAGAAAAGAAAAGGAAAATTAATAAAAAATTAATAAAAATTAGAAAAAATAATTTAAAAAAATCATAAAAATTGGCATGTTAGAGTCCGGCCAATGGCCAACGTTCACGTCGACGTTGGCCGGCCAAAATTGACCAGATAGATTGAATTGGTACCAATATTAAAAAATTTAGGATTGAATTAGTATAAATGTAATAAATTTAGGACTTTTTTGGTACATTTCCCACGTCCACTCGTTTACGAAAACTGCAATTTTACGAACTCGTTGATGGAAACCTTCCTGTCCTGTTCAACAGTGCAGCCCAATCACCAAATCAATGGATGATATGAAGCAAACCTTCCGAAAAAGTTGATTTGGTTTCGCTAGCTGTAATCCCATTCCCTTGATCATCCTATATGCGCAAATTCCACGCCTTCTTCACACTCCTACAAAGCAAACGAGCCCCTCAAAGATAGGGAATTATATGTCACGGTTCTGTCGGAACCTCATTCCGTGTTCTCTGGGTTTTTGCTTGTTGGAGTCACGTTTCCTTGACAATCCTCCACAAAGATTAAATTCTATCCCAGACAATGGGAATTCAATTCCGATGAATTGAGTCCAATACAAACTCTCTTTTCAGAGCGAACCAAACATAAGAGGGAAAGTTACGGACCACACGCCTCTTCTTCGCATAAATTGGACGAAAATTACGATACGTCATTTGTGGTGATGTGCTTCTGATTCCGATTTCTCTGTTTTTCAGAATATGTCGGTTTTCTTAGAAGGATTTCTTATGGATTTTGCACAAACTTCGCTGCTATGACCCAGGTTTGCGTTTTCATTGTTCTATAACGTTAGGTCATCACCTTAGCCAAATCACTTATTTCATGCATTTTCCGGGGAAGCTATTGCTGCAAAACAAGGGAAATGAGATGAATGATTTAGGAATCATGAAGTGGACTATTCCTGAATTTAACAAGAAATAGAAGAGCAATATTTGTAAGTTCAGGAATTCATGAACTCTCTTCGCTCAGGACTGCAGTTTTCATTTGGAAATATTTGTTCATTTAGGAAAATGAAAATGAAATTTAGGCTCCGTTCATTTCGTAGAAAATATAGTGTTTTTGAAAAATATTTTCCAGAAAATTTATAATTTTTTTTAGTGTTCGGTAGAAACTTGAAAATGCACTAGAAATTATTCTCCGCCGTTGATATCAAAAATTTGATTTGATTTTCTTCCATGCACTCCTTAGAATAATTTCAAGGACCATTTGTGTCGTTATCACTTCATATCAAGACGAATTCCATTCATTAACTAGCATATAGAAATGGTGTAATCTTCATGTGAAGAAGACTCCTGATTTGCTAATTATAAGTCAGAGAGATCGACCCCACAAGAAAATGCTACAGATTTGGAAAGAGCAATCCAAACATTCTCCGAAAGGGTCACGATGGCTCAATCCTAAAACTCAGTGAATATTCGATCCATGTTGTCAATAATTAATAAAGTAAAGTACCAATAAACATCACATGATTAAGGAAGCCTCAATGTTTATGTCATCCGTAGATCCATTTGGATCGGCCTCAGTGCAGTCAATTACGTAATGAAAAGTCAAAGGGAGGATAGCATTGGGGTTTATATGGAGACTCAGCTCATGGTCATCGTACAATCATCGCTTTTCATAAAACATTCCTGCTGTTGAGTTTGTCTCGAGTTCATACGAGAATTGAGTCTTAGACTATCTTATCTCGTCAGGGTTTTAAATTAGCATGTGCACGTTTGCTGGTCACTAGAAGTTAAAAGATCGACCAGCTAAGGAGAAAGGTAAAGCAGAATTAAATGATCAGAGCAAAACTATCATGAAATCTGGTCACTCCTCCACTTATTTGATTCTGTTCTTATAGATTTTCGGCCAATTCATAGAGGTACATTGTAATTCTTATGCAATATGTCATTTATGATCAAGCGAAGAACATAGTCGCACACTTTCTTAGCCAAACAAGACAGAAAAGCAGGAAAAAAAAGGGCAGATATGAAGTCCCATTCTCGTATATTTGCAGATTACTGGGAACGCCTCGCTCCTGGAGTCGTCATAACCATGCACAGTAGCTGCCGCCGACCCATTCTAACTGAGATGAATATTACTGGGGAAGCACGCGTTACTTGAGATGGAGTTCTCCGAAAATTTTCTTCAGGTCCAGCACGAGCTCGGATCTCCGTTTGGTCCTTTCCATGACCTCCTGGAAATCCAATGTGTGGGTGACATGGAGAGCCATCTTCAAGACCTTCGAGTTGTCAACTTCTGCAATCTCCTTAAACTCAACACTGTGATCCCGATGCCAGTGTTCCGGCTTCCTTTCTAAGTACCTGGAGGCTTATTCAATCAGAACTCGCACCTTCTGAAGCACTCGGCATTGCTAAAATGAAAGCGTACTCACATGCATACACCAGAATTTCTAGAACAAGAAGCAACATATTCAAAAACCCAAAAGAGTTTCAGCTTCCTGTGATCCGGATGCCGGTGTTTCGGCTTCCTTTCTATGTACCTGAAGGCCTATTCGATCAGAATTTGCACCTCGTAAAATACTCGGCATTGCTAAAATGAAAGCGCACGTCCACACACACACACACGAGGGTTTCTTTAACTCCAAGCAACAGCTTCAAAACCCAAAAGAGAGAGGATGTTTATGACGGGTCTGAGTTCACATGACGCATAAGTCAATAAGCTTATCAATGAAGAAAAGAAAGTCGATAGTTCTCAGTGAGATATAACCTTAACCTTAACCCGGGGTGCAGTCTAATTAATGAAGAAAATAAAGTCGGTCGAAATATGGCTGCAAAAGGACAAAATAATTGATCGAACTTGTGCATGTACTGATGTGCATGTCCCTCGGCTCCCTCACCGTTCCAACTAACCCCATAATACTCCTCCATATAAAACTACTAAACTATATTTCCATATTCCATAACCTATCTATTGAATACTCTCATCTATAACATATGCACATATTCAAACCACAAACTATCATTGATATCAAAACCATGCTTCTGTGCAGTCAAATTTTTAACAGCCTCAAAAGAGAGATCCAGGAAAAGCAGATGGCACACTTGTTTATTTTATTTTTCAAAGCTTCAAGGCTCTCGACTGAAGTTGAGAAATCGACCACGAACTCCAAACATTCGCTGATGTCCGGGCTCCTGTTGTAATTGCTGATGGGTTTAGAGGCCAGAACTGAATTTGGGTAAGATATCTTTTCACCGTCGTTTGTCAGGAATACGGTAGTCAGGATATTCATATCGTTAACCTCCATCTGTGATGAATCAAAAAGTCAGACGAATATGGAGTCTGTACAAACCAGTCAAGCAGAGTCATAGGCTTAGTCATTCACCTCAACCCCATCGATGACGCAGCGGTCACTCACGTTGAACGGATGCTTCACGAATACAAACATGATAGCTTCGAACAAGTCTTTGGCAGCGTTCCCAAAAATGAACTCGAAAAGCAAAAGCTGCGACGAAATAAAGATGAGCACTGGCGTCGTCAAGAATCCTGTCAGAAGCAACCACAGAATGATGATCACGACAAGCAAAGCTGCTGAAGCAAGGTTGTTCAGCTCCTCAATGGCTGTTTTTGCATCCTTGAAAGCGTGAGTGAGTGATTTTCGTTCACGATAGAAATTCACCTGCAGACGTGAACTGTATAATTTAGATCATGTCCTTATGTCTATATTTCGTATGCATGGTTTCTAGTTCTTTCGGCTTCCAAAAATCTCCTTAATTCAGCTTTTTAGAAACAAGCTCCATAGAACATTTGGCTTGGAAGCGAGATAAGAGCCAGCAAAGAGATCAGATACGTACTTACCAGCCAGTTCTTGAAAGACGATTTCATGATTTTCCGAGTTTCTTTCACTATGGGAAAGAAAGCCAAGAATTTCTCGACGTATTCCTTAGGCATCAAGTGCAAAAGGTCATCCTCCTCGATAAACCTAGTACAAAGCAGAAAACAGGAGGCAGTGACACTTTGTAGCAATAAGATTTTTTTCAATAACCCAAGCTCACGGGTTGGACACCCGGCTATCTAAAGGCAGCCCCATGAACTATTAATCCAGGCCTTTGTTGGCCTGTGCAAATGGCCCAGACATAAAGCAATTTGCATGCAATTGGTGAAATTCGAAGGGTAAACTATATTTCCTGACTTGGAAAGCCCCAAAGTCACAACCAACTGCAGCAATCCCAGAGATTCAAAGCAACATCATCATTTGCTGGAGTAGAAGAGAGTTTAAGGAAGTTAGCGCTCTCACTCGCTTCCTGGCTTGACTATTTTCTTGAATATAGCTTTAGCAGCATCCTTGGCTTTTTGTTCATCGGTGATCTCCTTATCTTGTTGCTCTTCCTCATCGAGGAAATTGATAAGATTTTTCGTCGTCCAAGCAGAAACTTTATCTGCCTTCATCTTTATTAGCTTCTTTATGTTCACTTTGGGACTTATCTTTGGATCCGCGGAGTTGAAAAGTTTCTTTATCACATAGTATTGGAAGATGCCATCTTGAATGCGATCAAAGAATCTCTTGCATTGAAAAGAAGCAGCAAGCAATTTTATCGGAAATGTTTTGATCAGCCATAAGACAGCTCCTATAAGACAAGAAAAGAGCGCCCTCGTGACCCAGTTCAGAATCTTGGTCACGTGTCTTGATCGCTTCACTCCATGATCTATCAACAAAACCCAGGCTAAAAGGACCAGACACAGCCAGGTGAACACCTCGGCACTGTCCTTCAATGCAAAGAGAAAGTAGAAAACATTCTTTTTGAGCATGCTTCTGACATGATTGTAGTTTCCCTCTCAGTTCGAATTCCCTAGCAATTGACTTCTGTGTAAATCGTTTTAGAAGTGTTTGCCATACTATGTGATTTTTGTTGACAATTTTTCTCGATATAGCTAGTTATATCCTATGAAGTTGAAATCTGAGTTCTATGATATATTTGTCCAATTCCAGAAGTTAGTCGATACATTGTACAAGAACAGAGGATTTGTATTGATTGTTGTAGTTGATACATTGTACATAAATGAGCTTTTGATATAAAGAAATATAGAGCATTTCTTGTACAGATTTTACTTCTTCTGATTCTATTCTTCATCATCATCTGCATCTTCATTTTCTCATAGTATCAGAGCTGGTTCTACTATATTTGATGAAAAGATTCATTCGACAGCTAATCATCACATCAAGATGGAAGATCTGAAGCACCAACAACTTTCAGTATCACGGTAATCGTATCAGAATTCATAGTATTACTGTTATCTTCTTCTTCAAGCTGAAGGATTGTAACAATACATGTGAACATCTCGAATTTTGTCACAATCAAACTTGCCGAAGACAACTTCCTGTTGTGGCAAGCTCAAATTCAGAGATTTTTGAAAAGTTAAGAGCTCTTTGGTTTTATTAATGGTGATATCCCTTCACCTCCTCGAATGTTGCAAAGTGAGGTTGAAGGCTGTGAATCTGAACTTGTCAATCCAGATTATACTGGCTAGACAAGAACTGATCAATTGGTATCATCTTGGATCAGTGGGGCTGTCACTGAGAATATTTTGAGCTTAATAATTGGATTAGAAACATCTTTTGAACTATGACAAACACTTCTAAAATGATTTACACAGAAGTCAATTGCTAGGGAATTCGAACTAAGAGGGAAACTACAATCATGTCAGAAGCATGATCAAGCCCTCTCTGTTTATCTCAGAGAATATAAGTTCATATGTGATCAGTTGAATGCAATAGGCAAACCTGTGGATGAAATAACCAAAATGTTTGGTGTATTGGAAGGTTTAGGCCCTGAATATGATAATTTTCGAACCACCATATACTGTTTAAAGCCTCAACCTGATTATAATGAGGTTATTGCACAATTAGAAAGGTTTGAATCAAGGCTGAAGACCTATTCCAGGAATCAATTCAATCCTAATTTGGCTATTTTGGGCAGAGACAATCTCAGATACAGCTTAAAGAAAATACTAATGGAGAATACATCTCTCAAACTTCTGGATTTATAGCTCAAAGAGGAAGTTACAAAGGAGGCCGAAGCTATGGTCGTGGTAGAGCTGCTAATAATAGAGGTCGAGGCTTTGGTTATGTTGAAAGAAATCAAACTTACAAAACAGATGCCTTAATCCAAGGACAAGGGGATCAACATCTTAGATAGAGAAATACTTTCTTTGCAACTAATCAGGGATTTCAACCCTATGCCACTTATTCTCAAAGGTACCAAAACTTATCCTTCTGTAAACTCTAATAAGAACTTACAGGATGAGAAAGAAACAGGCAATATTCGACTGGAATGTCAAATATGTAAACGACCTGGACATGATGCTCTTCGTTGCTGGTATCGTTTTGACAACTCTTATCAAGCAGAAGACATTCCAGCAGCATTAACAGCAATGCATATTGAAGATTCAACAGGAAGTGAATGGTATCTTGATACTGGTGCTACAGCCCACATCAGTGCCAATCTTGGTATGCTTCATACCCTTTTTAAATATAAAGGACCTGATACTGTTATGATTGGTAATGGATCGTGTTTACCTGTTAGATACATTGGTGATACTTGGCTGAATACAAAGGGTAATACATTACCTCTCAATGATGTTCTGATTGTTCCATAAATAAAGAAGAATCTTCTTTCAGTATCTAAGCTTACAGATGACTATCCTTGCTCGTTTATCTTTGACAAAACTGGTGTTTATGTAAAGGACAACAATACCAAAGTAACAGCGAAGTTCGGAAGGAAAACTAGAGGGCTCTATCAAGTAGATACACAGACCACAGAAGCTTTTTTCACTTAGAAGCAAAGGACTGTGGATGAAGACATATGGCACCAGAGATTGGCTCACACAAATTCACAGATAATGAAACATCTGCAGAAACAAAAGCTGATCCACTACAACTCAACATCTAAAAATGTATGTAGCAGCTGTCAAATAGCAAAAGGTACAGCTCTATCATTTTCTTCGTCAAATTCTACATCGAATTTTCCATTAGAAAAGGTCCATTGTGACATTTGGGGACCCTCACCAGGAAGCTCATTTCAGAAGTTCAGATACTATGTGATTTTTGTTGACAATTTTTCTCGATATAGCTGGTTATATCCTATGAAGTTGAAATCTGAGTTCTATGATATATTTGTCCAATTCCATAAGTTAGTTGAAAGACAATACAATCATCAAATTAAAACTTTCCAGAGTGATGGAGGAGGAGATTTTGTAAGTAACAGGTTTCAAAATCATTTGAAGAACTGTGGGATAAAACAACTTATATCCTATCCACACACACTAGAACAGAATGGGGTCTCAAAAAGAAAACATCAACACATAGTTGAACTGGGATTAGCTATGTTGTATCACTCTAAAATTCCACTGAAATTTTGGGTAGATGCCTTTGTGACAGCTAACTACATTGTAAATATACTCCCCACACCAAAACTAAAGATGGATACACCCTATAACAAAATTCATAATAGTCAGCCAAGGTATGATCATTTAAGGGCGTTTGGCTGTACCTGTTATCCTTGCTTGAGACCATATACAAACCACAAATTTGATCCCCGATCCCTTACTTGTGTATTTCTGGGCTACAGTGAACTGCATAAAGAATATCGATGTCTTGTACCTACTGATAATCGTGTATATATCAGTAGACATATTGTCTTTGACGAAACATTTTATCCATTCACAAAGAGGTTGATCAATGAGTATGGATAGTATACAACTTTATATAAACAATGGATTGGAGAAATTCAATTGTTCAAACCTCCAAGTACTGGCTCAACAGATAATAGTCCTCTTCATCAGTCGGCCAAAAGTCAGTATCATCCTGATATGGGTGATTATTATAGTCATCACCTATATAGTGGATAGGAGCCACAGGCTGCTTCCTTAGCACCTATGCAGAATGAGTTCACAATAGAAACACAACCAGTGTTTACTTCAACAGATGTTGTGCCTACATATATCTTTACTGATCAAGAACAACATAATTCCAGCTCTTCATCTTCACAAAATGATCTACCTACTAACATCAGTCCTGATCAAGAGCAACACAATTCTAGTCTTTCTTCTTCTCAAGGTACTACTGTTGTTCATCATATGCAGACTCGACTGAAATCTGGGATTAGAAAACCAAATCCAAAGTATGCTTGTTTAGCTGAGTATCAAGTTCCTATGGAACCAAGATCTATTAAATCAGCCTTAGCTGATAAAGCTTGGTATAGTGCAATGGAAGAACAAATAAATGCACTGTATGAAAATCAAACCTGGATATTAGTTCCCAAAACTGACAAGATGAATGTAATAGGCTGTAAGTGGGTGTTTAAGACCAAACTCGCACCTGATGGTAGCCTTGATAAACTAAAGGCTCGACTAGTAGCCAAAGGTTTTTACCAAGAGGCAGGACTTGACTTTACTCAGACCTTTAGCCCTGTTGTAAAACATGCAACAATTCGTATAGTGATGTCTATAACTCTAATGAAACAGTGGCCGATCAACTTGATGTTAAAAATGCTTTCCTCCATGGAGATTTGAATGAGACTGTATATATGGAACGACCACCTGGCTTTATACATCCTCAAAAATCAAGTTATGTCTGTCTGCTCCAAAAATCCTTATACGACCTTCGACAAGCCCTAAGAGCTTGGTTCGATAAATTCAGCAAATTTCTCCTCGAAACTAGCTTCTTCTGTAGCACAGCAAATCCTTCCTTATTTGTTCTTCATGCTGAGTCACATACAGTGTTATTACTATTGTATGTCGATGATATAATCTTGACTGGTAGCTCATCTCAACTTTTAACTACCTTGATTAAAAATCTCAGCCTCCACTTCCATATGAAGGATCTTGGATATCTTCACTACTTATTAGGCATTGAAGCCAAACGTACTTCACAGAATCTATTTCAGTGTCAAACAAAATATGCCATTGACTTACTGAAACGAGCTCATATGGCTGAATGCAAACCAATCTCAACACCCTTGCCACTTCGATCACTTTCCATGATCAATGCTACAAATCAGCTAACAGATCCTGTTGAGTACAGAAGCTTGGTAGGTGGTCTTCAGTACTTAACTATTACTCGACCAGACCTGGCTTTTGCCACAAATCTTCTTTGTCAAAAGATGCAACATCCTACAATGGCAGACTTTCATCAATTAAAGAGAGTCCTTCGATATGTCAAAGGCACCATACATCTAGGGGTCTATCTCCATTCTCAAAGTTCAATAAACCTCTACGGGTTTTCAGATGCTAATTGGGCAGGGTGTACTGTCACACAACGCTCTACAACTGGTTTTTGTACCTTTCTTGGATCTAATTTGCTTTCTTGGTCAGCCAAGAAACAACCCACTGTTTCAAGATCCACCACAAAAGCAGAATACCGGGCACTTGCATCAGCAACTGCTGAACTCACTTGGATAAGCTTTATATTACGTGATATTGGTATTTCTCTTCCATCAGCTACATCTTTATTCTGTGATAACAGATCAGCAATTTCTCTCACAGCAAATCCAATACTGCATGCTTGAACTAAGCACATCAAAGTCGACTTCCACTTCGTACATGAGAAAGTTTCTTCTAGATCTATTCGTGTTCAATATATTCCTAGTCATCTTCAATTAGCTGACGTCTTTACTAAATCTCTTTCACGATTAGCTCATGTTACTCTTCGAACCAAATTGGGAATGGGATTCTTCACCCTTCCCAATTTGAGGGGGGATGTTAAAGGAACAGGATCATCTCACCCTTTTTTCTATAAAGTCAGCTGGTGACTGTGAGAAAGGAAAAGATAGATTAAGTATGCGAAAAACAGAAATAGAAGAACAAAAACAAGCTGATGATCAACAATGGAAAGCTTGTGATGAAGACTGACATGAGTTGATACAGAAGACATGGATTGCCAAGCTGGCTGACTAATCAACGGTGAAGAGCATGTGATGAAGAAGACACGGATAGCCAAACTGTCTTAGTTAACGAGTTGTTATTCTGTTATAAACAATTAGCTAAGTTCGGTAGTTCAATTTTTATGTTACTGGAAAGTCAGCTTCTCCCCTTCAATATATATAGAGAGAAAGAAAACTTCGTAGTGTGGGGTGTCAAGCTTGGCTATGGTATGTACATACAATGATACAGAGTAGATAGAACAAAGGAGGAAGAACAGAGGATTTGTTGTCACGCCCCGAACCCCGAGCGTGTGCCCATCCCTCTCTAGTCGATAAAATTTTGCGACTTCCCAGGACGAGTTGCCGACCCATTGATTTTTAAACACATGCGGAAGCGAAAATAAATCCCCTGACAATAATCATCTCGAGATAGAAAAGCAGGATACGAATTTACAAAACAAACAGACTTTTATGTTCACATAATGTCGAGCACAAGGTCTATGACCAAAAGGTCACAAAAACAAACTTTCCAAAAAGAGACGGCCCTAGCTGACCTACACTTCACATCACTTCATCTCGGCTCCCGGTCCTCCACTTGACGACCCTAAAAATATTGTCCCACAACGGGGTGAGATAAAATCTCAGCGAGTCTAAGCTCTATACCCCAATTAGGAGGGAAATACGCCCAGAAGCGTCCTAACCACGCAATCATACAATTAACATAGAGGACTTACCTCGCCTCAGTTCCATCCTGCAGGTCAGCACAGTTCATATACATTATGTATAGAATCGATACATCCAGCAATTGAAACGCATCACTCAACTCAATAAATTACAAGGGTCCAGATTATAGGGCCAAATCGTTATGACACGTCCCATACCATGTCATACAATTTTGTCTCATAATCCGACGCATCAAACTCAACCATCATGTGTTCCAATTGATAATTACACCCCTCAAGGGTATGGCCAACTCTATTGGCGGTCTTCTGGCATTGCTAGGCATCATCTCACCCCCTTTGAGCACGGCAACGTCTCTCAATTAGACGGCTTCCCCGAAGGGGCGTAGGTCCGAATCTACTGCGACCCGAGTCCCAATGAATGGGTAACATCCGGCTTGAACCCGAGGATGGTTTCTCTTAACCAATACACGACCAATCAATCTCGGCCCAAGATACTGTGCATTGCACTCAAATGCCTCCATTAAAATAGTGATCCTGGCCTATTTTCTTCGTATTAAAAACATCCCGAAAATAGTCATGTGTGGGTACACGATCAATTCGAACTAGAAGATGGATACCTATCTTTTTCAAACCCCACTATTTGATATAGTACTTAAAATCCATTTTCGGTATTAAAACCCGACACCCGAGATTTTCTAAATAAATATCAAAATCCACAAATTTTGGAATTAAATACCACAAATCCAATCAGCACTCAATTTGCAGAATTTAACACTAAATTGCAGAATTTAACCATGCCATTGCATTCAGCACGAAATTCCGGTCACCGGCTATCCCGGCCTAAATTCTGGAAAAATAATTAATAAATAATTAATTTCGAAAATTAATTAATTAATTCAATTCAATTTCTAAAAATACTAACCTTGGCCAAAATTATTAAATTAAATACCAATACGGACCCGGAAAATTCCCTAACCCTTCTAGATAAACAATACAATTTATTTAGGCCTTAGTTAAACCATGCTAACCACCTAACATGCTCAATTAAATAACTAAATTTCTAATTTAATCTAATTAACCACCTAATTCCTAATAAAATAAATCTAAACACCCCTTAAACGTCATTAGCCTGCTAAGCAGAGTTTAGAGTATAAACTCACCGGTGTATTGCGAAAACCAGTTTACCGCGACGACGACGCGACGGCAACCGAAATCTTAATTTTCGGCGGTGTCGGCGTACTTGGACCGGCCTAGGACCGGCCCAACACAACTCAGCAAGGCTGAGTTTAGGTCTTGGGCTTCTGCAAGCTGCTAGTCGTGGGCTTGGGCCTTCTTCTCGGGCCCAAAATGACTGAACTTCAAATGGGCTAGAACTAACTGAACTTGGGCCTAAGCTTGGGCTTCAAAATCTGCTGGAGCTGGGCTTAAAATCACTGGGCTGATCTTGCTTTGAAGAAACTGTTGGGCTGATATGGGCTGAAGAAATGAAGCTGGGCTTCGTGCGTTGCTGCTGATCCACGAGCGGGCTTCGCTGGCAGCTGGATGCGGGAACAACCGAAACAGAAACGGAGCTGAGAAATTCGTTGGCGTCGAGCTGGCCAAAAAAATGAAATCGCTGAAGATGATGGCCGACGTGTGGACTGTGGGTGGACGACAAGAGCTGGTGGAGAAGGGGTGCACGAACTGGCGGGAGCTGGGCCGAAAACACACACTGGGAGTTGCTGGAAACGTGGAGGCGTGCGGGGGATTGAACGGTGGTCTTCCACGCTCGTTTGTTGGCCGGAGGGGAACAAACCGAAGTGGAGATGGCCTCGGTGGAAGGAGCAGAGGCGTTGCTGGCAGTTTGCAGGGGAACTTGGGGCCAAGTGAAGTTGTCTTCGAAGCTAGACGCACGTGGAGGCTTCGGTCAAACAAGGAAGAAGGAAGCTTGATTGTTGACCGGCGTGAGAGGATGAAGATGGAGAAGAAATGATGGAGTGAAATGGTGGGGCGGCTTCAGAGGGCAGTCGAGCATCACCAAAATGAAAGAAATGAATAACAGGAGGGGGATTGGAGAAGTGGACGCTCGAGAAGATAAGAAGAAACAGCCCAAAAAGTCCACAAAATATCTTAAACCAATTAAAGCCTGGTTCCCCTTTAGTCTTCAAGCTTATCACATTGTCCCCTATTACTTTCTTGTTTATAAATCCATAAAGAATCCAATTTAAATGCCAAAAATGCAGCTCCAAACTTAAATCCGAATTTCACATTTTTGGCACTCAACTTGGGCTTCAATTTCTTCTCCGATTCCTCCAATTTGAAGTCCAATTTTGTTGAAGAAAAATCCTGAACAATTTTCTATAAATCTCGACACTCGAAGCGCTCGGCTTAGAAGTCCAAATTTCCTTTAATTTGGCCCATACAAATTTCCGCTAATTTTCCGCAACGTCCATATTGATTTTCCGCAAAAATCTTGGAATTTTTGAAAATTCTTCGGAGGATGAGTCGATATTCCTCAAATAGCTCGTGACACTACAGAACTTTCAATTTTCGAAATCGGGTTCAAATTCACGGTTATTTTCAATCTGGCGCGCTTTTAGCATGACATAGTCTATCGAGTAGTTTTTATGAATTTTTAGTGCAATTGACCAGTGATCAATTTATCTCGAGTCACAATGTACATCTCCGACACATTGGCGATCATCGATTGTCGTGAAAATCTCGAGGTTTCAATTACGGGCACCGGGTACCAAAACGACAAAAAATCAATTTAGTGCCGAACGATGAGAATTTTTCAATCAAGTGGAATCACCCACAATTTGATCACATATTTTAGTCGAATCGACCTATCTCTGATTTCTGATCGATCTCTGACGGTGCCTTAATGACCCTTGCAAATCAACACGGTCGAGCAGTCAATTCTTGGTCGAATTCTCAAGTCCAATTGCATTTAGATTCCCTAATTGCTTCCCCAGATAGTCCAGTTATCTCGTGAGTGATCAGCTTAGAGAATAGCACTATTAGCGTTTCGATGAAAGGCCCGATTTATTTAATCGAAAACAAATTCTAAAAATTCAGGCTATCACATTTGTATTGATTGTTGTAGTTGATACATTGTACAGAAATGAGCTTCTGATATAAAGAAATATAGAGCATTTCTTGTACAGATTTTACTTCTTCTGATTCTATTCTTCATCATCATCTGCATCTTCATTTTCTCAAACACCTCGGCACTCTCCTTCAATGCAAAGAGAAAGTAGAAAACATTCTTTTTTAGCAGATACTTCTGCTCAATCGAGTAAACCAACGTGTAGATCAACCAGTCAGCCACCAACTTACCACAAAAGATTGCCCACATCAGCAAACACCATCCCCACGGATGCACATGCCAAATAACTGTATTTCGCTGACTACGAATGGTTAAACTCGCTATCAGCAGCCCTGTGAAGCACACAAACGCAACCTTTCTTACTCAGCTTCTCTACATCAACCACCTCTTCTATCTTCTTGGACACTCCTCTGATGTACTTCTTGAAACTGAGCTGCCCGTGGAGCTTGTCATCCTGTTCCATCAAAGGCGAGCCTGAAAGGGTCTTGACTACGTAGTGGTGAAAGAGAGTTTCTTGGATGCGATCAAAGAACCTCTCCCATTGAAAAGAAGCTGCTACTAATTTTATTGACAGTGTCTTGACAAGCCATAGAGCAACTCCTACAAGACAAGAAGCAATAGCCCTTGTCACATAATGTAGAGTCTCCCTCTCTTGCGTCGATCACTCTGCTCCATGGTTCATCAGCGAAACCCAAAATAAAAGAAAGAAAACTAACCAAATAAACCTTTGGACACTGTCCTTCAATCCATAGACGAAGTACAGGACCTTATGTTTGAGCAAATAGACCTTCTCAATCAACAAAACCAATGTGTTAATCAACCAGTCACTCACCAACCTACCACAACAGGTCGCCAACACCAGCACACCATTTCCACAGCTCCAAGTGCCAAATTTCTGTATTTTTCAACTTGCGAATGGTTAAAGTCGCAATCAGAAGTCCCATAATGCAAACAAATGCTGCCAACTCGATCCAGATAATATTCTTGATGGATTTCTTGCTGGTCGTCTCTTCGACCTTCAAATTTGCAGCCTTGTATGGGTGCTCATCATCTCCCACTTTGGCAGCCTTTGAACGAGGCGTTTGAGCCATGTTTGGCATGGCTTTTGCACTGTCTCTAGGGGCATTAGCATTGGTATCATTGTGAGGCAAACCAACATTAGGCAAAATCTCTTTAACCTTCAGTTGGGTATTGTCCTTGAAGCAGCATGACTCGAACCTGATGCTTCTTCAAATCTCAATTTCCGCTTCGAAAGGAACTTGCTTTTAGCTGAATGAACAGTGGGATTTATGCGAGGCTTACTTGGTGTTGGGCCAGGTTGAGTGTGTTGGAAATGGCGATCCATTTTCTAGAATTTCCTAGAGTTGGTAAACTTCTAGAATTCTCTAGAATTCCCTAGATGAATTTTCTAGAAGAAAGAAGAAAACATTTTCTAGAAGAAAGAGGAAAATGTCCAACATGTAAGAGAAGTCTCTAGAATTATCTACAAGCTCATGTGTCTAGAAGACTCATGTGTCTAGAAATTTCATCATATGTTAGAGAAGTCTAGAGACTTCCTCCACCAACTTTGGTAGCTATATAAAGGAGCAAGTGTTCCATGTTTTGGGTAAGGGAGCTAAGCATAAAAACCACATTCATGCTCCCTCAACACCAACACTTCCTTCAACTACTGTAAAATTATTTTATTCAACTAATGAAACTATCGTTATCCCATAAACCTTCTCAAAATATCCTATCCTTATCCCTTGTCCATCCTCTATCAAATATAAACTATACCATGCTTCCGCGATCAATAAAAATTTTTTAACATGGTATCAGAGCCAAGTTACGCCCAGGTTCGTAACTGAGCTAGGCGTAAGGAACCATAAAGCCAGAACCAGGCATATCGGATAGGGGTGAGCGGTTCCAGGTTCCGGTTCCGTTCCGTCTGGAACCTGGAACCTACCCTCGGGTACAGGTTCCTCAAAATGAGGAACCTGGAACCTACCCGTGGGAACAGAACCGGAACCTACCCCGTCACAGTTCCGTGGTCGGTTCCGGTTCCAACAGGTTCCTTTTTTTTTTTTTTTGTTATTTTCAGATTTTAACTATAACATATGCGCACGTTACCCAAAAAACTATAACATACGCGCACGTTACCAAAAAAACTATAACGTACGCGCACGTTACCAAAAAAAAAAAAAAACTATAACATATGCGCACGTTAAAAAAAAAAAAAATATAACGTATGCGCACGTTACCAAAACTATAACGTGCACGCACGTTACTAAAAAAAAAAAAAAATATAACGTATGCGCACGTTACCAAAAAAAAAAAAACTATAATGTACGTGTATACTACACGGTAACTTCTCATTAACATGTTATCTTGATACATTAACTTCGCACTGCACAACAATAATAGAATATAATTAGAAATTTCAAAACAAATAGCAAACTAAAAAGTAGAAATAAAACACCACTAGAACAAGAATGTCTAGAGGTACAAGTTTTGAAAACAATTTCGATTAAACCCTTAAATGAACTCAGAAAATTCTGAAATTTGGACACGTTGTATTTAAGACCTAGAGGTACAAGTTTCATGAAGAAATCGTAGTCCAATTCGTTTTTTATTAAAAGATAAAATCGATTTACTTTTCCTATTCTCTACTTGCACAGTTTTTGAAAATTTTTTGGTTAAATAGGCAAATGAACTACAAAAATTACGAAATTTAAATATATTGTAGGGAAGACATGAAGAGAGATATTTTATGCAGAACACATTTCCAAAAGAACCTCATACAAAATGATATAGTCCACGCATTGCAACTTACAAGATCCGAACACATCAGATTGCACAGTTTTAGAAACATTTCCGATTAAATACCCAAATGACCTTCAAAAATTATGAAATTCGACTATGTGATAGCCAAGACCATAAGGTAGATACTGCATGAAAACATCGAAGTCAAATTCGTCCTAGATAATTAAATATGGACGGTTAAAATCCCTGTTCATAGTACCGTAATTCCAGATCTAACCATCTCCAAAGGACCACGATTTCACCTACCTATTCTTGTTTGTTTTCTCTAAATTTTTGATATGTGGTACCTCAGGATGTCCTTTACAACTTTTGTTAAGAAACCGAAGTGAAATTTCGAAAAAAAGGTTGCCTTACAGTCCATGCATTCATCAAGGGTCGGTCCCAAAATCTCCAGATCCAGTCTTTCCAAAGAATAACGATTTCACCCACTTATACTTGTTTGTTTTGTCCCAAATTTGAGTATGTTATACTCCAAGAAGTCCTTTACAACTTTCATTTAGAGGCCAAAGCCAAACTTCAACTAGAACATCACATACAAGTCACTAGAACATCCAAGGTCGAGCTTTTTCTGCCCTAAGTAACCGGTTCCGGTTCCGGTTCCGAAATAGGTTCCGGTTCCAAAACAGGTTCCGGTTCCGAAACTGGTTCCGGTTCCGGTTCCGGGTCCGGTTCCGGTTCCGCTTGGAACCGGAACCGGAACCGGTCCCCTTGGAACCGGTCCGGTTCGGTTCCGGTTCCCGGGTAACCCGGGAACCGTGCTCAGCCCTAATATCGGATGGTTATGGGCGTTTGTCCTCACCATCCTCAACTAAAAAGCCGAGCCCGAGCGAGAGCCAATAGAGCGTAGTCGGAGCCGAGCCGGAATCAAAGGCCGAGCCCGAGTGAGAGCCAACGGAGCTGAGCGAGCTGAGCCGGAATCAAGGCCGAGCCCGAGCGAGAGCCAACGAGCCGAGCGGAGCCAGAGCGAACCAAAGTCGGAGCGAGAGCCAGAGCCAGAGCTCGAGCTAACAACTACAACTAAGAGCATTTTGATGCCCCGAGACATATGGGACATCGTTGAAGAAAAGTCATTATGTACGTGACAAAAGGATACAAGGGATCATGGAATGAAGACGGACTAAAAGATATGGGACAAACTACAATATCCGAAGTATCCCGAAAATGGATCAAGGGGGAGTGTTGGAAATGGCGATCCATTTTCTAGAATTTCCTAGAGTTGGTAAACTTCTAGAATTCTCTAGAATTCCCTAGATGAATTTTCTAGAAGAAAGAAGAAAACATTTTCTAGAAGAAAGAGGAAAATGTCCAACATGTAAGAGAAGTCTCTAGAATTGTCTACAAGCTCATGTGTCTAGAAAACTCATGTGTCTAGAAATTTCATCATATGTTAGAGAAGTCTAGAGACTTCCTCCACCAACTTTGGTAGCTATATAAAGGAGCAAGTGCTCCATGTTTTGGGTAAGGGAGCTAAGCATAAAAACCACTGTCGCGACCCGATCTCGCCGCCCCTCGAAAAAGTATCCAAGGAGGGGGAAAGGTCGGGTTTAGGGATACTTAAATCTCAAGATCGTGAGCTCTCCAAAGCTCGTACCCCGCGTGACAGCGGATTTATTTATGCGGTCTAATTGTTTAACAACCTAAGAATATAGACAGGAGTCGCCACTAGCCTCAACTTTGGGGGTTGGCTAGAAACCCAATCGAGGGTCGGGAGTGTTCCCTCGATTCCTACACAGATATCTAGGTTCGGGGACTTGGGTTACGCTAATATTGCTATTAGCGCCCTTTCGGTACCTAAACAGTATGTTGTGTTTTTCCTAACATGTCCATGCATTTCTTTTTATATTTTCAAGATCGTCAATTCTATACTAAATGATCATGCGTGGTGGATTATTTACATGCTATTCTATTTCTAAAAAATAGAAAGGAAAACAACCAATGAAATTGAAATTGCAAGGCATTAAGTAAACAATCAAGGGAAAGCTGTAAATCTATCAGGCAGTCCTAAAAATATAAAAGAGAAACAATTAAAAAGAAAAGAAAGAAACCCGCAACTCGTCGGGTTTTATACAATGCATAGAACCCGAGACATATGTCGGGAAAAAAGAATATTACATGGCAACAGTCGGAGTGGACATCGACTTCCACCATCTTCACGCCTTCTCCATCTTCGGGATCCTAATCTAAACCTAATCTAATAAACCTATAACTAGGTATATGCAGTGGAAGGAAATAAACAAACATATCAACGCATCAAAGAACAGGACATTATTAGTGTTCAAAAATGGTGACTAAAGTCATGAAATCCTTACACCAAATTCTAAGTGAAATCCCAAGATTTAGCATCATTATGTATTACACCTAAATCATTCATCTAATGATCACATGCAAAGCATATA
This sequence comes from Eucalyptus decipiens, assembly GCA_014182575.1. Lineage (NCBI taxonomy): Eukaryota > Viridiplantae > Streptophyta > Magnoliopsida > Myrtales > Myrtaceae > Eucalyptus > Eucalyptus decipiens. Next base: position 53,781,301 of record CM024611.1, read on the forward strand.
ACATGACAAACATTCAAGCCATATGACCTTGGTCCTCAATCAACCCAAAACAATGAATGAACCAACTAAAGATCACTTATTCCAAAACATGCACCATTGAATTCACCCAACATATGTATTTAAGCCAAACGGAGCAATCAATGTGTAACCCACATGATACCTAAAACCGTTTTGTAGACAATTGATAAAGGATGTCATTCCATGAAGAAAGCACCTCAAGATTCTTAACGCATGAATTTCTAAAAATATTAAGAACATGAACAAGTCAATCAAGAATAGATCATAGTAGCATGTCACACCATCATTCTACAACATATTGAAAGCAATTTGGACAAATCTACTATCTCATCTTAAGACTAACAACAACTATCCACAGAAAAAGACAGCATTGCAGTTTAAGACAAATTCCAGATTTCAACGCTCAATTTGAAAAAAGGAAAGGCAGGGCAAATGATGACCAAATCGCACATATAATATGTCAATGGAAAGTTTGAGAAGCCTATTACAAATTTCTAGAAGACATTAAGTCCTAATAACATCGTCTTCCAGCTCGTTTCAATTAAAACAGAAAATTGCAGTAGGTCAAAACAGCAAATCAACCTAAAAAACTACTGCAGAATTGACAGATTTTGTAGGTGTTTTTCAATGACTGAATGACGTCTGTTCAGGGCATGCAACATATCAAATCGAAGCTCTAGAAGTGTATTTTATATGTCTAGAAGGGCTCAAAGTCAAAAACCTTATCTATCACCTCGTTTCAGCCCAAAACAGAAAGTGACATAACAGGTACACGAAATTGCAGATCAAGGCAAATCAAGTTCAATCAACTTCAAGTTCATCATCAATAATCATCAACTCATTGCAAATCATGCGAGATCAGCGTCATAGGAAAGATTAAAACAAGTCTACTTCTTAAGAGAAGTTGAGTCCAATTGACGCAAATTGATAGTAAAAAAAAAAAATGATCATCATGAGGACATACAAATCAGCACAAATGACTTAGAACATAATGCATGACTAATGGTTTATAAAACCATCCGGACAATGTACAAAGAGTAGTCCTAAAAACGAATCACAGCAAACCCTACAACCTTAAAAGAGTCGACAAAAGTAACAAACCATGTTTTTTTATTTCTACAAATTTCTGCTCATGTCCGCCAACTCCAACCGTCGGTTTTACCCATCAATTGATTTTTGCTTGATCTAGAAAAACTTCCCAAATTTGAGTAAAACCAGACCAAAACAGAGATTTATTATTTTCTAAGACTCAATCTGGTTCAAAGTGGAAACGGATATCACTCAAAGTCGATGAGGCCAATGAGCACATGTTTTAAGCATGCCATAATGCTAAAATTGCTCAGATCGATTAGATCAACAGTAAGCAAGATGAAGTTAATATGAGCATCATGATTTAAGTAAGCCATGAACGTCTTGCATACACACCGATGAAGACACTATGCAGATATTCATTCAAGCATTTTCACAAACATATGGCAAGCACCTCAGCTTAGTGACCTAAATACAAGGGCAAATCAGAGACTTAAAATCATGCAACCACAATATCATCCAAGCAAGCTCAAATCAATAGCAGATCATGCTGTTTTCACTCTAGAGTTCTTAATCTCCACTTTTGAATTAATGATTCATGCTTGTTTATTCAAACCCTCAGCTTTTGCCCTCACACGACTATCATTCGCAGCAACATTATTCTTGTATTTTGACCATGAAATCTAGTCACAACTAGTTCTGTTCTACAACAGAAATCTTGATCTACTTCAACACCAGATACAGAACCTACGGCTTCCCATATACGGATCATGATCGAGCCAGAGAGAACGATCTAAGAGAGAGTGACAGAACTCGCGCAAGACAGAGCAAATAAGAGAGAGGAATAGAGAGAGAACCTGATCCAGAAAGAGAAACACCTATCGAGCAAGCAAGCGTATGATCTCCGAGGAAAAATCAGGTCCTCGCGATCTTCAACCGCCGGCACTTGATCTTCAATCGCTCGCCAATGGAGGAAAAACCCTAGCCGATCGAACCGTAGAGAGAGAGAACACTCGATCGAGAGAGTCTCCCCCGGAGAGAGTTTCCTTCGAGGAGAGAGAACCAAAACCGATCCCAAGGCCTCCTTGATTGCGTGCTATATCTATGGCGATCACCCAACGGCAACGATGGAGAGCAGGGCGACGGTGACGGAGATGAAGCCGCCGGTCAGGCCGCGGGTAAGCGAGAAGCTACCGGAAAAACTCCTTCGACAACCGCCTCCGTGAAACAGGAAAAAAAACGTCCCCGAGCGTCCTCTCAGGAGAGAGAGTGAGAGACCCCGAAGAGAGAGAGAGACCGAAGAAAGAAAACGATCGTGAATGGCCTCCTCTTTCCTTTTTCTCTTTTTTTTTTTTATATATTTTCAAGTAAGATCAAATCTCAGCCCTTGGATTGAACTAAGGGCTAGGATTTGATCTTTTAAGAGTTCTTCTAATTGATCACATGCCTATTTCAACAGCCATGGTGCATTATTGATGAATGTCGATGATTAATTGCGAACTAATTTGGATTTTCTCTCTATTTTTTCTTTTTCTCTCTTTTTTTTTGTTTTATTTTTTTTACAAAATTGATGATTAAAATGTTAACAAAAATTTCAGGTGTCAACAACCACATTCATGCTCCCTCAACACCAACACTTCCTTCAACTACTGTAAAATTATTTTATTCAACTAATGAAACTATCGTTGTCCCATAAACCTTCTCAAAATATCCTATCCTTATCCCTTATCCATCCTCTATCAAATATAAACTATATCATGCTTCCGCGATCAATAAAATTTTTTTAACAGAGTGATTCCTTGAGCAGAACTCTGTGCTCTTGATTGGAGATTCTTAATCTCTGTTGGATCAAGATTGGATCTTGATGAAGAACCTGTGCTTCGGTGCTCGCTGCCTGGAATCATGACAACAACTTCGTTTGTTCCTTCCTTCTCTAACAAACTTTTCCTATTTTCCATGATAAATGTTTCTCTCTCAATAGCCACTCAAAATCTAAGCCACGCCTAAGCCTTCTTCTCTAAATATTTGGACTTCAATGTGAAGATGGAAGCTTTAGCTGAACCGAATGAATGAATGCAAAGCCCGAATCTGGGAAAGAACATTGAAATAGATGGAAAAGGAGGACCAGAAGGGAAGACAAAGAAACAAAAGGAGAGGTTGCCCGAATTAGAACGCAGATACTAGGAGATTAGGAAGAAAGAGCAGAGCAAAACTATGAAGAAACGAGGGAGATTTGCAGGATTTAAACTGACAGAGAGAAGGCTTCATCTCCACAGTAGTCAAGGTCCGCGAGCAATGTCAGTTAAAATGGCTCGTTTCTTGCCAACTTCACATGATTCAAAAGCTCGATCAAAGTAATAAAACCGATAAAGAAGGATTCAAACGCGTGCAATGCGAGATATGGAAGAAAAAAAGTTGCAAGAATCACTCTAAACAACCTCTTAAAATTCCAAGAATCAGCGGAATCCATGTTGGACTGACGAAAAACGCGCAGGTGGTTCGCACACGAGAAAATATTAGGTGAAGCAGTTTTGCGAACTTAGCAATAAGATTATAAGACACTCACTCAGAGGCCACACGTGTCCATCGGGTCTCACTTGTCAGAAGTTTTTGTAACTCGCTCTTTTCTCTCTCTGTTACGTCTCCATTAGCCGTCCCCCTTCACGTTATCTCTGTTCTCTCTCCCCCTCCTTAACTCCCTTCACTTTCTCTTCGCATTTTCTCAGGAATTTCACGAAAGGAATTGTCTCTCCTCGAAGTTGTCTTCTTCGCGACCGAACAAGAAAAAAGCAAAGACCTCAAATGGGTCTCTGCCACTGGCATAGTGTTATGATTATCATGAGTTGTTGCCCGTTGTGAGCGGCTTTCAGTATAGTTGTCTTTCGCTATTGAGTTTCCATATATCTCCAAAGAAAATGATCCGTTACCACATTAAGTTTGGACCGAAATAGGCATCTCACAGTGCCACTGTCAAAAAAATCAATAGAAAATGTCACATACAATTTCCATTGACAAAGTTAACAGAAGAACAAACGCCAAGGAAAGTTACAAAATTTAAGGCTTAAATGCACGAACCAAATAGCACTTCGATTCAAGTGCCAAATCGGTAGAAGTTCCAGGACTCCTGCAGTAATGGTCCCTTCTTACGGTCAGGCTTCAAAAACATTTCTTTTCGCGGAAGTGCATATCCACATAATAAGGGTACGTTTGGCAACTAACAATATAGCATTGATTGTACTATTTTATTCTCGAGAGTAGATTTGAAACAAGAAATCTATTTAGTAAATTTTTTATTCTCAATAACAAAAATCCATTTTTTTTTTTTATTTTCAGGAATAAATTTGAATAAAATCAAGAAATAGAAAAATATTGCTTCTTTTTGTTCTTAGAAACAATTCCAAAATTTCTTCTTCTTCTTTTTCTTCTTCCCCCCGATGACACTGAGCCATGGCAAGGCCGAGCGCATCCAACCACCTACCACTACATCGGCCTCACCTTGGCTAGACGACGCGGTCTTCTTCTTCTTCCTGGCGACGAGAGAAAGGAGAAGATGAAAAGGGATTACGGAAAAGAAATTAATAAAATTATTAAAAGATTAAAAGAAAATAGTTTCAACTGTAAATTTTAAGTGTTTTATTAATAGCATTTCTGTTCTGAGAATAGAAATTTTGAATAGTTACTGAACACTTTCAAATGCTCAAAAATTGTTCTCGAACAAAATCAAAAAATTATTTCTGAACAGAAATTATTCTCGAAACAAAATAGTTATAAAATGTATCCTAAATTAGCAATGCACAGATGGCGGGGAAGCATCACGTTGCATATTTTTATCTCTACCAACCAACATACAGCTTCATTATTTCTACTGGGCATAGATCCGAAGGTGGTTGAGTTTATGAAAACCCAAGATTGTTGGAGACAATTGCTTTCTAGTATCAGATGCGACGACATGCGAGCCCAGTTCACTTGGAACTCATATGAATAGTCAGATGAGATCCCATGAGAAAATGCTACCGATTCCAGAAGAGCGATCCAGAAATGCTCGCAAATGGGATTGCAAAAGTCGGCACGGGGTTCATCAATGTAGTCATTAATTTAATTAAGTACAGTAAACATCTTACGGTTAAGGAAGTCTCACTGTTTATGTCATATGTACATCCATTAAGATCGGCCATAGTGCAGTCAATTAAGCAATGGAAAGTCAAAAGGATGGCATGGGGGTCTACATGAAGATGCACCACATAATAGGGGTGAGCAGTTCTAAGTTTTATCTAAGTTCCACTTGAAATTTAGAACTTAACCGTTAGAATAGGTTCCGCAATTTTTGGAGCATAGAACTTACTATGCATATCCAGTAACTTAGAACTTACCTATAATAGGTTCTAGGATCTACTTAGGTCACACATGTAATCTTAATTGAATGATTGGAACGAATCGTCACATCTAATGACCACAATTTACTACAACCCACTAATCACAACTCAATATTATGAAATACTAACTCAGTAAAAATCCCAGTCACGAGTATCGCCGGAAATGGTAACTCATACTAGTAATTTCAGATAACATACTCATATTTGGACACCATGGAATGCGATCACGTGGAGATATAGAAAAAAAAAAAAAAAAACTTGTTTCAAGTTGTAAGTTCTAGGTTCTAGATTCCCGATTGCTCCTAGTACCATCAAAATAGCTTATTCAATTTTTGAAACTTGAAACATATCCTGCATACATTAGAATCAAGAACCAGACCGGTTCTCAGGAAGGTTATAGTTCTACCCAAGGCCTATACTCACCCTTAGGTCATAATCATTGTGATATCATCCTTCCATGAAAACATTCATGTGAAATCATTGAGGCACTCGAAAAATTAAGTCGTAAACCATCTTATTTCGTTAGGGTTTTAGTATCAGCTATGTTTACTCAATTTTCAATCCCTTGAAAATTTAAGAAAATGCGAAATAGAAGTTGAACACCTATGATTTACTCACATCAATACCACCTATAACTTCGCGATTCTGAAGTACCTACCCTCGACGATGAGTTTCACTTCTCAAAAGCATGCGTTGCCCAACTGCTAGAAAAAACCGTAGATTCAAAGTATTAATTCGTAGTTTACGGAAACATGACTTGTCGATCTATCAATAAGAAACAGAGAAAATGAAATTCAGGAAGCTTGTGAGGATAAGTGAGAGAAATTCGTTCAAGCTTTAAACATGGTTGAAGTTCTTCGGTGTCCCGGGACATGGAATGACGCGACTCTGAGCTAATGAAAAGGTTTTCTGCTAACTAGAAAGGAGAAATCGTTTTCCAAATTGTGAGTGCAAGAATTTTCTCTGATCGAAAATACTTTTAAGTTGACTTATGATTCTCAACATTCCAAATACGGGAAAGTCTAGAAATTGTTTTCACAGAAATTTTTTTCGATAAAACAAACACACCCTTTCTTCTTAGAAATTTTAGGTCCATAGAGAGGGGTACAATGTAGGTCTTATGCAGTGTAATTCATGATCAATCAAAGGACATGGCCATACACTTTCTTGGCCGACAAGAAAAAACAATGCAGAAAAAAAGGGCAGAAATGAAGGCCCGCTTCATATACTTGCAGATTACTAGGAACGCCATAGTCCTGGAGTCGTCGAAACCATGCGGCAGCTGACCCAGTCCAACTGCGGCGAGCTTACTGAGGAGGCATGAGGGAGTTGAGATAGAGTTCTTCGAGGATTTTCTTCAGCGCCAGCAGGAGGTTGGATCTCCGCCTGGTCCTTCCTGTGGAATCTTGGAAATTCATCGTGTGGGTGACGTGAAGAGCCATCTTCAAGATCTTCGAGCTGTCTGCATCTGCAATCTCCTTAATTACAACGCTGTGACCCGGACGCCAGTGTTTCGGCTCGCTTTTCAAGTACCTGAAGGCTTGTTCAATGAGAACTTGCACCCTGTAGAATACTTTTGCAGTGCAAATGAAAGCTCGCACGCACGCATGCACCAGAATTTCTTGAACTTCAGGCAACAGCTTCAAAAGCCAAAAGCATGGGATGTTTATAAAGGGTTTGATTTCATATGATGCATAAGTCAATAAGCTCATCATTATAACCATAATTGAAAAACTATGCTATACACAGAGTTCAGTATCCCGCTGAGGTGAGACATTCTATGCCTAAAAAGAAAGATTCGGGAGTGGCAGACGGCGTACTCTTTAATTCTCTCTTCCAAAGCTCCAATGCTCTCGACTGAAGTGGAGAAATCGACTGTGAACTCTACAGAGTCGCTCATCTCCGAGCTCCTGTTGAAGTTGCCGATTGGTTTAGAGGCCAGTTCTGAATTTGGGTAAAATATCTTCTCACCGTCGTTTTTCAAGAAGACAGTAGTCATGATATTCATCTCCTCAACCACCATCTGTGATAAATCAAGAAGTCCGAAAAAAGTGAAATCTGTACAAAACAGTAATGCGGAGTCATAGGCTTAGTCCTACACCTCTACACCATCGACCATACAGCGGTCATCCACATCAAACGGATGCATCACGAATACAAAGATGATGGCTTCAAACAATCTTTTGGCAGCGTCCCCAAAAATAAACGCAAAAAGCACAAGCTGAGATGAAATGAAGATGAGCACTTGCGTTGTCAAGAGTCCTGTCAGAAGTAACCACAGAATGATAACAACGATGAACAAAACTGCTGAAGCGAGGCTGTTCAGCTCCTCGATGGCTGTTTTCGCATCATTTAAGGCATGGGTGAGTGATTTTCGTTCACGATAGACTTTCACCTGCAGAGGTAAAATATACAATTCAGATCATTCCCAAAAGTCTCCTTAGTTTCAATTTATTAGTATTAATACTTAAATTTTGCCTATTTGTTTAGGGCATAATCATCTGTAAAATTAGGGATTAATTTCTAACTCCTAAACAAAAATAAGTTTCATTAAATTGCATTGCGTATAAATGTTTGGAATATTTGCATTGCTAATCAGTTTTCAAAAAAAAAAGAAGAAGAAAAGCGGAGTGGGTCAAGCCGTGGCTCAAGCCTGCTCGGCCCCTTCTTCTTTTCTTTCTTTTCCCTCCCCCGTGCGAGGCCGGCCCACTGCTTCCCCCTGGCCCAGCCCCCCTCTCTTCTGGTTCTCTCTTCCGTGTGCGTTTTGGACGGAAGCCCCACGACAAAGGGCAGGAGGACGACGCAAGGACGGTACGACAGGAAGGACGAGCGAGGAGAATGTTGCGCGCGCGACGCTTGGCCAGGACGATCAAGGAGAGCAGCTGGCGTCGTCCTTGGAGATAGGGAGAGAGACGAGGATAAAACGAAGGGAGAGAGAGCGCCAGCAGGGGGTTCTTCTTCGGCTGGAAAAACAGAGAACCTGAGGAAGAAAGCGAGCCCGAGAGAGAGAGAGAGAGAGAGTGAGCTCGAAAAAGGGGCAGCTTCTATTGGTGGTTGGGGGGGAGGGGCACTTTCGGGCTGAAGAACAGAGCAGAGGGAGACGGAGAGAGCTTGAGACCGAGAGGGAGAGATATCAGAGAGAGTAAGAGATCCGAGCGACCGAGAAGGAGCTTCGGCCGTGCGTCGACCCATCCGGCGACCTTCCTGGCGACGTCCTCAAGCCGAAACAGGTAGGCTTGTGTCACGGGCCGATCGATCAACTCTCGATCAACTCTCGATTCACCCGTGCGGCCTTAAGGTTTTACCCCTAAGTAGCCTTTCACACTCGACTCATAACGAACTTCTAGAGAGAGAAACACTTGATGAGAGAGAAGCTCTGGATTTTCATATATGTTGTGAATGAGAATACAATGAGGGAGGACGCCCCTTTATATACAAGTATAAGGCAAATCCTATCCGTAGATATCCCTTAGATCTAACGGTGGAGATTGCACCTCCCCATCTACCAACTACCGGCATTCATTGCCAACTACCAGCTACTCGCATTTATATCGTATGTGTACAAATACGGTATCACCCGCCCCTAGGAAAATACTGTACATCTCGGGAACATAGGTCGAGGGTCATCACGTGTCATGCCCGTGCCATGGAAACCTCTTGGACATGCTAACTTTCGGGCCGTGACATTCTCCCCCACCTAATCGGGCGACGCCCTCGTCGTGTCTTCGGCATGGAACTCTTCTATCGCCTTCTTGAATTGCCAAAGACTCTCCTCGGGCTCCCAACTGGCTTCGCTCTCCGGAAGACCCTTCCAACGGATCAAATACTCTCGCTTGGGCGCGCAATACCGCTTCCGTATGACTCGATCCGCCAAGATGTTCTCGACCTCTCGATCATACGAGGTTTTTGCCCCGAGTGGTGCCCGATGAGACTCCCCAGATCCGGATCCTCCTCATCAACTTGGAAATGTTTGAGCATACTTACGTGGAACACTGGATGCACCTTGAGCTTTGGTGGTAGCTCCAGCTTGTATGCGACCTTTCCAACCCGTTGTAGCACTCGAAATGGCCCTTCGTAGCGACGGATCAGCCCCTTGTGCATGTCCTTGTACCGAAGAACCACGTGCAGCTTGGCCAGCACTTGGTCTCCAACTTGGAACTCTACGTGCCGTCGCTTCTGTTCCGCCCATTTCTTTATGCGCTTGGAGGCTTTGTGTAGACACGCCCGGGCCAAGTCTACCTCTTCTTGCATGTTCTTGGCGAACTCGTACGCGGGCGGACTACTCCCCCGGTAACCCGAAGCGATAGTGCTCGGGGTGTTCAGTTGTTGCCCCGTTGCAACCTCGAACAGACTCTGGCCAGTCGACTCACTCCGCTGCAAGTTGTATGAAAACTGGGCCACATCGATTAGCTTTGCCCAATTTGTTTGCATCGTGCTCACATAGTGCCGGAGGTAGATCTCCAAGAGAGCATTGACACGCTCCATCTGACCGTCGGTTTGGGGATGCAAACTCGTTGACATGTTCAGCTCCGACCCCAGCAGCTTGAACAACTCCGACCGGAAACGTCCCGTCAAGCGGGGATCCCGATCACTCACGATCGTTCGTGGCACCCCCCAGTACTTCACCACATGCTTCATGAACAACTTGGCCGCCTCCTCGGCCGGGCAATCCTTTGTCGCAGGCACAAAGGTTGCATACTTTGAAAATCGGTCGACCACCACATTAGAGTCTGGCACCCTTCAGACTTCGGTAGGTTGACGATGAAGTCCATGAAAATGCTTTCCCATGGACGAGTTGGGACGGGAAGTGGCTCCAGCAAACCCGGCGACGATCGTTGTTCCAGCTTGTCTTGTTGACAAACCAGACAAGTCTTCACATACGCCTCCACGTCGTCGCGCATTTGTGGCCAATAGTACCGATCTTCGACGAGGGCCAACATGCGGTGGATCCCAGGGTGACCCGCCCACTTCGAGTCGCGACACTCGCGCAAGATCTCCTTCCTCAGCTTCCCATGGAAGGGCACATAAAGCCGCCTTCCCTTGGTGTAGAGGAGCTCGTCCTCGCACCAAAATTGCCGGGTCTTACCTTCCTTGGCGTACCCGATGAGAGCTTGGGCTCTTGGATCATGCTCCAGCTCTTCTTTGATGCGGTTGACCCAAGGACAGCTCGGTCGACTCACCGTGTGGCTCATCAGCTCCGTCCTTCGACTCAACGCGTCTGCCACGGAGTTGGCCTTCCCCGGCTTGTACTCCAACGCGTAGTCGAACTCTGCCAGAAAATCTTGCCATCGAGCTTGCTTCGGACTCAACTTCTTTTGGGTCTGGAAGTAACTCGTGGCCACGTTGTCCGTCTTCACGACGAACTTCGATCCTAGGAGATAGTGTCTCCACGTTCGGAGGCAATGGACCACCGCGGTCATCTCCTTTTCTTGAACGGTATACCGTCGTTCGGTATCGTTCAGCTTTCGAGACTCGAACGCCACCGGATGGCCATCTTGCATAAGGACGCCTCCTATGGCATAATCCGATGCGTCGGTCTCCACCTCATATGGTTTGGTGTGGTCGGGCAATGCCAACACCGGCTCTTCAGTCATGGCGGTCTTCAATCGGTCGAAGGCTCTTTGGCACCGATCCGTCCACTCCCACGCCTTTTCCTTCTTCAGTAGGTCCGTGAGTGGCACGGTGATGCTCGAGTAACTCCGCACGAACCGTCGGTAGTAGTTGGTGAGGCCCAAGAATGACCTCAACGCAGGTACCTTCGTCGGTGGCTCCCATTTGACGATCGATTGAATCTTCGCCTTGTCCATCCGCACACGTCCACCCCCGATGATGTGCCCCAAGAACGGAACTTCTTTTTGTGCGAAGGCACACTTCTCGCGCTTGACGAACAGCTCGTTCTCGCACAAGACTTGGAAGACTTGTCTCAGATGCTCGACATGCTCTTCCAACGTCCGACTATAGACCACAATGTCATCTAAATAAACCACTACAAACCGATCTAGGAAAGGGTGGAGTACCTTGTTCATCATTGTGCAGAAAGTGGCCGGAGCGTTGGTCAAGCCGAACGGCATCACCAGGAACTCATAGGATCCATACCGCGTCACGCAGGCTGTCTTCGCCTCGTCCCCTTCAGCGATCCGAACTTGATAGTAGCCCGATCGGAGATCCAGCTTGGTGAACCACTGAGCTCCCCCAAGTTGATCAAAGAGATCCGCTATGAGCGGGATCGGGTACTTGTTCTTCACGGTCAGCTTGTTTAGCGCCCGGTAGTCGATGCACATCCGGAGTGACCCATCGTGCTTCTTTTGGAATAGGATCGACGCACTGAACGGGGCCTTTGACGGTCATATGTAACCCGCGTCGAGCAGCTCCTTGAGTTGCTTCCTCAATTCCTCCAACTCGGGTGGCGCCATGCGGTACGGCGCCATGGCAGGCGGTCGAGCGTCAGGCACAAGCTCAATCCGGTGATCCACCTCCCTCTTGGGTGGTAGCTTCTTCGACAGCTCCGAAGGCATGACGTCCTTGAACGAGTCGAGGACCTGGGTTGCTTCCATCAGGACTTCCTTCCCTTCACCCTTGCCATCCTCGATCTTCAAGGCGGCCAGGAAGGTCACCTCACCCACCATTCCTTGCTCCTTTGGTGAGTCGGATGGCCGAGATCATTTTTCGATCACGCTCCGACTCACGATGGACCGGAATCACGCATTGGCTACCCTTGTCCAACACGCATACACATTTCGCAAAGGGAACTACAACAGCATGGATTCTATCTAGAAATCTAATTCCAATGACAAGATCATAGTCGTCGAGTGGAATTACCTCTAGAGTTTCCTTGCCTCTCCATGACCCGAGTTGTAGCTCCACGTCCCTTGCAACCCCGATCGCGGGGACTTCCTTCGAGTTTACGGTTTTGAGCCAACCGGCTCCTTTCTCAACCCGTAGGTTAAGTTTCTTCGCGACCTCCTCCGAGATGAAGATGTCGGATGCTCCCGTGTCCACAAGTGCACTCACCGTGGTCATTCCGATTTTCACATCTGCGAACATCAAGCCTTTAGGCTCCTTCGCCTTCTTGGCCTTGATCGTGCTAAGGAGTCGCAGCGATCCCAACCGCGCTTCCTCCCTAGGCTCATCCTCTTTGCAAAGAGCAGCCAGCTTGGCTTTGTTCGGGCAATCCTGCGCCATGTGCGGACCATCGCAAAAGAAACAGCTATACGAGCGTACCTTCCTTTGCCCACCTCCGTTTTGTCCCGCATTAGCCCGGTGAGGGTGAGGACCATTCGGCGGTCTAGCTCCAGTCAGGCGATTGTTGAATCTACCCCGATCTCCCCACCGCCTTTGTCCCTTGGACGGTTGTCCGGTCGGGATGTGGAAGGCGACGCCTTGTACTCCACGAGCGACTCGGCTACGGTCATGGCCGTAGTGAGATCACCCACGTTGTATCGCTTTAGCTCTTGCTTCGTCCATGGCTTTAGACCACCCATGAACTGGTGAAATGCTTCGACTTCATTCATCGAGGGGATTCGGAGTAGTAACTCCGAGAACCGCTTGATGTAGTCGCGCACACCGCCCTTTTGCTCGAGACGCTTCAGCTCGTCACGAGCTTCCTCCTCCGCATAAGCAGGAAAGTAGTTTCGTCGGAACTCTTCGACGAAACCAACCCAGGTCGTGATAGGATTCCCGCACCTATCATCCGACCAACGACGCCACCACAACAAAGCACTATCTGCTAAGTACATAAATGCAATGTTTACCGGTGTTTGGTCGTCGTTGATTCCCATGGCCTTGAAGTACCGCCATGTATCACAAAAAGTTGTCCACGTCCTTGGCCACCCGCGAGCCCCGGAATTCCTTCGGCTTCGGCGTGTCCACCCGTGGACCTTGCACCGTGATGACACCGTTCACGCATGCAGCTTGTGCTTCAGCGAGCTTACCCGTAAGCTCTGCTATCTCCGCGCGCATGGCTGCCATTGTGGCCTCCAAGGGTTCGTACCGTTGTGCTAGTTCTTCCTGTAGGGTCCCCAGCAACTCGTGGCGGAGTTCTCCCATGCCGGTCTTGAGCTCTTGCACATCCGCAACCAGCTCCTCCCTTCCGGCGTCAACTCCGTCCACGGTCTGGGTCAAGTCATCGACCGATCCTTGGACATCGGAGACGAACAACTCTAGCTTCGCCATCCGTTGTGCAAGATCCCCCATAGGCTCCTTCGAACCACCACGGGTCTTCTTCCCCTTGGCACCGCCCTTCTCGGCGTTCCGCCCACAATCAGCCAGTCATCACCTAGGACCAGCGCCTCATCAGATCGTGGATCAGCCATTGCACTTGCGCTTGGATCGCAAATCAGCTCTGATACCACTTGTCACGGGCCGATCGATCAACTCTCGATCAACTCTCAATTCACCCGTGCAGCCTTAAGGTTTTACCCCTAAGCAGCCTTTCACACTCGACTCACAACGAACTTCTAGAGAGAGAAACACTTGATGAGAGAGAAGCTCTGGATTTTCATATATGTTGTGAATGAGAATACAATGAGGGAGGACACCCCTTTATATACAAGTATAAGGCAAACCCTATTCGTAGATCTCCCTTAGATCTAACGGTGGAGATTGCACCTCCCCATTTACCAACTACCGGCATTCATTGCCAACTACTAGCTACTCGCATTTATATCGTATGCGTACAAATACGGTATCACCCGCCCCTAGGAGAATATTGTACATCTCGGGAACATAGGTCGAGGGTCATCACGTGTCACGCCCGTGCCATGGAAACCTCTTGGACATGCTAACTTTCGGGCCGTGACACTTGGCTCTGCCCTTGCTCAGTCTTGGGCGCGACAGGCCGAAGCTCGCGGCCCTCCGGCTCGCTAGAGCTCCGGCCCTCGTCGGCCTCGTTTTTTGCTTCTGTAGTCCCCTACGTCGTGCAGCGATGTCACCGGCATAGGCTCGAGCCCCGCCTTGGGCCGGGAACCCCTCCTCAGTAGTGCATGCCATCTGTTTGTTAAAATGCCTGAATGAGGTCCAGTCCCGTTTGCTTGTTTCGGCCGATCCTTGCTGTTTTTCATCATACATGTGCTAAGTGCTAGTGCTTTGTCCCTGAGCTGATCTTAAGTGTTGCTTGTACACGGCGTTTGCTCGAATCCATGTCTCGTTTGCGTCCGTGGCTTCCCTTGCGGCAACACCCTCCAAACGTTTGATGAAATGCTCCAATGAAGGAACGAACCCGAACCCTTACATGGAAGCTTAGATCCCCTTTTTCCGTGTGACTTGTCATAGTGCTGTTGTCCCGACACCCCCCATCAGCATTTTCGTCGCCTTTTGACAGCTTATCTCGAGCCGTTCGAGGTGGCCGGGGTGTGCATACCCCTCGCCGGAGAAAATTCGGCGATATTAGAAAACTGTCGGCCAGCTAGTGGCCAGTGGCGACTGGCGTCGGTCGTACCGAACAACCGACGTCGGACGATGGCTTGGCGGCGCCCCCAAACGCTGGTGAGGGCTCGTCGTGGCGGTGGCGTTGGTTCAAGCGGGGACGTCGTTGAGGGAGCTCTCGGGAAGAAGAAGACCGAAAGGAAGAAAAGATTAATAACAAAAAATAAAAAAATTAATTAATAAAAATAAAAAATATTGAAAAAGTTAGGTTTTGATTCGAATCGGGTTGGATCCGGTAAGCGATCGGGTTAGCCGTTCGTAACCCTTTTCCCGAATGTAAAAATAAAATTTAAAAATATAAAAAATTTACAATAATAAAAAATTAGAAAACTCAAAGAATTTAAAATTTTGAAAAATTCAAAAATTTCAAAATTTTCAAAAAAAAATTTTGAAAATTAAAAATTTAGAAAATTCAGAAAATTATAAAAAAATTTATAAAATTCGGGAAATCCTTAAAATTCCAAGAAAAATCAAAATAAAAATTCAAAAATTAGAATTCCTTGGAAAAGCTTTAAAGTAGTCTTTTGAGTAGCAAATTCTTAAAATGTGCCAAAATCGTTGCAAAATCATGCTAAAAAATTAAATAAACTTTTAGGGTTTTATCATAGGCTTCAATTATTCTTAGAGACGAATGCTCTTGATTGCGCATTTTCAATATGATGATTATGGCTTCCCCTTAACTTAGGAAATTGCATTTATTTAAGCACTAGATACTTATTTTTCCTTGCAATTTATGTAATGTTTTCTTTGATTACCGATTGTTAT
The DNA here is from genome assembly GCA_014182575.1 of Eucalyptus decipiens. Lineage (NCBI taxonomy): Eukaryota > Viridiplantae > Streptophyta > Magnoliopsida > Myrtales > Myrtaceae > Eucalyptus > Eucalyptus decipiens. Next base: position 53,796,909 of record CM024611.1, read on the forward strand.
TTTAATGATTGTATACTCCCATGATCACTTTATATATTATTAGATATGTTTAAAATGAATCTTAACCGCCTGACATGAATAAAATTATATACCAAAATGATATTAATTGACTAATTAGCGTACCAAATCCCCAACACTAGATTGTCTAATTGCGTAATACAATAAGATACACTCGCATGCTTCACTTGATTTTTAGCTGATCCCAATAAACTAGTAGCGACTCTTCATTAAAAAATTCTTGTAATATCAATTTGAATATCCGACATTATGTAGGGTTGGGCTTGAGAGAGCCTACGTCTAATTAAGGGCCGTAGGCTTGCCCTTTAGGCAATAACTTTGAACTTATAATTATTTTGCCCTCCAGATGGGTAAGTCGCAACAGTTATTAACAAGCTACATAGAACATTTGGCTTGGAAGCGAGATAAGAGCCAGCAAGGATATCTGAAACGCACTTACCAGCCAACTCTTGAAAAACGACTTCATGATTTTCCGAGTTTCTTTCGCTCCGGTAAAGAAAGCAAAGAGTTTCTCGACGTCTTCCTTCCCCATGAAGCGTAAACGGTCAGCCTCCTCGATAAACCTAGTAAAAAGCAGAAAACAGGAATCAGTGACACTGTCGAGCAATAAGATTTTCTTTAATAGCCCAAGGGCACGGGTTGGACACCCGGCTATCCAAAGGCAGCCCATGAAATATTAAATCCAGGCCTTTGTTGGCCTTTGCAAATTGCCCAGATATAAAGCAATTTGTATGCATTTGGTGAAATTCGAAGGTAAATTCTATTTCCTAACTTGGAAACCCCCCAAAGTCACAACCAGCTGCACCAATCCTGGAGCTTCGAAGCAACAGCATCATTTGCTAGAATAGGAGAGAGTTTAAGGAAGTTATCGCTCTCACTTGCTTTCTGGCTGGACTACTTCCTTGATTATAGCTTTAGCAGCATCCTTGGCTTTTTGTTCATCGGTGATATCCTTATCTTCTTGCTCTGCCTCACGGAGAAAATCGATAAGATTTTTCGTCGTCCAAGCAGAAACTTTATCCGGCTTCATTTTTAATAGCTTCTCCATGTTCACTCTGAGACTTATCTTTGGATCCATGGGGCTGGTCAGTTTCTTTATCACGTAGTATTGAAAGATGCCATTATGAATGCGATCAAAGAATCTCTTGCATTGAAAAGAAGCAGCAAGCAATTTTATCAGAAAAGTTTTGATCAGCCATAAGGCATCTCCTATAAGACAAGAAAAGAGCGCCCTCGTGACCCAGTTCAGAATCTTGGTCGTGTGTCTTGAGCGTTTCACTCCACGGTTCATCAGCAAAACCCAGGCTAAAGTGACCAAACACAACCAGGCGAACACCTCAGCACTGTCCTTGAACGCAAAGAGAAAGTACAAAACCTTCTTTTTCAGCAGAAACTTCCTCTCGATCAAGAAAACCAATAATCTGATCAACCAATCTGTCGCCAGCTTACCACAAAAGATTGCCCACATCAGCAAACACCACCCCCACAAATGCACATGCCAAATAACTATATTTCGCAGATTACGAATGGTTAAACTTGCTATCAGAAGTCCCGTGATGCACACAAACACGACCTGCTGAGCCAAAATAAACTTCGTTTTGCTCGACATCACTTGGGAATTGGGATTCACAGTCTCGCACACATCCTCATTGTCTTCTTCCTCTGCAGCTGGCGATGGAACTGAACCAATTTGAGACATGCTCGGCGCTCGTTTCACAGAGTCAGATGCACTAGCACTTGTATCACTAGGATGTGGTGGTGGTTCCATGAGTCTCGATTTCAGCTTCACGAACGAAGGCCTTGAGATGGACTTTTCGGTCGGGATATTTGGAAGCTTACTCGAAGTCGGGATTGACTGAGTGAGCTCGAGAGCAGAGGGGCTTGTCAAATTGGAGATTTGTGAATTTGATGGAAGATTTTCAGGCTCTATTGGCGCAGTGTTTAGCTTTGGTGAAGGACCTCTGCTTTGACATTCAACGCCTGGAATCATAAGGACAACTTCATTTGCTTCTTTCTTCTCTAACGAACTTTCATTGACCTCCATGAAAGCTGCGCAAATATAAGAAGCTTTTCAGCTGAGAGCTTCTCTAAGGGGAAAAGATGGACTTTATAACGAAAGTGAACGCCTTAGCTGAAGTCAATGCAACATCAAAAGAAGAAGTGGAAAGGCAAAGGAGCAAGAGCAAAAGAGTGAATCAGGAAGAGCAAGACGTGGTAAAATGAATGGGATTTTGCAGGAAGTGGATTAACAATGATGAGAGGGGGTTTCTTGTTCAGTATAGCTGCACCGGAGGCTCTATTTAAAGGACTCTTAAAAGAAGAGAGAAAGAATTTTCTTTGAGAAAACTACTTTTTAGTGAAAAGGAAATTCATCTAAGAAGGTTTCAGTAAAAAAACACAGGACAGTCTAGGAAAACTTTGCTAAGCAGCTTCCAACTTTGAGCGGAAGTAGCTCAGGTTGGACTTTGAAATTACAAGATTAGGAGCTGAACATAATTTATACTAAATATTAAAGCTTTTGATCAGAGGATTTTGGATGTTGAAAACCACTTTTCAGAAATATTCCTATAAAATATTTTATTGAGCATCTACAACAGTTATACCGTAGAATGTTAGGACGTGTGTTGTCGTTACTAAGTGCAAGGATGCCATAAAAAGTCTTAAAATGTGATTTTACATATGTTTTGCAATGTTACAATGTCTCGTCTTAGTCAAATGTAAAACCCTTGTGAAATGAAAAAACCTTATGGCTTTGCTAAAGGTTGTAGTTCCTCTCATTAACCTTACTTTTCTCTAGCACGAGCTCCACTTCTTAATCTCGCTTCCACATACTTTGCATCTCTCTCTGTTGGGAGAGCAGAAAAAATTCAGAGACTTTGCACTTTCTGTTGATCACCATGGCCTGAATTTGCGCCATCATTGCCATTCTAATCCTGTGTTCCTGCATCCACTCGTTTACGAAAACTGCAATTTTATGAACTCGTTGATGGAAACCTTCCTGTCCTGTCCTACAGTGCAACCCAATCACCAAATCAATGGATGATGTGAAGCAAACCTTCCGACAAAGTTGATTGGGTTTCGCTAGCTGTAATCCCATTCCCTTGATCATCCTATATGCGGAAATTCCACGCCTTCTTCACATTCCTACAAATCAAACGAGCCCCTCAAAGATAGGGAATTATATGTCACGGTTCTGTCGGAACCTCATTCCGTGTTATCTGGGTTTTTGCTTGTTGGAGTCACGTTTCCTTGACAATCCTCCACAAAGATTAAATTCTATCCCAGACAATGGGAATTCAATTCCGATGAATTGAGTCCAATACGAACTCTCTTTTCAGAGCGAACCAAACATAAGAGGGAAAGTTACGGTCCATACGCCTCTTCTTCGCATAAATTGGACGAAAATTACGATACGTCATTTGTGGTGATGTGCTTCTGATTCCGATTGCTCTGTTTATCAGAATATGTCGGTTTTCTTAGAAGGATTTCTTATGGATTTTGCACAAACTTCGCTGCTATGACCCAGGTTTGCGTTTTCATTGTTCTATAACATTAGGTCATCACCTTAGCCAAATCACTTATTTCATGCATTTTCCGGGGAAGCTATTGCTGCAAAACAAGGGAAATGAGATGAATAATTTAGGAATCATGAAGTGGACTATTCCTGAATTTATCAAGAACTAGAAGAGCAATATCTATAAGTTCAGGAATTCATGAACTCTCTTCACTCAAGACTGCAGTTTTCATTTGAAAATATTTGTTCATTTAGGAAAATGAAAGTGGAATTTAGGCTCCGTTCATTTAGTAGAAAATATAGTGTTTTTGAAAAATATTTTCCAGAAAAATTATAATTTTTTTTTAATGTTCGGTTGAAACTTGAAAATGCACTAGAAATTATTCTCCGCTGTTGATATGGAAAATTTGATTTGATTTTCTTCCATGCACTCCTTAGACTAATTTCAAGGACCATTTGTGTCATTATCACTTCATATCAAGACGAATTCCATTCATTAACTAGCATATAGAAATGGTGTAATCTTCATGTGAAGAAGACTCCTGATTTGCTAATTATAAGTCAGAGAGATCAACCCCACAAGAAAATGCTACAGATTTGGAAAGAGCAATCCGAACATTCTCCGTAATCGCCACGATGGCTCAATCGTAAAACTCAGTGAATATTCGATCCATGTTGTCAATAATTAATAAAGTAAAGTACCAATAAACATCACATGATTAAGAAAGCCTCAATGTTTATGTCATCCGTAGATCCATTTGGATCGGCCTCAGTGCAGTCAATTACGTAATGAAAAGTCAAAGGGAGGATAGCATTGGGGTTTATATGGAGACTCAGCTCATGGTCATCGGACCATCATCGCTTTTCATAAAACATTCCTGTTGTTGAGTTTGTCTCGAGTTCATACGAGAATCAAATCTTAGACTATCTTATTTCGTCAGGGTTTTATATTAGCATGTGCAGGTTTGCTGGTCACTAGAAGTTAAAAGGCTGACCAGCTAAGGAGAAAACTAAAGCAGAATTAAATGATCAGAGCAAAACTATCGTGAAATCTGGTCACTCCTCCACTTATTTGATTCTGTTCTTATAGATTTTCGGCCAATTCATAGAGGTACATTGTAATTCTTATGCAATATGTCATTTATGATCAAGCGAAGAATATAGTCCCACACTTTCTTAGCCAAACAAGAAAGAAAAGCAGGAAAAAAAAGGGCAGATATGAAGTCCCATTCTCGTATATTTGCAGATTACTAGGAACGCCGTGCTCCTGGAGTCGTCATAACCATGCACAGGAGCTGCCACCGACCCATTCTAACTGAGATGAATATTACTGAGGAAGGACGCGTTACTTGAGATGGAGTTCTTCGAAAATTTTCTTCAGCTCCAGCACGAGCTCGGATCTCCGTTTGGTCCTTTCCATGACCTCCTGGCAATCCAATGTGTGGGTGACATGGAGAGCCATCTTCAAGACCTTCGAATTTTCAACTTCCGCAATCTCCTTAAACTCAACACTGTGATCCCGATGCCAGTGTCTCGGCTTCCTTTCTATGTACCTGAAGGCTTATTCAATCAGAATTTGCACCTCGTAAAATACTCGGCATTGCTAAAATGAAAGCGCACATGCACACATACACCAGAGTTTCTTGTACCCCAAGCAACAGCTTCAAAACCCAAAAGAGAGAAGATGTTTATGACGGATCTGAGTTCACATGACACATATGTGAATAAGCTTATAAAAAAAGAGAAGAAAGTCAATAGTTCGCTGTGAGGTATAACCTTAACCTTAACCGGGGGTGCAATAAGCTTATTAATGAAAAAAAGAAAGTCGGTCGAAATATGGCTGCAAAAGGACAAAAGAATTGGCTAAACCTGTGCATGTTCTGATGTGCATATCCCTTAGCTCCCTCACCGTTCCAACTAACCCCACATATACTCCTCCATATAAAAACTATTAAACTATATTTCCATATTCCATAACCTATCTATTGAATACTCATCTATACCATATGCACATATATTTGCACAAATTCAAACCACAAACTATCATTGATATCCAAAACGTGCTTCTGTCCAGTCAAATTTTTAGCAGCCTATAAAGGGAGATTCAGGAAAAGCAGATGGCGCACTCTCTTATTTTATTTGTCAAAGCTTCAAGGCTCTCGACTGAAGTGGAGAGATCGACCACGAACTCCAAAGATTCGCTCATGTTTGCGCTCCGGCCGGAGTTGATGATGGGTTTAGAGGCCAGAACTGAATTCGAGTAAGATTTCTTTTCACCGTCCTTTGTCAGGAAGACAGTAGTCATGATATTCATTTCCTCAACCTCCAACTGTGATAAATCAGAAAGTCAGAATAATATGGAATTTGTAGAAACCAGTCATCATAGTCATAGGCTTAGTCATTGACCTCGTCCCCATCGACAAGGCAGCCGTCACTCACATCGAACGGATGCTTCACGAATACAAACACGATGGCTTCGAACAAGTCTTTGGCAGCGTTCCCAAAAATGAACTCGAGAAGCAAAAGCTGCGACGAAATAAAGATTTGCACTGGCGTCGTCAATAATCCTGTCAGAAGCAACCCCAGAATGATGATCACGACGAGAAAAAGTGCTGAAGCGAGCTTGTCCAGCTTGTCGATGCATGTTTTCTTATCATTGAAGGCGCGAATGACTGATTTTCGTTCACGACGGACATTCACCTGCAGACGTGAACTATATAGTATAGATCATGTCCTTATGTCTATATTTATCTATCAGTCCGTACGCGTGGTTCCTAGTTCTTTCAGCTTCCAAAAATCTCCTTAATTTCAGTTTGTTATAAACAAGCTCCATAGAACATTTGGCTTGGAAGAGAGATAAGAGCCAGCAAAGAGATCAGATACACACTTACCACCCAGACCTTGAAAAGCGACTTCCCAATTTTCCCAGTTTCTTTCACTCCGGGAAATAAAGCCAAGAATTTCTCAACTTGTTCCTTCGGCATGAAGCGCAAAAGGTCATCCTTCTCGATAAACCTAGTAAAATGTGGAAAACAGAATCAGTAATATACTCTGGAGCAATAAGATCTTTTTTAATAACCCAAGGGCAAGGGTGGGACACCCGGCTATCTAAAGGCAGCCCCATGAACTATTAAATCCAGTCTTTGGCCTGTGCAAATTTCTCAAATCTAGAGCAATTTGCATGCAGTTGGTGAAATTCAAAAGGTTAAACTCTATTTTCTCAGCTGGAAACCCTCCGAAGTCCCAACCAACTGCACCAATCCTGGAGCTTCGAAGCAACAGCATCATTTGCTAGAGTAGAAGAGAATTTAAGGAAGTGCTCTCACTGGCTCCCTGACTTGGCTACTTTTTGAATATCTTTTTAGCAGCATCCTTGGCTTCTTGTCCATCAGTCATCTCCTTATCTTGTAGGGAATCGGCAAGATTTATAATCTTCCTAGGAAAAACTTTATCCAGCTTCATCTTTATAAGCTTCTCTATATCCACTTTGAGAATTGGAACCACGGGGCCGGAAAGTTGCCTTATCACGTAGTGTTGAAAGAAGTAATCTTGCATGCGATCAAAGATTCTTTTGTGTCCAAAAGAAACAGCAAGCGACGTTATCAGGACTGATTTGATCAGCCATAAGGCAGCTCCTATAAGACAAGAAAGGAGCGCCCTCGTGACCCGGTTCAGAATCTTGGTCGTGTGTCTCGAGCATTTCACTCCATGGTTTATCAGCAAAACCCAGGCTAAAATGACCAGACACAGCCAGGCGAACACCGCGGCACTGTTTTTTGATGCAAAGAGAAAGTAAAAAACCTTCTTTTCAGGCAGATACTTCTTGTCAATCAAGAAAACCAATAATGCGATCGACCAATCTGTCGCCAGCTTACCACAAAAGATTGCCCACATCAGCAAACACCATCCCCACAAATGCACATGCCAAATAACTATATTTCGCAGATTACGAATGGTTAAACTTGCAATCAGAAGCACTGTGATGCACCCAAACATGACCAGCTGAGCCAAAATAAATCTGCCCGACATCACCTGGGACTTGGGATTCACAGTCTCCCACACATCCTCATCATCTTCGTCCTCTAAAGCCGGTAATGGAACCGAACTGACTGGAGACGTGCTCGGCTCCAGTTCCACAGCGTCCTTAGATGCACTAGCACTCGTATCACTAGGATGCGGCGGTTCCATGGATCTCGATTTCAGCTTCGCGTATGTGGAGCTTGAGATGGACTTTCTGGCCTGGATATTCAGAAGCTCACTTGGAGTCGGGATCGACTGAGTGATCTCCAGAGAAGAGGGGCTTGTCAAATTGGAGATCTGTGAACTTGATAGAGGATTTTCAAGCTCTATTGGCTCAGTGTTCGGTTTTGGTGAAGAACCTCTGCTTTGATATTCAACGCCTGGAATCAGAAGGACAACTTCATTTGCTTCTTTCTTCTCTAACGAACTTACATTGACCTCCATGAGTGCTACACAAATATAAAAGCTTCTCAGCTGAGAGCTTCTCTGAGGGAAAAGATGGACTTTATTACGAAAGTGAACGCCTTAGCTGAATTCAACGCAAAATCAGCAGAAGAAGTCGAAAGGCAAAGGAGAGAGAGGAAAAGAGTGAATCAGGATGAGCAAAACATGGTAAAATGAGTGGGGTTTTGTAGGGAGCGGATTAACAATGAGAGGGGGTTTTTGGTTCAGTATAGGTCACGGGAGGCTCCATTTTAAAGGGCTCTTAAAGAAGAGAGCATGAATTTGCTCTGAGAAAACTATTTTTCAGGGAAAAGGAAAATCTAAGAAGGTTTCAGTTGAAAAAAAACACAATTAGAACAGTTTAGGAAAATTTTGCTAAGCATCTTCCAACTTTGAGCGGAAGTAGCTCAGGTTGGACTTTGAAATTACAGGATTAGGAGCCGAACATAATTTATACTAAATATTAAAGCATTTGATCAGAGGATTTTGGATGCTCAAAACCACTTTTCAGAATTATTCTTATGAAATATTATATTGAGCATCTACAACAGTTGTACCATAAAATGTTACGACTGTGTTGTTGTTACTAAGTGCAAGAATGCCATAAAAAGTCTTAAAATGTGTTTTATATATGTTTTGCAATGTTACAATGTCCCAGCTGTAATCAAATGTAAAAGCCTTGGGAAATGAAAAAACCTTATGGCTTTGCTAAAAGGCTGGAGCCCTCTTACTGACCTTACTTTTCTTTAGCACAAGCTCCACTTCTTAATCTCACTTCCACATACTTTGCATCTCTCTCTCTCTGTTGGGAGAGCGCAGAAAAAATTCAGAGACTTTGCACTTTCTGTTGATCACCATGGCCTCAACTTGGGCGATCGTTGCCATTATAATCCTGTGTTCCTGCATCCACTCGTTTACGAAAACTGCAATTTTATGAACTCGTTGATGCAAACCTTCCTGTCCTGTCCTATAGTACAACCCAATCACCGAATCAATGGATGATATAACGCAATAATGGAATGGCATTTCTCCTTTATTCCTAAGTCGATTGAAGTAATTGAAGAAGAATGATACTCAAATTGCTGATGAAACGAGCCCCTCGAAGCCCAGGGAATCATATGACACAACTTTGGCTGAATCTCATTCCTTTATATTGGGTTTTGCTAGCTGTAATCCCATTGCCTTAATCATCCTATCTGCGGAAATTCCACGCCTTCTTCACATTCCTACAAATCAAACGAGCCCCTCAAAGCAAGGGAATTATATGCCACGATTTTGTTGGAACCTCATTCCGTGTTATCTGGGTTTTTGCTTGTTGGAGTCACGTTTCCTTGACAATCCTCCACAAAGATTAAATTCTATCCCAGACAATGGGAATTCGATTCCGATGAATTGGAGTCCAATACAAACTCTCTTTTCAGAGCGAACCAAACATAAGAGGGAAAGTTACGGTCCACACGCCTCTTCTTCGAATAAATTCGACGAAAATTACTATACATCATTTGTGGTGATGTGCTTCTGATTCCGGTTGCTCTGTTCATCAGAATATGTCGGTTTTCTTAGAAGGATTTCTTATGGATTTTGCACAAACTTCGCTGCTATGACCCAGGTTTGCGTTTTCATTGTTCTAAAACATTAGGTCATCACCGTAGCCAAATCACTTATTTCATGCATGCAAAACAAGGGAAATGAGATGAATAATTTAGGAATCATGAAGTGGACTATTCCTGAATTTAACAAGAAATAGAAGAGCAATATTTGTAAGTTCAGGAATTCATGAACTCTCTTCGCTCAAGACTGCAGTTTTCATTTGGAAATATTCGTTCATTTAGGAAAATGAAAATGGAATTTAGGCTCCATTCATTTCGTAGAAAATGTGGTGTTTTTGAAAAATATTTTCCAGAAAAATTACAATATTTTTTCAGTGTTCGGTTGAAACTTGAAAATAAACTAAAAAATATTTTCCGCCGTTGAGGTGACCATGCACTCCTTAAAATAATTTCAGGGATCATTTGTGTCATTATCACTTCATATCAAGACGAATTCCATTCATTAACTAGCATATAGAAATGGTGTAATCTTCATGTGAAGAAGATTCCTGATTTGCTATTTATAAGTCAGAGAGATCGACCCCACAAGAAAATGCTACAGATTAGGAAAGAGCAATCCAAACATTCCCCAAAAGGGCACGATGGCTCAATCCTAAAACTCAGTGAATATTCGATCCATGTTGTCAATAATTAATAAAGTAAAGTACCAATAAAGATCACATGATTAAGGAAGCCTCAATGTTTGTCATCCGTAGATCCATTTGGATCGGCCTCAGTGGCAGTGCAGTCAATTACGTAATGAAAAGTCAAAGGGAGGATAACATTGGGGGTTTATATGGAGACTCAGCTCATGGTCATCGCACAATCATCGCTTTTCATAAAACATTCCTGTTGTTGAGTTTGTCTCGAGTTCATACGAGAATTGAGTCTTAGACTATCTTATCTCGTCAGGGTTTTAAATTAGCATGTGCACGTTTGCTGGTCACTAGAAGTTAAAAGATCGACCAGCTAAGGAGAAAGGTAAAGCAGAATTAAATGATCAGAGCAAAACTATCATGAAATCTGGTCACTCCTCCACTTATTTGATTCTGTTCTTATAGATTTTCGGCCAATTCATAGAGGTACATTGTAATTCTTATGCAATATGTCATTTATGATCAATCGAAGAACATAGTCGCACACTTTTTTAGCCAAACAAGAAAGAAAAGCAGGGAAAAAAAGGTAGATATGAAGTCCCGTGCTCGCATGTTCGTGAGCCAGTTCAGAATCTTGGTCGTGTGTCTAGATCGTTTCACTGCATGGTTTATCAGCCAAATTCAGGCTAAAAGGACCAGACACAACCAGGCGAACACCTCGACACTGTCCTTCAGCGCAAAGACAAAGTACAAAACATTCCTTTTGAGCATTTTTTTCTCCTCAATCAACCAAACCAATAATGTGACCAACCAGTCAGTCACCAAACGACCACAAAAGATTGCCAACATCAGCAAACACCATCTCCACAATGCACATGCCAAATAACTGTATTTCGCAGATTATGTATGGTTAAACACGGAATTAGAAGCTCTGTGATGCACACAAACACAACCAGCTGAGCCAAAATAAACTTCATTTTGCCCGACATCACCTGGGACTTGGGATGCACAGTCTTGCACACATCCTCACCGTCTTCCTCCTCTGCAGCTGGTGATGGAACTGAACCAGCTGGAGACACTGGTTTCACAGGGTCCTCAAATGAACTAGCACTCGTATCACTAGGATGCAGCTGTTCCATGGATTTCGATTTCAGCTTTGCAAACGAAGACCTTGAGATGGACCTTTTGGTTGGGATATTCAGAAGCTTACTCGCAGATGGGATTGACTGAGTGAACTCGAGAGCAGAGGGGCTTGTCAAATTGGCTTTCAATTGATGGAGGATTTTCAGGTTTATTGGCTCAATGTTTGGTGGATAAGAACCTATGCTTTGACATTCAACGCCTGGAATGAAAGGACAAATTCGTTTGCTTCTTTCTTCTCTAAGGAACTTGCATCGACCTCCATGAGTGCCACACAAATATAAAGTCTATTCAGCTAAGAGCTTCTCTAAATAAAAAGATGGACTTTATCAAGAAAGTGAATGCCTTTGATGAATTCAAAGCAAAATCAGCAAAAGAAGTCGAAAGGCAAAGGAGCAAGAGCAAAAGAACAATCGGGAATAGCAAAACATGGTAAAATGAGTGGGATTATGCAGCGAGTGGATTAACAATGACGGGGGGTTTTTGGTTCAGTATAGCTTCACGGGAGGCTCTATTTAAAGGGCTTTTGAAAGAAGGGAGGATAAATTTTCTGTTAGAAAACTACTTTTCAGTGAAAAGAAATTCATCTAAGAAGGTTTCAGTAAAAAAAAACAGTACTGGAAAACGTTCCTAAGCAGCTTCCGACCTTGAGTGGAAGTAGCTCAGGTTATAATTTATACTAAATATTAAAGCTTTTGATCAGAGGACTCTGGATGTTCAAAACCACATTTCAGAATTAATCTTATCAAATATTACATCGAGCATCTATAACAGTTGTACCGTAGGATGTTATAATGTGTGTTGTCATTATTCATTACTAAGTGCAAGAATGTCATGAGAAGTCTTAAAATGTGATTTTGTTTATGTTTTACAACATTCCAACGTCTGGTTGTAATAATGAATAGGCCTTGTGCAATGAAAAAACCTTGTGGTCTTGCTAAAAGTTGGAGTCCCTCTCACTAACCTTCCTTTTCTCTGGCACAAGCTCCACTACGAAGAGCATGTTTGTTAACATTTTAAACAGTGTCTAATTTTTTTTTTTTGTTTTCAGAATAAAATAAAAAAAGAACAGAAATCTATTTAGTAAATTTTTTGTTTTGGAAATAAATTTTAAAAAAATAAAAAAGTAGAAAAAAATTGTTTTTTGATCCCAAAATAACTTCATAATCAAGGCAAACCATTTTTTTTTTTTCCTCTTTTCTTTTCTCTTCCTTTTGTTTCTTTTTATCTTCTTCTTCCTCATTATCAGTCATTGGCCACGGCAATAGCTAGCAATTGGCTAGGCGAGGTCCAGCGACCACCTAGAGATGAAGACAAAAGGAAAAAGAGGAAAAAAGAAAGAGAGAGAAAAAAGAGAAAAATATAATTAAAGTATTTAAAAATTAAGAAAAATTCTAAGTCACAGAAAAAATTTAAGGGTCATACCAAACGTTTTTCTATCTCGAAAATAGATATTTTAAACAATTACCAAACCCCTTCAAATATTTAGAAACTTATCCACGGAACAGAAAAAAAAAAATCATTCCTGAACAAAAATTATTGTCGAAAATAGAATAATTACTAATGCACCTTAGTCTCACTTCCACATACTTGGCATCTCTCTCTCTCTCTCTCTTCCACTTGTTTATGAAAACTGCAATTCTATGAACTCGCTGATGCGAACCTTCCGGTCCTGTCATTCGCTAGATTTGAGGGACTTGTTCGATTCACTGGAATGGGAAGAAGGCAAGGAATTTCCACACATAGGATTATCAAGGAATGGAATTTCAGCAAGCAAAACCCAATAAAAAGGAATGAGACTCCGAGCAAGTTGTGTCGTATGGTTTTGTCGGAACCTACACAGAGATTAAATTCTATGCCAGATAACAGGAATTCAATTCCGAAGAATGACAGTCCATTTTGAACTCTCATTTCAGAGTGAACCAAACACCAGGGGGAAAGTGACAGCCCACACGCCTTTTCTTTGCATAAATTCGACGAAAATTACAATACGGCATCCCTGGTGAGGTGCTTCCGATACTGGTTAGTCAGTTTATCAGAACATGTCGGTTTTCTTAGCAGGGTTTCTAATGGATTTTGCACAAACTTCACCGATATGACTAGGGTTTGTGTATTTCGTTGCTCTATAACATACGGTCATCACTATAGCCAAATCACTTATTTGATGCATTTCTGGGGAAGCTGTTGCTGCAAAACAAGGGAAATTTCAGGAATTCATTCACTCTCTGCGCTCGAGACTGCAGGTCTCATTTGCAGGCATTTGTTCGTTCAGGAAAATGAAGATGAAATTGTGAGAATCTTGAGATTCTCTGGAAAATGGTTTGGTGGTTTTGCTTGGTGAGGAGCAATGTTTGTGGATGCATTTCTTTCCTGGAAAACTATATAATACAGAAAATATTTTTCATGGAGATCATTTTCAAAAAAAATAATTAATTGTCATTTGTTTGGTGATTTAAGGGAAGTAACTTCATGTTAGAAGGAGAAGTCGTTTGCCCTCCCCCTCCTGATCTAGACTTGCTTCCAATCTAAAGAAAATGTTTTTTGCAAATCGATTAATTTTCTATCATTCAAATATCACAAAATCGAAAAATAATTTCTCAAAAACAAATTTTTTTAATCAAACGGACCCTAAATTCTTGAGATTTTACTGGTTTAATGGTTTTGCTAGCGAGGCCGCTAGAATATGGGTTTTGTGACTGTGGTTCAATTGAAATGGGTCGGGCTAATCATAAACAATGGACTAGCTAAGGATGGTTCGCCTACTTGAATGTAGGATAGGTGCAAAATTCTACTGTCCCGCGCCCAACAATACAGATTTTAATCCCATGTCTGGAAAATTACAATAAGTATTAATAAGAGTCACCAATTCCATTGATAAGATATCAATTGAAACGGGTCGGGCTAACTATAAACAATGGATTAGTTGAGGATGGTACGTCTACTTGAACGTAGCATAGGTGCAAAATTCTATTGTCACGTGCCAAACAATATGGATTTTGATCTCATGTCAGCAAATTTCAATAAGTATTAACAAGAGTCACCGATTCTATTGATAAGATACAATCGTTTTTTCAAGTTATTTGTTGGTAACCTTTCAAACTTTTATGAAACTATTAAGCTTTTAATAGTTTGCAAATTTGTAGTTTTTGCATTTAACTAACCAACTTTTATTTTCATGATTTACCAATGCTTCGAATTTATCAACTTTTATATAAAATTACTATCAAACCTAGAGAGATTTATTAACTTTTATCAAAATAAAATATCAACTAATTTTCAGCACTGATTCTCTTTTAAGTCACTTACTGATGTTTTAATTGTTTTTGAACTTACTGATTTTTTTTTTTTTATCGGGTTGCCCTTTTTTACTAGTCTCGGTTAGCAATTTACTAATTCTATTTACAGATTAATAATTTAAATTAGTGTGACTCACTAACTTATCTCCCAATAAATTACCTTGTCCATATCTTAAAAATCAGATCAGACGGCTAATTCAATGAGGTATCGGCTAGGTGACTGGTCGAGTTCATACCTTTATACTGTGGATGGTCGAAGGCGGTCAAGAACCAATAAAAAGGGCTTGCCCTCCGGACCACTTCGATTTGAACCAAGTCAATGGGTCTATTTTGAATGATTATTGAACTTTTTCAAAACTAATTGTATTGTAGAGGGCATAATTCGAACCTCCTTACCTCTTAAACACCATTCACTCACGTTACCATAAAAACTAGGAGGAGCTTTAACTATAAAAATGGAAAATGGGATAAGTGCATCGAAAGGTCTAAAACTTGTCACAAAAGTACAACAGTCATAAAACTTACAAAAAGACAACAAGTCTAAAATTTATCAAATTAATGCAATCAAATCTATTCGTTAACTCCGCCCACCTTGGCTAACAAAAATGCTGTCGTAATTTTTTTAATATTTTCTCTCTTGTACATGGCAATAACATGACTAATCATGAAATATAAAACTAAAACTATACCGTATTGGGCCAAAACTTATTTTTAATACAAAATTTATTTAAATTAAATTTAAAAAATAAGCAAAAAGAGAGAGAGAGAGAGAGAGAAACTAAGTTATATAGGTTGCAAGCCCTTATCACTATTGCCCCGCCATCAACGAGAAAGGCTGATGAGAGTGGAGGATGGACAACAAGGGCCATTGGGCCCTAGTCAAGGGCGAACAACCCTCGCCAATAACAAGCAAGGGTTGACAACCCTCACTCAATTTAGGGGAGGGCCTATGAGCCCTCACCCAATCTTGTTTTTTTTTTTTTGGAGGCCTACAGGCCCTCGCTTGATGTTGGCAACCCCCATCGGCCATCCCCTACCCTCACTGATCCTTCCTGGCAATAGCCATGAATAAAAAATAAAAACACGTGAGCATTTTTCATTAGCTAAATTGGATAAAATTAACGAAATAACTCAATTGAACTAACTTGACAAAATTTTAAGACTTGATTATATTTTTTGCAAATTTTAGGACTTCCGGTGTACTTATTCAAATGGCAAATAGTATATTATCTTTCTCAAAAAGGGTTCTAACAAGCTTATGGTCAGATTCAACCCGATGACCTCCAAAATAATTGGACGCGACTCTATCGGAGCGAATCCTTTGCTATGTTCTACACTACGCCGCCTAATTTTTCCGATTGAACAACGTGTCGTTTACCTCACTTGTGCAACCACCGGTCCACCAGTACAGTTTTCAGAATAAATGCATCTCAGGCTACATTATCAATTTTCATGTTAGTTACTTCCTGACAATTATCTGGTATTTTGGTTTAATTTTGCAAACTTTCTCATCATTTGCAAACTTTTATTTGTATTTCCTAGAAACGCCTTAAATTTGCCAACTTTTTTTTTTTAAAGAAATTACCAACCTCAATAGTAATAACCTACCAATTTTCTCTGACTATATTACCCATTTGTTTAAGGTTAATCACTCTTGTTTGATTACCAATTATGCCTATCTTTACCAACATTTATTTACCTCAAGTGTAACAACTGCCCTCGAAGTCGACAAGAATTAAAACGCTGCCGTCGAGCTTGGTCGGATCGAATTTTCGGCCCGCTTTCCGGGCTCCTTGCTCTTTGCCTCACATGCTTGAGGGAGAGAAGTCTTTCGGTAACGTCGGATAGTTCACCTCCCTTTTTGCCGTGTCATATGGTCAAACTATTTTCAGCATTGTGTATACCTTGATCCATCATTAGTGCTATTAGATATATTTAGAAGAATTATGATAATTTTGGTATCTCTCAAGGTTTTGTGCATATTTTGATAGATATATTATCTTATTTAATTATTTCATAAAATCTATAAATAGGCTGATATAAACTATAGTCCTCATTATGAAAACATCGAAATGTACCCAATTCTCTATTTCTTTCTTCTGCGATATTCTTAAGTAGCACATCCATTGCATATTCTCCTGGGTTGGTGAGAAATATCTTAATGAGGATGTCGGACTCTCAAAATAATGAAACAAAGAGCGACGTATGTCATTGAATCTGTACAGATGTTGAGTTAACATCAACTCATAATATTGTACATAACATGCTTGTTCTCCCTCGTAGTTGCATGCACAAATTAATGACGCCACTGTTGTGTTACGGTCCAAATTAGAGTACCCTAGTGTACTTGATTTGCTCACGGCTCTCAAGATTTAAAATCTCTCCCGTCCAAATTCGTGTATAGGTTATCTATCTCCAGTTTCAATGGTGATCGTAGAAATTATGACATCTCGCTGAACTTTGAAAATTTACTTTCAAATGCTATAACCATGTTTGTTCAACCTGTTTTGGTTGTCTCCGTACAGCAACATTGTAGAAAAAGCCGAACATTAATGCATGGTGCCAACTTGCAAAGCCTTAGTTACTAGAAAAAGAAATTCTAGCATGCACTCATCACTAATGATTATATGAGATCCAGAGATCCGCCACCAATTATTCTATTTGACATATCCATTCTCATGAAACAAGTTTATGCTTGACCTTGTAGGTGCTCTATTAACCCTCATTGTTTTCTGAATTTGGCCTTATTTTGTAGTACTATGAGTTTTGCTATGCTTCAATTTTCTTCATTTTGGAAGTCTATATACTTTTAATATATCCTTTTGAGTAATAATTATAATTCTTTAGATTAAAAACAAAAAAAGTTAACCTGCATGGCAATAGCCAGCCTTCACCTTTGTGCTTTTATAAGATAAGCTCGAATTCGAGCATGTGCACAGATTGTTGCAAGATGACAAGAAAATAATTGTATAGGACTAATGTTTAGACAAGAAAAAAAAAATTCTAATGATTCCTAATAATTCAATTTCAAACAATCCCGTCAAATTTTGTAAGCCAGCTTAGTGTAACATTCGACGAATTACAAGCTTCGGTCTTACATGCAAACTAATTTTCATATCTTTAGAAATTATTTAAGTGTGTATATTATTATTTTTAATTCCGGCTTTTCGCAATTACAAGATAGCTGGCATGATCTCTCTTCCGTCCCACTGACGTGACATGTTAAGCCTATCATTTTGTTGATCAATAATCATGTGTTATATAAGAATCAACAAATATACTCTTGGACAATAATTATTATTACTGTCTGGACAAAAATTCTCTTTGAGGTGACGCGCCATGCCCGATACGGAAGTATGCTTCTCGGAGCCGTCTTTAATTGTCTCATTAAAATAAGTTCCATTTTTTTTTTTTATAGCATATGCAAATGGTATATGAAGAAGATTCCCGATATGTTAATTGTATATTGTGATTTGAAAACAAAATTGTCCGTATGTAATGACATTTATTTATCCACAACTTGCTTCACTTGTTTTCTGCTTGCTGTAATCCCACTTCCCTGATAATTTTATCTGTGGAATTCAATTCTTTACTCCCCATTACTGCAAATCAGACGAGCCCTTAAGCTAGGGAATTATATGTCACGAAGTTTGTGGGAATTTCATTCCTTTTTATTCTATTTTTGCTTATTGTAATCTCATGTCCTTGATAATCCTATCAAGAGGTCAAAATCTATCCTAGAAAATGAGAATTCAATTCCAATGAATGGCAATGCATTCAATGTCTTATTTCGAAGTGAATTTTCTTCTCATAAATTTGATGAAAATTACAATAACTCATATGGGGTAATATATTCGTTGATTTATTAATGGCTGTGCTCAAAATTCACCACTATGGCTGGTTTTTTAGGCAACTTGCTTGTAAGTTACCGAACATTATAAAATTATTTACTATTTTTATGGTTTGCAAATGGCTAATTTTACTAGCTTACAAATTTTTAGCATTATCAATTTTTTTGTCTCAATTAGCGACTATTTATATTTACTAACTTATTTTAGAGATTACCGACTTAATTAGCTTAATGAGATACCATATAGTTAATATTTTAAAAAAATCGAAGCAGACCAATCGGTTCAACCAAGTACCAGCTAGGCAATAGACTATAGTCCGATTCACACCTTTAAACCATGGATGGTCAAAGCCGGTCAAAAATGGACCAAAATGGTCAAAACTAGCTTTGCCGGTCAAATCACTTCGGTTTGAACCGGGTCATACTGGTCCATTTTGAATAATTATTGAACTTTGTAACAAGTTGTGTTGCAGAGGGCATGGTTCAAACCTCTAAACTCATGGACACTATTCATTTATTCAATCATTTTATCATCAAAACTAGGAGGAGCTTTTCCTCCATAAATGGCAAACAATTAATTTTATCTTTCTCAAAGGAAGGTCCTAAATAGCACATGGTGAGACTCAACCCCATGACTTCGAAAATAATTGGACCGTACCAACTCAACTTTGGGTGAAGACTTGTCAAGCATACACTATACATTATTGTCAATTATTTTTCAGGCCACCTCATAATCCTAGTCAAACTGCATACAGTTCACCTCACCTGTATGGCATTTGGTACGGTTTTTAAAACATTGCACTAGTAACAGCAGCATCAATTATCATTTGAATTACTTCCCAACATTTATTAATCTTTCCTTTTAATTTTCCAATTCTTTCTTATCGATTACAAACTTTTATTGCCTTTATGAGAAATGCCTTAAATCTACCAACTTTTTTTACAGAAAAAACGAACCTTCATTTAAGACAATTATCAACTTTTTTTCTTATTACATTACCCATTTATTTTAGGTTACCGATTCTTATATAAGTTACTTATCAAGTTTATTTTTCTTTCGACTATCAACTATGCTTATCTTGACCTACTTTTATTTACATAACATGCAACGGTTGCCCCGGTTGGGTTGTCAACAAGAACTACAACAGTGCCCTCGAGTGGCCTTGGATCGAATTTTCGGCTCCGCTTTTGGGAGAACGTCCCTCTCTCTCTTTCTCATCAAATATGGTCAACCTATTTTCGGCATTGTATAAATCTTGACCCATTACTACCTCATCTCTACTCATATTCTATTCGATGGGTGATTAATACGTTGACAAGCACGTCCCTAGCAGAGACGTTGCGTTAACGTCAACTCATAAAATCATAACACAACACACTTGTCCTCTCTTGCAGTTGCATGCATGAAAATTCAATGACGTCACCATCCTAAGTTTATGTCGCATATAAGATAATTAGGGCAACCCGCCGTCCAGATTAGAGTATTGCGACGTACTCGATTAGCTTACGGCCTCTCACGATTTGAAATGTCTCGTGTTGTGCTTAACACAATTGACCCATCATTAAGGTATACCTAATCAACCCACGTGGCAATAGCCAACCTTCGCTTTTGTGCTTTGTTGAGATAAGCTCGAATTCGAGTATGTGTGCGAGTTGTTACAAAAGGACAAGAAAATAATTGTACAGGACTAACGTTTAAGCTTGGAAAAATTTCCACTGATCGACTAATTATTCAATTCTAAACATCCCCAATCAAATTTTGTGCGCCGGTTTAGTGTTCTTTAAGTGCAATAAATTGTTGTTTCAACTCCGGTTTTCACAGTTCCAAGATATCTAGCATGGTCTCTTTCGTCTTATTGGTATGATAAATCAAGCTAACAATTTTTTCATAGATAATTATGGGTTATATAAGAATCAACACATATGTGTTCAAAATTTTGATTATCTTAACTCTTGAGTCAAAAACTCATGTTGAGGTGACACGTACCCGATGCTGAAGTATGCTTCTAGAAGCCATCTTTAACCGTCCCCTTAAGGTAAATTTCAATTTCTTTACAGCATATGCAGATGGTATAAGAAGAAGATTCTGGTTTTGCTAATTATAATATTGTGATTTGAAAACAAGATTATCCTCATGTAATGACATTTATCCGCAACTTGCTGTACACGATAGTATCGATGTGGGTGAGCTGCCAGATCACTTGCTTGATTGGATTTTACGCAAAAGTCCCATCAAATGACAAAAAAAATTGTATTATGTGAGAGAGAGAGAAAGAGAGTCAATAATTCTCAAAGTCACGCATAGCATTGTTCACCACGGCCTGGCGATTGTACCTTTCTTTGTCCTTAACTCGTTTAGCCCATGAAATCTACGATTCCATAACCACCACGGCTTTCAGATAAACTACCAAAATTCATAATAATCGTATATAATAACAGCACATCAGCTACACGATAAGCAAATATATAATTTAATCCACACCCGCTTTTGCACTCTTATAAGCTCCTCATACATCATCGTCATATCCGAAACCCCTTCCTACCCCCAACCACCATGCGAGATGCCCAGCCTCCCTACACACCGCTGCCGCTGCCGCCGCCGCCTCCCCCGCCTTCAAAGTCCAATTTGCCGATGCTGTACTACGGCCTAGTCGTGGTGGGGACGGCTGCCGTCGTGCTGGCCCTGTACAACCTCATCATCATCAGGTGGTGCACCAGCCGGTACCGGGTCAGCCGGAGAGGCGAGCGGCTCGTCGAGGTCATGGCGGCGAGCCGGAGCTTTGAGAACCCTCACCGGAACCTCCTGTCGAGCTTCAAGTACAAGAAGGACGCGGCGGCAGGGGGTCAAGGACCGGGGAGCGAGTACGAGTGCGCGGTCTGCTTGTCGGCTTTCGAGGAGGGCGAAGAAGTGAGGCAATTGCCGCAGTGCAAGCATTCGTATCACGTGTCGTGTATCGATATGTGGCTGTATTCTCACTCCGACTGCCCGCTCTGCCGTTCGCCAGTGCACCCGCTGTCGCTGCAGCCTCAGTTGCAGCCGCCGCCGCCGGAGAGCACGCCGGAGAATTCCCGGGAGGGGTTGTTGGAGTCGGGCGTGTCAGTTTGAGGTCCCTGTATTTTTGTAGGTTTTGTCTTTTTTCTTCCCATTGTAGAAAATGAAATTTTTGTTCCTTTTTTCCACTCGATGAATGATAAAATATTGTTGATATGCGGCTGTGGGTCCATTTGTTGCTGTTGATGGGAATCTAGTGGGGGCTAAAAACGATGATTACGAAGAAAATTGACAGCACATTATTTGTTACGAGTGGGCCAATTTTTATATTGGTGATTAGAAGTAAATTTGTAATATTTTTTTTTGCAAAGGGGTGAATTTGTTGCTGAGGAAATAAATAAGGAAAAAGATTCGTAAATTTTACCCCATCATACAAAATTCGTAAAATTTCACTTTCCCCGCCCGCCCAGGAAACGAGGGAAAGGGAAAAAAACAGGATGATGGCGAGAGAAAAATGATGCATCTCCCTCTCTCCCTCTCTCAATCAATCAATTCAACTTTTGTTTGACTAGACGACTCATTTGAAATTGACGTATTGAATTATGTGAATATCCTGACCTTCCTCAAGCCTATCGACTATGGTAGAATGTGAGTAGCCGTTCTAATAGGCTTGAGAGTGGATTTGGACCTAACTTATTCCATTTTAAGTGTAGAGAATTAATTTAGTCCATATCCAACAGTAACCAGCATCGGGATATTGATTATGATATCTACCTTCACTATTGACAGATTTCTCGATTTCCATCCAAACTTTTCTTTTCCGATGAGAGGAAATACAAGAAATGATATTACGGGATCTCTCTACCCCATAGCAAATTTATTGTCTATTTATTATCTTTTGAACCTTTTATGCTATGTTTGGTCGTCCGAATTTTTAATCGGATAGACTGGATGATAGGATATGAAATCCTGGATTTTTTTATATCCCATCCATTTGTTTGGTGAATCATAATATTAAAATCGGATATATTCACATCATATCACGTACATTTTTTTATTTATTTATATAAACAAAGATATCATTATAAATGAATAAATGTCCATAAACAAAGAGATAGTGAAAATCTCTCGTAACACTATTACTTAATTTATTTTATTTTTATTTTTCCTCTTTTTTTTATATTATTTTCATTATTATTTCTTTTTTCCCCTTTCATCATTCTTTAATAAAATTTTATCAAATAGTAAATTGTACTAACATACCAAAAATACAAAAATACCTAAAATATATAATAAATATAAATATTTAATTTATAGATTGAATATTTAATATAAGATAGAATTAAAGTTGAATATATAAATTAAAATAAGATTAATTAAGAATAAATTTTTATTTTTTTATTTTTTATTTCTTAAATTAGAATTCAAATATTATTTATATTGAAATATAATTTCAATTTTATTAATTTAATAAGTTTGTTATTCAAGAAAAATAACTTTCCTATTATGAATATTACAAATCCTATCCACCTTTATCCCACCTCTCCCATGGGATAATTTTATCCTGTCTATATCCCCCTTATATCCGACTTTATCCCGTCCTGAGCGAGCACCAAACGTAGGATATGATAAATCATATCCTATCCCGAATTTTATCCCAATTGCCAAACGCAGCATTAAGGATTTGTTTAGGTCTATCTTAGATCTATAAGTTAGTTATAACATTTTTCCAACATTTTCGTGTCACACTAAATTTAGGGATGGAAATGGGGTGGGTATAATCGGATACAGGGCATAAACGCAATCCAAATTTCAAGTAATGAGACAAGTTTGAGATTAATTGTCAAAATTTTTATAAGGTTTGAGATGGATTTGGAATTTTTATGTAGGAAATCCAATATCCCGATATGTTTTAATTACTTTCTTTCCTTATCATCTTTATTTATTTTTATTTTTTTTGGAGTCAGCAAGTCTTTAGGTTGGCTACATAGCAAATGTACATGACTATTTCAGCTCTACCAAAGTTTGAATCGATTTTTAGACTTTCTTGACAAATGAATTAAAACCTAAGCTCCATGAATCATTCACCAGTCTACTCTTACTCAATTAAAATACTTAAAAGTTATTTATAACTTTATCAGCCCTAAATAAATTCATTATAATTTAACATTTTTTATGATGATCACTGTTGCTTAGCCTGATTTCTCTTTTAGGATTTTTCAATTTCGTCATTTATCTTCTTCTTCTTTTTTTTTCTTTCAAGTCGTGTGAATTATTCTCTAATTGGAGATTCAAAATGCATGAGCTTTTTGGAGTAATGGTTGCGTTTGCAATTCCAAAGGGATTTATCACGTTTTAGCGTGAAAGATGTGTTCGTTAAAATAGTAATCGACATAATGCAGAACCACGAAAGGAGGCCCGCAACTTTGACGAGAGGGGTTTGGGTTCTTATGTCAAAAGCCAATAATGGAATTATGATGAGTTTGAAAAATGATAAAAAGTGAGGAGACAAGTTTGGGACTAGGTTTCATTGAAAAAAAAAGTTTGGGAAAAGGTTAAGGCGTGAGTGATAACCATTTTGTTTTAGAAATCAATTTTTAGTCAAAAAATTGATTGTTCTGTTTTTTTTTTCTCAGACGAATTTTTAAACAATATTATGCTTTTGATAACAATATAAAAAAAAAAAAAATACAGAATATGTTATTGAAATAGAAATTCATTTAATAACAATACAAAAATTTCTCTCTCTTGGACGGGCAATAAAATGGTTTTCATTTCAACTATTTTAAAAATAGAAAAATAAAATATTTTTAGTTATGATTTTCGAATAATGAAATGAAAAATAGAAAAATAAAACTGTTTTTTTATTTCTCATTTTTATTTTAAAAATATAAAAAAAATAAAATATTTTTCCATAAACTTCTAATTTTCCGTTTCAAAATTTCTGAAATGAAAATTTTTCGGGAAAATTATTTTCAGTAAATAAAACAAAATATTTGAAAAATACTTTCCGCGTTATTTTCCACTCGAACAGACTTATAATCCAAATATGTTCTTATAAATAGAAAAAAATAAAAAAAAAGAAAAATACTAATTATCATGCACGTTTTTATAGAGTCATCCCAAATTTTCTCACTTTTGTCCATAAACAATTTCTGACAATTGCGTCGATCTTCTCGCAATGGCCAAAGGCAATTAAATTGGGTAATTTTGGTAGACAATAGTCTTCCATCTTTACTAGCTTCGCAGCGATTTCTCTCCTCGTCTCGGTGGCAAAAGAGACACCAATAATTGCCAAATGGAAGAAACAGTACGAGGGAGTTCAGTTAGATAAGCATGCCAAAGCTGTTTCGAACATTAGAACAAAATCGAAACAAAAATCATCGTAGTTAAGTTCACATATTCTTGCCCTAATACTGGCACTAAATCATTGAGGTCCGGGGTCATAAGCAGTTAAATATGTTGATCAATCTTCCGTTATAAATATATGATCTGTTTTAATTAATATCTTCAATCTGGAAGATAAAAAATATATTAGTTTATTTAGAGCACAATATCCCCAGCTACTTAAGCCAATTATTATGTAAAATTGGTTATGAAGTTTCTAATTCACTTTTAGGATGATAACCCTTCTTTACACTGATGGTTTTGATTTACGCAAACCGAGCTGTCGTAGGCCATTTCTAAATTGAAAGTAACTCAAAGAATAAAATAATAAGTTCATGCAAGAACGTAAAGTATTCTTGAGTAAATGAAACTGCAAACTACGGCTATTTGTTTGACAAAAAGGAAGAAGGAAATATTATAAATAAATCTTAAATCTATAATATAGATGGCAATTTAGTTTTAAATTTCTCAATTTAATCAATTTAGTAATAAATCTTTTGATAATTTGCTAATCATTTCAACCAACTTTGGCTTGATGTATATGTTAGTTATCTCACATGGCATAATTAATACTAACATGGACAATTTTTACATTATTTTTAGATTTTATCTATTATTCAAAAACTTTATTTTTTTGTTTTTCTTTCTTTCTTTCTTTGGCCAAACTTAGTAGAAATAAAGAAAAAGAATGAAAGAAAAATTACAAAAAATAATAAAAAATAACAAAAATTCATAATTGTTTATAAATATTGAAAAATTTTATTCACTTCACTACCGGTCATGTCATATATAATAGTTGATGTTTACGTTAGTGATTTTTAGCCGAAATAACTACATTGACAAAATGTCAAAGGGTTTAGAACTAATTTGACCAAATTGGAAAAGATAGAGACTTAATTGGTATATGTACAATAAATCTATAATTTTTTTGGTAATTATCCCAAAAAAAGGTGCACATTGCGATGATCTAATACTTTTAGAAATAAAAAAGGAGGGTTAGTTGCAAAACAAATCCTCTAAGGTCCATCGAAAATCTCCCATTTCTTTTAGGAATAATAATATAAATAATTCTTAAAACTTCAAACCAATGTGTAATGTAGTTTATTAACTTTTAATTTATTTAACGTGAAATATTCAATGTTATTATATTAATTCAGGTTTAAGAATAACATTAAATGTTTTTTTTTTTGGTAAAGAATAACATTAAATGTTTTCATATAACTCAGGGACTAGATTATATATGCATAAAAAATTTGCAAACTTAGTTCGGAAATATTATTACATATTGAATTAAATTTCATATATCATATTGAATATATTAAAATTCAGGATCACATTACAAATAGTATCAAAATTCATAAATTATTTGTGTTATTTTCATTTTCTTTAAATGGTGTTTTTTTTTACTTGAAAGAAGAGAGACTAAAAGCAACTTTTTTAAATTTTCAAAAAATTTCAAAACCTTATTCAAATTTCAAGAAATTATAAAAGGACTATCCAACTTCTAGGATGACTGGGCTGGGTCTGACGGCCCTGCCCATACTTCACAGAATGAGAAAGTACATATCAATTATCCAAAAATTGACTTCTAGTGAGTCAATAGCAACATTCTTGTGATTAGGTAAGCTGGGCAACCGTGTAACCTTTGGTTTGGTTTCGTTTGGGGATGGACTTGAAAATTTTTGAACATTTCATCCCGAGATTTTGCGGACTGTCAAATGTGTGATCTTAGTGTCATTATCTTATATGAACATGGAAGTGGCCGGACAATTGCAACGATAATAAACGAATGTGAGAAGACATTGTCGTGACCCATGTTTGTTAAGATTCACTCCAATGTCCCCTCCCCCACCACTAGCTTATGGGATTGAACACAAGCCTAAATTATCTCGTAGTCGCACATTTTACTGAAGAAGATATTTTGCTTTCATATCACGTCTAATCACTCAATTCATTCCATATGAGTCGAGTCGTATTCACGTGCAAATGAGATGTGATAATCCAATCAGGAGTTTTTAGACCACCAACACGGACTCCCTCCTGGGATGATGCAGGACTCTTGCATATTATCAGAGTATAAAATGTCAGATTGATCATTTAAGTAACATATGCCATCGAATACATAGGAATTGTCAATTTTATATTCAACTAGCACCATTGGTTGCGCATGTTTGCTTGAATATGTATGTGCATAGGCACTCAGGTCGGCCTCGAAAATCAATAGAAATAAAATTAACGTGGAAAAAAAGGGAATTTTTAAAACTATTCATCCTCCGTACCCGTTCGATTCCGATCTTGAATTTATTCAATCTTTTCGGCCCAGATTCATCTCATCTCGCTTCAAAGAGAACAGAACAGAAAAGAAAAAAATCAAACCCCAAAAGTCCACCTGCCACGTCAGCCACCCCGGCCGCCACGTCATACGGAAATCACCAGCTTAACCCAAATCCTTATCCTGATATGGTGATCCCTGTCTCATAAAGTAAATAATTTGTCTTTATAATTACGCAACAAAAATAAAAAGGATTTTCGCAATTAAAGTTAATTCTTTTTTGAAATGCAATTAAATTTAATTAATAAATAATAATAATAATTTTTATTTTTATTTTTTTTTTTTAAAAAAAATCGGTTTCGAAACACACCTCGAACTTTGACAACCGATTCTAATCCGCCAGGTCAAGCAAAATAGAGAGAGAAAATCTCAGTCCCTCCCTTCCTTCCCTCCTCTTCAAAACGCACATTTCCCCAATCCCTCTCTCTCTCTCTGCGCGAAATTCCTCCGTTCCGTCCGTCGCCGCCGCCGCCCGCCGCCGCCGAGAAATGCCGATCCTCCGCCCGCTCCGCCGCCGCCGCGCCACCCGTCCCCGCCCCTCGACGCGCGAATTCGGGCTCTGAGATTCCGAATCTTCCCCTCGCTCGCCGTCGCCGCGGCGGCCTTCTCCGAGAGAGAAAAGCTCGCTTCCTGTTCGCGCTTCTTCGAGAGAAGAGAGAAGAGAGAGAGAGAGAGAGAGAGAGGTTGTTGCGCCGGCGGAGTGGAGAGAGATGGATGGGGGAGGGCAGTACAACCCTCGGACTGTGGAGGAGGTGTTTAGGGATTTCAAGGGCCGTCGCGCTGGCATGATCAAGGCTCTAACCACTGGTCTCCCCTTCTCTCTCTCTCTCTCTCTCTCTCTCTCTCGTTGATTGCTTCTTAGCGTGAGTGTATATCGTCTTGCGATTTCGCGTTAGTGTCGGTCCGGTGGTTTTGGCTTTCTGGGTTTTTTTCGAGATTCACGGGTCGGTGACGTTTTCTCGTGTTGTTTCGTTTCTTTGTTTTGCAGATGTCGAGGAATTCTATCAGCAGTGCGATCCTGGTTAGGGTTCTAATCCCCGCTTAATTAATATTATTTTTTGAACTCGTATCGCGTTGCTCGATGTCGAACGTTTTGCTGCCGTGGTGGATTTTACAAGTTTGGTTCTCGAGCTTAATGACGCGATTTGTTTTCCATTTTATGACGGTTGCATTGTGATTATGGCGGTAAAGCAGTGTCGAGGGATTGTTCTTCTTTGAATTCCGTGTTTCACCGTTTCTTGGGTTTGGGAGTAGACGTTTGGTGTGGGATGTGCGAGTTGAGCTTCTAGTGCAAACTGCGAGTCGGAAAATTTTGTTCCGTAGGAGCTTGAATTCGCAGCCTGTTGACAGACTCCCAAGTGATTTGGCTCTTTTCACATGGTTGAATTCTTGCCCTTGCTTTGTTGTTTTGGTTTTCTTTTTGGTTGGTGGATGAGACTAGTAATTTTCTTAGATGGACATTGCTGAATTTCTCAAATTTGGGTGGCAGAAAACCCAATTTGCTTAGAATAGTTCGTCTTCAGATCTACTAGACTACGCTAGATCATCCATCTTTCCTAACTGTTGCCAACCTGATTTGCTTAGAATAGTTTATCTATAGATCTACTAGACTACTCTAGAGCATCCATCTTCCTAACTGTTGCCACCTCTTTTGTTCCTTCCTGATACTTTCTCTGTTCTTCTAGAAAAGCCCTCTCAGCTTTGCTACATCATGCTTCGTATAAGAGCAAACTTCTTGGGTTTGGGACCTCTTTTGTCTATTTCATGCTATATGCGAAGAGTTTCCTCTGATCAGGTATTAATTTACCGAAGTGGCTTATAAAATATAATGGTATACCCCGCTCCATACTTGTGCCCAGTTTGTGCGAGGAGTGGATTTGCAGGGAAGTTCTGGGGGCTTACCAATGCCACATAATTGCACATGCCTTTTGCACTGTTTCAGGAATGTTAATCCTCAAAAATGGATGTTATTTTCCACTTAGCCAAAAAATTTTCACATTCACTGGGTTTCTATGATATATTCCCTTTCCAAACATTTGGCTAGCTACTTGAGTAGTATGAGAAGTTGTGTCACCTTGTTCTATTTGTTTGGAACCACCTGCCGCTGCCAGTTTTTTAAATTTGCAAACTGTGGTAGGGAAGGGAAAAGAAAGCTTTTAAATTTCCCATGCAAAAGGCATTCGTTTCTCTAGAAAAAGGAATTTCGATGTATTTCTCTCTCCCTGACTGGTATGTTTGGTATTAACATTGGACTCCTGGATCTGCCAGCCCCTTTTTAATTGTTGGGTTTTGGAGTCTCCTTCTTCGTTGTTTGAGATAGGTTTTATTAATTTTACATTTTTCATTGAGTTATAACATTCCATATCCTGAAGAGACATAGTCTCGACTCACGACTATTGTCTAAAGTTTTCATGTGTTAGTTTTCTGACTTGATTGGTAATTATTGATGGTGAAATAAGGTCATTTGGTCCAACTAAATTGTCTAATTGGTATAATTGTTCAAAGTGTCTTGGGCTTCTGATTTAGTGTAGTCCAAGGGTAAACTGGATATGTTTGATGTGTATTGTTATCCTTTGGTAGTCAAGGGCATTGGTTTTGAAAAGGAATTTTGGTCTTTCCAACATGTATATCTGTATGAGACTCAAGGTCGGTGATTTTTTGCTCCTTGAATTTCTTTTTGTTGTGTAAGTACCTGTTTAAGCTTTTGCAATTGAGCTTCCCCCTGATCCCGATCTACCTGGTTTGAGCTTTGGCTTTCTAGCTTCCCACTTCTCCATATAGTTATATGCTTCTGCACTTAAGTAAAGCTGAAGATTTTTTATGGAGTAAAGTCAACTGAAGATATTAGGGGATATCCTTTCTTTACTAATTACAAATTTGTCTTGGAAGTCATTAAATGAGTTGATATCATGTTCTGTGGCATAATGTTGCCACGATGTTTTATTGGCCTCATAGGCTTTTGAGCATTCTCATCAGAAGAGTAGTGTGGAGTGGTGCTTGGAGCAGTCATTTGGCAAATGCATGTCTATTTTTTTAGTTAGCCATCTTAGAAGCATGTCTGTTGTCTTAGCCATTTAGAAGCATTGACTGTATTTTTCCACATGCTAATGTTGCTTAATGTTTGGCTATATTGATTATTGACTGTATTTTATCCACATGCTAATATTGCTTAATGTTTGGATATAAGGCGGTGTAAGTCTGGTGAATCCGCCATGATCTATATGTTGTAATCAAAGATTTCTGATATAAACTGTTCGTCTAGATGTCAAACTTCATAGTAGAGGAAATGCTTTGCTAGTTGCCGCATCTTCTAAGCAGTCCTATATTCATCGTCTTTGCTTTCAGAGAAGGAGAATCTGTGCCTGTATGGATTCCCTAATGAAAAATGGGAAGTTAATTTGCCTGCTGAAGAAGTGCCACCAGAGCTACCTGAGCCTGCACTTGGCATTAACTTTGCTAGGGATGGAATGCAAGAAAAGGACTGGTTATCCCTGGTTGCTGTGCACAGTGATGCATGGTTACTATCTGTGGCCTTTTATTTTGGTGCTAGATTTGGTTTTAACAAGGCTGACAGGCATGTCTTTCTCTTCTCCCCAGACCTGTTAGAGTACCACTCTTTCAATTTTGACCTTTTAATTCTTGTTCTTTCATGAAAGAACTTGGTTTGTTGCATCACACTGCTTGTTTACCATCCATAAACACTATTTGTTGCAGGAAGAACCTGTTCGCCATGATTAATGATCTTCCAACAATATTCGAAGTCGTAACTGGAACTGTCAAGAAACAGACAAAGGATAAGATATCGGTTTCGAATCACAGCAGCAGCAAATCCAAGTCTGGCTCAAAAGTGGTAAAATGACTCCTTTCTCCTATTGCTTTTTTTTTTTTTTTTTTTTTTTTCAAGAACTTTCAAATCCGCTAACTTGTAGTGGTTCTTTAAGGTTTTTTCCAAACTTCTTGTGCAACAATTTGTTACTTGTTTGGTGTTGGTTTTATACTGAATGTGGTTCCCGCTTAGTTTAAGAGGGAGAGTAACGTAGTAACATTCTATTAAATTATACTATATATCATCGACAAGTGGTAAATATATTTTCTTTTCAAATATGTATCTCTATTTTAGCTTGGTAGGTCTAGTTTCTCATGTACTTCAAATTTCAAGGTAAGTTGTCTGGGTTGTGAGTTGAATCTGTGACTTATAATGATTTATCCATATTCACCTCTTATACTTAGTTTTATCCTTAGTGAATCTGTTGGAAACGTTCTTCAGTTGATACTCATGGTCTTGAAATGTTCTCTAATCTGTTCTTTGTGACATCTGTATGGTAGTGTCATATCGAGTTGTGGGGATATTTAACTTAAGAGGGGGAGTGGCGATCATGAGAAATTTCAATCGCATATTGATTTGCTTGTGCCTGGGATGTGTTGATTTGGTTGTAAGTATTACCCTCTTGCTTGTGAGTCTTGGGGAGTCTTTGCTTGAAATAGGTTTGCTATTTCAAGCAAAGAAATATGAGTGAGTTACAACCCAAAGAAATATGGGATGTTAATATGTATGAAACTGCGTTCCATGATTCAGTGCATCATTTCATTTGTTGACGTAAACTTTTTACCTGACTCTCACCAACTTTCATGGGAATGGAACAGCGAGGATCAGATTCAGGCAAATTCACAAGGACTATCCAAGCAAAGGATGAAGATGACGTGGTGGATGGAGAAGATGAAGAAGAGCATGGGGATACTTTGTGTGGGGCCTGTGGGGAGAACTATGCTTCAGACGAGTTCTGGATCTGTTGTGACATGTGCGAGAAGTGGTTCCATGGGAAATGCGTGAAAATTACTCCCGCCAGGGCTGAGCACATCAAGCAGTACAAATGTCCCTCCTGCAGCAATAAGAGAGTGCGTACTTGATATAGCTGGTGCCGTGCCCATAAGCTCTCTGCCCCTCGTAGTTCCGTTAGGTTGGTATATGCTAATTGCTGTCAGGTCGTCAAGTTTTCACATCGTACCAAACATTTGGTGTTGGGAACCTTGTCATCGTGGTTCACATTTGTAGGTAGCAGGATTTAAGCATTTACCTAATTCTAGATTAGGAGTTATTTGTACTTTCAGTTGGAAAACAGTTTGTTCTTCCATTGCGTAACATGCTCTCTCTCTCTCCCTTCCTCCCTCTCTCTCTCTCTCTCTCTCTCTCTCACACACACACACACACACACACACACATTTTGTGGTGCTGGTTCTCCAATGGCAACCTGTAATATGAGGTGGGCACCCATGAAATTAGCTTCCCTCGTCTTAGTGGCGTACATTCCCTTTTGTAGATTGTTAATGGCACTCACATTATATGTGCGCAAGGCATGTTACATTGGAAAAACATTAAATGCGGCAAGGAATCTGTGTCAACGTCCTGTGTCAATAAACATGGTGTCGTTCTCAATTATAGTTATTTTTCAACGATGATTGATGGCCCCACTTCCTTCTCTAAATTGCCCTTGCTGCGATTGGTACTCCTCGCCCTTGAGGTGTTGGAGAAACATGTTGGTGATGGTACATGAGCAAAACATGTTTTGGTGCACAACATGTGAGTGATCTGTCTACAATTTTCATTAGGGTTGATGAAACGCATGGTTCCGGTGATTTTAATGTTGTTAGCGACGTTCTTGGCATGGTGTAGTGAGTCAGGGTTTGCATCCTTCATTATCGAGCTAGTAGCTTTCTCGTCATGCACCAGAAGCACATTACAGAAACTCTCGTTTTCACCGAGACACAATGGCGGAGGACGCGATTCAAATCAACAGAAGGGGTTTTACCGTCCTGGGATCACAGCATCTGATCAGATGCGGCTCGTCAAAGTCGAAGCCTCGATCATTACGAGGACCATAGGACGACAAAAGCAAAGTGCCTTATCATCACTTTCTGGGGGTTATTATTAAAATATGAAGCGGAGGGCTGCTTCACAAATGGGTCAATAGCGGACGCCATCAAGCATCGTGCGGGATAATTGGTGGATTCGTAAACCAATATCTGCTTCAAGTTCAAAAGCCCTCAGCCATCGGCATTTTTCACTTGAATTCGCTCTTTGAACGTGACTTATCCTGTATGCTTCTGCGATCAATCATGGACCCCGATCGAAAAGGAGAGAATCCATTCTCATGCTTGCTTTGCTGGAACTTGGCGGCTTTTGGCTGGAAGAGGGTTTCGTACACAAAAGATAGATCTCCAGCCACTGCCACAGCATACGATGTACGTCTCCATTCATTCAAAGTCGATCATCGCGTGGCAAAGTTATCGAAACGAATAGAAGCGAGCGTGATGGTTTCACCAGATGGGAATATCGTGCGCGTAATGACTTGAGTTTTGGATCGACTGGGGAGATAAACACCTCATGAATTGCGTATGCAAATAGAAGTAACCCAGAAATGGGGATGCTCTTTTGGCCTTTTGCTGAGATGTGCGGAGGAGGATTGGTATTTCATTGAGAGGAGCGGCTCAAGAACAGAGAACGGTCAAAAGAGGGACGGAAACCCGAAAGAAAATTGAAACGAGACGGGTCTCGACACGTGGCGAAATCGTATGGAGTGGTATAACTTAAGGTGGAAATATCTTTTGGGGCTCTTCTACAATTAGTGGTCTTTGGTCTTGGAAGAGAGAATCTGTACCTATTTTTGTCGCCTAGGGACAACTCTTCCAATTATAAACCCGTCTTATTCGGAATTGATTTCATTGGTAGCAAGAATACATTTTCAATGATGGAAGATGTAAGGAGCGACCCCTATCCCCACTTGTCAATGATATCGTTGGCTTTGGGTTGGAGCTCACATGGTTTTGTTCTTCTGAGCTTTGATTAGAAAATGCCGATTAAGACTAGTGTCACTCCTTATATAGGACATTATCTCACCACACCTAGGTGATCACCATCTAGAGTCGGAGTGGCACCTTGTTCGGGCCCTCTCTGGTTCCAATGATCACTCCCGCCCTCGTTGGACCGGGTTGTTATAGGATTATCGGCTTCGATATCATTATAAGGGCCGACCTCTTACCCCACTTGCCAACGATATTGTTTGCTTTAAGCCGGAGCCTGTACGGTTTTGTTTTTTTGGACTTCATGCAAAAAAGACCTTGTTGACAGTTAAGATTGTTGCTATTTCTTATATAGCACATTATCTCACCACATCCAGGCGATGTGAGATTCGGTTCATTCCTATCTCTATGCCATCCTAAAATTGGAGCTGCACCTTGTTCGAGCTCTCTTTGGCCCTAGCGATCGCTCTTGCCCTCGTCGGACCGAGTCTTACAGAAGAGATTATATTTGAAACTCAATCTATTCGTTAGTAATGTCATCTAACCCTACTTGTAAAAGAAAAAGAACTAAGGATTAAAACAAGCTCATGAAAATAACTCTTTAGCATCCCGGGGCCGGATATAAAGTTAGATGTCAGTCGCTCGATAAAAATTAAAAAGGACTACGGAAAATTCGAGCGGACCATAATCGAGGCCGTTACTTTCCAGTGGCATGATTCATACGAGAATCTCCACCTGTCTCCCCTTCATTTCCGCGACGTTGAGAGGAGTCTTACGTTCTCGGGCGAGCGACACGCCGAGTGACAATGGCCCGTTTTTGTCCTAACGCAGCACCAACGTATTCCACACTCGAGCAAAAGAGGCACGCGACCGGGAACTGTTGGAAAACGACGACTTCCCCTTTCGGGTTGGGTACTCGGAAGGTGCGGGCGTGGCCTTGCGTTAGGTGAGGTCGGTCAACGTCGAAAGATTATTCTAGGACAGGGGTCTTTTGCCAAGAAGGAGGGCAAGTCTTAGAAAATTTGAGGTGCAGTCAGCTCCGACCTTTGCTGACTGTAGGAAGTAGTTGATTGTTGACGAGTTTAGGTTCCCACATCAATGTCATGTGCGTGCCGCTCATGCGCACGCTCCATTAATCTACTCTTTACCAACGTGACAATGGGTCAAGTAGGGCTACCCGTGAGTTTTAGCATATTAATAAGCGGAAGGAAATCAAATTGACAAGAATTTTAACCTAATTAACGGCGAGAGAACCAGGAAGAGCCTAGGATGAGAATCGAGCACCTTTCAGCGATCAAATTGTAGTATGGAGAAGCATCCTCGGCAACGGGCTAGGGCCAAATTCCCTAGAAGATGGTGCCATATGACGCTTGCTTTCCTACTAGTTCAAAGGGTGGAGAGAGATGACTAACACTTTACACTGTGAATGTTTGGTTTGAGCCATGGCTACCCTACAGCACCCTTGAACCGAATATCTAATGTTGGTGGGCACATCGTTGTAGCCTCACGAAGATGTCGGGGGTTAGGAAGTCTCACCACAAGAGGGATACCATAAATGCATGATTAAGCAAGTCTCACGACTATTAGGATTAGGTGCTCAAACGCAATGAAAGAAAGAGTAAAAGTGAAAGAGAAATCGAGACACAAGGTTTATCCTAGTTCACCATTCAATTAGGGCAGTGGGGGATTCAATTGTAATTAGTAGTCCGCACCTTCATGTTACAATCATCAATTACAAAAAATAGATTATATATACTTAGAAGCTATTTATGGCCCAAGTTAAAACTGTGAATAAAATATGCGCTCAAACTATAAAATCTATGTAGCGACTCGGGATAGTGCCCCCGCGACCCTACCTGCTCACTGGTGAGTAGACCCGTGTGCCTTCCTGTCGATGGAAAGTGAGAACTACACCCCAATGACGATACGGAAGTCCCACGAAAGGGACTATTAGAAAAAATTGCAAAAGTTAGGAAGGGTTAGAATGTAAATAAATCGAGCTGAGACAGTTTCGCCGGAAGTTCCCCCGCCCCAAGTCTCCTTTACTTTACAATTGAGTCAACGAATAGTCAGTTAAGCTTAGCCTAGACAATAATACGTTCCACTTAACGTGCGTCGGTCCACGTGATTATCGCGATCGAGGCCAATTGGCTGAAGATCCCGTGAGCCTCGTTCGAAGCTCGACAGGTAGAAATTCGACTAATTTGACGAGCTGATTCTACGCGGACGCCGTGCGCAAACCAAGAGGACACCTAGTTTGTCCGTCGAGCGAAGTACGGTAGAAGATCGTATGGCCGATTTTTCGATGTCAAGACCGGAAAAATATCTTGGGCTGATGATAAAAAACGAGCAATTCACGTCGAATTACAGAGGTTACGAGCCTTATCTAGTAAGAGTCGCGAACCGGGGTTGATCTGATCATTGGGGTCGGTTCATGCTCGAGCCACGGTTTCTAAATCAAACTAGCGATTATTACATGGTCTATGGACGACCATGGACCGATGTTAATAAAACTTAATTGTGAGACTTATAGACAGGACGGATGATTTCTGAGAATTTGGTCAAATGGTCCATGGACCTGCCAAAGAATCTACAGACAAAGCTACTAGTGTAAAAAAAGTCTAAACTTATCACCTTTTTTTTTTTTATTTAGTGCTTGATCGATCCTTTTAATTTTGTCAATTGAGTCTTAAACAATTTCACGTTTCTCCAATCGAGTCCATTCCGGCATCCTATGTGAACATGCCCAACCGATGTTGAAGTAGCCAATTTTCGAAAACATCTTTAACATTTCTTCGAATTTTTTTGTTCTTTCTTTATTGTTTTCCTCTGGGCCGGCAAGGTCCCGGCGAAGCGCACGCCCCCTGCCGGCCACTAAACTACGTGCATCTCGTGTGCCTTTTGTTCCCTTTCATGGCATGGATCGCATGGCAATGGGAGGGAGTGCCAGAATGGAGTGTGGCAACGCCTCTGGAGTCAAAAAACCTGTCATCTCCTTTTCCAACCTAACCAATGCAAAGTCCACTAGTATTGAAGCTTAGGACTAGGAGGACCCCCACAGAAATTTAATGCCACTTTCCCCTCACTTTCCAAGCAACAATGCCCTCTCATTTTGATCCACCACCACTCAACACAATTTCTCTCCTCCCTTCCCTCATGACTTTTGACCACATTGATGCAGCCCCCTTTCCCACTTACTGATTCTCTCTCTCTCTCTCTCTCTCCCCTATCTCTATGTTCTATAAATACCATTCACTCCCTCCCCACTTCCCTCCCAAACTCAAAGCAAATCAAAATCTCACTTTCTCTAAGAAGGAGAAAGACCCCTTTCCATCTTGTATCTTCTTCTTTGCTCCTCTCAAATCTTTAAGCTTTCCATCTTTGTAACATGGCCGCCTGTGTCGGAAATGCCTGCGCCGATGAGGCCGTCGTCGACGCTTTCGTGCCGACCCCGGTCCATTGGGACAAGGCCGCTCAGTCCCTCCAGTGCACCCACTTCGAGGAGGTGAGGAGCCTGTTGTCCCAGTTTGAGGACGCCCGGATCGTTGACATCCAGGGCATGGCCCTCTCCGTGGCCCAGGTCACTGCTGTGGCCCGGCGGAGCGAGGTCGAGGTCCAGCTCAATGAGGGCGTGGCCCGAGACCGCGTGTCGAGGAGCGCCGACTGGGTTGCTGACACCATCGCCTGCGGCCGGGACATCTATGGTGTCACCACTGGGTTTGGCTCCACGTCCAACCGGAGGACCACCAAAACCTCGGACCTGCAGACCGAGCTCATCCGGTTCCTCAACGCCGGGGTGATCGGGAGAGAGAATCTCCCGCCAAGCTATGCGAAGGCAGCGATGCTGGTGCGGGCAAACACGCTCATGCAGGGCTATTCAGGCATCCGGTGGGAGATACTCGACGCGATGGCTAAGCTCATGAACCGGAACTTGATCCCCAAGATGCCCTTGAGAGGGACCATCACCGCCTCGGGCGATCTCGTGCCGTTGTCTTACATTGCCGGATTGCTGACCGGCAGGCACAACTCGAAGGTCGTCACGCCAGAAGGAGAAGAGATTTCAGGAGCGGAAGCATTAAAGAGGGCCGGAATTTCGGGTCCATTTGAGCTGCAAGCTAAAGAAGGCTTGGCTCTCGTGAACGGGACCGCCGTCGGGTCAGCAGTGGCCGCGACGGTCTGCTTTGATGCCAACATTTTGGCCCTCTTGGCGGAGACTCTCTCCGCCATGTTCTGTGAAGCAATGCACGGAAAGCCTGAATTCACGGACCCTCTCACTCACCTGCTCAAGCACCATCCAGGCCAGATCGAAGCGGCTTCCCTCATGGAATACCTCCTAAACGGGAGCGAATACATGAAGGAGGCGAAGCTCCGCCACGAGAAAGACCCGCTCACGAAGCCAAAGCAGGACCGCTACGCACTTCGGACTTCTCCTCAGTGGCTTGGGCCGCAAGTCGAAGTGATTCGCGCAGCGACTCACTCTATTGAGAGGGAAATCAATTCTGTGAACGACAATCCGCTCATCGATGTCGCCCGCGATCTCGCCCTCCATGGAGGGAACTTCCAGGGCACTCCAATTGGTGTCTCTATGGACAATCTCCGGATCGCCCTGGCCGCAATAGGAAAGCTCTTGTTTGCACAATTCTCTGAGCTCGTCTGCGACTATTACAACAACGGGTTGCCTTCAAATTTGAGCGCGGGGCCTAATCCCAGCCTCGACTATGGCCTCAAAGGCGCGGAAATCGCCATGGCAGCTTACTGCTCCGAGCTCCAATACTTGGCGAATCCCGTCACAACGCACGTGCAAAGCGCGGAACAACACAACCAGGATGTGAACTCTCTCGGCCTAATTTCAGCGCGAAAAAGTGCAGAGGCCATCGATATCCTGAAGCTCATGTCTGCGACTTACATGGTGGCACTTTGTCAGGCAATTGACCTCAGGCACCTGGAGGAGAACATGAGAGAGGCCGTGAAGCGCTCGGTCCTCCAAGCAGTGAAGAAAACACTTTACATGTCAGAAGATGGCTTGCTGCTTGAATCGCGATTCTGCGAGAAAGAGCTCTTGCAGGTCGTTGAACATGAGCCCGTCTTCTCCTATCTTGACGACCCAGCGAATCCTTCCTACGTTCTATTGCCCAAACTGCAAGAAGTACTTGTCACGAGAGCTCTCAAGGACCCAAAGACCGAAGATGCAAGCGAGAATGCATACTCGATCTTCAAGCGGATCCCGATATTCATCGAGGAACTGAAAGCCAGGCTTGAGGAGGAGGTGCCGAAAGCGAGGGAGAGGTTCGACGGTGGGGAATTTGGCGTCGAGAATAGGATCAAGAACTGCAGGACTTATCCTGTATACAGGTTTGTGAGGAGTGACATGAGGACTCAGCTCCTGAGTGGTGCAAAGAAGGTGAGCCCAGGAGAGGAAATAGAGAAGGTGTACGAGGCCATCGATGAAGGAAAACTAGGAGATGTTCTGATGCAATGCTTCAAGAACTGCAGTTCATGAACTTGCTGGTTCTCGAAGTAGGTCAAATTGCATTCATCAGGATTTGCCATCTTTTTTTTTCCTTTCTTTTCTTAAAGTATTGATCTGTGTGGTATTGGTATCTTAATGAGAAACATCGGAAATGGAATCTTGTAATGTTCTGATGAACGAAATAATGAAAGTTTAAATTGTATTCACATCTGTCAATGAGTGTAAGAGTTTGCATATTCCCATAAGAATCTCAAGTAAAAAACTCTTATTCATGGAGAGAATGCGCTTATTTCTCTCTTTGGTCTGTATCCAGTATGAATTCTGTCCTGAAGCTCAAGCAATCAGGCCAAGAAAGGCTGGCCTCCAATTGCTGATCCAATTCGAGCTTTTTTTCACTGAATCAATGGCATGCCAAGCCACGACAATTGATGCACATGTATCAGGAGAATCTATCACTTGTTCATCAGTGGCGTTTTCCCAGCAGCCAAAAATCTGCAGCGTCCATGAGAATCTAAACTGCAAACTTGACATTATTGAAGATTTTCATGTCTGGCTCATCATATTATTATATAGGGATAAGTGTATTAAAAGTCC
The DNA here is from genome assembly GCA_014182575.1 of Eucalyptus decipiens. NCBI lineage: Eukaryota > Viridiplantae > Streptophyta > Magnoliopsida > Myrtales > Myrtaceae > Eucalyptus > Eucalyptus decipiens. The sequence continues at coordinate 53,836,949 of CM024611.1, forward strand.
TAAAACTTATCATAAAAATGCAATTGAGTCCTCCAACTTTCAAAAAGTGCAATTAATTCTTAAAACTTGTCACAAAAATTCAATCAAATCTTAAAACTTTCAGAAGGTTGAATAAAGTCATAAAACTTTCAAAAAGTGCAATCAATGGAATGACTTAGATTGAATCATTTTGACAAGTTTTATGACTTGATTACACTTTTTGAAAGATTTAATTGCACTTTATGACAAGTTTTAGGACTTAATTATACTTTTTGAAAGTTTTAGACTTAATTACATTTTATGATAAATTTTAAGCCTTCCATGCACTTATCCTATTAAATATCCAACCTTAAAATATAGTTGAATTTCCTGGAAACCAATCGGCAAGAAAAGATGCCCATAAGAAGGAAAGTGATGGACTAGGCAAGAATGGCCATGGGCCATCCTCACCTTTTTTCTATCTAGTAAGTGGGAGAGGCTGCTCCACGTCGTCATTCGCTGTACGCGAACATGAACCCATCCTTTGTTCATGCTTAATAATCAAATCTTTTTCTTCTTGCTTTTTTGGGTAACTTTCTAGGACTAATTTCGGAGTATACCTCGTAATTTTTTTCTCTGCCTCGGGCTGTCTCACAATACCTTCTACTAGATGTAGTTTTGCCTGATTTCATCTGCAGTTTTAAGTGTTTTGAGACTTATAACACGGTGTAACCCAGCATGACCGTCGGTTTTTTTGGTGTTTTATCCTTCTCTCGCATTGACAATGAGCTCATGCTCAAAATCTTCATCACTGCACCATACCAATCCATCGTTGTTAATACAAGAAAAATTATCATTCATTATGTAGATCAGATACAGATTATGAGATTAAGAACGATTACAGATTTTGGTGTTTTTGAGGATTCTCTAGTCTTATGGAGTAAGTTGAAGGAAGAACAAGAAGTCTCCTAGTCCCTGTAGATTTCCTAGTTAGGTTAGGAGTCCTGATTATAAAACACAGCCCAATCGCTTGACACATCGGAAACCCAACGATCAAGCCTCATAGCCGAAGTTGTGCAGGTGACTAGTCTCTCAGTTTCCCGCGTGATTCTCAACTTCTCAATGCCTAAAGAGGTTTCCTCCACATGACGTCTCCGTCCCTCGGTCTCGGCCATCTCTCTGCAAGCAGCAATGATCGCCGTGGCCGCAACTGTTTCGCCACGGAATACAAGTGGGAATGTACTTTAAGGCACATACACCGGCACCGTGTTGTGCCGACACCAGTACTTGTGGGGAAACTGCCGTCACGATCGCTGTTCTTCTTTTTAATTCTTTTTGAAGTCTTCTCTGACTTCGGTTCATTAATGTTGAAGAGAATCACCTTCTTCTGACTATGCTAGATGCTCTGCTTAGTGAGCGAGGAAAGTGAAAGACTCCTCAGAAATTTCTAAGAAGAAGCAAAGAAAAGAGAAGGAAAAGGAGAAGAAAGCGGCGGCAGCAACTGTTTTCAAAGAAGAAAATCAGGAAACAAAGGTCAATGCCATCAGAATAGTGCTGAAACATGTGAGCGGGGGGCGCTCGCCAGACGCAAGGAGGCCAAGGAAAAGATGAGAAGAGACAGAGGAAGGAGGAAGGGAAGTGGCGTGGGCGGCGTACAAACAATAGCTACTGCTGTTGGAAAAGTCGGAAATAATTACGCGAAAGACATAAAAATGATACACGAATCGATACGAGTCAATAGCGTGAGAAGGATCGACATCATTGAGGCAGGGAAATTCTCTCTCTTTTCCTTCACTTCTGACATGTCATTTGGACCTGGCTTAGCTTAAGTTCGATATTGTCAAATCCCAAATAAGAAGTCTCTGTTTCGAGAATTGTAAATTACATCGTCGAACTGAGTCGACACTGATTTCTACAGTTTGAGCAATCAAGGGAGTTCGTCAAATTGTCCGCAAACCAGTCCGACCAAATCATACATTCTTGTTCTTTTCACCTATTCTTTCCAAGGTCTAAATTAATAGAAGAACACAGAACTTTGATCTTCTTGCATTTGCTTGCAGATTTTCATTCCCTTATCCTCTTTCATCAATTTATGTACCTTCAGTGACGGAATGAAAGACTACAGGTACAGTTCAGAGTCTGATCCGCCAGGAGATTTATTCAAAGATAATCTCATGAATTTAGTGCACAGCTTTGTGCTTAAGTACCTAATCTTTCATCTCTCCTGGACAGATCGGTTACTCCAGTTTTTATTCTCCAGGCAGAGTTCATCGATGTCTGTCAGATCGCCTCCTTAGAAAATAATCATACACCAGTTTTACACTGCTAAGAAAGGCCAGACGCTGGCCATTAAGATACGCTGTTTCTATCTTTGTAGTATTGACTTGTGGTTATTCAGGGAGACATTCTCACCTGATTGGATACTCATTCCAGATTGTCGGCCCGAAGGCCGAAGAGCCAGGGACAAATATACGGCAGGCATTTTGACTCAGAAGAGGAGCTTGTCAGTCAGATTTCGAAGAGGTCTCTAAGACGAATAGCGGGTAGATAAATCTTAATTAATTAGTACATGGCTTCACAGTTCTTTAAGCTGAATTTGAAACATGACTACATAACTTAGCTCCTATATATGCAGGGTGGCTTGACTATGGAAGACTGGAAGCCGGAGGCTAAGCTGAAGACCCTCTTCAAAACCCACCGACTCCATCTGTCAGCAGCCTGTGCAGAAAACCAACTTTTTGACTCTCTGTCATCTACAGCCACGTAGACCAAGAAGTCTCAAACTCAAGAGTCAAGAAAGTTCAGAGAACTTTCCCTGACCTTTTCCAATGAAGAACATAGACCGCTTGAGCACTGAAATTTCTTATGCGATTCAAGATTAGCACAATGAATGTTGCTTACACACCAGAGAGTGTTCGCCAGATCTAATGAAGCCAACAGCGACGTCAGTTGATGTTGGATAATCACGTCGAATGGAATGTTTAGATGAAGAGTCATCTTAGACTCATCTAATCCTTTGACCATGAGAAAGAGAGAGACTCAACTGCTCCACAATGTTACTCTCCTTTCCGAATAGATTATTAGGAGACCTTCCATCAAAACTAATTCTTTGGTAATTGATTGATGGTCACAAATGGTAATAGTTATAATAAGCTTCTCTACTTTTATTGTTGGTAATAGCGAAAAAGAACCGAGCCTTTGCGGTTGAGTCCTGGATTATGAAAGAACTTATTTTAAGAAAGATCTAATTTTCTATCGGGTCAAATTTTAAGAAAGTTTAGCTTCATTCTATGGATGGAGGGCATACTCGGGCAAATTACCTGTGCTTGGGATATCATTAGCCTTAGGTGATCTTCGATCCAGGTTGCCTATGCCAACAGCCTCTAATCACGTCTTTTAGAAATTGTGCAAAAATCTTTATTAACCCTTTTAGGGTTGGCACTGCCAAATAGGACGTCAAGAGATTTCACGTTTCGAAACTTAGAATCTCTTGTTCTAATCTCGCAAATTATGTACGATATATTCTAGATCAAGGTAAACTAAATGCATCTTCTTAATCGCTTTACGGCCTGACTAAAAGTTAAAAAAAAAAAAAAAATTAGATTTATGGGCTTGAAGAATATTTCCCAACTACCGTCTAGGCAGATAAGTCTTCACGTGCGTGCCTTTGGATTACTAAAAGAAATTACATGAAAAAAATTATCATATTGTGATAAAGATGAAAATTTTCACCAAACATTCGGATGCAAATAAGGGCGGACCAAATTTTGATCTCCACGGCCCAACGAATCTGGTCGAATTTCTTCGTTCTTTCGTCCTAATAAACTGGTAGCCTGTCAGCATTCCTACTAGCTTGCCGGCATTTCTTCCATCGCAGCCATTAAATAATGAGTTCGATGATCAGGGTAGCACAAACCAACGGCTAAGATTACAGATCAATAACCCAGGAACAAAAATAGGAACAGAAAGTCAACAAGTCAACTCCGCATGGGAAGCTTCTGAAAAGTAAGCGTTTGACTCAAGCGATAAACAATTTCTTCACCGCCTTCAATGATTGACCTCGTTGATTTTCCACAAACGATGACGACCGCAGATGCTTCCGCCAATCCTCGATTCAGAATGCCTGGCCTGGCAGCTGCGTTCTTTCTCCACCTCGTTGACTTCCCAAAGAAGTTCTCCGTGGCCTGAACAGGGTTCTTGGCGATTCTTGATCCAAGCATGCAGGCGGAGAGAGAGATGGAGGAGCAGCTCTCGGCAGCGGCGATGAACGGGAGCGTGACGACCCTCCTGGGTTTGCTGGGTCAAGATCCGCTCCTTCTCGACAAGATCGTCGTCTCATGCACGTCCCGGAACCCCCTCCTCGTCTCGTCCATGCTCGGCCACGCGGAGTTCGTGGGCGCCCTCCTGGCCCGGACCCCGCAGCTCGCCTCCGAGACGGACCCGGACGGCAACTCGGCCCTCCACCTCGCGGCCGCCAGGGGCCACGCGGAGATCGTCGGGATGCTGCTGTCGGCCGACCCGGAGGTGGCGACGCGGCGGAACGGGACGGGAGGACGCCGCTGCACGCGGCGGCGGGGAAGGACCGGGCCGAGGCGGCGCGGCGGATCGTGAGGGACGGCCCCCCGGGTCGGCGGCGCGGGCGGCGACGGACCAGGGCGAGACGGTGTTGCACGTGTGCGCGGGGCGGAACCGGGTGGAGGCGCTGCGGGCGGTGGTGGAGGAGGCGGGGAGGGAGGTTGTGGAGGAGCTGGTGAACAGGAGGGATGGTGATGGAAACACGGCTCTGCACATCGCCGTGGTCAGGAAGCAAGTTGAGGTGAATTTTTTTGGCTTGAACTCGCTGGCCAGTGGAATTTTCTTGATCCAAAGATAGGTTTAGGTTGAGAAATTTCTTAAAGATTCAATCCATTTTCCCAGTCAAGGTAATCTTTTGCCGTATTTCGTGAGCTAATTTTCCTATGACAAACATCTTGAAACGTATTTAGATTGATGGTAAGCTCAATGTCAGAGATTGAGTGTGACCTGTGATGAATAAGCATCATGTATCATCAGTAAAATTCACTTCAGATAGATCTTTATGTCTTAGAAAGGTTACCATTTTTAGGGCAGCATTCAGATGGCTTTCAAATGGGAAAAATGAAAGCTTCCTGTATATCAATTCAATTGAGATTTCTGCATTTATGGCCATCAGAAGTTACTTCCATTTTGACAAAAATTTGTCCCCAAAATCTCTGTGCAGATGATAAAGTTCTTGCTTACAGTCCCAGGACTTGAAGTGAACACGCCAAACTCAAGTGGCCTGACAGCACTAGACATTCTTGAGCAAAGTCCCAGAGGCTTGAGAGACCTTGAAATTGAGACAGCCCTTAAAAGCTCAGGAGCTTCACTCTCCAGAGACATCCAATCAGTCCCATATCACTATGATCCAATTCTTGACGCACCAAGAATGACCTCCCCCATCACCACCTCAAGATCACCTAAAAACTCCCCATCACTCTCCACCAAGAAAGCCCCATCAAAGAAACGGAGAAGTTTAAGGAAACCCCTGTCAAAGAAACTGAGTGCTCTAAAAAGGCCCCCGGTGGAAGCCGATTGGCTGAGCCAGAAGAGAAATTCACTCATGGTGGTTGCTTCGCTGCTAGCAACGGTGGCGTTCCAAGCTGCGACCACACCACCGGGAGGTGTCTGGCAGGACGACTACAAGGTCGATGCCTATGGCAACCCGGTGAAGGAGCCGCACATGGCAGGCACCTCCATCATGGCCCACATCCAGCGGATCGCCTATGGGCAGTTCATGATCTTCAACACATTGGCCTTCCTGTCCTCCCTCAGCATCATCCTGCTCCTCTTGTGTGGGCTTCCGATAAAGCGGCGACGCTGGATGTGGACGCAGATGGTGATCATGTGGCTGGCGATCACGGGGCAGGCGATCACCTACTTCATAGCGCTGCGCAACATGTCGCCGGCTGACACGCGGGGGATGCTGAAGGATGTGACGGATGTGTCGGTGGTGTGCTGGCTGTGCCTGATGGGGATTGTGTTCATGGGGAATGTGGTGAGGCTATGTGTGTGGGTGCTGAGGAAGTGGGGTTACTTGAAGAGGAAAGAGAACAAGGATTCAGATGAAGATGATGAAGACAAGTACGAGGAAGTATGACGGTCTGTGTGACAATTGAGTAAATTGAGTGGTCTTTGTTCTATGATGGCGGCGGCATGTTCAATATGTGTAAAATTTGTGATTTTGATGAGCGGGTTGATGATGGATTTTGAGGTGCTCTGCTTTCTTCTAGTTCTGTTTGAGAACAGAGTACTGGTCCTAATGAGAGGGTAAGATGGATTCTGCTAGAGAAATCTTTGGATGGTAAAAGATTGAAGACTAATATGGTGCTCGGAGCAAAAGTGCATCATCTCCCTCTGTAATTTGTACAAAATCAAGACAATACGCGGTATAGTTGCCGCGATTTCTTCTCTATTCAATGTTGAACATGACTGTTGGACGAAGAGAGCTTCAGCCAGTTCGGCCAGGTCTGCTCAGGAACAGCTCAGTCCTCAGCTCGGCCATCTTTGCTCAGCATGGAAGTACTCTGGACTTTGGTCCTCAATTGAGATTTAGGGTGTCTAGAAGTAAATTGGTAATGCAGGATGGGATTTCCTGCTATCGTTATATGATTGTTTCCTTAGTTTATAATATTATCTGAGGTGAGATTGGAAATGTTTGTGTAGGTTTTCTATTTCCTTCCCTTCCTAGCTGCTGTTAAACATCTATCTTGCCAGACGCTTCTGCTATAGAGGGATCAACTAAGCTGCCATCTCAAGCCTCTTTTGCACGAGACAGAACCTCATGCAGGTTAGAGTGTATCTACTATCTATGACTTGAGAATTCCCTGTCAATTCAACGGTGCAAATTCATGCACATTTGATGATTAAAGGCACGACTCTTTATAAGGTTTTACCTTGTAACATCTCACCGCCAGACATAATAACTTTCGTTGAAATCCCCGCAAGACTCGATTCGCTAGGCTATTTGAAACAATATTTCGAGCGATTGAACTAGCATGAAACGAAAGAGAGAGCCGACTCCAATGATTGTTAAACAGAATGAAACTTAATGAAAGCATGAACTTATTCTTTTTTTTTTGGTAAAAAGACAGAACAAAAGAATAAGTTCGTAAGTAAGTAAGCATGAACTTATTCTTTTTTTTTTTTTTTTTTTTTTTTTTTTTTTTGGTAACCCAGGGAACCTCCGCGCTGCCGCTTCGCGGCGGAGAGTAAACCCTGGGGCTCGGGGGCCCCCACCGCTGGCCCCGTACGCAGTTAAGACGCGCGTGAGCATTGAAGCACTGCGTCCGCGAAGTCTCGAACTTCTCCCCTCTTGCGTAGGGTAACAAGCTCTTAACCGCGCGGCCACCGCGGGCGGTGGTATGAACTTATTCTTTTGTTCTGTCTTTTGCCATAAAAACTTCTCAATTCTCATTCATATGGAAAATACAGGACTATTACATCGAGGTGGTCTGCCTTCAACACCAGCATCATATAAAACTCGGACTGAGTATTTGCTATCCAGTTGTCTGACGGATTAGTTGCTCGACTGACCCAAATCCACTGGACATCTTTAAAGCTTGAAGCTTTCTGTCCTGCTATTGTTGTCGGTTATAGAAATCCTATCGAGTCGCCACCATTGATCTTTTATTAGATCTTCTACGAGCTCTAAATAGTTCGTGCCAATACCCCTCCTGTCTATGGTTTTCGTTCCTCGCTCATATCCTCGCCGAGGCATCAACCCAAAGGTCTTCCGTTCGACATGATCAAAACATCTCAAACCACCTCCTCTCATATTATCCTCGATTGGTTGGCAGTCCCTGCTTTTACCCGCATTAATTGATTTCGAATCTTGCCTTTTCTCTTGAATGTCATGTCCTACGAAGCATTCTCAAGGTGTCGTCCGCATGATCTCCAGTTTTGTCAAATTAGATCGAAGTTGATGGAAGGATTCAGTCCTCAGTACTCCATGATGTCCAATTTTCTCGAGGTTTCGTGGAGTTTCTATAATTCCTAGACTTACACCCTAGGGTTAACAAAGTTTTCCTTCGAAGTTCAGGTTTCTGGTTAGCTCCAGCATGGGTTTCACCTACCAACACCATATTATCTACAGAGAAAATACACCAATTGACATCATCTTGAATTTGTCTTGTCAGCATGGACGGATTCACCATGGGGCCAATGGAGGCACTTGCCCCCTTTAAGCTTCCTATAAATTGAAATGGGAACTACAATATTTTGTAATCATTTGGTGAACCTGCCCCACGAAAATACAAGTGTGTACTTATAAGTCTTGATTCAACATGGGATGAAAGGATATTTTCAAATATGCGAGTCATTCATTCGATTTTGCTCGCATCTTGCCTGATCCATCAAATCAATAAGGCATTTTGGGTATTCAAGGTGTACTTAACAAAGATGAGCCTCTTTGTCATAGGAAAAGCAAGTGCCGGAAGAATTAATAAAAAGGCAAATGTTAAAGAGTAAGGATATTTGTTAAATTTCATTATTCGACATCTTTTTTTCTCAGAGTTAATACAATACTTCTTTAATTTTGATCAAGTAATTTGGATAATCTCCATGTTATAAGGGTTTTGTTAATAAAATACCTCAAAGGCGTATCAGCATATGCCGAAAATTGAGCAATGCAAAATTTCGAAAAAGTCACTGACTTCAAATATACAAATTTATATTTCCATAGCAAAATTAATGAGGCCCAACAAGTACCCTAACTAATTGAGAAAAAAAAAAAGTACCCTAACTACATTCTTTAACATTTTCCTTTTTATTAATTATTCTAACACTCGCTTTCTATGAGAAGAGCCCATTTGAGATAAGTAAACCTTAAACCTCCCAAATATCCCATTGATACTAAGGACCGAGTAAGACACGAACCCAAATCTCCACAATGGCGTTTTAGCCGTAAGAGTCCTTATCAAGGTGTGAACATTCTTTGTGCCTATGAAAGTATGTAGATGGAAATTCTGTATTCCCTTAGTGCCTTCTAATCTTTAGCCAAACTTGTCGGACAATCACACGACACGCGATTGACCTGAAAATTGAACATGTAAAGGATTATTTAAACGGTACACGCAATATCGACATCGGTGTAAGCATGAGATCCCCTTTCATCTTATTGGTTTCTCCATTCGATGTCGTATCCATCCAAACCATTAATCAGTGCGGATAAAGAGAAAGCGGATCATTTCCCATCGGTGCATACATCGTTTCAGCGAGTTTAAGTTATTGAACATGGTCGGGAGTACAGGAGACAAGAAAGAAATGAATCAATAACCGACGTGCGGACCCCTAGAGTGCCATAAGTTGGCATAAATGGACACTTAAGTGCTAAAATCGGAGAGAAATTAATCACTTAAGTGCCACTTTGGTCCAAAAAGGGTTCGCCGACGTGTCAAACGCTGACGACGTGTCAATTTTCCGTGATCAATTTTCTTGATTTTGGCATAAGTGTTATTTTCGTAAGTTTTGGCACTTAAATATCCCCATGAAGCGAGTGCAAAACGGCGTCGTTTTAGTGGTTGCGACGTGATAAAAAATTTAATATAAAAATTAATTTAATTTAATTTAAAACTAAATTTATTTACAACATTTTAAAATAAAATATAAAAATTAAAATCCAATGCCCGAAAACCTAAGGGTTCCTCCGCAAGGTTCGTCCACGGAGGGTGAGTTAGGGCCTAAGATCAGGCCGAAAGGCGTAGTCGATGGACAACAGGTGAATATTCCTGTATTACCCCTTGTTGGTCCCTCCCATTCTCTCTCAGAGACAAAGCTAAGGGTTGGTTTTCTTTTCTTTATGCAGGATCAATTACTATATGGAATGATATGGCTCAAAAATTTCTTGGTAAGTTCTTTCCACCTGTAAAGTCGTGAAGATGCGTAATGATATTACTAATTTTATGCATATGGATAATGAATCATTATATGAAGTATGGGAAAGATTCAAAGAATTTCTTAGGAGATGCCTACATCACGGACTACTCGTATGGATGCAGGTACAAACTTTTTATAATGGCTCTAGTACAAATCATTAACTACTAGTTTAATTCAAATTTTAAAATAAAAAAAATGTGTACTCGTTCTTTTCTTTTGAGTTTGACCAACTAATAAAAAACTAAAGTAATTTTAGTAATTTGGAATTTGTTAGGTAATGATTGGTTTTTTTTGAACTTTTCGGTGTATTTTGTTACATGTATAAATATAACATAACGAAAATAGACAGAGATATAAAAAAAGAAGAAAAATGGAATTTTTTGACCAATAGATGTCTTTCACATTCAACTAGAGAAATGAATAATTTTTTTTCAAATTTTTAATGGCAGTTCAAAAAAAAAAAAAATACTTCTATATTAAAAAAAAAGTATTCGTAAAAACATTTGAAAAAAGAAAGTATATTGGGCAGCGTTGAAAGCTTTTTCCTTAGTGAAGTCCCCGCCATTGCATCAACAAGCTTCCTTACCATTTGAAAGAAGACACCGAGAAAGGAGGCTCTATGAAGCGTCGCTCGGCGGTTGTGTCAGGTCATTAGCTCAGTTGCTGCAAGAAGACCGACTCATCCTTGCAGAAGCCCTAAATAATATTTACACCTTTACAATATTAGAACCGAGGAGAATGCTTTAAAAAAGGACCGTTATAGGGGGAGGGGTGAGAATCGGATGTGTTCCCAATAATACCCAATTTGGCTTGATCAGTACCAAAAAAAGAAAAAAAAAAGAAAAGAAAAAAGGAAACGATCTTTAATCTCCAGTTTCAATAATTTGATTAATTTATGTTTCCTTTTTCCGTTTCAATTAGTCGGCAGGCGAAAAGGGTATTCAAGAAAAGCTACGAAAAGAAGCAAAGCAGGGGAAAAAAAGAAAGGAAAGAGGAGTTTGAGAAAAGGACGTAATTGAGAAAATCGCGAACAAATCCTTGGTCACATGCCGTGCCATTTTTCACGAACGTGCTTAAGCGAATCGCGATCGAGCGCCTGTACGGTGGAAATAATTAATCTTCCAGTGCGGCAACTGTTGTCCCTTTTGTGGAGAATTCTGTCCACCGAAAAGCACGAAGATTAGCAAAAACAGAGAAGACCGAATGTTGAAAAAGGTAGGCAGGAAACATCAAATCTCTCGCCAACCCCGTTTCCACTTTGGGCTTAGAAGAGCGTAATTGCAACTTTTTTCGGATTTTATGCGGTGCTAAGTTTGCAACAATTTAGAGTGATATATCGTGCATGGTATGATAGCACTCAATCGCAATTTTGTTTTATCTTATCTATTGATTCGAATCGTAGAAAAATATATAATCTTGCCGTGCTATTATACTATGTCTTATATGATTGAAAACAAAATGAAATACACTTGAATCCTTGATTTTGATCCTTTTCGGTTAGAGAGAGAGAGCTTGGTGCCATTTGTTGGGATATTATATGCGGAAACGACAGGATCTTGCAATTTACGTCAACGCGAAATCGCTAGAGAAATAAACGAGAAAAATAAGAACATCAGAAATTTACGTGGTTCGGTCCAAATATCGGTACATCCACTGTCGGGGGAAAGCCAGCGGAAAAATAATCTACTATAATCAAGTATCGTAGTTTCTGATAATCGCTCAAATCTTTCCAGTGTTTTTCCACACCTAGATTTAACCCAAAACCCAAAGTATTTATAAATAAACAACTCACTTGGATATAAACTCACGGTACACAATTACCGCGCGTTCAAACTCAAAATACAATGCTCTATGTACGCCTAGTTCACTACATACAAAATCACGTATCTCTTCAAGCTTCTCGCGGAGGACTTGCAGCTTTGTTGATTGTCGTTGTGCAGCTTCGTAAGATTTCCTTTTAAACTGCTTCGCGGGGAAGAAAATATGTGCCCAAAGGTCAAACAATTGACCTGGGCCCACCATCACTTTCAATTTCACGTGCAGCTTCTTTCCTCTTCTCTCATCGGCTAAAAGGAACGAAACTTGTGTGTGCTGGGCTCCACGAGGATAACAACTTTCAACAAGAATCCCGAAGAAGAAATGCAGGTAACAGAGGCTTCACCTTTTTTTTTAAAAAAAAAAAAAAATTATTTCCTCTTTTGTAATCCTTCATGCAATCCCATGATCAAATAATAAAAATTTTATCTAATCTTTCCGTTCGTTTCGCGAAAACAACTTCCGGGAAAATATTTTCCTGGATTTCCGGTGTTCGGTGGACGGAAAATTCATGGTCAAGAAAACATTTTCCGGTCAACGGAAAATTCTCTCTTGACTTTGAGGAAAATGTTTTCCTCTTTTGAAAAGAGGAAAACATTTTCCTGGCCTCTCACGCTCGCCCTCGCGCTCCTTTTTTCTTCTCATTTTTGCACTCTCGCTTAGGGTTTCTGATCTCCTCCTCCTCCTTCGACGCGATGGGCGAAGCATCCCTCATTCTCTGCCCTCCCCGGCCGCTCCTGCCCGCCTGCTCCGGCCGCGGCGCCGCTGCCGCCGCGGCGCTCCGCTTCCCCGGCGGTTCGAAGCCGCTCGGGAGGATCCGGCTCAAGAGGGAGCACCGCGGCGGCGGAGCTCGCGGCTCGCGGCTCGCCGGATCTGCGGCGGAGCTCGCGGCTCGGGTGATGCAGAGGTCGCGGATCTAGCGGCGAACTTGCGGCTCGTCGGATCTGCGGCGGAGCTCGCGGATCTAGCGGCGAAGCTCGCGGCTCGCTGGATCTCGGCGGCGGAGCTCGCGGCTCGCCGATCCGGGCGAGCTCGAGCTCTGTCGCGATCCGGCCAGCTCGGGTGAGATCGGCCGAGCCTCGAGCTCGCGGATTGGCCACCGGGTCTTGGTCGGCCCGGGCGGCGGCAATCGTCGGGCGGGAAGGAGGTGGCGGCGGCGGCGGCGGAAGGAGGAGGAAGAAGGAGGAGGAAGGAGGAAGAAGGAGAAGGAGGAAGGAGGAAGGAGGGAGGAAGGAAAAGAAAAAAAAAATTCGATTTTAAAAATATAAATAATTAAAAAAATCATTTTTAAAAAAATATAAATAAATAAAATAATTTTTTTGGTTATTTAAAAATATTAAAATTCAATTTTTGATAAATTTTCCCAAATAATTAAATGAGCTAACGAACGGTGGAAAATATTTTCCATTGAAATTTTAGATTTTGGCCGAACACCGGAAAATAGAGTCATTTTCCTGGAAAATGACTTCCAGGAAAATATTTTCCGGAAACATGATATTTTCCGCGAAACGAACGGAGCCTAAGTGAATCGCATTTTGCAAACGTTCAAACTTGAGACATAATTTAATAATTCTCCACCTTGGCTTGATGTTTGAAGCTAAGTTATAATGCTCATCATCCATGTTGCTCTCTCAACGCCCTAACGGGCGCTCATTCTCCACATACGCTAATAGAGCTCAAGCAGAGCTTGAGCTTCGCCAAAGGAACAGACTTAGTCATCATGTCTGCCGGGTTATTTGTTGTAGCAATATTTTTGACAACAATATTACCTTTAGCTAAGACATCTCAGATGAAGTGGTACCTGACGTTGATATGCTTCATTCGCTCGTGATAAACTGGATTATACGTCAAATATATCGCACCTTGGTTATCACATCGTATATCCACACTTTTATGTTCTAACCCAAAGTCCAAGAGCAAACTTTGTAACCATATCGCCTCTTTCGCTACAAAGGTTAGTGCCATGTACTCTACCTTAGTCGAAGACAAGGTAATGTGATCCTGTAATGACGCTTTCCAACTAACTGCACCACCCACTAGTGTAAACACGTACCCTGCTAAAGACCTGTAATCATCCAAGTCACTGGGGTAATCTGAATCCACAAAACCAGTGGTCTCACTGCCATTGTTGTCCTTCCGGTACACTATACCCATGTCTATTGTCCCCTTCAAATATTTGAGGATCCACTTTATAGCTTCCTAATGAGCTTTACCAGGACGCTTCATGTATCGACTAACTACGCTTACATCTTGTAAAATATTAGGCTTATTGCACACCATAGCATACATAATATTACCTACGGCACTAGAATAAGGAACGCAGCTCCTCCTCCTCCTCAGTTAGCGGTGATACTTTAAATGCTTTGCTAAAGGTGTACTTACAGATTTTGCCGATTGCATATTAAAACGTGTCATGATCTTCTTAATATATTTCTTTTGAGATAGACGTAAAACTCTTGTAGCCCTTGATATAGCTAGTATAATCACCTAGAGGGGGGTGAATATGTGCAACAACAATTTTTCGAGATACCACTGTAATACTAAGCAGATAATAGAAAGGAAATACTATTTTGCTTAATCAAAATGAATTACGAACAAAGTAAAGTAAAGAGTAGGGAAGAGAAAATTGAGCACAAGGTTTATAGTGGTTCGGCTTATTCTAAGCCTACGTCCACTCTTCCGCACTGACAGCCTATCGGCTGGATTCCACTATGAACAAAAGAGATGTTACAGCACAATTCTTCCTTGATTCCACAGTGTGTGTGTTTTTTTCACACTTCCTCAAGGTTTCTCACAAGTATAAACTCTCTTTTGAGTACAAGTTTTTCGCTCAAATGAATTAACTAAACAACAGGAAGCTTCAGACTTTGGAATTCTTCTATCGCACACCCCTTCGAACAGCTGAGACGTCTTCCTTTTATACTCCTTTATGCCATCATACCCGTTAGCACTTACCAAAGGAATTCCTCCAATCTACCCATTGGACGGAATCAATCAAGAAGATTATTCGAGCTATTAAAGGAATGTGTCGATAGCCCATCAATCCTGTTCGCCCATACAATCAGGATCTCGGTTTCCATAAGTAGAACCTTCCATGAATATTTCGCTAATCATCGGATCCTTGATCATCAAATCAATCTCGATCAATAGATGAATCCGTTATCTCATATCCAGCCAATAGATCTTCTCCAGTGGATAAGACCAAATCCTCAACCAAACACTTTGGCTCTGGATCGCCTTCGTCGCTGGATTAGAAACTGTCAATGAGAATAGTCTTGAGTCTTGAGTCTTGAGTTTTGAGTCTTGAGTCTGGCTGTCCGGAGGTCTTCAGACTTTAAATAGCAGAGTCTGCAAACCTTCAGACTAGACTGATGGAAACACGTTTTGTCAGCTTCAAAACTCTTCAAGAAGATTTCTCCAACAATCTCCCCCTTTTTGATGGTGACAAAACTTTCCTGTAGATTTGAACAACTTTGACCTGCAAAACATTACTCAAGCAGTATGGATATCTCATAAAAATTAACAACTCAACTAGACTCTGCATCCACAGAAAATAGGTTAGTCTTTCATGAGTAAGGCCATACAATAACACTTGATATAGATGCAACAGTCAATTTCAAATCCACACCAAAGTCATACTCAAAACAAATATCCAAACATATCCAAACAAACTAAAGTAGAAAAATTTAAAAGTGAAGTGAAAGTTCAAGTCAAAGTTCAAATGATGCAATTCTCCCCCTTTTTGTCATCATTAAAAAGGAGAGAAAAAAGTCAAGTCTGCTTGGGAATGCACACAAGCTGGAAATCTCCCATGGTTTGAACAATTCCTTCCAGCCTTTTCAAGTCTTCATTCAGTTGTGCAACCTCCTCACTCTTTGCATTGGCCTGAATCTGAACAGAGAGGGCTTGGATTTGATCTTTCAATGAAACTGAGGAAGCTTGTCCTGCATTCTGCAAGCTTTGAACCTCGCATCCCAGACTATAGATTTGACCGCGCATTTCCAAGAGAATTTCCATAATTCTGCGAAAATCTGCTGAGCTTTCTGTCTGCGTACTCACTTCAACACGATAGGCAGATGATGGCATATCAGAATAATCTCGCAGATTTGGCGATGAAGTATCAAATTCTTCTTCAGGAAAATGAGATGCATGAATGTCTTCTGGGTCTGCTGGAGAGCGGCTGACTCCCTCATTATCTCCCCCTGTCTCTATGCCTTCAGGTTGAGAAGAGTGATGGTCATGCTTGTCAGCGTCTTGATTGCCTCTCTCTTCAGCTTCATCTACAGACTTTTCTTTCACTTTGCTTCTTCTTCTTCTTCAACTTCCTTCTCCTCTTCTTCTTTTCTTTCTCTTCTTTCTCCTCTGCTTCTCTGTTCTCTTCTTTTTCCTCTTCTTCTCTCTGCTCTTTTTCCTCTGCTTCTTTTCCTTTCTCCTGTCGTTCCGTTGATTCGGGTTCAGAACGACTTAGCCTTTTCAATGCCAAGGCAGAGATAGTGAGTTCATCCTCTTCATCTTTATCCTCTAAGATAAGAGGTCTTTTCTTTTTGGATGGAGCACTCATGGGCTCCTTCCTTTTCCTTTTTGATGCAAAAGATACTGGATGAGATTTGACTAGAGTTTTTACTTTGAACTTCTCCATTGCCTTATCAAGCTCTTTCAGAAGCATTTTTGTCAGCATTTTCAAACCTACCACCATTTTGTCGCATGGTCGAACACAAAGAGTTTGTGGAGGTTCAATGTTCAAGTGTCTAAAGATTTTAGTCACAAGACCTGAGTAAGGCAACTGACCCTTGTCCTTCACCATTACTCTGTACATGTGGAAGAGAATGGTGTGAGGGAGAGAGAACTTTTTGTTGGAGAAATCTTCTTGAAGTGTTTTGAAGTTGACAAAACGTTTCTTTCAGTCTAGTCTGAAGGTTTTGCAGACTCTTCTATTTTAAAGTCTGAAGACCTCTCCTGACAGCCGACTCAAGACTCAAAGTCTATCCTCTTTGACAGTCTCTAATCCGTTGAAGAATGGTTATCCAGATCTGGATGATTCGTTAAGGGGATGACCTTATCAACTGGAGAAGACCTCGTGGCTGGAGAAGACATAACGGAATCCTTTGATTGATCGAGATTGACTCGATGATTGAAGATCCGATGATTGTCTGGATATTCTTGGAAGGTTTTACTTATGGAAACCAAGATCCTGATTGTATGGGCGAACAGGATTGATGGGCTATCGACACGTTCTTTTAATAGCTTAATCGATCTTCTTAATTGATTTCGTCCAACGGGTAGATTGGAGGAATTCCTTTGGTAAGTGCCAACGGGTATGATGGCATGAAGGAGTATATAAAGAAGACGTATTAGTTGTTGAGTGTGTGCGCGATAGAAAAATTCCAAAGTCTGAAAGCTTCCTGTTGTTGAGACAAATTCTTTGAGCGAATCATTGTATTCAAAAGAGAGTCTATATTTGTACTAGACCTTGAGGAGGTGTAGTAGATCATCTACACTGTGGAATCAATGAAGAGTTGTGGTGTAACTCCTCTTTTGTTCATAGTGGAATCCAGCCAATTGGCTGTCAGTGCGGAAGAGTAGACGTAGGCTTAGAATAAGCCGAACCACTATAAACCTTGTGTTTAATCTTCTCTTCCCTTATCTTAGTTTTACCTTGATTACTGATTGTCTCAATTCTATTAACTGTCCAATATTGTGCGATTAATGAGAAAAATATTTATATACCTATTCACCCCCCTCTAGGTGCTTATACTAGCAATATCAATTGGTATCAGAGCTTGTGTGCTCACTTTGTTTGAAGTGTTTTACTTCAGAGTAAAAGATCCATGGCTAGTATGTTGGCTCCAGGGCTGGTAGAAGGGCAAAACAACACAAGACCGCCTTACTTTGATGGAAAGGACTACAACATATGGAAGAACAAGATGAAGGCGTTTCTTAGATCAAAGGATCCTCTGGAATGGGACGTTGTAGAGAAATGAATCATTCCTAAAGCTGCATCTGTTTTAGAAAGAGGAAAGGAAACTGTTGAGACCAAATGACATGAGTCGGGAAGAGAAAATCAAGAGACAAACTCTTGATGCAAAAGCAATCTATTCTTTATATTGTGCTTTATCACCTACTTGAATATAACAGAATATCTTCTTGTGATACAGCCAAATAAGTCTGGGATAGATTACACATTACTTATGAAGGAACAGATCGTGTGAAAGAGACCAGAGTCAATATACTCCTCGGTCAATACGAAGCCTTTAGGATGAAAATGGGAGAATCTATAACTGACATGTTTAGTCGTTTTACAGATATCGTAAATGGTCTGGAGAATCAAGGTCAACCAGTTTCTGATTCCATGAAAGTAAATAAGCTACTGCGAGGACTCTCCAAGGATTGGAATCACATATAGACATCAATCAAAGAAACTCAAAGAATCATGCCACTATCTATTGATGAGTTGGTCGGAACTCTTCGATCTTATGAAGTAGAACGAATCAATGAAGACGAAGACCCTAAAGGTAAGAAATCCATTGCATTAAAATCCAATGATGATTCGATGTTGCAGATTCTAAGAAGATATGGACGATGAGGAGCTTGCTCTTATGATTAGAAGATTCGAAAGCTGAACGAAAAAGGAAGAAGATTCAATCCAAGGAAACAAGGTTTTCAAAAGTAACGAGCTAAGTCTGTTGAGGATGATGAATCAAACAAAGATGTTGTTTGCTTCGAATGCAAGAAAAAAGAACACATCAGACCCAACTGTCCTCTTTTGAGAAAGAAGAAAGGAAAAACTGAAAAGTATCGAAAGGCTCTTAAAGTAGAGACCTGGAGTGATACTGAATGTGAAGAAAGTGATGATGATTATGCCAACATATGTCTGATGGCACAATCAGATTCAGAATCAAACTCCGATTCAGATTCAGAAAGTGAATTTGAGGTAAGTAACTTCAAAATCCCTGTTAGAGTTTCAAAATACATTGATGAATTATGTTTTAGTCTTAAGACTTCTCTTAAAAGAATTTCCAAATCAAAAAGGAAAATTCTGCTTTAAAACATCAAAAGAATGTTTTGGAAGAAAAAGTGAAATGCTTAGACCAGAATGTTTCTTCTATCAATGAAAGCAAATATAATCTTTTAAAAGAAAATGCATTTTTGAAAATGACATTTCAAATATTTCCAAAAGATTTTCTCTCGGGATCTGAAAAACTTGAAAAAGTACTTTCTGTTCAAAGACCTTATTTCAATAAATTTGGTTTAGGAATGACTACTGAAACTATTCCTTTAATCGATTTTCCTAAAGTAAAAGAAAGAATTAAACAAAGACCTTCAAGAAATGCTTACAAAAATCATTTTGAAAGGAACTTTGTAAAATCGTAGGTCGCAATGCTCTTAAATGTTCTAAATGCAATAGTGCGAGATCATTTTGAGAAAGAATGTCCTATGATATGGAGACCTCAATAAAGTCTGGGCAAAAATTGTATATCAAACTAACTCAAAAGGACTCAAGAAAATATGGGTACCAAAGAAAGTTTGAGTCTCTTTTTATACGCAGTCACTATCAAGAAAAAGGTGAAATGGTACCTAGATAGTGGATGCTCGAGACACATGACAGAGATTCAAATTGCTTCATAAAGCTCAATCAAGTGAATGGTGGAAAAGTCTCATTTGGTGGAAACAACAAAGGAAAAATAGTAGCCTTTGGAACTGTGAAGATTGGGAACCTCACAATAAGCAATGTTTCTTTAGTTGAAGGGCTCAATTACAATCTGCTCAGTGTCAGTCAATTGTGTGATGTTGGTTTTAGGATCAACTTTCAAGAGGGCATTTGTTTAGGAACCAGTAAAGACTCTACTCAGTCATTTATGGGTCGAAGACATAGAAATATCTACCTCTTGGACTTAAAATCGAGATGAGTCACAATGTTTAATCTCAATCCAAGACGAAGCAAGCTTGTGGCACAGAGAGCTTGGGCATGTTAACATGAAGCAGATAGCCAAGATCTCAGCAAAGAAGCTTGTTCATGGCCTACCCAATTTATCATACCAAAAGTTTGATCTATGTACACCATGCATATTGGGTAAACAGGTAAGAAATTCTTTCAAATCAATAAATCAAGTTTCTACTAACCGTGTACTGCAGCTCTTGCATATGGATCTCTTTGGACCAACAAGAACGCAGAGCATCGGAGGTAAGAAATATTGCCTAGTAATTGTGGATGATTACTCACGATATACTTGGGTATATTTCTTAGCAAGTAAGTCTGAAACTTTCTCTTATTTTGAAAAATTTGCTAAAATGGTTCAAAATGAAAAGGGATATGTTATTTCAAGAATAAAAACAAATCATTGAGGAGAATTTGAAAATCAAGATTTTGCCAAATTTTGTGAAGAATCTGGTTTTCAGCATTTATTCTCTTCTCCATATACTCTAGAGCAAAATGGAGTTGTGGAAAGGAAGAATAGATCTCTTTAAGAAATGGCGAGAACTCTTTTAATTGAAAGTAACATCTCTTTACAATTTTGGGCTGAAGTTTGTTTCAACATCATGTTATATTATCAATAGAATTTTTCTAAGACCTATTCTAGAAAAAACCCCTATGAACTTTTTAAAGAAAAGAAGCCTATTGTTTCATATTTCCATCTATTTGGATGCAAATGTTTTATACTAAAAAATACAAATGATCGAGTTGGTAAGTTTGAAGAAAAGTCAGATGAAAGCATCTTCCTTGGATATTCAACCTCTAGCAAAGGATTCAGAGTCTACAACAAGAAGTCACTAAAAGTGGAAGAATCAATGAATGTCAAATTCCAAGATTCCATTCAAAATGAATCTACTCGGAGTCATATTGAGGAATCTGAATCTGCTCCAGACTCTACAAAGTCTAGATCTCAAGAAGAAGCTCGGACTTTGAAGGATCGTGAAGTAGTGACTCGTTGAAGAATCAAGCGAAGAAAGTGATAATCAATCGACAAATTATTCAGCAATTGGAAGCATAAGTCCGGTCATCCCAAAGATCTTATCATTGGCGACATCAATGAAGGAATTCATACAAGATCCAAAAGGCGTGAAGAATCCAAAGTCTTTGTAGCTCTTAAATCTGAAATAGAACCCAAGAGCATAGAAGAAGCTTTATCTGATGAAAGCTGGATTGAAGCTATGCAAGAAGAACTCAGGCAATTCAGTATCAATGATGTCTGGGAATTATCTCCTAAACCTAAAGGTAAATCTGTTGTTGGAGCAAAATGGGTTTTCAGAAATAAGATGGACGAAAAAGGAAAAATCTTGAGAAACAAAGCAAGACTCGTGGCCAAGGGTTACACGCAAGAAGAAGGGATCGACTATGACGAGACTTACGCACCGAGCAAGGTTAGAAGCAATTCGTTTATTACTTGCATTTGCTTGTTACAAAAATTTCAGGTTATTCCAAATGGACGTCAAAAGTGCCTTTCTAAATGGATTCATCCATGAAGAAGTTTATGTGGAACAACCACCCGGGTTTGAAGACCCAAAGAAACCAGATTCGATATTCGAGACTCAAAAAGGCCTTATATGGCTTGAAACAAGCACCTCGAGCTTGGTATGACAGGCTGGGTAAGTTCTTAATCCAAAACAATTTCGTGAAAGGTAAAGTAGACACTACTCTATTTATCAAAAAGGAAAACAAAAGTTTTATTCTAGTTCAAATATATGTTGATGATATCATATTCGGATCTCCTAATGAAAGTCTGTGCAAGAAATTCTCTAAGACTATGCAAGAAGAATTTGAAATGAGCATGATGGGTGAGTTAACCTTCTTTCTTGGACTTCAAGTGAAACAACTAAAGGAATGAACTTTTATTCGTCAAGAAAAATATGCTAATGATCTTGTCAAAAAGTTTGGACTGAACAATTGCAAAAAGACGGACATTCCTATGTCAAGTGCCTCGAAGATAGACAAAGATTGGCTCACTTCTTTATCTTACTGCTTCTAGACCTGACATTTTGTTTAGTGTTTGCATTTGTGCTAGATTTCAAGCAGATCCTAAAGAATCTCATTTAAGTGCTGCAAAGCGTATTCTCAAATACATTGCTTCAACTTCGAGCATCGGCCTATGGTATCCTAAAGAAGGAGACTTTACTCTTCTTGGATACTCGATGCAGATTTAGTGGTTGCGAGTTGATAGAAAGAGCACCTCGGGTACTGTCAACTACTTGGAGGCGGGACGGTGTCTTGGTTTTCAAGAAAACAGTACATTAGCTCTCTCTACAAAGTAGAAGCGAGTATGTAGCTCTTGGAAGTTGCTGTTCTCAAATTCTATGGATAAAGCAACAACTAAGAGACTTTGGAATTGAAGATTCATGCACTGAGATAAATTGCGACAATACCAGTGCTATCAATCTTACCAAAAATCCAATTCTTCACTTAAGAGCAAAGTATATAGAGATTCGACATCACTTCATCAGAGATCACGTTCAGAATGGAGATGTTTCAATTCAATATGTTGATACAAAGAATCAGCTGGCAGATATATTCATGAAGCCTCTAGAGAAAAATCAATTTGAATTGATTCGCTCCAGACTCAACATTTTAAGGTTTGAGGAGATCAAAGTCTAAAGACCCTCAGACTCAGAGATGCAAGACCTTAACTGTAAGTTAGTCTTGGTACGATTGTCAGACTGTAAGTTAGTCTTTCTCTCTCTCTCTCGAATTTTATCTTGAAAAGGTACGATTGTCAACCGTGGTTTATTGCTATCTTCAATCGACGTAATTATTGCATCGTTTCCTTTTCAAAAAGAAGTTTTTTTTTTTTTTCAAATGAATATCTTCACGGAAAAAGGGGTAGTTATTTTTTTTAAAAGGTATCTTTTTACCTTCCTTTGTGACGGTTCGTTTACCCCTCCTTTTATTCGACAGTGCTCTGTCTGTTCCTCTTCACTTTACTCTCGAAAACCCTAGAAAGCATCAATCCTCCATTCTCCATTTTTCATCTTTGTTTAATCCTTAAAAAGTTTTCATCTTTCTTGAGAAAAGTCAAGCAAGGAATCTTCCAAAAACTGAGAAGAATGTTGTCCTCGAGAAAGTCATCTAGAATCGCTAACAGGGGACCACGAAGATTGAATGAGGGGCCTACGCACTTCGATCTTACTGAAGAAGAAGCTTCTTTTGAACAGCAACCAAGCCCACAACATTCTCAGCAGCGTCATCCATCTAGTCCTCAAGGCATTGATCATCAAAAAGAGGAAGAAATCATTAAGGATGCAGATCCAGTAAGAATTCAAACACCTACTTTTATTTATAAAATGTATCGCGCTTTGAAAGGAACGGGTACTCCCTTGACCTATGTCGACTCGTTTCTTAAAGACAAAGGATATAGGAATGAATACCTCTTTTTGCGAAGAATGGAAAGTTTGGGAATTGCTCGACAAAGGGTGGCTGAGGAATCTCTTGCGAATATCCCAAGTGATCCTCGTGACTGGGGACCGAATCCTGTGGATGGAAATGATGATGACAAGTTGTACACTCAATTTCAGCCAAAAATGGGTGTTGCGGCTAATAGTCGAGGAAAAAGGGGAGAAGTGTTCCGATCGAAGGAACAAGAGGATTTGTACTCGAAATTGCTGAAGCGTGGGGTTATAAACCCTAGAAGTGTGGACTTTGATTTTCTGGATGCGATTAAGGTGAACTTGAGAGAGAAACTAAGTTACCTTCAACTTGAAACATTCTGTTCTGATTCGACAGAGGCCTATCCTGAAATGACTGCCTATTTCTATTCGAATCTTAGCTTTTTGGATGCGGATAGATTCTCTTTCAGTGTCAAGGATCAAGACTATGTTGTGGATATGAATGTCTTTGCGGATGTGTTAGGAGTTGAAAGAGGAAGATATCGCCGATCAAGGTTTCCATCGCTCGAGCCACTATGGAACTTGTGAAGGATAGGAGAACAGATGAGAAGATTACCTATCTAAGGATGAATGCATTCAATATCTTGCTTCACAAGATAGTGATAAATTGCCTCCGGCCAAAATCAACCTCGAAGATCGATGTTTCAAGTTCGAGGCAAAATTGATGTATGCCATCCTCACTAGAAAAATGTTTTCTCTTCCTCACACTGTCATGTTTCACATGTATAGAGCGATGATGAAGGACAGAGGTCAACTGCCTTATCCAAGCCTTGTGACAAAGTTGTTCAGACATCTCAATATTCAGCCTCCGCAAATATTTTGTGTTGGATCGTGCGATCATATGGTGGTAGGATCAAGATGGTAACGAAAATGCGTCTCAAGGAACTAAACAGGAGTTGGAGAAATTCAAGGAGAAGACTCCGGTCAAATCTCATCAAACCTCTTCTTCAAAAAGAAAAGGAAAGGAGCCCTTGATTGCTTCAAAGCGAAAAGAAGAGCTCTCATTGTGGACGAAGAAGAAGATGATGATCTTACTATCTCGGCAATAGCCTTGAAAAGGCTAAGTCGTTTTGTTCCAGACTCAACAGAACAGGGTGAGACAGAAGAAAGAGAAGGAGAAGGTCAAGAAGGGAGAAATGCTGAAGAGAAGGAGAAAGAAGATCAAGCAAGAGAAGAAGAAAGAAGAGAAGAAAGAGAAGAAGAAAGAAGAGAAGAAAAAGGAGAAGGAGAAGAAGAAGAAGAAAGAGAAGTTGGCGAAGCAGATGAGAAAGAAAAATCTGGAAATGAAAGAAGAGAAGAAGGAGAACCTGAAGATCAATCCTCTCCACCTATAGGCATGAAAACAGGGGGAGATCAAGAGAAAGGAGGGAAGTCCTCACATCCTGCCATGAGTGAAGGAGTGAGTCGTTCTCTTGCAGACCCAGAGGATGTTTATGCCTCTCAATTTCCAGAAGAAGATCATGAAGTTTCAACGCCAAACCTGCAAGATTATTCAGACATGCCATCGTCTCGCGAACGTGCTTTGAAGCAAGTACGCGATCGATAACTCAGGGGATTTTCGCGGAATTCTCGATGTTCTCTTGAAGATGCGTGGTCGATTTATGCCTTGGGATGCGAGGTTCGGAATTTGCAGAATGCTGGTCAAGCCTCTTCAATGTCCTTACAAGATCGATCCAAGCCCTTTCTTTTCAAATTCAGGCCAATGCCAAGGGTGAGGAGATTGCTCAACGAAGGAAGACTTGAAAAGGCCGGAAGGGATGGTTCATCAATGGAAGATTTCCAGCTTGTTCGTGTTCCCAAGAAATCTTGAATTCATTCCATTTTCATCTCAACCCTTTCAATGCGACAAAAAGGGGGAGAGATGCAAGAGATTTGAACAACCTTTACTTTTGAATTACTTTTGAACAACTCATCTTATTCTTTTTGTTTGATTTGGATTGATGTTTAACTTTAAACTTTGTGTGTTTCTGTTTGGATTTGAATTTGGATTATTACTATTGACTGCTATTAATATCTTATGGATATTTTATTCGAGACTAACCTATTTTCTGTGGTTGCAGATTTTAGAGTTAGCCATTTATCTCTATAAGATATGCACATATGTTTGAGATATGTTTTGCAAGTCAATGTTGTCCAAATCTGTAGGAAAGTTTTGTCATCATCAAAAAGGAGGAGATTGTTGGAGAAATCTTCTTGAAGTGTTTTGAAGTTGACAAAACGTTTCTTTCAGTCTAGTCGAAGGTTTTGCAAACTCTTCTATTTTAAAGTCTCGAAGACCTCCGGACAGCCCGGACTCAAGACTCAAAGTCTATCCTCTTTGACGATCTCTAATCCGTTGAAGAATGGTTATCCAGATCTGGATGATTCGTTAAGGGGATGACCTTATCAACTAGAGAAGACCTCGTGGCTGGAGAAGACATAACGGAATCCTTTGATTGATCGAGATTGACTCGATGATTGAAGATCCGATGATTGTCTGGATATTCTTGGAAGGTTTTACTTATGGAAACTGAGATCCTGATTGTATGGGCGAGCATGATTGATGGGCTATCGACACGTTCCTTTAATAGCTTAATTGATCTTCTTAATTGATTCCATCCAACGGGTAGATTGGAGGAATTCCTTTGGTAAGTGCCAACAGGTATGATGGCATGAAGGAGTATATAAAGAAGACGTATTAGTTGTTGAGTGAGTGCGCGATAGAAAAATTCCAAAGTCTCGAAAGCTTCCATTGTTGAGACAAATTCTTTGAGCGAATCATTGTATTCAAAAGAGAGTCTATATTTGTACTAGACCTTGAGGAGGTGTAGTAGATCATCTACACCGTGGAATCAATGAAGAGCTGTGGTGTAACTCCTCTTTTGTTCATAGTGGAATCCAGCCAATTGGTGTCGGTGCGGAAGAGTGGACGTAGGCTTAGAATAAGCCGAACCACTATAAACCTTGTGTTTAATCTTCTCTTCCCTTATCTCGCTTTTACCTTGATTTCTAATTGTTTCAATTCTATTAACTGTCCAATATTGTGCGATTAATGAGAAAAATATTTATATACCTATTCACCCCCCTCTAGGTGCTTATACTAGCAATATCACTTTTGACCTGAATTGATCGCGTACATCAAATTCTCCTCAGAGTTAGACACGTCAGTCTTGGATGTTGATTTTGGCCTGAGACAGTTGATCACAATTTTGTGAAGCAAGATGTTGATTGCACGCATTCTTGAGTAGGTAATTCTCCCTTCTGTATCCCTGTCTTTGACAAGCTCCAGTGTGGTACGAGCAATTGAAACTTTAATCGGTTGATAACGTCCTCTTTCAACCCCAATTATATCTGCCAACATGTCCACATCTACCACATAGTCTTGGTCTCGAACACTGAAGGATATTCTATTCGCATCTAAAAAGCTGAGATTTGAATAGAAATATGCTGTCAATTGTGCATAACCGTCTGTGGTGTCGGAGCAAAATTGCTCGAGTTGAAGCAGATTGAACTTCTCCCTCAAGTTCATATTGATGGCATCCAGAAAGTCAAAATCAACGCTCCTGGGGTTTATCACCCCTCGTTTCAACAGTCTGAAGAAAATATCCTCTTGTTCCTTCGATTTGAACAACTCCGTTCTTTTTCCTTTAACTTTCACTGCAACACCCATTCTAGGTTGAAATTCACTAAACAGTTTATCATTATCGTTCCCGTCAGTCGGATTCAGTCCCCCTACACGAGGGTCACTTGGAATGTTCGCAAGTGCTTCCTCAGCCTTTCCTTTGGGAGCAATTCCCAACTCCTCCATTCATCGCAAAAATATATACTCATTCCCATAATTCTTATCTTTAAGGAAATCATTTACATAGTTCAGCGGAGTACCACTGCTCTTCAAGGCATGATAGAGCTTGTAAATAAAAGAGGGTTTTTGGATTCTTACAGGGTCTGCTTCCTCGATTATTTCTTCCTCCGATTGATGACCCACACCCTGTGGGGTAGATGGTGGAGAGTGACGTGGCTGAGAGTGAATCGGGCTTTGTTGCTGTCTTGGTAACTCTTCTTCCTCGGTTAAATCGAAATGGGTAGGTCCCTCCCTTATTCTCTGTGGTCCCCTGCTCGTGATTCTTGAAGACTTTCTCAAAGAAGACATCGTTCTTTGTCGTTGAAAGATTCCTTGACTCGCTTTCCCAAGAAAAGATGACAACTTTCTTGAAGATGAACACGAAGTCGGGACAAGATTGGGAGGAGAATGCTTTTTAGGGTTTTGGAGTTAAGCGAAGAAAACAACTGACTGTATATATAACTCAGTTTAAAAAGGAAAAAGCCAATCGACACAAAGGAAAGTGAACAGTCGTCTCTTTTTGAAAACGCTAACTGCCATTTTAAATAGAAGTTATCTTTTTGAAAAGGCAAGTTTCCAGTTTTCACGGAAATATAAATCAATTATATCTGAACGAATGATCGTACCTTTTCGAGATTGAATATTAAAATAACTTACAGTCTATAGCCATGAATGTCTGAGTCTAAGGGTCTGAGAGTCTCTAGACTTTAACTTCTTCAAGCTTCAAAATGTTGAGTCTGGAATGGATAATATCGAAATGATTCTTCTCCAAAGGCTTTGTGAATATATCCTCTAGTTGGCTCTTTGAATCAACAAATTGAATCGAGATTTCTCCATTTTGAACATGATCTCTAATGAAGTGATGTCGAATCTCTATATGCTTTGCTCTTGAGTGAAGGATTGGATTTTTGGTGAGATTGATTGTGCTGGTGTTGTCACATCTAATCTCTGTGCATGAGTCTTCAATTCCAAAGTCTTGTAGCTGTTGTTTTATCCACAGAACTTGCGAACAACAACTTCCAAGAGCTACATACTTTGCTTCTGTTGTAGAGAGAGCCACGACTTTGTTTCCTTGAAAACCAAGACACCGTCCCCGCTTCCAAGCAACTGGCAAGTTCCCGAGGTGCTCTTTCTATCAACTCTCCAACCGGCTAGATCTGCGTCTGAATATCCAAGAAGAGTAAAGTCTCCCTTCTTAGGATACCATAGACCGACACTTGGAGTTGAAGCAATGTACTTAATAATACGCTTCGCAGCACTGAGATGAGATTCTTTAGGGTCTGCTTCAAATCTAGCACAAATGCAAACACTAAACAAAATGTCAGGTCTAGAAGCAGTAAGATAGAGAAGTGAACCGATGATACTTCGTATAGCTTCTGGTCAACTTTCTTTCCTCCTTCATCTTTGTCTATCTTCAAGGAACTTGACATTGGAATGTCGGTCTTTTTGCACTTTTCCAGTCAAACTTCTTGACAAGATCAATATCATATTTTTCTTGATGAATGAAAGTTCATTCCTTTAATTGTTTTACTTGGAGTCCAAGAAAGAAGGTTAATTTTCCTATCATACTCATTTCAAACTCATCCTGCATAGATTTAGAGAATTTCTTGCATAGACTTTCATTAGAGGATCCAAAAATAATATCATCCACATATATTTGAACAAGTAAAAAGCTTTTGTTTTCCTTTTTGATAAATAGAGTAGTATCTACTTTACCTTTGACAAAACCGTTCTGTATTAAGAACTTACTTAGTCTGTCGTACCAAGCTCGAGGTGCTTACTTTAAACCATATAAGGCCTTTTTGAGTCTGAAGACTGAGTCTGGTTTCCTTGGGTCTTCAAACCTAGGAGGTTGTTCCACATAAACTTCCTCATGGATAAATCCATTTAGGAAGGCACTTTTGACGTCCATTTGGAATAACCTGAAATTTTTATGACAAGCAAATGCAAGTAATAAACGAATTGCCTCTAACCTTGCTACTGGTGCGTAAGTCTCGTCATAGTCTATCCCTTCTTCTTGCGTGTATCCCTTGGCCAAGAGTCTTGCTTTGTTTCTTACGACCTTGCCTTTCGTCCATCTTGTTTCGAAAACCCATTTAGCTCCAATAACAGATTTACCTTTAGGTTTAGGAGTCAATTCCCGGACATTATTGATACTTGAATTGTCTGAGTTCTTCTTGCATAGCTTCAATCCAGCTTTCATCAGATAAAGCTTCTTCTATGCTTTTGGGTTCTATTTCAGAAATAAGAGCCACGGCACTAGACTCTTCGCGCTTTTTGGATCTTGTGTGAATTCCTTCATTGATGTCGCCAATGATAAGATTTTTGGGATGATTGGACTTATGCTTCCAGTTTCTGGTTGATTCGTCAGGATGATGATCACTTCCTTCAGTTGAATCATCAATAACCGTTTGTTGCTGGTCTTTCAGAGTCTGGTCTTCCTCTTTAGATTTAGACTTTGTAGAGTCTGGAGCAGATTCCGCTTCTTCAAGATGAGTCTGAATGGATTCATTTTGTGTAGAGTCTTGGAATTTGACATTTATTGATTCTTCCACTGTTTGAGTCTTCTTGTTGTAGACTCTGTACGCTTTGCTTGTGGTTGAATATCCAAGGAAGATGCCTTCATCTGACTTTTCTTCAAACTTACCAACTCGATCATTTGCATTTTTCAGTATAAAACATTTACATCCAAATACATGAAAATATGAAACAATGGGCTTCTTTTCTTTGAATAGTTTATAGGGGGTTTTCTCTAGAATAGGTCTTAAAAAGACTCTATTGATGATATAACACGCTGTTGAGACAGCTTCAGCCCAAAATCGAGAAGAAATCTTACTTTCAAAAGAGTTCTAGCCATTTCTTGAAGAGATCTATTCTTCCTTTCCACAACTTCATTTTGCTGAGGAGTATATGGAAAAGAGAACACATGCTTAAAGCCAGATTCATCACAGAATTTTGTAAAATCTTGATTTTCAAATTCGCCTCCATGGTCTGTTCTTATACTAGAGATTGCATATCCTTTTTCATTTTGAACTCTTTTAGCAAACTTTTCAAAATAAGAGAAAGTTTCAGACTTACTTGCCAGGAAATACACCCAAGTAAATCTTGAGTAATTATCCACAATTACTAGGCAATATTTCTTACCTCCAATGCTTTGAGTTCTGGTTGGTCCAAAGAGATCCATATGCAAAAGCTGCAGTACACGGTTAGTTGAAACTTGATTTATTGGTTTAAAGGAATTTCTTACCTGTTTTCCCAATATGCATGGTGTACATAAGTCAGACTTTTGATATGATAAATTGGGTAGACCACGAACAAGCTTCTTTGCTGAGATTTTGGCTATCTGCTTCATGTTGATATGCCCAAGCTTTTTGTGCCATAAGCTCGCTTCGTCTTGGATTGAGATTAGACATTGCGATTCATCTGGTTTCACATCCAGGAGGTAGATATTTCCATGCCTTCGACCCATAAATGACTGAGTAGAGTCTTTACTGGTTCCTGAATATATTCCCTCTTGAAAGTAGATTTTGAAACCGGTGTCACATAGCTGGCTGACACTGAGCGGTTGTAGTTGAGTCCTTCAACTAAAGAAACATTGTTTATTGTGAGGTTTCCAATCTTCACAGTTCCAAGTCCCACTATTCTTCCTTTGATATTTCCTCCAAAGGAAACTTTTCCACCATTCATTTGATCAAGCTTTATGAAGCAATTTGAATCTCCTATCATGTGTCTCGAGCATCCACTATCTAGGTACCATTTCACATTTTTCTTGATAGTGACCTGCATTTAACAAAAGAAACTCAAGCTTTCTTTGGTACCCATATTTTCTTGGGTCCATTGGTGTTAGTAAGATAAACAAGATTAGCCCATACTTTCTTAATGTGGTTTCCGGACCATAGGACACTCTTTTTCAAAGTGATCCGGGCTATTGCACTTTGAACATCTGAAGGTGTTTCGGCCTACAGACTTTACAAAAACCTTTTTGAAATGATTTTTGTAAGCCTCTTTCGAGGGTCTTTGCTTAATTCTTTCTTTTACTCCAGGAAAATCAATCAAGGGAATAGTTTCTGCTGTCATACCTAGACCAGACTTATTGAGGTAGGGTCTTTGAGCTGAAAGAATTTTTTCAAGTTTCTCAGATCCTAATGAAAATCTTTTTGAAACATTTGATAAGTCATTTTTAAGAATGCATTTTCTTTCAAAAGATTGACTTCATTTTCTTTAAGAGATGAAACATTTACATCTAAACATTTCACCTTTTCTTTCAAAGCATTTTCTTGTTGTTTTAAGACAGAATTTTCCTTTTTGAGTTCGGAAATCCTTTTAAGAGAAGTCTTAAGACTAAAACACAACTCATCAATATACTTAGAAACCTTGACAGGAATTTTAAAATTGCTTACCTCAAATTCACTATTTGAGTCTGATCCAAAGTTTGAGTCTGAGTTTGATTGCGCCATCAGACATAAGTTGGCATATTCATCGTCACTTTCTTCACACTCTGTATCACTCCAGGTTTCGGCTTTGCGAGCCTTTCGAGACTTTTCAGCTTTTCCTTTCTTCTTTCTCAGAAGAGGACAGTTGGGTCTAATGTGGCCCTTTTTCTTACATTCAAAGCAGACTACATCCTTGTTTGATTCATCATCAACAGACTTGGTCTGATGCTTTTGAAAGCTCTGTTTCCTTGGATTGAATCTTCTCCCTTTTCTGTTCAGCTTTCTGAATCTTCTTATCATGAGAGCAAGCTCCTCATCATCCATATCGTCTTCAGAATCTGTAGCATAAGAATCATCATTAGATTTTAATGCAATGGATTTCTTACCTTTAGGATCTTCATCTTCATTGATTCGCTCCACTTCATAAGACTGAAGAGTTCCAACAAGCTCGTCGACAGATAATGGCATGATTCTTTGCGTCTCTCTTGTTGAAGTTTTTATATGGTTCCAATCCTTGGAGAGTCCTCGCAGCAGCTTGTTTACCTTCATGGGATCAGAGATTGGTTGACCTTGATTTTCAAGACCATTCATGATATCTGTAAAACGACTAAACATGTCAGTTATAGATTCTCCTGATATCATTTTAAAGGCTTCATATTGACCGAGGAGAATGTTGATTCTAGTCTCCTTCACTCGATCTGTTCCTTTATAAGTGATATGTAATCTATCCCAGACTTCTTTTACTGTATCACAAGAAGATATTCTGTTATATTTAGTAGGTGACAAAGCACAGTATAAAGAATAAATTGCTTTTGCATCGAGTGCTTGTCTCTTGATGATCTCTTCCTGAGTCATTTCTCTTGACTCAGCAGTTTCTTTTCCTCTCTCTGAGACAGATGCAGCTTTAGGAGTAATTCTTTTTTCTACAACGTCCCATTCCAGAGGATCCTTTGATCGTAGGAACGCTTTCATCTTGTTTTTCCAAATGTTGTAATCCTTTTTATCAAAGTAGGGTGGTCTGGTATTGCTTTGCCCTTCCACCAGCCCTGGTGCTAGCATACTAGCCATGGATCTTTATCTCTAAAGTAAAACACTTCAAACAAAGTGAGTACACAAGCTCTGATACCAATTGATATAGCTAGTATAATCACCTAGAGGGGGGTGAATAGGTGCAACAACAATTTTTCGAGATACCACTGTAATACTAAGCAGATAATAGAAAGGAAATACTCTTTTGCTTAATCAAAATGAATTACGAACAAAGTAAAGTAAAGAGTAGAGAAGAGAAAATTGAGCACAAGGTTTATAATGGTTCGGCTTATTCTAAGCCTACGTCCACTCTTCCGCACTGACAGCCTATCGGCTGGATTCCACTATGAACAAAAGAGATGTTACAGCACAGTTCTTCCTTGATTCCACAAAGGTGTGTGTTTTTTCACACTTCCTCAAGGTTTCTCACAAGTATAAACTCTCTTTGAGTACAAGTTTTTCGCTCAAATGAATTAACTAAACAACAGAAGCTTCAAACTTTGGAATTCTTCTATCGCGCACCCCTTCGAACAGCTGAGACGTCTTCCTTTTATACTCCTTTATGCCATCATACCCGTTGGCACTTACCAAAGGAATTCCTCCATTCTACCCGTTGGACGGAATCAATCAAGAAGATTATTCGAGCTAGTAAAGGAACGTGTCGATAGTCCATCAATCATGTTCGCCCATACAATCAGGATCTCGGTTTCCATAAGTAGAACCTTCCATGAATATTTCGCCAATCATCGGATCATTGATCATCGAATCAATCTCGATCAATAGATGAATCCGTTATCTCATATCCAGCCAATAGATTTTCTCCAGTGGATAAGACCAAATCCTCAGCCAAACACTTTGGCTCTGGATCGCCTTCGTCGCTGGATTAGAAACTATCAATGAGAATAGTCTTGAGTCTTGAGTCTTGAGTCTTGAGTTTGGCTGTCCGGAGGTCTTCAGACTTTAAATAGTAGAGTCTGCAAACCTTCAGACTAGACTGATGGAAACACGTTTTGTCAGCTTCAAAACTCTTCAAGAAGATTTCTCCAACAGCCCTGTCATGCAAAATCTCCATACCTAATATTTTCTTTGCAATATCTAAATCTTTCATCTCAAATTCAGCATTTAACCGCCTCTTCAGCACATCAATATCAGACATATTCTTAACTGCTATCAGCATATCATAAACATATAAAAGTAGATAAATCAAAGAACCATTCTCCAATCTCTTAAAGTAAACACAGCTATCCATCTGACTTTTTGAATAGTTTTGACTAGTCATGAAAGTATCAAAACGTTTATACCACTCTCTAGGAGACCGTTTTAGCCCATACAAAGATTTCTTTAACAAGAAAATATGATCTTCCTTACCCGGAATAGCAAATCCCTTTGGTTGTCTCATGTAAATTTGCTCCTCCAACTCACCATGAAGAAATGCAGTTTTCACATTTAGTTGCTCTAACTCAAGATCTTGCGAAGCAACTAAGGCAAGTAAAACACGAATAGAAATATGTCTTACCACAGGAGAGAATACCTCATTGTAGTCAATGCCCTCACGTTGTGTATATCCCTTCGCCACAAGTCTCGCCTTACACCTCGTTGCCTTGACACCAGCAATGCCCTCTTTTTGTTTAAAGACTCATTTACTTCCGACAATCTTTTGGTTCTTGGGTACTTTGACTACCTCCCATGTCTGATTTCGATAGAGTGATTCCATCTCTTCACTCATAGCCCCTAGCCACCGCGACGACTTTGAACTAGCCATCGTCTCAGAGTAAAACGAAGGCTCATCTGTCTCCACTTCGTTACCTATAGTCAATGCATAAGCAATATCTATATAATTATAACATATTGGTGATTTAATTTGCCTTCTCTGTCTGTTTGCGGCTATAGTGTGTTGCAGCTTTGCTGGTTGTTCACTATCACCATCTTTAGGAACTACGGCCTTATATGCAGTCTCAACTTCAATTACCTTCGAGGTCTCCGGATGTCACGCCCCGATCCTCGGGCACACACACATCCTTCTACTTGGTCAATTTTAAAATGCGATATCCCAGGAACTATGTATCGCTGACCCTTTCAATTTTTAAGCACACGCGGAAGCAATTATAAATCCCCAGACAATAAAACAATGGGATATAAAAGTAGGCCATATCTTTCATATTGAAATTCACAACCAAACCTTTATACATGACATAAACCAGAGTACTTCACAACTTTTTACTTTACTCTATTCACATCAAAATGGAGTTCACAAAAGAAGATGGAATCTTAGTCCATCCGGGTCGTACTCAAGATCCCTCTCGGGATTATCTTCTTCTTCCAAAATTCTTCTCCTTAGGTTTCACCCCAAAGTTCTCCTTCTCAAACTCTTCCTCCTTAGCTCCTCAGCGGGGTCCTGGAATGTTTTCCCCAAACCGGGATGAGACTACGTCTCAGCGAGTTTTACCCCACTAAGGCCCGATTAGTAAACCACTATACTACTGGGTTGCCTAAGCACAGCACGAGTAAGAGGACTTACCTTGACCTTAGTCTCAATCTGCAATTCATGGTTATATACAAACACTTCACAAATCATAACGAACAATCAATCAAATCACGACAATCTGATTAAATCGTTGATCAATCGAACTAGTCGATTACATGTCAAACGGACCATTCTAGGACAATGCTCTCGGGCGTCAAGTTCGCCAAGGTGACTTATCCACTAGACAATTGCGTTCGTTCTTTAAGGTGCCGTTTTCGCCAATGACATCCTTAGTCACCGAACCACGCATGCCTATAACCATGTACTCAATAGACATTGTATGCGTTCTTTAAGGCGCCGTTTTCGCCAGTGAGGTCCATAATCACTGAACCACACATGCCTATAACAATGTATTTAATAGACAAGTGCATGCGTTCTTTAAGGCGTCGTTTTCACCAGTGATGTCCTTAATCACCGAATCATACATGCCTATAACAATATGAGTACTAGATCGATACGTGCGTTCTTTAAGGTGCCGTTTTCGCCAGTGATATCCCAATCACCGAACCACGTCGGTCCACAATAATTTATGTACTAGACCGATACGTGCGTTCTTTAAGGCGTCGTTTTCGCCAGTGATGTCCCAATCACCGAACCACGTAGGCCCATACACCGTACCTGATCGGTTATAGCCCAGAGTATTTCCAATTCACTCTCATGATTCCATCCATTTTACAACTCAATAAAGCATTATAAATGTTAAATAAACATACTCGGCCATCTACCAATCAATCATTCAATTTCGAATAATTTAGGGTAAATTCCTAAAATATCACAATTTATTTAATTCCATGCAACGTAGAACTCAAATAAATAAACGGACTGCGCCATGACAATCAGCACAAGATTTCGGTCATCGGCCATCTCAATCTTAATTTTTGAAAAATAA
Organism: Eucalyptus decipiens; assembly: GCA_014182575.1. Taxonomy (NCBI): domain Eukaryota; kingdom Viridiplantae; phylum Streptophyta; class Magnoliopsida; order Myrtales; family Myrtaceae; genus Eucalyptus; species Eucalyptus decipiens. The sequence goes on from CM024611.1 coordinate 53,872,726, forward strand.
TTAATTAATAAATTAATTTCGAAAATTAATCAATAAATATTAAAAATTCAATTTAACTCAAATTGAAGTCCGATTAAATAAACGGACTTCACCACGGTCATCAACATAATATTCCAGTCACTAGCCATCTCAATTGAATTTTCGGAAAATAAATAAATAAATAATAAATTTCGAAAAATAATATTTAAATACCAAAAATTCCACTTAGGCCCGAAAAGCCTAATTGAAGCCCACTAAGGGTCGGGAAAAATCCCGAGATACTTTCAATAAATAGTAGACCACGTCTACTTGCTAATTGCACAATCAATTTATCTAATTTACATCACAATTAACTAATAATCGCTAATCTATTCTAATCTAATCACATAAAGCTAACTAATTAAAACTAAACAACCCTTAAGCATAATTAGCCAACTAATCAGGGATTAGTGAGATTACTCACTGGAATTGCGCGCAAATCGGATCAATCCGATGGGGGCGACGCGAGGAACAACAAACTCCAAAGCGAGCCTTGGGTTCGGGGCCCGGAAACGGTCCAAAAGCGGGTCTAAAGTCGCTGGATACCCACTCGGTGGGTTGCGGACTTGGGCTGGCCGGAGCTACTCCGGTGGCCAAGATGGCGAGGGGAGGCTGGCGGAAGGTGAGGGGAGCTCCGGCGGTCCGAACGGTGGCCGGAGATGGTCGGACAACCGCTGGTGGTGACCGAACAGGGGCTGGGTAGAGGCGAACAGGGTTGTCTCGCGCGAGGAAGAGGCGCTTGGGCGGAGGAAAGGGCAGGCGGCGCACTGCGGCGAGCGGCGGACGCGAGGGCGTGCGGGCGCGGGCGACAAGACGGTGGCGAGCGGTGGAGCAGATGGCAGTCCGGCAAGCTCCTCTGGTCTTAGGTCTTCCGCTTCTGTTCAAACCATGAGGGAGACAGAGAGTGTCGAGAGTGAGAGAGAAAAAGAGATAAGAGAGAGAAGAGAGAGAGAAGATGAGGATTGACCGGTCAAAATGAAAAGAGAGAGAGAAGTCGGTGGGGGAAAGTTGTCTGCATGAAGGGGGAGGGAAAGGAGAGAGAAAAAGAGAGAAAAAAAGAGAAAAGAAGAGAGAGGGAGAGAGGGAAAAATAAAATAAAAATAATAAAATTATTCTTATTTTATTTTCTTTTCTCTTTCCCTTTTTATTTTCTTTTGGTCTTCAATTTTTCCTTCGATAATTTCTTTATTGAAATTTCGGACTCGTCGATAATTTGATAGACGATGAGACGGTCCTAAAAATGAATTGTGACACGCTCAAATATTCGATTCCCGAAATCAATTTAAATTTCATGATTAAAATCGACCGAACGCAGTTTTAGTCCAATCCAACAAATTAGGTAGCTTTTAGGGATTTTACCGTGGATATATCCCTTAACGGCTTCACCCAATAAGTTAGTTAACTCATGAGTGATCAGTTCAGAGAAAAAGGACCATAGGCGCACCGACGATATGCACATTTCATTTTATCGAAACGGGGTCGAATTTCAGGATGTCACACCGGAGTCTTCCCCTGAAGCTCCACCTCACTAATAATACCATAATCTGTCTTCTCTGCTGGTTGTGTCACATAACTCCTCTGTTGAAGTATTGTAGTCTCGTCGAAGATCACATCTCTGCTGATTAGAAAACCGGGTGATCTGGAATCAGTGCACCACAACCGGTAGCCTTTCACCCCATGTGCATAACCCAGAAATATGCACTTCTTCACCCTTGGCTCAAGCTTACCATCATTCGCATGAGCATATGCAGGGCATCCCAATATATATAATCCAAAGTAATCAACATGTTTCCCCAACCATATTTCCTTAGGAGTCTTCTACTTGATAGTAGATGATGGAGATCGATTAACCAAGTAACATGCCATGTTTACTGCTTTAGCCCAAAATTCCTTGCCAAGTTCTGCATACGAAAGCATGCATCGAGCTCGTTCAAGTAAAGTTCTTGTTCTTTTGTTCTGCCACGCCATTCTGCTGTGGTGTCTTAGGTACTATGCGGTGTTTTACAATACATTTTTTCTCGCAGAACTCGGTAAAATCTTTACCACAGAACTTCATGCCATTATCGGTTCTCAGGCACTTGATTTGTTTATCTGGCTGCTTCTCAATCAATGCCTTAAATTTCTTAAACCGTTCAAACACATCATATTTGTGCTTAAGAAAGTAAACCCATACCTTCTTCAAATAATCGTCGATAAATGTCAGCATATATCGGGCACCTCCTTTCGAAGGAATCGAAGATGGGCTCCGACGTCTGAATGAATATATTCAATTGGTCATTTGGTCGAATAAATAGGTGTTGTAAACTTAACTCAGTGCTGCTTCCTATAGATGTAGTGCTCATATAAGTCAGCTTCCTTGTTTTCTGACCCTTCAACAACCCCATTTCACTTAGCATCGTCATACCTACCTCACTCATATGCCCTAAACGCATATGCTATAACTGAGTCAAGTTAGAGTTTGACTCACCCGATGAAACTGCAGCGGTTCCGGTCATGGTCTCTCCCAGTAGATGATAGAGAGTGTTCACTTTCTTCCCCTTCATCACTGTCATAGCACCTCGAGAGATCTTCAGTACTCCACTTTCAGCGGTGTACCTACACTCGATGTCATCGAGTGTCCCTAGAGAAATAAGGTTCTTCTTGAGCTCCGGTACATGCCTTACATCTGTCAATTTGCGCACCACCCCATCGTGCATCCGAATCCGAATTGTCCCTATCCCCACAGCCTTACAGACTGTATTATTCCCCAAAAGAACTCTACCACCATTTGCAGCCCGATAAGTAGTAAACCAGTTCTTATGAGGTGTCATGTGATAAGAACGCCTCGAATCTAGCACCCAGTAGCAATCACACATAAAATACCTTATGCATCACTAGTGCTCCCCTTAGCAACGTTTGCTGGCATTCTACCTATCAGCTTTATTCCTCCGTTTTGGACAATCCTTCCTGATGTGCCCCTCCTCGTGACACTCAAAACACTTCACGTGTCCCTTGGACTTTCTATGGCATGATTTTGATATGCTTTTATCTCTACTGCTACTAGGCCCTCGATGTTGTTCTCTACCCTGAATCGTCAGTGCTTACGCTACTCCTTGCGCCTGACTGTCATCACGTAACTTTCTCTGTCACTCTTTAGAGAATAATGCGGACTTTACCTCTTCTGAGGTAATTGTAGTACGCCCCTGCAACAATGAATCAGTAAAGTGCTTCCATGACTCTGGTAAAGAGGCTAACAACATCATTCCTTGTTCTTCATCATCCAGTATCTTATCGACGTTCTTTCAATCCAACATGAGTTTATTGAATTCATCTAGGTGGGTTCTGATAGACGTATCTTCAGTATATCTAAATTGAAACATTTTCTTCAACATGTACAAGCGATTGTTCAAACCTTTCTTAACATAAAGTACTTGAAGTTTTGCCCATAATGCTGCGGCATCTTTCTCCTCAGCAACCTCTATCAAGACCTTATCTATCAAATTTAATAGGATTATGCTCTTTGCTTTTTCCATTAGCTCTACCCTCTCAGAGGCTTTCATAATAATAGGCAACTCATCTTCACCATCCAGTGCCTTGGCCAAACCTTGTGTTGTCAATAATGCCCGCATCTTGATGTTCCATAATATAAAGTTGTTGCTCCCATTAAACTTCTCAATTTTAAATTTCCTTTCAGATATAATTGCAATAACAGAATTTCCAGATAATAATCAGACAAGCAAAAGCTCCAAATCACAATCAAGAATTCCAACTCCAAGCTCTGATACTAATTGTTGGGATATTATACGCGAAAACGACAGGATCTTGTAATTTATGTCAACGCGAAATCGCTAGAGAAATAAACTAGAAAAATAAGGACACAAAAAATTTACGTGGTTCGGTCCGAGTATCGGTACCTACGTCCACGGAGAGAGTCAGCAGCAAATAATCTATTATAATCGGAGTATTAGAGTTTACAATCGCTGAAAACACTCAAGTATTTCCCATACCTAAATTTAACTCAAAACCCAAAGTGTTTATAAATAAACAACTTACTTGGATATAAACCCACAGTACACAATTACCGCGCGTTCAAGCTCAAAATACAACGCTCTACGTACGCCTGGTTCGCTTACGTACGAAATCGCGTATCTCTTCAAGCTTCTTGCAGAGGACTTGCGGCTTCGTTGATCGTCGTTGTGTGGCTTCATAGGGTTTCCTTTTAAACCGCTTCACTGGGAAGAAAACGTGTGCCCAAAGGTCAAACAATTGACCTGGGCCCACCATCACTTTCAATTTCACGTGCAGCTTCTTTCTCTTCTCTCATCGGCTAAAAGGAACGAAACTTGTGTGTGTTGGACCCCACGAGAATAACAACTTTCAGCAAGAATTCTGAAGAAGAAATTCGTATACTTCATGTAGGTAACAGAGGCTTTACCTTTTTTTTTTTTTTTTAGTTCTATTATTTCCTCTTTTGTAATCCTTCATGCAATCCCATGATCAAATAATAAAAATTTTATCTAAGTGAATTACGTTTTGCAAACGCTCAAACTCGAGACATAATTTAACACCATCTCAGAGCCACACATTAGACAAGCAAAAGCTCCAAATCACAATCAAGAAATCCAACTCCATGCTCTGATACTAATTGTTGGGATATTATACGCAGAAACGATAGGATTTTGCAATTTACATCAACATGAAATCGCCAGAAAAATAAACTAGAAAAATAAGAACACCAAAAATTTACGTGGTTTGGTCCGAGTATCGGTACCTACGTCCATGGAGAGAGCCAGCGGCAAATAATTCACTATAATTAAAGTATCAGAGTTTACAATTACTCAAAACACTCAAGTATTTCCCACACTTAGATTTAATCCAAAACTTAAAGTGTTTATAAATAAACAATTCATTTGGATATAAACTCACGGTATACAATTATCAAGCGTTCAAGCTCAAAATACAATGCTTTACGTACGCCTGGTTCGCTTACGTATGAAATCGTGTATCTCTTCAAGCTTCTCGTGGAGGACTTGCGGCTTTGTTGATCGTCGTTGTGCGGCTTCGTAGGGTTTCCTTTTAAACTGCTTCGTTGGGAAGAAAACGTGTGCCCAAAGGTCAAACAATTGACCTGGGCCCACCATCACTTTCAATTTCACGTGCAACTTCTTTCCTCTTCTCTTATCAAATAAAAGGAACGAATGTCACGCCCCGAACTTCGAGCACGCACACATCCCTCGGTGGTCAATATAATTTTGTGACGTTCCCAGGATTCGTCACCGACCCCTTTCATTTTATTGCACATGCGAAAGCGAATTAACTAATCCCCTGACAACAACAAACCTGGGATATAAAAGTAGGACAACCAGTTTCAAATCAAATACACTTTCATAAACATCTCAAGCTTATACAGAAGATCTATCTCATAAAGGACTATTGAGCCACCTATGCTCCTGACCCTTCCGCTTCAAGCTCCGGGTTCTTCACACTAGATACCTGAAAATGGTTATTCAATAACCAGTGAGATGTAAATCTTAGCGACTTCTTCCCCTAGTCCCCCGATTAGTACACCAACTCAACTCGGGGTATCTTTTCAGAACCATCCCACAACAAACATGAGATTAACGATCAACAATCAATAGTCGATTCGCATACATCCTTACCTGGTATGTCATACCCTGCACGTCATAACTCAGCACGATACACGCAATGCACATGGCCATTAGATGATGCAGTTCATCAATCATATACGAATCGCTTTATAAACGATCTCATCTGGCCATTGCCACACGAACGCGTTATGTCTGGGGTAGAGGCGCGGACGCACCACCGTCCCTCATCCTAGCCCAGTATTGTCCTCTTTGGGCTCCACATTGGTGCGGATGAACCGTCATCCCAGTTGGGCTACTCCTCAAGGCTTTGTTCTCAGTATAGCGGAAGTATATGTGAAACGCGTTATTGATTCATGTGTGTGCGCCATAAACAGTGTGCTTAACTTATGCATGACTAGGACTAAAGATGCCATGATTATCATGTGTTCTTATACATTAGTGCGCCACACAGCACACATCAATCAATCACATGGATCCCAGTCAATGCAACAAATAATAGTCTTCCGACATAACTAGGCATTGTCTCGCACCATCGAGTATGGTAACGTCTACATCTAGACGGATTCCATATAGGAGCATCGGCCCAGCCTTCATTGCGACTGGCGTCCGTTGACGTGGGGCATTCCCAAAGGAGCATTGGCCCAGCATCCACTACGACCGGCATCCATTGACTTGGGGCATTTCCGAAGGAGCATTGTCTAGTCCCAAAGGCTCGTGACGGCATCTCATATCATTCATGCATTCATTCAATTTCGGCACAGGATACCGTTCATTGCACTCAAATAACTCAATTAAAATAGTGATCCCAGCCTATTTTCTTCATATTAACAATGCATGGTAAAATAATCGGTGTTGGGACACGGTCAGATCGAATTAGAAAATTTGTGTCATCTCTTTTATAATCCCACAATTTGTATAGTATTTAAAAACACTTTTGGCGTCCAAAACCTGACATTCGGAATTTTCTAATTAAATACCAACAGTTTCCAATCACTATACAATTGCACAAAACATCACCCAATTCATGCGAATACCTATGCCTTTACACATCCATTCATTTCATAAAATCAATACACATGAAATTAGACCATTTTTTATTCTCGGGTGAACAGTGCACGTGAAAAGTAACTTGTGAATAGTGTCGCGTGAACAGTACTCGTGAATAGTGCGTCATGAACAGTAAATTTTCAGAATTCAATAACTAATAAATTAAATCCACAAGTTATTAAAAACACTAATTAAAGAAAGCAAAGCATCAAGAACCATCATTAAACTAAAATCGGTCTCAATTGGTAGAAACCGGGCCTTCACGCGTCTCCAAATTTAAATCCAGAAACCTAACCAATCGAGCTCGAAAAATTTCCAAATTTGAATATGTTTCAAAGGACACATAAATGAACTTTTTTATGAGACACTAAACCCAAATCCTTCTAGATTCGGCCCAGTAAATCACTCAATCCAGCGCCAAAATTAGGTCCATTCTTAGAAAGTCATTTTTTCCAAAATCAGTTTGGTTTGAAGTCTTAAACATATCCGTTTGATCTGAAATTTGATTATGTTAAACTAGAAGATGTAAAAAACAACTTTTGTGAAGGAAACATTTGGAAATTCAAACCCTAAGGGTCAGTAAATACCCTAGAATCCTTACAGGTCACTAATTCTAGCAAAAGCTGAAGTTCTGTTTGAAGATGACGACGTTGATATCTCCTGCTTCTGAGTTCCCAAAAATCTTGAGAAAAATATATGTTGTATCTAAGGATGTCTAAAATATTTCTCTAGAAGACATTAGCTTCAAATTCGTGCCCGATTTTGATTTACAAAAATTACAAACGACAAGTGTCCAGGAATCAGTTCTGCAAAACAGTCATTGTTTTAGACCAACCCATTCTCTATAGTGCTAATCTCACTCATTATACTAATACTAATCCACTCTAGACTATCCTTAGTCCCTACTTGAGTTAATCTAAACTATTCTTAAGCCTAACCAACCTCCTAAGCAAGTTTAGGCACTAATCAAAGGATTATGAGCTAAACTCACCCGACGACAATTCTGACGACATGAGCGCGACGGTAGTGGCGATGGCTACTCATGGTTATGTCCAAAATGTCACGGAGGCGCTCGGCAAACATGGGTCTCGGCGGAGGTGGTTTCCGATTTGGCAAGAACGGCGGGCGGACGGCTCATGGATGGGTGGTGCAGCTCTTCGGCGATGGACGGCGGTTTGCAGACAGTGATGGCCCACGGTCATGGCGCAAGATGGTGGCTGGTTTGGGACAGGACAGCAGCACACGGTGCTGTTTTGAGAGCAAAACAGAAAATAAACTAAAGAGAAAGGAGAAGAAGAAGAGGGACGTGGGAGTGGGGGTTGTCAAGAGGAGGAATGGGGAAAGAGGAGAGAGAAACAATAAAGAAATGGGAGGAAGTTGAGGGGAAATTGCTGCAGAGGGGTTGGCCTGAGTGAGGGGGTGGAAAAGTGGGAGAGAGAGGGAGAAAAAGAAGAAAGAGAGAAGAAAGGAGAGGGGGAGGAAATTGCGTGCGAAGGAGGGGAAAGAAAACGTGAGAGAGAGGGAGAGAGAGAAGAAAGAGAAAAGAAAATGGAGGAAGAGGACTTTCGGCCGAAGGAGGAGGAAGCGTGAAGGAGAAGAGAAAGAGGAGAGAGAGAGAGAAGAAAAATAATAATAGTATTGTTATCATTTTTCTTTTTTCCCAATCTCCGATTTTTCATCCGATAATTTATTTTTCCAAAATTCCGGGATCTCACAACGAAACTTGTGTGTGCTGGGTCCCACGAGGATAACAACTTTTAGCAAGAATTCCGAAGAAGAAATTCGTATACTTCATGCAGGTAACAGATGCTTTACCTTTTTTTTATTCTATTATTTCCTCTTTTGTAATCCTTCATGCAATCCCATGATCAAATAATAAAAATTTTATCCAAGTGAATCGCGTTTTGCAAACACTCAAAGCCGAAACATAATTTAACACCATCTCAGAGCCACACATCAGACAAGCAAAAGCTCCAAATCACAATCAAGAAATCCAACTCCAAGTTCTGATACTAATTGTTGGGATATTATACGCGGAAACGATAAAATCTTGCAATTTACATCAACGTGAAATCGTCAGAGAAATAAATGAGAAAAATAAGGATATCAGAAATTTACGTAGTTCGGTCCAAGTATCGGTACCTATATTCACAGAGAGAGCCAGCAGCAAATAATCCACTATAATTGGAGTATCGGAGTTTACAATCGCTTAAAATACTTAAGTTCCACACCTAGATTTAACTCAAAATCTAAAATATTTATAAATAAACAACTCACTTGGATATAAACTCACGGTATATAATTATCACGCGTTTAAGCTCAAAATACAACGTTCTACATATGCTTGGTTCACTTACGTACGAAATCGCGTATCTCTTCAAGCTTCTCGTGGAGGACTTGCGGCTTCATCGATTGTCGTTGTGTGGCATCGTAGGGTTTCCTTTTAAATCGCTTCACTGGGAAGAAAACGTGTGCCCAAAGGTCAAACAATAGACCTGGGCTCACCATCACTTTCAAATTCACGTGCAGCTTCTTTCCTCTTATCTCATTGGCTAAAAGGAACGAAACTTGTGTGTGCTGGGCCCCACAGGATAACAACTTTCAGCAAGAATTCCAAAGAAGAAATTCGTATACTTCATGTAGGTAACAGAGGCTTTACCTTTTTTTTATTATTTATTCTATTATTTCCTATTTTGTAATCCTTCATGCAATACCATAATCAAATAATAAAAATTTTATTTAAGTGAATCGCATTTTACAAACGCTCAAACTCGAGATATAATTAAAATCAATCAATCGCAGTCCTACCATATCTAACGCAGATTTGATTTGACAGGAGGAGGACGTCTAACAAATTCCTAGAGCAATTAATTAAAATCAAGAGCAAAATCACATTTATCATGGGGAGCACGAATTCACGGGTCAATTCTTCTAGAGCAAAATAGGCGGTAAACCTACCTAATTGTAATTTATAGGTGTTTTGGGGTGGGGATGGACGATAATTGTGCTTTAATCCATATCCGAACACCTGTATAATTGTCTAATCCCTAACAAGAAAGGAATACCAAAATTATTCTCTTCTAATCTCTAGCTCCCTTGATCACGTCTTGCTACATTATTACTGTCCAATTAAGGAATAATCATTACGGCAGTCGGCTACATGCACTCAAAGCGAACCCCACCATCATATTCGATGATTGGGATATGATTATGTGCATGCACGTGTTATCGTTGTCATTCCTTTTACTATTTATACTGATTCCGAACATCAAGTTGTATATAATTAAATTCCCAATCTCGAGCTCAAATTCCCTCTTTTGATCCTCATCTTCATTTAGATTGACAAGCTCGAGCTTGAATTCTCTCTCTCAGTCCTCATCTTCGTTTGGAATAATATCAACCAAGTTTTGGTTGGCATTCTCACTTCATATTATTAGCCTTCTTTTACTTTTGTTTCAAGTAGGGTCTCTATTTGCGAGTGGACTATCGTCCTTGCAGAAGGTCACATTTTTCTTTATCACGCATATAAGTGGGATCTCTGTTCGAGTGCGAACTACCACCCTTGCGTAAGATCACATTATTATTTTAATTATTGTTCATGCATGTCAGTGGAATCTCTACTCGAGTGTGGACTACCTCCCCTGCGTGAGATCACATTGTTATTCTAATTACTTTCAACTATGTTTCATATTATTTTATGACTGAAATTATAATTAGCTTAGTCTTCATCTATATTTCATTTCTTCACCTGATTTGTTTCTTATTTATTATCATTATCACTCATGAATTATTATACTTCATATTAGATAATTTCACACAACTAGCAAATTTTTACGATTATATTAGAGATATAGAACCTATAGAATTTTTCCACATATTAACCAATCCAAACAAACATGGACGTTTAGATTTAAATCACAAATCTCTTAATAATTTTCTATATATATTGAAATCACTCTACATTATTTCTTATCCTTTATATAGTACCCCAAATCCTAAGGGCTATATGGTATCGGAGCCGGGGGATATATATATTAGAATGCTCCATAGCTAAGCACTTTACTTTCGCAGGGATGTATGCCTCTTCACTTGGCATTTGCGAACGGATACTCAGAAATAGCGAGGGAATTGTTACAATCGGACCCCCTTGCATGCCTTGTCCATGATGAAGATGGAAGGACCCCACTTCATCTGGCCACGATGAAGGGCCGAATTAACATCGTGATAGAGCTTGTCATAATGTAGATGCTTTCGAGTTTGAGCCATACCTCCGGAGTGGATTTGATTTCCGCCATGTACTTGAAGGGCCTCGTCTAATAGGCTCAATTGGATCGCGTTGCATGCCCTCTCCTCCATGTTGGCCCAGTCATCGTCGGTGATGGTGTTCGACTTGTTCAATCTTCCCAGAAGAACCTTTGATAAACTCAATTGAACTAACAGATCTTTCATTCTTCTCTGTCATAGTGTAAAATTATTCTTCCCGGTGAATCATTCGATATCAAATTGAATGGTCAAACCTTTTAGCCATCTAGTCAATAGTCGCAATACAAGAATGGAGAACTTGGATTGCTTCAATACCAATTGCTGTGCGGGAGAGCACCCTAACTAGATGAGATGAAAAGTTGAAAAACAAGAATAATCAAGAACATAGAGATTTACGTGGTTCGGCGAAAATCCACCTATGTCCACGGGAGAGAGAGATGATTTCTTCTTTCTTGAGCGTCTTTAGATACAAGATAAAATGCTGAATAAATAGATCATCATATCCCCACTTCCCTAATCCCAATAAGAGAAGAGTTCCACCCTAAAGATCTTATCAATTTTGAAACTAAGAAATTTTTAGTGATTATCCCCTAAATATTAGGGATATCATGGCATTTTCCCGATCAACTTTCCCAAGTCTCTAATCAATGGAAATTTCTTGGAATTGAAGACAACATCAGTGGAGTCAAAGATGAGGCTTTGTCAACTTTTCCGAATCTCTAATCGATGGAAATTTCTTGGAATTCAAGACAACATCAGCAGGGTCAAAGATGAGGCCTTATCAACTTTTCCAAGTTTCTAATCGAGCGAAATTTCTTGGACTTTTCGATGAAAGTCTCGTCGATCTTAAATGCATGCTGATCTTCTTGGTTCAATGTATTCGTGTTGAATACGGGTAGCATCATCGTATTATTCCACACTCTTTACTTTTCAACTCTTTACTTTTCAACATTGTGGAAGCATGCAAGAATATTCTTTAAGCCCACGCGTTTGTGTCGTTGCTTTGCTCTTTCCAGCATGTAAATGCTATGTAAGACTCACGTTATAGCATCTTATATATAGTTAACAATCTCAACCCTTGACATTCCAACTCCAAGGCAATCTAGTGAAAGAAAAAGAGAGATCGTGTGTGGACCGAAAGCTTCAGTTGATTAACCCGAGGGATTTCCAGTTCACCCACAAGCTGCGAACAATGCCATCGATCACAAGCCCAAGAAGAAGGTCGCCATCCGCGTCGTTGCATCAACAAGCTTCCTTAGCATCTGAAAGAACACGCCGAGAGAAGAGGCTCTATGAAGCGTCACTTGGTGGGTGCGTCGAGTCGTTAGCTCAGTTGCTGCAAGAAGACCGACTCATCCTGGCTCGGGCTTCTGTCACTTGCTTTGATGAGACACCATTGCATGTGGCCTGCATGCTCGGTCATGTACCTTTTGCCAAGGCTCTTTTGGCTCATAAAAGGGATTTGGCTATGGAGTTGGACTCGCAGGTATGTTGAAGCGAAAACCTTAGTTGTGGTTGTTTGACATCAGACTATCTTGCTTGTCAAATTAGATTTTGCACATATAAAGTAGTATTTTGTTTTCTAGTTTTCATGATCCGTGAGAAATCAAACCCATCATATGTCTCAAGGAAATTAACAAAAAACAGACAGAAATCACGTCATGGGTTTCCAGGTTAATTCAGCCCGAAAGATCTTACAGATACTAGTGAATTTGAGCAGCTCGGTCTATTTGATTTGAAAATGCAATATATATAAATCACATGAACGTGTCCCTCAATAAGATTGCTCCATTGTCAAGCACTTTACCTTTGCAGGGCCGTACGCCTCTTCACTTGGCGTCTGCGAACGGATACGTTGAAATAGTAAGGGAACTATTACAATTAGAGCCCCGTGCATGCCTTGGCCATGACGAAGATGGGAGGACCCCACTTCATCTAGCCACGATGAAGGGCCGAATCAACATCGTGAAAGAGCTAGTGAAGGCAAGTCCGGAGGTGGTGAGATATGGCGATTTGGTGAATGCTCAAGATGATGAGGGTAATACCATTTTGCATTTGGCAGCAGCAAACAAGCAAATAGAGGTAATCCTTTTTGCTTCAAAATTGTGACGATAAATTTTGGCTTATTCTCATTTTTCTATAGACTCAAGCTTTCTGCATTCAAACTTCAGTGGATTTTTCAATAGATATAGGAAATATCTTTGTTTGTTGTTTCTTTTATAATTGATAAGAAGCTCATCTTTTTGTGCAGACAGTGAAATATCTGCTTCAAAGAAGCGAAGTGGATGTGAACACAGAGAATAGAAATGGCTTCTCTCCTCTGGATATAATGGAATATTTTCCAAAGGATTTCAAAGTCATTGAATTGAGAGAACTGTTAGTACATGCTAGAGCTCTGAGAGCCATAAGATTCCTTGCATCGACAACTCACCAAGCAATTGTTGATAACACAAATGAGGAGAATTCAACTGTTGTAGTTGACCTAGCATCTGTAGCACCTCCCTCCACCAATACTCCTCCGGTAAAGGCGTTTCCGCTAGAGTCTTTCTCGGGTGATTTCAATAAGCAGAAGGAAGACAAACACGAGGAAAGGATCGAGAAGATGCACAATTCTCTGATGGTAATGTTTTAGCTAGATGTCTTGGAGTAGCATTTGCTGAAAACTTAGATCATATTGATCATAGCTCACAGCTAATTAATTTAAACTCTCTGTTTCTTTCATGAAAAATGGATGATTCAGAAATTATTTTCCTAAAAATGATCATTTGTGTCGCTTAAAATAAATAGTTATGCTTTCTTAAAAATATTTTCTACATATGTACTAAATTGTTCATAATTAAATAGCTATGTAGAGAAAGAAGATGAAACAAGTTGATGAATATTTAAGAAAGTAATGGTACTCAAGAAAATATAAATGTGGAGCAATTGGGTGATTTTCTTCAATTATCTTTACTAATACATAAAGTAAAGAGGATTTCTAAAAGATTCAATCTTTTGTCTTCTCCAAATATTCTCAACGACTTGGAGTCTATTTGGTAACAATTTTGTTTTTAAGAACAATTTCTATTTATAAATGATGTTTTTTTTTTGTTCTTTGAACGAGTTTTTCAGTATTTGAAGACACCTAGTAACTGTCCAAAATTTCTATTCTCGGTATAGAAATGCATTTGGTAAGACTTTAAATTCTTTTGTGATTTAGAATTTCTTTTAATTTTTTGAATAATTTTATTATATTTTTCTATTTTTCCCTTTTCTTCTTCTCCTTCTTCCTCTTTGGCCGGTTGCCACGACCGGCCGAACGAGGGTCGGCAACCTTGTCGGAGCATTGCCTCGACCCTCGGCAAGGCCGAGCATTGCTAGTCAAGCCTCATCGGCTGTTGGGTGAGGTCGGCCTCGCTCAGACCTTGCCAACTTGGCAAGCCTCATCGATGGCTGGAATATAAGTGTATTTTATTTTCCACACATTTAGTTATTGATTTTGATTTTCTTTCTAACAACAATAGCAACCTTTATAAAAAGTCGTTCAAATTTCGAAATATCTTCATTTTTTTTCTCATATATGTATATATTCATACACTTAGTTTTTTCACAAGTTAATCCATGAGCTCTATTTCTATAGAGAGCTCGCTACAATTTTCTAGTATTTACATAAATATAGGAAAAGCCATCAATTGAATTTGTGTATTTGTTGGAATGACTAACTTTGACTCGATGATCTTCGTATGTATAAATATAGTTGAAACACTATTTTTTCATTCACATACTAAAACTTTTTTCACATCATGACAGGTAACTGCCACCGTGATCGCAGCCATGGCTTACCAAGCCGGCATTAGCCCTCCTTGCGGCGTGTGGGACGACGATAAGAAAGACAACCAAGGCAAGATCTTATACTTGGCAGGAACATCGATAATGGCCGCAAACGATCCAAAGGGTTACTCAGTGTTCTTGACATACAACACCATCTCTTTTCTTGCATGCCTTAGCACGATCTTCTTGCTCATAAGTGGCTTCCCCTTGGGGAAGAAGGTTCTGACGAGGATTCTGATGGCCACAATGTGGGTGACCATCATTTTCACGGCGCTGACTTACCTCCGGTCCATGCTGGCCTTCTCGCACGGGCACAGGAAACCTGAAGACGCCACCCAACCACCCGCCAAAGCACCCACCGACCGTATGCCGTCCGACAGTATCCCAGTGGCTGTGCCCTTCATGTTTGTTTTTCTCTGCGCTGTAGCCATTCTTTTTCTATTTCACACCGTTCGATACCTCCGAAAGATCCGCAAAAGCTCAAGAATTGGACATCAGGATGTGTGAGTTGGTGCAGATCTAGGGGCAATATCAAGATCTAGTGTATTCATCTGGTGGGACAAAGGATTACTGCGTAGTCTTGATGCCTATGTTCTTTGTAACTCAATCCCTATGTCATAAGATCATTCTGAGTACCGCCAGTTGTGCAAACTATTTAATGAGACTACTAAACCAAATGCAGAGTCCATCCCGCATTATTCTCGAGCTCTCCTCATCAGAGATGTCTCGCCCGCGTAGCCAAATCTTTCTAAAGAGAATGGGAAGGCCTGGCCACAAAGTAATCTGATCTACTCCTATGTATGCCGCAGATTACTAGGTAAAAGCAACATTGGGCCATTCTATGATTTGTCTCACACAGCTTCACCATTCTCTTTCCAATCACGCCAAACAACCGAACCCACCTTCCTCAAAAGCATCCGCATTTCTTTTATGCTTCCTTCATATACTTCTTCAGTGCTGATAGATGTCCAAAAGCCATCTGATCAAAGCTAGTGAGCCTCTCTGTCTGATCAATTTCAACCCCGTGGCACCAAACCATAATGCAGTCACACCATTTACATGAACTTCCTACACTATCTTTCCTGCCTAATTTTAAGGAAGTGATACACAGATTTCACAGAAAACACTCCATTATTATTCGCAGGCCGTGCAAGCTGATCCTCCCTCAAAGGTCAGAATCGAAGCAGCGCTAGTTTCATATGTAATGTTCACATACCAGAACGTGTGCTTCTTCCAAAACAACATTCAAGCTCTGATATTATGACTTCTTGCCAAACGATCTTTTCTTCTTTATATAGACAAGTAGAGGAGGGACAAGGCAGAAATGCAACCTAAAATCCCATGGACCGATCTGTTGTTCCTAATCACAAGACAAAGGATTGGTAGCGTATCATCCCAAACAAAACACAAAAAATTACTGTTCATATGCAAACTGATTACAGGGGATGGAAGAACAGAGAGATGAAAACAATTGCATAGACAGATCTTTTGTACCTTAGACTGGTGATAATCAGTCCATAACAATTGGGAAGGTAAGAGAGTTCTCAAAGGCAGGAGCCAGTACTTTCATCTGTCTTAGACAACCACAATGTGTGGTTTCAATCAGCAAGCCCACAACTAACGCAGCTCATAAACTTCACTCAACCCAGCTTGGCAAACCAAGCCTCTTTCAAGAAGTTCTGGTTCGCACCCCCAACTTAATGCAACCTGACGGTTTCGTTTGGGAGAATAATATTGGGGTTGCGTATGTGGGGGTTAAGAGCCGCCAATTCCTTCCATTTAGCACCAGTTCCATGAACACGGGATGAGATGCTCCACAATGTGTCACCAGGCTGTGCCTTAGTTGTTGCTGGGGCAGTAGATTTAGAAGAAGCAATCTTCGACTTCAGGAACGGATGCTTATTGCTCTTCCCCATTCCATTAGCGAGCAACCAACGGGAACCAGATTGTTGCTGGTTTGAACTTCCCCAGACCTTTCTCTTCCCAGGATCAGTCTTGAGACCAGCAACATGGACTTCAGTAATCTTATACTGGGGAATTTCTTCCACCTCAGATTTCTTTTCTTCTGTCCCCTCCTTAATTTCTTCCTTCTTTTTGGACTCGGCCGACTCATCCTCTTCATCCTCATATTTTACTTCAGATACCTTGAGGTAAATCCTTGGCTTCGGTGGAACAAACACTCTCTCGACCTGAATTAGCACAAACATTGGTGCACCGACTGGTTCATAATTCCGCAAAGGATCCCGTAGTTGCACCATCAACGCAACTGTGAAATTATTTCCCAGAAGACCACACTTCCTACCAGAGCCTTTGCCACGCCTTCTATCCCCCTTTGACCCTCCACGTATCCAGTCCAAGGAGTTGGCATGATGCGCCGCAAGAATTTTAGAAGTTCGCTCATTAATTTGATCTTCATCATCAAGTTCACCAGAGTCCAACCTCATCATTCATCAAGACTTAGAGATAGGCTCATCAACCCTTCATCTTTGCCGTCGCTACTTTCCTTTAGATCCAACAGCTGCAGCCCAGCAGTTCCCTCAAGACCCAGTGACCCACTGATATCCACGCCCTTGCCCCGTAGAGTCGAAACGTTTCCAATTGATTGTGCACTGATATTTGAAGGTGCATCCTCGTCTGACATGCCAGAGTGTATCCTCAACCCCTCAATTGACAGAGCTTCAATCTTATCCATAGCCAAAGGAGCAAGATCCTCTAAAGATACATATTCAGAGCCAACATCATTGCCAGCTGCATTTTGATTGTACTTACTAGACCTAGAATTGTATGATGCTTCTGTGTTTCTGATTTTCCGGGAAGTCAAATCTTGCCCCACTGCTAAACTGTCGTTCATTAGACATTGCCTGCACCAAGGTCGAAATTTTGTAGAGTTAGTAAATTTTAAAAATATATATGAAAGACAAGATGTTTAAAAAAGTTGCCACAAACCTTCCAACTGCTTCAAGAGAAGGTGAGGCTTCCCATGCGACTTGTTGCATTGTCTTTCCAGTTATATCTTCCAAGGGCATTAACTTGTTTGCCTGCATGGAGAGCTTTTCATCCCAACAAATTTCTCATAAATTCTAAATTCCACCCATTTTGCATCAATTTAATTCATTCCCATCAATAAGCACATTTAAATTTTCTTTCCGTGTTGCATTTTCAACTTTTAAGAACGCGCTCTCTCTTTTGATGGTGTAAATGCAAATCAAAATTAAAAGCATAAGACCTTGTGGCAATTATTAATCTACTAATCTAATCTATTAACTTCTCCAATTTTTTTTTTTCCAGTTTTTGCTATGCTGATCTCTCTGTCTATCAATCGCAGTCCTGCCTTATCCAATGCAGATTTGATCTGACAGGAGGAGGACGTCTAACAAATTCCCAGAGCAATTAATTAAAATCAAGAACAAAATCACATTTATCATGGTGAGCACGAATTCACGGGTCAATTCTTCTAGAGCAAAATAGCTGGTAAACCTACATAATTGCAATTAATAGTAGGCGCGCCGGGGGGACGGTAATTGTGCTTTCATCCATATCCGAACACCTGTATAATTGTCTAATCCCTAACAGGAAAGGAAAACCAAAATCACACTCGTCTAATCTCTAGCTCCCTTAATCACGTCTTGCTACATTATTACTGTCCAATTAGGGAATAATCATAACGGCAGTCGGCCGCATGCACTCAAAGCGAACGCCACCACATTCGATGATCGGGATATGATTATGTGCATGCATGTGTTATCATCGTCATTTCTTTTACTATTTATACCGATTCCTAACATCAAGTTATATATAATTAAATCCCCAATCTCAAGCTCGAATTCCCTCTTTTGATCCTCATCTTCATTTAGATTGACAAGCTCGTGCTTGAATTCCCTCTTTCAATCCTCATCTTCATTTGGAATAGTATCAACGAAGTTTTGGTTTGCATTATCACTTCATATTATTAGTCTTTTTTTACTTTTGTTTCAAGTAAGGTCTCTACACTCGAGTGGACTACCGCTTTTGTAGAAGGTCACATTTTTCTCTATCATGCATATCAGTGGGATCTCTATTCAAGTGCGGACTACCACCCGTGTATGATCACATTGTTATTTTAATTACTGTTCATGCATATCAATGGAATCTCTACTCGAGTGCGGACTACCTCCCCTGCGTGAGATCACATTGTTATTCTAATTACTTTCAATTATGTTTCATATTATTTTATGATTGAAATCATAATTAGCCTAGTCTTCATCTATATTTCATTTCTTCACATGATTCGTTTCTTATTTATTATCATTATCACTCATGAATTATTATATTTCATATTAAATAATTTCACACAACTAGGATATTTTTATGATTATATTAGAGATACAGAACCTATAGAATTTTTCCACATATTAACCAATCCAAACAAACGTCATAACGGCAATTGTGCTTTCATCCATATCCGAACACCTGTATAATTGTCTAATCCCTAACAGGAAAGGAAAACCAAAATCACCCTCATCTAATCTCTAGCTCCCTTGATCACGTCTTGCTACATTATTACTGTCCAATTAGGGAATAATCATAACGGCAGTCGGCTGCATGCACTCAAAGCGAACGCCACCACATTCGATGATCGGGATATGATTATGTGCATGCACGTGTTATCATCGTCATTTCTTTTACTATTTATACCGATTCCTAACATCAAGTTATATATAATTAAATCCCCAATCTCGAGCTCGAATTCCCTCTTTTGATCCTCATCTTCATTTAGATTGACAAGCTCGAGCTTGAATTCCCTCTTTCAATCCTCATCTTCATTTGGAATAGTATCAACCAAGTTTTGGTTTGCATTATCACTTCATATTATTAGCCTTCTTTTACTTTTGTTTCAAGTAAGGTCTCTACACGCGAGTGGACTACCGCTTTTGTAGAAGGTCACATTTTTCTTTATCATGCATATAAGTGGGATCTCTATTCAAGTGCAGACTACCACCCTGTGTATGATCACCTTGTTATTTTAATTACTGTTCATGCATATCAATGGAATCTCTACTCGAGTGCGGACTACCTCCCCTGCGTGAGATCACATTGTTATTCTAATTACTTTCAATTATGTTTCATATTATTTTATGATTGAAATCATAATTAGCTTAGTCTTCATCTATATTTCATTTCTTCACATGATTCGTTTCTTATTTATTATCGTTATCACTCATGAATTATTATATTTCATATTAAATAATTTCACACAACTAGGATATTTTTATGATTATATTAGAGATACAGAACCTATAGAATTTTTCCACATATTAACCAATCCAAACAAACATAGATGTTAAGAATTAAATCACAAATCACTTAACAATTTTCTATATATATTGAAATCACTCTAGGTGATTTCTTATCCATTATATAGTACCTCAAATCCTGAGGGGTATATGGTATCAGAGCCAAGGGGATATATATAAGAACGCTTCATAGCTAATCATTTTACTTTGGCAAGGATGTACGCCTCTTCACTTGGCTTCTGCAAACGGATACGCAGAAACAACGAGGGAATTGTTACGATTGGAACCCCTTGCATGCCTTGCCCATGATGAAGATGGAAGGACCCCACTTCACTTGGCTTCTGCGAATGGATACGCAGAAACAGCGAGGGAATTGTTACGACCGGACCCCCTTGCATGCATTGTCCATGATGAAGATGGAAGGACCCCACTTCATCTAGCCACAATGAAGGGCCGAATCAACATCTGTCCATGATGAAGATGGAAGGACCCCACTTCTTCTGGCCACGATGAAGGGTCGAATCAAGATCGTGATAGAGCTGGTCGTCATGTAGATGCTTTTGAGTTTGAGCCATACCTCTAGAGTGGATTCGATTTCTGCCATGTATTGAAGTGCCTCGTCTGATAGGCTCAATCAGATCGCATCGCACGCCCTCTTCTCCATGTTGGCCCAGTCATCATCGGTGATGGTGTCCAACTTATTCAATTTTCCTAGAAAAACCTTTAATAAACTCAGTTGAACCAACAGATCCTTCATTCTTCTCCACCGTGGTGTAAAATTATTCTTCCGCGTGAATCATTCGATATCAAATCAAACGGTCAAACCTTTTCTAGCCATCTAGTCAAAAGTCGCAATACAAGAATGGAGAACTTGGGTTGCTTCGATACCAATTGTTGTGCAGAAGAGCACCCTAACTAGATGAGATGAAAAGTTGAAAAACAAGAATAATCAAGAACAAAGATTTACGTGATTCGGCGAAAATCCACCTACATCCACAAGAGAGAGAGATGACTTTTTTTATTTCTTGAGCGTATTTAGATACAAGATATACTGCTATATAAATAAATCATCAGACCCCCAATTCCCTAATTCCAATAAGATAGAAATTCCACCCTAAAAATCTTATCAGTTTAGAAACTGACTAATAAATCTTTAGTGATTATCCCTTAAATATTAGGGATATCATGACATCTCATAGTTACATCAAATTTGGACCATTTCCCATGAAATCCCTTGTAGATAGGTCCAAGTCTAGGATATATATCTTGACACGTATAGCCTACAAGCTCCAAGCCTTCCTAGACTTCCCGATCAACTTTTATGAGTCTCTAATAGATGGAAATTTCTGGGAATTGAAGACGTCAAGAAAGTCAAAGAGAGGTCTTATAAACTTTTCCAAGTCTCTAATAGAGGGAAGGCCGTATTAACTATTCCAAGTTTCTAATCAAGTGAAATTTCTTGGACTTTTCAATGAAAGTCTCGTCGATTTTACATGCATGCTGATCTTCTTGGTTCATGAATTCGTGTTGAATTCGGGTTGTATCATCGTATTAGCCCACACTCTTAACTTTCGAACATTGTGGAAGCATACAAGAGTCTTTTTTAATCCCACGTGTTTGTGTCGTTGCTCTGCTCTTTCCAGCATGTAAATGCTATGTAAGACTCACGTTATAGCATCTTATATATAGTTAACAATCTCAACCCTTGACATTCCAACTCCAAGGCAGTCTAGTGAAAGAAAAAGAGAGATCGTGTGTGGACCGAAAGCTTCAAGTGATTAAACAGAGCAATTTCGAGTTCACCCACAAGCAGGGAACAATGCCATCGATCACAAGCCCGAGAAGGAGGTCGCCGTCCCCGCCATCGCATCAACAAGCTTCCTCAGCACTTGAAAGAAGCCACCGAGAGAAGAGGCTCTATGAAGCATCGCTCGGCGGGTGCGTCGAGTCGTTAGCTCAGTTGCTGCAAGAAGACGGACTCATCCTGGCTCGGGCTCCTGTCACTTGCTTCGACGAGACTCCATTGCATGTGGCCTGTATGCAAGGTCATGTACATTTTGCCAAGGTTCTTTTGGCTCATAAAAGGGATTTGGCTATGGAGTTGGACTTGCAGGTACCTCGAAGCGAAAACCTTGATTGTGGTTGTTTGATATCCTTTTGTCAGATCAAACTGAACCCAGTCATCCTCACAAACTAGATAATCGGTGGAATCACAACTCTTTTGATTAGGTTTTTGCAAATTTTAGGCTTTTAGCCATGTGTAAAGTAATTTATAAACTATATTTCCATGGAATATCTCTACATAGATCAGACTATCTTGCTTGTCAAATTAGATTTTGCACATGTAATATAGCCTTTTCTTTTCCAGTTTTTATGATCTTTGAGAAATCAAACCCATCATATATCTCAAGGAAATTAACAAACTTCAGACAGAAATCAAGTCATAGATTTCTAGGTTAATTTAGCCTGAAAGATCTTCCAGACACTAGTGAATTTGAGTAGCTTGGTCTATTTGATTTGAAAATGCGATATATATAAATCATATGAACGTGTCCCTCAATAAGAATGCTCCATAGCTAAGCACTTCACTTTTGTAGGGACGTACGCCTCTTCACTGGGCATCTGCGAATGGATACGTTGAAATAGTGAGGGAATTGTTACAATCAGACCCCCTTGCATGCCTTGTCCATGACGAAGATGGGTCGACCCCACTTCATCTAGCCATGATGAAGGGCCGAAGCAACATCGTGATAGAGCTGGTGAAGGCGAGACCGGAGACGGCTGAGCACAGGCAAAGCCACGGCCAAACCGCTCTCCATCTGGGAGTGAGTCATAATCGTTTGGAGACTCTGAAAGTCCTGGTGGAGACGGTGAGAGATGGTGATTTGGTGAAAGCTCAAGATGATGAGGGTAATACCATTTTGCATTTGGCCGCAGCACACAAGCAAATAGAGGTAATCCTTTTTGTTTCGAATTGCTTCAAAATTGTGACGACGTCAGATATTGCATTCCAATTGAACGTTTTGTGCAGATAAAATCCGGCTCATTCTCATTTTTCTATAGACTCAAGCTTTCTGCATTCAAACTTCAGTGGATTTATCGATTGAAGTAAATTACAAGAAATATCTTTGTTTGTTGTTTCTTTTATAATTGATAAGAAGCTCATCCTTTTGTGCAGACGATGAAATATCTGCTTCAAAGAAGCGAAGTGGATGTGAACACACGGAATAGAAATGGCTTCTCTGCTCTAGGTATAGTGGAATGTTTTCCAAAGGATTTCAAAGTCATTGAATTGAGAGAACTGTTAGTACATGCTGGAGTCGGGAGAGCTAGATTCCCTGCATCGACAACTCACCAAGCAGTTGTTGATAACACGAATGAGGAGAGCTCAATTGTTGTAGTTGACTCAGCATCTGTAGCACCTCCCTCCACCAATACTCCTCCGGTAGAGTCGGTTTCGCCACCATCTTTATCAAGTGCAATCAGGAAGCAGGAGGAAGACAAACACAAGAAATGGATCGAGAAGAAGCGCGATTCTCTGATGGTAATGCTTTAGCTAGATGTCTTGGAGTAGCATTTGCTGACAACTTAGATCAGATTGGTCATGTTATTGCAATTAACATCATAGCTCACAGCTAATTAATTTATACTCTTTGTTTGTTTCATGAAAAATGGATGATTTAGAAACTATTTTCCTAAAAATGATCATTTGTGTCACTTAAAATAAATAGTTATACTTTCTTAAAAAGGTTTTCTACATATGTACTAAATTGCTCGTAATTAAATAGCTATGTACGGAAAGAAGATGAGTAGCTAGAATAATAGGTGGCTTATGATTTAGGAAAAAAAAAACGGAGGGTAATATAAGAAATCTAATAGTGAGAAGAGATGGAACAAGTTGATGAATATTTAAGAAATTAAGGGTACTTAAGAAAATCTAAACCCGAAGTAGTTGGATGATTTTCTTTCAATATCTGTACAAATATATAAAGTAAAGAGGATTTCTAAAAGACTCAATTTGTTTTTTCTTCAAATATTCTCGACGACTTGGGGCCTATTTTGTAACCAATTTGTTCTCAAGAACAATTTTTACTTAGAAATGATTTTTATTTTATTTTGTTCCTTGAATGAGATTCTAAGTATTTAAAGGCCTTTGGAAATTGTCTAAAATTTCTTTTCCTACGATAAAAATGTATTTGGTAAAACCTTAAGTTCTTTTGTGATCTAGAATTCTTTTAATTTTTTAATAATTTTATTATATTCTTCTCTTTTCTTTTCTATTCTTTTTTTTTTTCCTTTTCTTCTTCTTCCTCTTTGGCTGGTTGTCGGCTTGGCCATTGCTTGCGACTGACTAAATGAGGGCCGACAATCTCATTGAAGCATCATCGGCCCCAGCAAGCCGGGCCTCACCAGTCAAGCCCCGCCGAGCCATCGGTGAGGCTCAACCTAACCAAGCCACCATGAGGTCAACCTCACCAAGGCCAAGCAACACCACCTATGTGGTAGCCCAATGAGGGCGACCTCCCCGGTAGCTGGGATATAAGTGTGTTTTATTTTCCACATATTAAGTTATTACATTTTGATTTTATATCTGACAACAATAGCAACCTTTATAAAAACATGTTCAAATTTCAAAATATCTTCATTTTTTTCGCATACATGTATATATTCATACACTTTTTTTTTTAAATTTAATCCATGAGCTCTACTTCTATAGAAAGCCCGCCACAATTTTCTTGTATTTAGATAAATATAGGAAAAGCCATCAATTGAATTTGTGCATTTGATGGAATGACTTAACTTTGACTCGAAGATCTTCATATTTATAAATATAGTTGAAACACTATTTCTTCATTCACAATCTAAAACTCTCTTTTACGTCACGACAGATAACTGCCACCGTGATCGCAGCCATGGCTTACCAAGCCGGCATTAGCCCTCCCGGCGGCGTGTGGGACAACGATCAGAGACACAACAGTACCATCTTATACTACGCTGGAACACCGATAATGGCTACAAACGATCCAGAGGGTTACCCAATGTTCTGAAATACAACACCATCTCTTTTCTTGCATCCCTTAGCACGATCTTTTTGCTCATAAGTGGCTTCCCCTTGGGGAAGAAGGTTCTGATGTGGATTCTGATGGCCACTGATGGATTTATTAGATGGGCTTAAGGCCCGTCTGCCCCTGCTGGGCCCAAAAAAGCCCGGCCCACGGGAATAGGGCCCGTGGATGGGGGAAGGTATAAAAGGGATGAGAGAGACAGAGGACGCACCTCTTGGCATAATAAACCAACGTACGTTCATTTTCTTCCCTTTTTCTCTCAAACGCTCAAGGCGACGCCGTTTCCTTATTCAAGTCGAATTGGCATCATCGGATCAGAATTTCTTCCTCGATCTTCGGCATTGGTGTTTAATCTGTGGCTAACAAGGTACGCTCGAATCCGTGGTGTGCTTTACGATCGGTGATACGCGTTTTCCCGGCTACGCTTCCGCATTGATTTAGGGTTCGATTTAGTGTCGAATCCGGTTTTCGGGGATCTGTTATTCCCAACATTGGTATCAGAGCCCTAGTTCACGTTTTCCCGACCTGTTTTGACGTTTTTTGATTGATTTTTCGCAAAAAATTCTCGGCCGTACGGATCGGGGCGTGAAATCCGGACACCTGAGCACTGTACGTAGTTTTTTCTGTGTTTGCGTAAGTCGAAATGGAATTCTGAAGGCACTGGGTGAAAGGCGACGTCGAGACGAGTCCGGCGACACGTCGTGCGCCGCCGGGCGACGTCGCACGCGCCCACAAGCGCGGCCGGAAGGCGCTACGCGTGGGCGCGACACGCCGGAAGCGCTGGCCGCCGGGCGTGTGCCACACGTGCCGATGACGAACCGGCACGTGCGCGCCGGCGACCGGCGGGCCGGGCACGCGCCGGTCCGCGGACCGACGCGTGCTGACGCCACGCGATGACGTCATCGTGACGTCATCCAACGGTCGGTAACCGCTCGGATGACGTCACCGATGACGTCATCGCCGACGGCGTTTCGCCGAGCGGTCACCGGCCGGCGACCCGACCCGACCCGATCGCCTGGCGCATGCCGTGCACATGCGGCTGACGTCTGAGTGACGTCAGCACGCTCACGCGCGCGGCACGTGCGGCTAGCGCACACTCGCGGCACGTGCGGCCAGCGCACGCGCGCTGCACGTGCGGCCCGCGCACGCGCGCTGCACGTGCGTCGGTCTGCACGAGCGGCCCGACCGGCCCGACCGGTCCGAGCGGTCCGACGACCCGCACCCGTTGACCCAAAAAAAAAAAAAGGAATTTGTTTCTTTTTTATGTATGCCTATGTGGTTTATATGTAATCCATTTTTTTATTATGCATGTGTTGCATGAATTTTGGAAAATTATGTATTTTCCCTAATGTGCATTATGGATTATAAGTGATCCAATTTTAGTTCTGCATTTGTTGCAGGAACTATGATGCGTCATGCACGGATACCTGCAATCCCGAGAACGGACGAGGGAAATGCAAGACTTAAAAGGCTGATGAAAGAATTAGCTGATTATCGGTGGCATGACGGTGATTTAGTATCACATGTGGTCAGGGTCAATCAGATGATACAGGAAATCATCTGGAATGGTTATCTTATGCCGGATTTTGAGAAGGTGCCGGCTATGATGAACACTCTTCCACCTGAATGGCAAGCAGTGTTAGATTGGTTATGGGAGGTCAACGTGGTCCCGGGTTATAGGGAGCTAGTGGAAGCTTTTGTAAGAGAGTACTATAGGATTGAGTTGGCCAAAACTTCAACCCTTAGAATGAGCGCCACATGGCGTAGAGTGAATGCGCCTTGGTGGCGACATGACAGCTCTCCAAAAGTTTTTCCATGGTTGGCAAATGTGCCTTCAGTTTTCTTAGATGTTTTGACTGATAGATTAGAAGGGACATTCCCTGATTATTTCTTAGATTAATTATGAGATTTTTTATGGATGTAAATATCTCTTTCCATGTTTGATATTTTTCTCTGTATATATTGCTTAGTGTAATGTATAGTTGTATTATGTGAAAGCACTGTTATTCTATTGGATGTTAGATAATATTTTCTTTCTCGTTGCTTTGATTCTTTGTGGGTAATTAGTCAGGGTAGTAATAGAAGTTTTTGTAACTTCATAGAATTGATTTTGCATATGACAATCATATTAATGATAGTTTTAAGTTAGGATTTTTGGAGGATGATTGGAAACATAGTGACCTTTTGATTCTGAAGCCTTACTTGAAATTATTCATTAATATGATTGGTCTATGTAAATAGGGATGCATAAATGATAGGCATTAAATATTCGTGCATGTATGTCTGATGTGTTCAGATCGATAGTTTAAGCAATTAAGAACGTAATTGCTGATATGAACGGCAACAATTATGAAATATTGAATATGAAGATTCAATATGTGCTGGAATAGCTAGAAGCACTAGAAGCTCTTGACCATATTATGGAAGATCTTGAAGATGCTGTGCGCCACCTTGAGCTAGTAGAGGACTGCCTATCGGCATTTGAGTCGATAATAGATATTTGCAATGCTGGTTCTAGCTCAGAAAGGGCTTTGTGCTCTAAGCGCAAGCGTATTGATTCGTTCAATATATGAGAATGCAAAGGATTAAGTTCTTGTTGCAAGAAATCAAGAGTTAACCAACACAAGAGAGGAAAACGTCCTCAAGTGAAGAAAATGTCAAGGATGAGGTGTTACAATTGTGACAAAAAGGGTCATTATGCTCGCGACTGTCGTGAGCCAAAAAAAGTAAACACCTCTTGTACATTTAAGAACTTTGCTTATGTGTCAAGTTCTGAATTATTGGCTGAATCCAATCCTTTGTGGATTGTAGATTCAGGAACGACAGACCATGTAAGGAAGGATAGATGATCCTTCATGAAATTCCAACGATACCAACTGGAACTATGTGGATCTATGTGGGAAATAACTTCAGAGTTGAAGTTAAAGGGATTGGCACCTGCCAATCAAGCATGCGTGGTGGACGCATTTTGTTCCTACATGATGTTCTATATGCTCCGGAGATTCGTCGAAATTTAGTGTCTGTTTTGATGTTGGTTAAGCTTGGTTTTAGTGTGAACTTCCGTAATAGAGATGTAGATTTGTATTTGGATACAAACTACTATAGTTGTGGTCACTTTCTAGATGATTTCATTGTACTATATGTTGACTGTAGTGATGTCAATATTTGTTATTCCCTTGTTTCACGTCTTCTATTTCATATGATAATGATGTGAATATGGTGGCATGCTAGACTTGGTCATATGAGCCAATAACATATGAATAGACTAGCCAAAGAGGGCTTGTTGGACAATATTGAAAAAGTCGATTTGCCCAGATGTGAGCATTGCCTAGTAGGGAAAATGACAAGGAAACCATTTGGAAAATGTAAAAGAGCTGAATTTCCTCTGCATTTAATCCGTTCTGACGTCTGTGGTTCAATGAATGTGAGAGGAAGGCAAGGGGCTGTTTGTTTCATCACTTTTATAGATGATTCTACTTGATTCGGATATGTCTATTTGATTTCTCATAAATTTGAAGCATAAGTTGTTTCAAAAGGTTTATGAACTTGGTAGAGAATCAATTAGACAAGAAAATAAAAGTATTGAGATCCGATCGAGGTCAAGAATATTTATCTGATGAGTTCAGAAAATTATGTGATGAAAAAGGAATAGAAAGACAGTTGTCTATTCCATATACTCCTCAACAAAATGGTGTTGCGGAGAGAAGAAACAGAACCCTACTAGAAATGGTTAGGTCTATGATGGCGCATGCTAACTTACCTATTACTCTTTGGAGTGATGTGTTGTTAACTGCTGCCTAATACTTAACCGGGTGCCTTCCAAATCAGTTACCTCCACTCCATATAAGTTATGGACAGGTAGAAAACCGGACTTAAGTTTTCTTAAGCCATGGGGATGTGCTACCTATACTTATAAGTCCTCTCACAAGTTTGGGAAATTAGGTCCCAAAATGAAAGAAAAGTATTTTAATGAGATACTCCGAACACTCGAAAGGGTATGTGTTCATAGGTGAGTAGGAAAGTGGGAGTATAACTGAATTTGAATCACAGGATGTCACATTCTTAGTGGATGAATTTCCTAAGAATGGCGAAATAGGAGAAGATTACTCCCTATTTGAGACCTTGGATCAGGATAATGATGTTAGTGGAGTTCATCCAAGTGGGAGTAATATGAGAAGTGATGAATTGAATTGAATTCAACTTATTCTCAATTGCAATCACATGATGAGACGGCATCATCATTACCTAATCCAAGTGGGGAGCATAATGGGAAATGATGTGCTAAGTGTGCAATTTCCCATACGGCAAACAAGTCGCCAAAGTATTCCCCGTCGACGTTTTGACATTGAAGGGGAAACTTTTATGATTGCTCCGCAAGATGGGAATGAGCCAAGAAATATTAATGAGGCTCCGAATTGCCCTAATAAGGAAAAATGGATTTATGCAATGAAAGAGGAAATTGAGTCAATGAAGTCAAATCATGTTTGGAAACTGGTTGAACTTCCAAAAGGACGCAGAGCTATTGGGAACAAGTGGGTTCTCAAAATAAAGCGAAAGACTGATGGCTTGATAGAAAGGCATAAGGCTCGCATTGTTGCGAAGAGGTATAATCAACAGAAAGGAATTGATTATGAAAGTACATTTTCTCCTGTAGTGTGATTTATCTCGATTCGCATTATTCTGGCAATAATGGTTAGTATGGATCTTAAGTTACATCAAATGGATGTAAAGACTGCTTTCCTCAATGGAGAGTTAGAGGAATAAATATATATGGAACAACATGCTGGTTTCATAGTGAAATGCCAAGAAGAAAATGTATGTCGACTTTAGAGGTCGATATATGGCCTTAAGCAGTCGTCGAGATAATGATATATACGTTTTCATAATGCTATAATGGCATATGATTTTACAATGATAGATGAGGATCATTGTGTATATATCAAAAGATCCAATGATCAATTTGTGATCATATCATTATATGTTGATGATATACTAATTGTCGGAAGTAATATGTAGTTTGTTAATATTGTGAAGAATTTGTTATCTTCCAACTTTGAGATGAAAGACATGGATGATGTTGCATACATTCTTGGAATTAAGATTTCAAAACTGTAAACCCATAGATACTCCTATTACAAAAGGTGAAGGATTGAGCCATAGACTGTGTCCAAGGACTCCACAAGAGAAGGAACAAATGAAATATGTTCCTTATGCTAGTGCTGTTGGAAGCTTGAAGTACGCTATGATGTGTACAAGACCTGACATATGTTTTGTAGTTGGAATGGTGAGTAGATACCAATCCAATCCAGGTCAAGCACATTGGAAAGCCGTTAAGAGTATACAGAGGTATCTTAAGGGGACTGCTGATAATACGATGAGTCATCAAGGAAAGGATTTGCGACTCTAAGGCTATTATGATGCTGTTTGAGAAGGAGATTTAGATGAAAAAAAATCTATCTATGGGTTTGTTTTCTTACTGAATAATGGCACCATATGTTGGAGCAGTAAGAAACAAACATGTATAGCCTTGTCCACGATAGAAGTTGAGTTCGTGGCATTGTCAACAGCAGTATAAGAAGGTGTTTGGCTTAAGAGATTTTTTGGATCATGTAGGTGTTATTGGAAGTGCTACAGATTTGTTATTCGTTAACTGTGATAGCCAAGCAGCAAAAGCGTACACCAAATATCCAAAATATCATGGCAAGACCAGACATATAGATACCAAGTATAATATTGTCAAAGATTTGATTGCACGAAAATATGTGAACTTAGAGTACATACTACGCATAGAATGGTAGCAGATCCTATGACAAAGCCAATACCTAGAGATGTGTTTTGTGGCTATATGAAATCTCTAGGATTGCGTAGAGGCTGATGTACTGAATATTGTAATTTCCCTAAGTGTTCACAATTTGATGAATTTGTGTTTTTCATCATTAATGCCTATGAATCTTTGTTTGATCTTTATGCATCTTAATGCTCAGTGCATTATTTTAAGTTGAGAAGTATGTCGGACAGTTTTAAGATTAGCCCACTCACACGGGTAATCGCCCTCATTTCTTGTGTGATAAATAGAGATGAGACTGTTTTTAAGCTTATTATCTAGGTGATAATTGAGAGCTCAAGCTTAAAACACGTATGTCGCCTTAACTCGAGTGTTAAGATTAGGACATAATCCTTACGATGTCCGAAAGTAAAATACCCCACATATTTTACTTTATCTCGTTTAAGATGCCGATGTGAGTTCTGATGAATTTTGTGAATGAGTAGATACGTGAACTCAAGTTAGACATTGGGTATGTCTGAACTATCATATGTACGGTATTGAAAGGTGTAGACATACGCTCCATGGGAAAATGAGTTAATACCGTAATACGTATTTCATACTACGTATGCATGAAACGACCAATAAGAGTGACAAAAGTTTTGATCTCAACTTTTTATGTCGTGTGAGACTCTTGAGGAAAAGAGTTCCTCAATTTTTTGTCCCCTCAAGACTCTTACTTATTCTCAAGATTTCTATTTAGTGTATGCTATCTTAGGATGTTACCAATGGTCATGAGTTTGATTCGATCTAATGGGGCATTTCTAGAAAAGTAAGCTAAACTGAAATTGAGAGTTTGAAGGAAGAGGAAGATTGTTTTTGGAGAATCACATTGTAGTTTTGTATTCACCGGTTAACCAATTATGACTGTGTTTGTGATAATCATAATTGTGAATACAATATATATATCATTGTTTAAAAGAGATCAAGAGAGATATAAATGTGATCGATCGATCTAGGGTACTGCATACTAAATCTAATCAGGATGTGATGCCCATTATGAGCTGCCATATATTCCTAATAGATGTATAGCAACGAGCTCTCAAAGTATGCTGGTCGCACGGATTATTCACCGGTATGAATGTTGAAGAGAGGAAAAGATGATTCTGTTCGGCCCATCATGTTAAGTGAGAGTCTATGATGGATTTTTCTCTGATAGGAATGAGTAGGGCATGTCCGCCCATGTTGGTTTTGTACCACCATGTGCGAGTGGGAGATGATGGATTTATTAGATGGGCTTAAGGCCCGTCCGCCCCTGCTGGGCCCAAAAAAGCCCGGCCCACGGGAATAGGCCCCGTGGATGGGGGAAGGTATAAAAGGGATGAGAGAGAGAGAGGACGCACCTCTTGGCATAATAAACCAACGTACGTTCCTTTTCTTCCCTTTTTCTCTTAAATGCTCAAGGCGACGCCGTTTCCTTATTCAAGTCGAATTGGCATCATCCGATCAGAATTTCTTCCTCGATCTTCGGCATTGGTGTTTAATCTGTGGCTAACAAGGTACGCTCGAATCCGTGGTGTGCTTTACGATCGGTGATACGTGTTTTTCCCGGGCTACGCTTCCGCATTGATTTAGGGGTTCGATTTAGTGTCGAATTCGGTTTTCGGGGATCCATTATTCCCTACAGCCACAATGTGGGTGACTATCATTTTCACGGCGCTGACTTACCTCCAGTCCATGCTGGCCTTCTTGAACGTGAAGAGGGAATTTGAAGACAGGCCGTCGACCAAAGCGGCTAGCCCACCCACCCAAGCAACCACCCAATCACCGATCCCAGGGGCTGAGGTCTTCATGTATGTTTGGCTCTGCGCTGTAGCCGTTCTTTTTCTAGTTCACATCGTTCGATACCTTGTGATCGTCCTCCGAAAGATCCACAAAAGCTCAAGAAGTGGATATTAGGATGTGTGAGTGGGTGCAGATCTAAGGGCAATATCAAGATCTAGTGTATTCATCTGGTGGGACAGAGGATTACTGCATAGTCTTGATGCCTGTGTTCTTTCTAACTTAATCCCTATGTCATAAGATCATTTTGAGTACCGCTACTTGTGCAAACGATTTAATGTGACTACCAAACCAAACACAGAGTCCATCTCACATTATTCTCGAGCTCTCCTCATCAGAGATGTCTCGCCCATGTAGCCGAATCTTTCTAAAGAGAATGGGAAGGCCTGGCCACAAAGTAATCTGATCTACTCCTATGTATGCCGCAAATTAGTAGGTAAAAGCAACATTGGGCCATTCTATGATTTGTCTCACACAGCTTCACCATTATCTTTCCAATCACACCAAACAACCGAACCCACCTTCCTCAAAAGCATCCTCACTTCTTTTATGCTTCCTTCATATTCTTCTCCATTGCTGATAGATGTCCAAAAGCCATCTGATCAAAGCTAGTGAGCCTCTCTGTCTGATCAATTTCAACCGCATGGCACCAAACCACAATGCAGTCGCACCATTTACATGAACTTCTTACACTATCTTTGCCTGCCTAATTTTAAGGAAGTGATAGACAGATTTCACAGAAAACACTCCATTATTATTCGCAGGCCATGCAAGCTGATCCTCCCTCAAAGATCGGAATCGAAGCAGCGCTAGTTTCATATGTAATGTTCACATACCAGAACGTGTGCTTCTTCTAAAACAACATTCAAGCTCTGATATTATAACCGCTTGCCAAAGGATCTTTTCTTCTTTATATAGACAAGTAGAGGAGGGACAAGGTAGAAATGGAACCTAAAATCTCATGGACCGATCTGTTGTTCCTAATCACAAGACAAAGGATTGGGAGCGTATCATCCCAAACAAGACACACAAAATTACTGTTCATATGCAAACTGATTACAGGATGGAAGAACATAGAGATGAAAACAATTGTATAGACAGATCTTTTGTACCTTAGACTGGTGATAATCAGTCCATAACAATTGGGAAGGTAAGAGAGCTCTCAAAGGCAGGAGCCAGTACTTCCATCTGTCTTAGACGACCACAATGTGTGGTTTCAATCAGCAAGACCACAACTAACGCAACTCATAATCTTCACTCAACCCAGCTTGGCAAACCAAGCCTCTTTCAAGAAGTTCCGTTTCGCACCCCCAACTTAATGCAACCTGACGGTTTCATTTGGGAGAATAATTTTGGGATTGCGTATGTGTGGGTTAAGAGCTGCCAATTCCTTCCATTTAGCACCAGTTCCATGAACACGGGATGAGATGCTCCACAATGTGTCACCAGGCTGTGCCTTAGTTGTTGCTGGGGCAATAGATTTAGAAGAAGCAGTCTTTGACTTCAGAAACGGATGCTTATTGCTCTTTCCCATTCCATTAGCGAGCAACCAACGGGAACCAGATTGTTGCTGGTTTGGACTTCCCCAGACCTTTCTCTTCCCAGGATCAAATATGTTTAATTAATTCTAGATTATAATTATTTTACGCATGGTTGTGATACCCAAGCCGTGCATCTACGACGACGTGGGATTTATAGATTTTAAATGAGATGAGAGCTTAGAAGAGTTTAAGATTAAACTGTCATCTTCTAATAATTTAGATATGTCAAAATGGGACATAGACTCATTTTTTAACCATATTTGATGGGTTGAGTTATTATATGAACTAGTTATATTCACTATGGGTTCAGAATGGTAAAACTTATAATAATATAAGTGTTAAATAGATTCACAACTTATTTAGATCTATTTCATCTCTATGACTTTCTTTTCATTCTCTCGCCCTTACTTGATCTCACGCTCACTCACTCTTTACTCTCACTTCAGTTTGTGTATGAGTTTTTTTTTTTTTAAATGATTAAATATAGAAGTGTTTTAGCAATACATGTCGTGTCGTTCATAGGTCACTAGATTGTATTACATGAAAATATGTCAAAGCGTGTTAAATAAATCAATTTAAATCAGATCATTTTTTACCCTACCCATTATTTTGATGGGTCTGTAATAATTTAAGGTTTTGCATGGTTCAACATGCAATGTTTAACTAATTGTGGATTAAAGTCGGTTTTACGGATGGTTTACACATGCCGTGCGTCCACAATGACGTGAGATCTACAAAAATTTATAAACAGGGTGAGAGGAGTAATAGAAGAAGTTAAGGATTAAACCGTTCGTCTTGGATTATGTGTTCGTACTTAAACGAAAATGGCCAAATTGTGAGGTCAACGCGATCTTGGGGAAACACGGGAAAAGGTCGAGACCGTTGACCGGGTAACGAAACCGCGCCCCCGCTTCGTTTTTGACCCGCCGGGGGGGATCGTACGACAGCCAGCGAGACCAAACCCGCGCGTGGCCCCACTCGCTGAGCAGTCCCCCTAAGTTGAAATATTCAATTAATAAAAATATTTTTTACTTAGTTTTTTCATAATTTAATCCATGACCTCTATTTACGTTACAATTTCCTTGTATTTCGATAAATATAGGAAAAGCCATCAATTGAATTTGTGTATTTGTTGAAATGACTAACTTTGACTCGATGATCTTCATATTTTCAAATATAGGTGAAACACTTTCTTCATTCGCAATTTTAAAACTTTCTTTCACGTCACAACAGATAATTGCCACTGTGATCGCAGCCATGGCTTACCAAGCCGGCCTTAGCCCTCCCTGCGGCCTGTGGGACAACGATCAGAAAGACGACAAAGGCACCATCTTATACTACGCAGGAACATCGATACTGGCTGCAAACGATCCAGAGGGTTACCCATTGTTCTGGCTATGCAACACCGTCTCTTTTCTTGCATCCCTGAGCACGATCTTCTTGCTCATGAGTGGCTTGCCCCTGGGGAAGAAGGTTTTGATGAGGGTTCTGACGGGCACAATGTGGGTGACCATCACTTTCATGGCAATGACTTACCTCAAATCCATGATGGCCATCTCGTTCGTACACAGGGAACCTAAACATGTGAGCCCGTTCACAGAGAAATGGTACTCCAAGGATGGGGGGTCGATTACAGTGGTTATGTACTCCTTGTTTGTTTGGCTCGGCATTGTAGCCATTGTTTTTCTAGTTCACACTGTTCGATTCCTTGCATTCGTCTTCCGGAATGTGAAAGATCCGCAAAAGCTCGAGAAGTGGATATCAGGGCGTGTTAGTTGGTGCAGATCTAGGGGCAATATCAAGATCTAGTGTATTCATCTGGTGGGACAATGATTACTGCATATTCTTGATGCCTATGTTCTTTCTAACTTAATCCCTATGTCATAAGATCATTCTGAGTACCGCTACTTGTGCAAACGATTTAATGAGACTACTAAACCAAACACAGAGTCCATCTCGCATTATTCTCGAGCTCTCCTCATCAGAGATGTCTCGCCCACGTAGCCGAATCTTTCTAAAGAGAATGGGAAGGCCTGGCGAAAAGAGAATGGTAGGTAAAAGCCATTGGGCCATTCAGATTTGCCTGGTCACCATTCATTATTCTTCTTTCATGCTTCCTTCAATTCTGATAGATGTCCAAAAGCCATCTGATCAAAGCTAGTGAGCCTCTCTGTCTGATTAATTTCAACCCCATGGCACCAAACCATGATGCAGTCACACCATTTACATGAACTTGCTACACTATCTTCCCTGCCTAATCTTAAGGAAGTGATACACAGACTTCACAGAAAACAGCCCATTATTATTCACAGGCCATGCAAGCTGATCCTTCCTCAAAGGTCAGAATCGACATAGCGCTAGTTTCATATGTAATGTTCACATACCAGAACGTGCGCTTCTTCCAAAACAACATTCCAGCTCTGATATTATGACTACTTGCCAAAGGATCTTTTCTTCTTTATATAGACAAGTAGAGGAGGGACAAGGCAGAAATGCAACCTAAAATCTCATGGACCGATCTGTTGTTCCTAATCAGAAGACAAAGGATTGGTAGCGTATCATCCCAGACAAAACACAGAAAATTACTGCTCATATGCAAACTGATTACAGGGGATGGAAAAACAGAGAGATGAAAACAATTGCATAGACAGATCTTTGGTACCTTTGACTGGTGATAATCAGTCCATAACAATTGGGAAGGCAAGAGAGCTCTCAAAGGCAGGAGCCAGTACTTCCATCTGTCTTAGACGACTTCAATGTGTGGTTTCAATCAGCAAGCCCACAACTAACGCAGCTCATAAACTTCACACAACCCAGCTTGGCAAAACAAGCCTCTTTCAAGAAGTTCTGTTTCGCACCCCCAACTTAACGCAACCTGACGGTTTTGTTTGGGAGAATAATATTGGGGTTGCATATGTGTGGGTTAAGAGCCGCCAATTCCTTCCATTTAGCACCAGTTCCATGAACACGGGATGAGATGCTCCACAATGTGTCACCAGGCTGTGCCTTGGTTGTTGCTGGGGCAGTAGATTTAGAAGAAGCAGTCTTCGACTTCAGAAACGGATGCTTATTGCTCTTTCCCATTCCATTAGCAAGCAACCAACGGGAACCAGATGGTTACTGGTTTGAACTTCCCCGGACCTTTCTCTTCCCATGATCAGTCTTTAGAACAGTAACATGGACTTCAGTAATCCTGCACTGGGAAATTTATCCCCAAAAATTTGTGTGCAGATGATAAAAGTTCTTGCTTACAATCCCAGGACTCGAGGTGAACACACCAAACTCAAGTGGCCTCACTGCACTAGACATTCTTGAGCAGGTTCCCAGAGGCTCGAGAGTTCTTGAAATTGAGACATCCCTTCAAAGCTCAGGAGCTTCACTCTCCATAGACATCCAATCAGTCCCATATCACTATGATCCAGTTCTTGACCCACCACCAAGAATGACCTCCCACACCACCACCTCAAGATCACCTAAAATCTCCCCATCACTCTCCACCAAGAAAGCCCCGCCAAAGAAACGGAGTACTTTAAGGAAACCCCTATCAAAGAAACTGAGTGCTCTAAGAAGACCCCCGGTGGAAGCCGATTGGCTGAGCCAGGAGAAATTCACTAAAGGTGGTCGCTTCGCTGCTAGCGACGGTGGCGTTCCAAGCTGCGACCACGCCGCCAGGAGGCGTCTGGCAGGACGACTACAAGGTCGATGCCAACGGCAACCCAGTGAAAGAGCCGCACATGGCGGGCACCTCTATCATGGCCCACATCCAGCGGATCGCCTACGGACAGTTCATGATCTTCAACCCACTGGCCTTCCTGTCCTCCCTCAGCATCATCCTGCTCCTCTTGAGCGGGCTTCCAATAAAGCAGCGACGCTGGATGTGGACCCAGATGGTGATCACGGGGCAGGTGATCACCTACTTCATAGCGCTGCACAACATATCGCTGGCTGACACGTGGGGGATGCTGAAGGACGTGACGGACGTCTCGGTGGTGTGCTGGCTGTGCCTGATGGGAGTGGTGTTCATGGGGAATGTGGTGAGGCTATGAGTGTGGGTGCTGAGGAAGTGGGGTTACTTGAAGAAGAAAGAGAAGAAGGATTCAGATGAAGACGATGAAGACAAGCATGAGCAAGTGTGACGGTCTGTGTGACAATCGAGTAAATTGAACGGTCTTTGTTCTATGATGGCGGCAGCATGTTCAATATGTGTAAAATTTGTGATTCTGATGAGCGGGTTGATGATGGGTTTTGAGGTGCTCTGTTTTCTTCTACTTCTGTTTGATAACAGAGTATTTGTCCTAAAGAGAGGGTAAGACGGATTCTGCTAGAGAAATCTTTGGATGGTAAACGATTGAAGAGACTAATGTGGCGCTTGGAGCAATCGTGCATGATCTCCCTCTGTAATTTGTACAAAATCAGGACAATACGCGGTTATAGTTGCCGCAATTTCTTCTCTATACAATGTTGAACATGACTGTTGGACAAAGAGAGCTTCAGCCAGTTCAGCCAGGTCTGCTCAGGAACGGCTCAGTCCTCTCAACTCTGCCATCTTCACTCGGCATTGAAGTATTCTGGACTTTGGTCCTCAGTTGAGATTCAGGGTGGCTGGAAATAAATTAGTAGTGCAGGATGGGATTTCCTGCAATCATTATATAATTGTTTCCTTTGTTTGAATATTATTTGATGCTGAGATTAGAAATGTTTGTCTAGGTTTTCTATTTCCTTCCCTTCCTAGCTGCTGTTAAACATCTATCTTGCCAGAAGTTTCTGCTATGGAGGGATAAATTAAGCTGCCATCTCAAGCCTCTGTTGCACGAGACCGAACCTCAAGCAGGTTAGAGTGTATCTACTGTCTATGACTTGAGAATTCCATGTCAATTAAACTGTACAAATTCATGCACATTTGATGATTAGAAGCACGACTCTGTTTAAGCATGGTACCCTGTAACTTCTTACCGCCAGACATAATAATTTTTGCTGAAATCTCTGCTAGACTTGATTCATTAGACTATTCAAAACAATATTTCAAGCGATCGGACTAGCATGAAATGAAAGAGAGAGCCAACTCAAATGATTGTTACAGAGGATGACACTTGATGAAAGCATGAACTTATTCCACACGGAACAAAACAATTTGTTCTGTCTTTCGCCATAAAAACTGCTCAATTCTCATCCATATGGAAAATACAGCACTGTTACATCAAGGCGGTCTACCTCCAACATCAGCATCAAATAAAAACTGCAGATATAAGGGAACATTAGAACTGTAACTCTCACTACAAACTCGCTTTCTAGCCTGAGTAGCTGCTACCCAGTTGTCTGATGGATTAGTTGTAAGTCAGTTATGTGCAGACCTTGATGTCCTGTTTTTCTTTCATAGAGGTTGACAACGTTGAAGAAGATACAGTCGATGACATCGAGCCCTCTCGAACTTCACCCTAATTTTCCACTATCAAATGATTGATTTGACCAGCCATCTTCATGTTCGGGGCGACTTACTGCAGCAGTTACTATGATGAAGAGTTTTGAAGTCCATTCTTTGTCAACCCTCTCGAGCTGTTAGTCTCTGCAACAAGGTTTTCAAAAAGCGAGAGTCCTGGTTAGTGATTCCAGTGCTTTTTGTGGAAGGGCCTATTTTTCCCTGTTATTGTTATATTTTAGCTGATCGTTATGACTTATGCCTTCTTGTTCTTCCTCAGGCAAAAGCTTGCAGTGCTCATCCGGCAGCATTCAACCATCAGAACTCCTCTCCTTTGCAAAATCTCAGGTAATACAATCCTTCTGATCGTGTCCTAGTCACTAATACAATCAGTTAGTCAAGGAAAACGTGACAATTCGATGTTTGTTCTTGGAAAACCTCAATTTCTTTCCTTAGCTTCGAGATACAATGGAATAATATTTTCTCCATGAATAACGATCATATGCAGGTGGACTATATCCTGCGAGACAACCCCAGAGCCACGAGCTACATGATTGGGTACGGGAACAACTACCCAAGGCAGGTCCATCACTGGGCGACTTCCATCATGTCCATCAAGGAGGATTTGTCCTTCGTGAGCTGCTGAGGCAGTTACGCCACCTGGTTTAGCCGGAAAGCAAGCAAACCCAATCTCTTCACTAGTGCTATCATCGGTGGCCCTGATACACATGATAACTTTGCTGATCAAAGAGACAATTACAAGCAAATGGAGCCTGCTACTTACAACAACGCTCCACTCCTCGGCATATTAACCTGGTTGAGTGGTGGTCACGGCAGTTACAGTCAACTCCTTCCAGATATTCGATCTTTAATAATTGTTGTTATTTCAGACAAAAGCAATGTCTTGACATATTTCGGCATCTGATGGATGGGTTTCTATTCAATGCAGTGGTTGTTCCTGCGCCGAAAGCAGCCATGGCCAGGCCAAGTCTAGCTCCTGGTACAATTTCCTCTGCCTTCCTTTTTTTCTTTGATTAATTCTGTGATTCCATTACCTCACTCATCTGCTTTTGCCTTTTTGATTCCAGTAACAGCTTCCAACAACCTGTCCATCGAGCAGAAGCTAACGGCTTCATGGACTGCCAACAGGAGAACTTACCGCAGATGCTAGACAGTGGTGACCAACAAGTCGGACAAGATGCTGAAATATGTCAACCTGTCGATCTCCAAGCTCTACGGTCCTCTGTGGGGACTAACCAGGTCCAGCGACCCTTCCTGGATCTAATCCTTACCTTCAGGGAAGAGCCTCGGGTTTGTGTACATCCATACTTTGCCTCTAGTGGACATCTCCATTCTCAAGCTACACTCTGGCATAGGAAGATGCTCCAGCTTCATATGTAATTGCACAGTTTTTCTGGGTTTCAGGGATGTAAAGGATTGTGCAGCAATACCTAATGGATACGGCCTTGGAAAATTCTCGCTTTCTTTCTTTTCAAAAATTTTCTTCTTCACTTCATGATGTCGGAACCTGCTTCCAAGCTGAATAAGG
The DNA here is from genome assembly GCA_014182575.1 of Eucalyptus decipiens. Classification (NCBI taxonomy): domain Eukaryota; kingdom Viridiplantae; phylum Streptophyta; class Magnoliopsida; order Myrtales; family Myrtaceae; genus Eucalyptus; species Eucalyptus decipiens. The sequence goes on from CM024611.1 coordinate 53,913,903, forward strand.
GTGAAGATCGGAGGACGAAAGGAGTGAAGAGACATTATAAAACGAGTGCTATCCTCTTTCCCCTCAACTTCGCTGGTTAAAAGAGAAAGAGTCTGAGATGTGCCACAGCAAAAAATGGTTTGCTGAGAAGTGAGAAAAGAAAGGGGTTCCTTAGAGTTCGCCGGGTTCCTTTTGTTTCTTGAATTTTTTCCTTCTTGTGATGGTGTTGTTAAAAAGCTTTGCAACAATTTGTGTTTATTAGGATATAGCCTTCTACAAAACAGTTGTATCTATTCGGTTTTTGAAGAATTTAAGGTATAAAAGTTTACTTTTGCTCATTTGGAGAGAGCTCTTCCCATGTTGACTTTGTTCATGACTTTCGTGCACTTTTTACTTTCTTTTTTCATTATGCACACAGAGGATTTATATATCGGATAGTAAGGTCAGCTCGACACAATCTATTTTCATTATCTTTTCTAGTTGGAAACCACTTGTACCCCAACCTCAACATTCTCAAGTTCACCAATTGAACAAGTCTGGCATATCATCGCAAAGCAGTAAGCTCAAGTGGATTCCACCTAATGGACGGATACAGAGTATCTGTCACAGGTAGAGATTAATACAATGTTGATGTTGTAATTGTCAATCTTGGGAAAAAAAAGTTCATCATTTGAGGCATAAACAATAAACACCACAAAGCAATGACATGGAGGATCTGGAATTTTAATACCAACTAGAAGTCAGTACAATAGATTATACAAGATGAACATTGATTAGCCCAACACTGGCCATAAAGAAACATTCTCAGTTGCACAACACCTATTTACATTTTACTAGTTTGGTTTCTTCAACTCGACCATAATCACATTGATATTGTCTTGGCTATCTCGAGACATGGCCAGTTTGGCTAGCACTGCAGCAACCTTGACGGCATTACTTCCTCTTAGCTCCTCAGGGAACCTCCTCTTTATATATCTGTCCACCTCCTCACAACCTGGCAGGCAGCCTCATTAGAGAGCATCCCATAACCCATCGCTTGCTATAACGAGGATGTCATCCAACTCTGTTCTCTTGCTTACCGTGGCCTCTGGCTCAGCCATCACGTATTGCTTTAAACGATAATCTCCTGCAGCAAGTAAATGCCGCTATCAGATACAGACACCACACAATAGCACACGTACAAAAGAAAAAGCCAGTCTCCAGCTAAAACTTCTGCATGAGAGGTGTTGGTTATTGATCCCTGTTTGTAATTCACCCTCAACATTGTCTCCAGGACATGTTGAAAGGCTGAAGTTACCAATTCTAAGGTGCACTCAACAACTTGTTAACAAACTAGAATCTCAGTTATTCAATATGTTCCCTTCAAGCACAGAGGTTCAGCACCGCAATAGTACTAATGCTAACCACAAATTCGACTTACTCAGCACTTGCTGAAGTAACCAGTGCAATTGGAAACCAACATTCCATGCATAAAAGCATCGAATAAAGTCCATCATTAGCGCCATTTGATTGATAAAGTCCCACATACCCATTGACCTCAATGTAGCAAGCACGCCTAGGACACGGAATCCATTCCAATCTATGACCCTTCCTCCAGCTGCTTCCACTCTCCTTCTCACCAACCCTATTAGGTTATTCAGGGGAGTCAATAAGCCATTTTTATCGAAATCCAAGAGATTTAACTCAAGATATGATGCATGACAGGACATAACTATTTTCACTTTAGCTCAAGTAATTTAGTCTGCTACTGATCTAGCATTGGCAACTAATCGAGTATCTACTGTGACAAATGCTATAAAGATGTTGCTCAGGAAAATCTTGCCACCTTTCAAACTGTATCATTTCAATATGAAGATGACTTTACTCGCTTTCACTGGCTGAAGACCTTGTTACTGTTTCAATATCAGAAAATAGACATGTCATTGAAGAAGAGATGGTACAAAAGTATTGACAAGAGCTTTTTGCATTCATTTATCAACCTGGTAACATGCCATATTGCGACGGGGTGCCGCTAGCTATCACCCGTTTGTGGCGACTTGAAGTGATTTCAGCAGCGTTCTATCAAAGAATTGCAGAATGAACAAAGCGGGGCTGACCACAAAAGATCACAGGGACGAATTCTAGTTTACTGATCAAACCAACAGGGCAAGATGGGCTTCAGCCGTCGACCCGGCCGTACTCGTCGACGCGTCCACCCCCTTCCCTCCAACCCCCTCGTTCATCTTTCCGAACGACGCCTCCATCACCTTCCTCCACTCGCTCTCTCCATCTCCGTCGCTGCATATGCCGGCTCTCCCCTCTATCTCCTTCACCAGTAGCTCCTGCAGCCGGTCGCGGCAAGCACTCGCCAAATCAACTCATTGTTATGAGTCGCGAAACGTAGCAGATCCGAAGTCGAATCGGCGAGAGCTGGAACTTCTTATCGCTTGGAGTCTGCGACTTACAGCAACAACATTCCTCGCCGTCTTGCGCAGGGAAGCAGAGCGGAGAAGGAACACAACGACGCAAGCCGAAGAAGCAACGAGCTTTGGGGCAAGGCTGAGGAGCAACGTGCTTTGGGCCAGAGAGCGGAGATGACCCAGCCCCGCAGCAGGTTTGAATTGAGAAGGAAAGAAAGGAGGGAAGGGAAGCTGCAGCGCGGGGTTGTGGGCTATGTAGCACCAACACAGACACGTGACGCGATACGACACGACACGACACGCCGACACGTCATTTCTTAAAAATAGAGAATTTCGACACGTTCCGACACGTTATATATTAAATATATTTTTATATATAAATACATAAATAAATAATATTAATAATAGCCTAGAATTAATTTACACGAAAAATATTAAATAATATCATTCATTATTTTAATTTGTTACAATAATACACAAAACTTAGAGGAAAAAAATATTGTTTAAAGAAAAATGCTGAAATGATATTTTTAAATTTATTTATTTATCATATATAGCATTTTTTATTACTTCTTTAAGACTTTTAAAAAAAAGTAAAACAATTCTTAAAAAAAAAACTGAAAAAAATTGACCCCACGCGTGTATATTTATAGCAATTTTATTACTTCTTTTGTGTATATTTATATTTTGACCCTCAAGTATTAGAAATTTTTAAAATTAACCCCGTGCGTGTCGGAATCGCGTGTCGGAATTTTGGACTCGCGTGTCGGAGCGTGTCGAAGAGAGTTGACCACGTGTCGGATTTTCCGACACTCGTTGACCCCGTGTCGGAGCGTGTCGGGACGTGTCGGACACGTGTCGGAGTGTCGGACACGACACGAAGGCTCCCAGAGAGTGTCCGTGCTACATAGGTTGTGGGTGTTCATTCTTTGAAAGGAGGAGAGAGAAAGTGCCATTAATGCGTGCAGCACCGCAGGAAAGTACGAGGAAGAAGAGAAAATAAGATGGACAGAAGAGAGAGACCACTGGACAGGTGTTGACCCGTGAATGGATCAGACCATAAATGACTTGATGCTTCCTAGGTAAGCAATATTCTCTCTTTAATGAACTGGTAGCTTGTCGGCAATTCTTGCATCGCAGCCGTTAAATAATGAGTACGATGATCCGCGTAGCACAAACCAACGGCTAAGATTATCAATAACAAGAGTCAACTCCGCGTGAAGCTTCTGGATCATCATCCGACCTTTTCACTTTTCGACTGCATATTACAGTAGTAGTTCAAAAAAAAAAAAAAAAAACTGCATATTACAGTAACACCACTTATTAGAGGAGGAAATGATCAACCCGAGAGATTTCGAGTTCATCCACAAGCAGGGAACAATGCCATCGATCACAAGCCCGAGAAGGAGGTCGCCGTCCCCGCCATCGCATCAACAAGCTTCCTCAGCACTTGAAAGAAGCCACAGAGAGAAGAGGCTCTATGAAGCGTCGCTTGGCGGGTGCGTCGAGTCGTTAGTTCAGTTGCTGCAAGAAGACAGACTCATCCTGGCTCGGGTTCCTGTCAATTGCTTCGACGAGACTCCATTGCATGTGGCCTGTATGCAAGGTCATGTACATTTTGCCAAGGTTCTTTTGGCTCATAAAAGGGATTTGGCTATGGAGTTGGACTTGCAGGTACGTCGAAGCAAAAACCTTGATTGTGGTTGTTTGACATCCTTTTGTCAGATCAAACTGAACCCAGTCATCCTCACAAACCAGATAATCAGTGGAATCGTAACTCTTTTGATTAGGTTTTTGCAAGTTTTAGGCTTTTAGCCATGTGTAAAGTAATTTATAAACTATATTTCAATGGAATATCTTTACATAGATCAGACTATCTTACTTGTCAAATTAGATTTTGCTCATGTAATATAGCATTTTCTTTTCCAGTTTTCATGATCTTTGAGAAATCAAACCCATCATATAAAATTCAGACAGAAATCAAGTCATAGATTTTCAAGTTAATTTAGCCTAAAAGATCTTACAGACACCAGTGAATTTGAACAACACGGTCTATTTGATTTGAAAATGCGATACATATAAATCATATGAACATGTCCATCAATAAGAATGCTCCATAGCTAAGCACTTCGCTTTTGCAGGGACGTACGCCTCTTCACTGGGCATCTGCAAATGGATACGTCGAAATAGTGAGGGAATTGTTACAATCAGACCCCCTTGCATGCCTTGTCCATGACGAAGATGGGTGGACCCCACTTCATCTAGCCATGATGAAGGGCCGAAGCAACATCGTGATAGAGCTGGTGAAGGCGAGATCGGAGGCGGCTGAGCACAAGCTAAGCCACGGCCAAACCGCTCTCCATCTAGGAGCGAGTCATAATCGTTTGGAGGCTCTGAAAGTCCTGGTGGAGACTGTGAAAGATGGTGATTTGGTGAAAGCTCAAGATGATGAGGGTAATACCATTTTGCATTTGGCCGCAGCAAACAAGCAAATAGAGGTAATCCTTTTTGCTTCGAATTGCTTCGAAATTGTGACGAAATTAGATATTGCATTCCAATTGAACATTTTGTGCAAATGCGACCTCTGTGCAACTAGATCTGGTCGTCGGAGGTCGCTCCAGCGACGCGCAGAGGTCGCACGACCTCTGCACAACCAGACCTACCTCCCGCGACCTAGATCCGGGGTCGCCGAAGGTCGCGACGGCGTCGCGCGACCTCACTGGCCCAGATCCGGGGTCGCCGAAGGTCGCCGGAGGTCGCTGGAGGTCGCCGGTGGCCGCTACCCATGCTGGTCAATTTATTTTTAATTTTTCTTTTAATAATTTTTTTTTACCACAAAACTCCTTTGTAAATGTAATTCCCCAAACACCATTTTGCTCAAAGTATTTCATAAAGGCCTTTCAAAGTACAATTTGCCAAACATAGTTTGCATTTTGGAAAACACCTTTAACTCAAACTCAAAGGTCTTTGCATTTTCCTAAAGACTTTCCCCAAAAGTGATTCCCAAGATAAATTATGAGAGCTTTTGATGTGAATTTTGAATTAACTTTGCAGATAAAGTAATTCTCATATATTCATTGCTTTCTTGTTAAATTGGTGGTTTGTGCACCCACATGATCACCTCACATATTAAGGACATAGATTTAACTCTTTGCAAAAACATTTTTGAAAATAAAACGAAATGTTATCGAAAGGGCATTAGAAAAGTATTAGTGTAACCAAATCCCCGTACCAAAGTCTCTGGTTCGTAGGAGTAAAATAATTTCCATTATTTTACTTAGGTGTCTAATCAACCTACCATAAATTGATTAGTGGCGACTCCTAGATAAAATCCACTTGCATGTTAAAAACTTAAACCTAAGTCGCGAATGGACATGAGTTTGGGAGAGCTAGAGTTAAGTCTAAGCTTAAAACTTAAAAATCAATTAACCTAACCCAAATTTAGGTTGCGATACTTCCCACACACACACACATACATACATACATATATGTATCTAAATTAGTAAAATCAGTGAAATTTCTTGCACTTTTCGTTGAAAGTCTCGTCGATCTTAAATGCGTGCTGATCTTCTTGGTTCAATGAATTTGTGTTGAATACGAGTTGCATCATTGTATTATTCCACACTACTTTTCAACTCTTTACTTTTCAACATTGTGGAAGCATGCATAAATATTCTCTTTTTTTTTAGCAAGATGCATAAATATTCTTTAATCCCATGCGTTTGTGTCGCTGCTTTGCTCTTTCCAGCATGTAAATGCTATGTAAGACTCACGTTATAGCATCTTATATATGGTTAACAATCTCAACCCTTGACATTCCAACTCCAAGGCAATCTAGTGAAAGAAAAAGAGAGATCGTGTGTGGACCGAAAGCTTTAGGTGATTAACCCGAGCGATTTCGAGTTCACCCAAGCTGGGAACAATGCCATCGATCACAAGCCCAAGAAGGACGTCGCCATCCCCACCATCGCATCAACAACCTTCCTTAGCATTTGAAAGAAGACAACGAGAGAGGAGGCTCTATGAAGCGTCGCATGACGGGTGCGTCGAGTCGTTAGCTCAGTTGCTGCAAGAAGACCGACTCATCCTAGCTCGGGCTTCTGTCACTTGCTTTGACAAGACACCATTGCATGTGGCCTGCATGCTCGGTCATGTACCTTTTGCCAAGGCTCTTTTGGCTCATAGAAGGGATTTGGCTATGGAGTTGGACTTGCAGGTATGTCGAAGCAAAAACCTTGGTTGTGGTTGTTTGATATCCTTTTGTCGATAATCAAAACTCTTTTGATTAGGTTTTTGCAAGTTTTAGGCTTTTAGCCATGTGTAAATTTTATAAACTATATTTCCATGGAATATCTCTACATATATCAAACTATCTTGCTTGTCAAATTAGATTTTGCACATGTAATATAGTATTTTGTTTTCCAGTTTTCATGATCTGTGAGAAATCAAACCCATCATATGTCTCAAAAAATTAACAAAATTCAGACAAAAATCAAGTCATGGGTTTCCAAGTTAATTCAACCTAAAAGATCTTACAGACACCGGTGAATTTGAGCAGCTCGATCTATTTGATTTGAAAATACAATATATATAGATCACATGAACGTGTCCCTCAATAAGAATGCTCCATAGTCAAGCACTTTACCTTTGTAGGGACGTACGCCTCTTCACTTGGCATCTGCGAACGGATACGTCGAAATAGTGAGGGAATTGTTACAATCAAACCCCCTTTCATGCCTTGTCCATGACGAAGATGGGAGGACCCCACTCCATCTAGCCACAATGAAGGGCCAAATCAACATCGTGATAGAGCTGGTGAAGGCGAGACCGGAGGCGGCTCGAGCATAGGCTGAGCCACGGCCAAACCACTCTCCATCTGGGAGTGAGGCATAATCGTTTGGAGACTCTAAAAGTCCTGGTGGAGATGGTGAGAGATGGTGATTTGGTGAATGCTCAAGATGATGAGGGTAATACCATTTTGCATTTGGCCGCAGCAAACAAGCAAATAGAGGTAATCCTTTTTGCTTCGAATTGCTTCCAAATTGCGATGACATCAGATATCGCATTCCAATTGAACATTTCGTGAAGATAAAATCCGGTCATTCTCATTTTTCTATAGACTCAAGTTTTCTGCATTCAAACTTCAATGGATTTATCGATTGAAGAAACTTACAGGAAATATCTTTGTTTGTTGTTTCTTTTATAATTGATAAGAAGCTCATCTTTTTGTGCAGACAGTGAAATATCTGCTTCAAAGAAGTGAAGTGGATGTGAACACAATGAATAGAAATGGCTTCTCTGCTCTGGATATAGTGGAATATTTTCCGAAGGATTTCAAAGTCATTGAATTGAGAGAACTGTTAGTACATGCTGGAGCTTTGAGAGCCATAAGATTCCCTGCATCGACAACTCACCAAGCAGCTCCCTCCACCAATACTCCTCCAATAGAGGCGGTTCCGCCACCATCTTTATCGGGTGAAATCAGGAAGCAGGAGGAAGACAAACACAAGAAATGGATCAAGAAGAAGCGCGATTCTCTGATGGTAATGCTTTAGCTAGATGTCTTGGAGTATTTGCTGAAAACTTAGATCAGATTGATCATAGCTCACAGCTAATTAGTTTAAACTCTCTATTTCTTTCATGAAAAATGGATGATTCAGAAATTATTTTCCTAAAAATGATCATTTGTGTTGTTTAAAATAAATAGTTATGCTTTCTTAAAAATATTTTCTACATATGTACTAAATTGCTCATAATTAAATAGCTATGTAGAGAAAGAAGATGAGTAGTTACAATAATAGATGGCTTATGATTAAAAAAAAAAAAAAAACATGAGGGTAATATAAGAAATCTAATAATGAGAAGAGATGAAACAAGTTGATGAATATTTAAGAAAGTAATGGTACTCAAGAAAATCTAAATGTGAAGCAATTGGGTGATTTTCTTCAAATATCTATACTAATACATAAAGTAAAGAGGATTTCTAAAAGACTCAATCTTTTGTCTTCTCCAAATATTCTCAACAACTTGGAGGAGTCTGTTTGGTAACAATTTTGTTTTCAGAAACAATTTCTATTTATAAATGATTTCTTTTTTATTTTGTTCTTTGAATGAGTTTATGAGTATTTGAAGACATCTAGTAACTGTCCAAAATTTCTATTCCCAGTATTGAAATGCGTTTGGTAAGACTTTAAATTCTTTTGTGATTTAGAATTTCTTTTAATTTTTTAATAATTTTATTATATTTTTCTCTTTTTTTCCTTTTTCTTCTTCTCCTTCCTCCTCTTTGGCCGGTTGCCACCAACCAGCCAGACAAGGGTCGGCAACCTCGTCAGAGCATTGCCGATCCCCAGCAAGGCCGAGCATTGCCGGCCGAGCCTCATTGGCAGCTAGGTGAGCTCGGCCTCGCTCAGACCTTGCCAACACTAAGCAGCGTCGGGCAAGCTGCCCAGCGTTGGCGAGCCTCATCGGCGGCTAGAATATAAGTGTGTTTTATTTTCCACACGTTTAGTTATTAGATTTTGATTTTCTTTCTAACAACAATAGCAACCTTTATAAAAAGACATTCAAATTTCAAAATATCTTCATTTTTTTTTCATATATGTATATATTCATACACTTAGTTTTTTCATAATTTAATCCATGAGCTCTATTTCCGTAGAGAGCTCGCTACAATTCTCTAGTATTTACATAAATATAGGAAAAGCCATCAATTGAATTTGTGGATTTGTTGGAATGACTAACTTTGACTCAATGATCTTCAAATGTATAAATATAGTCGAAACACTATTTCTTCATTCACAATCTAAAACTTTCTTTCACGTCACGACAGATAATTGCCACCGTGATCGCAGCCATGGCTTACCAAGCCGGCATTAGCCCTCCCTGCGGCGTGTGGGACAACGATCACAAAGACAACCAAGGCAAGATCTTATACTTCGCAGGAACATCGATAATGGCTGCAAACGATCCAGAGGGTTACCTGAATGTTCTGGACATACAACACCATCTCTTTTCTTGCATCCCTTAGCACGATCTTCTTGCTCATAAGTGGCTTCCCCTTGGGGAAGAAGGTTCTGACGAGGATTCTGATGGCCACAATGTGGGTGACCATCATTTTCACGGCGCTGACTTACCTCCGGTCCATGCTGGCCTTCTTGCACGTGCACAGGAATTCTGAAGACGGAGCGGCACCCATCCCAGTGGCTGCGCTCTTCATGTTTGTTTTTCTCTGCGCTGTAGCCATTCTTTTTCTATTTCACACCGTTCGATACCTCGTGATCGTCCTCCGAAAGATCCGCAAAAGCTCAAGAAGTGGATATCAGGATGTGTGAGTTGGTGCAGATCTAGGGGCAATATCAAGATCTAGTGTACTATCTGGTGGGACAAAGGATTACTGCATAGTCTTGATGCCTATGTTCTTTCTAACTCAATCCCTATGTCATAAGATCATTCTGAGTACCGCTAGTTGTGCAAACGATTTAATGAGACTACTAAACCAAACACAGAGTCCATCTCGCATCATTCTCGAGCTCTCCTCATCAGAGATGTCTCGCCTGCATAGCCGAATCTTTCTAAAGAGAATGGGAAGGCTTGGCCACAAAGTAATCTGATCTACTCCTATGTATGCCGCAGATTACTAGGTAAAAGCAACATTGGGCCATTCTATGATTTGTCTCACACTGCTTCACCATTCTCTTTCCAATCACGCCAAACAACCGAACCCACCTTCCTCAAAAGCATCCGCATTTCTTTTATGCTTCCTTCATATTCTTCTCCAATGCCGATAGATGTCCAAAAGCCATCTGATCAAAGCTAGTGAGCCTCTCTGTCTGATTAATTTCAACCCCATGGCACCAAACCATAATGCAGTCACACCATTTACATGAACTTCCTACACTATCTTTCCTGCCTAATTTTAAGGAAGTGATACACAGATTTCACAGAAAACACTCCATTATTATTCGCAGGCCGTGCAAGCTGATCCTCCCTCAAAGGTCGGAATCGAAGCAGCGCTAGTTTCATATGTAATGTTCACATACCAGAACGTGTGCTTCTTCCAAAACAACATTCAAGCTCTGATATTATGACTTCTTGCCAAACGATCTTTTCTTCTTTATATAGACAAGTAGAGGAGGGACAAGGCAGAAATGCAACCTAAAATCTCATGGACCGATCTGTTGTTCCTAATCACAAGACAAAGGATTGGTAGCGTATCATCCCACACAAAACACAGAAAATTACTGTTCATATGCAAACTGATTACAGGGGATGGAAGAACAGAGAGATGAAAACAATTGCATAGACAGATCTTTGGTACCTTAGACTGGTGATAATCAGTCCATAACAATTGGGAAGGTAAGAGAGCTCTCAAAGGCAGGAGCCAGTACTTCCATCTGTCTTTGACTGACTTCAATGTGTGGTTTCAATCAGCAAGCCCACAACTAACGCAGCTCATAAACTTCACTCAACCCAGCTTGGCAAACCAAGCCTCTTTCAAGAAGTTCCATTTCGCATTCCCATCTTAATGCAACCTGACGGTTTTGTTTGGGAGAATAATATTGGGGTTGCGTATGTGTGGGTTAAGAGCCGCCAATTCCTTCCATTTAGCACCAGTTCCATGAACACAGGATGAGATGCTCCACAATGTGTCACCAGGCTGTGCCTTAGTTGTTGCTGGGGCAGTAGATATAGAAGAAGCAGTCTTCGACTTCAGAAACGGATGCTTATTGCTCTTTCCCATTCCATTAGCGAGCAACCAACGGGAACCAGATTGTTGCTGGTTTGAACTTCCCCGGACCTTTCTCTTCCCAGGATCAGTCTTGAGACCAGCAACATGGACTTCAGTAATCTTGCACTAGGGAATTTATCCCTAAAAATTTGTGTGCAGATGATAAAAGTTCTTGCTTACAATCCCAGGACTCGAGGTGAACACACCAAACTCAAGTGGCCTCGCAGCACTAGACATTCTTGAGCAGGGTCCCAGAGGCTCGAGAGTTCTTGAAATTGAGACATGCCTTCAAAGCTCAGGAGCTTCCCTTGATAACATTCCAAGTCAGCAATCTTATCTTTTGTATCTAATTTAAGATATTGTTGATATTATTCCTGCATTTTCTCTGCTTGCCTTAAGTGCGGATTTTCAAGAACAGGGAATCTTATGATATGTTGGGAATCTGTTATGATACTCATCCACGACTTAAACGTATCTCAATGCCTAAAACTTGGATAGGATGGCCCTTACGTAAGGATTATATTGCCCCTACATCCTCAATCATCCCTAATTTAGGGTTCTTATAATATCTTTATATATAGTTTGTACAAGAGAGATCACAATATAATATACAAAAACTACAATTTCTTTATGATGTTCCTAGTCAACAATCTTATCTTTTGTATCTAATTTAAGATATTGTTGATATTGTTCCCGTATTTTCTATGCTTGGCTTAAGCATCCTCAATCATCCCTAATTTAGGGCTCTTGTAATATCTTTATATATAATTTGTACAAGAGAGATCATAATACAATATACAAAAACTACGATTTCTTCATGATGACGTTCCTAGTCAACAATCTTATCTTTTGTATCTAATTTAAGATATTGTTGATATTGTTCCTCAATGCATCCTCAATCATCCCTAATTTAGGACTCTTGTAATATCTTTATATATAATTTGTACAAAGAGATCATAATACAGTATACAAAAACTACGTTTTCTTCGTCACTCTCCATAGACATCCAATCAGTCCCATATTACTATGATCCAGTTCTTGACCCACCACCAAGAATGACCTCCCACACCACCACCTCAAGATCACCTAAAAACTCCCCATCACTCTTCACCAAGAAAGCCCTGTCAAAGAAACGGAGTACTTTAAGGAAACCCCTATCAAAGAAACTGAGTGCTCTAAGAAGACCCGCCGTGGAAGCCGATTGGCTGAGCCAGGAGAGATTCACTAATGGTGGACGCTTCACTGCTAGCGACGGTGGCGTTCCAAGCTGCAACCACGCCGCCAGGAGGCGTCTGGCAGGATGACTACAAGGTCGATGCCTACAGCAACCCGGTGAAGGAGCCGCACATGGCGGGCACCTCTATCATGGCCCACATCCAGCGGATGGCCTACGGACAGTTCATGATCTTCAACCCACTGGCCTTCCTGTCCTCCCTCAGCATCATCCTGCTCCTCTTGAGCGGGCTTCCAATAAAGCGGCGATGCTGGATGTGGACCCAGATGGTGATCATGTGGCTAGCGATCATGGGCAGGCGATCACCTACTTCATAGCGCTGCGCAACATATCGCTGGCTGACACGCGGGGATGCTGAAGGACGTGACGGACGTGTCGGTGCTGTGCTGGCTGTGCCTGATGGGGGTGGTGTTCATGGGGAATGTGGTGAGGCTATGGGTGTGGGTGCTGAGGAAGTGGGGTTACCTGAAGAAGAAAGAGAAGAAGGATTCAGATGAAGACGATGAAGACAAGCATGAGCAAGTGTGACGGTCTGTGTGACAATCGAGTAAATTGAACGGTCTTTGTTCTATGATGGCAGCGGCATGTTCAATATGTGTAAAATTTGTGATTCCGATGAGCGGGTTGATGATGGGTTTTGAGGTGCTCTGTTTTCTTCTACTTCTGTTTGATAACAGAGTATTTGTCCTACAGAGAGGGTAAGATGGATTCTGCTAGAGAAATCTTTGGATGGTAGACGATTGAAGAGACTAATATGGCGCTTGGAGCAATCGTGCATGATCTACCTTTGGAATTTGTATAAATCGGGACAATACACGGTTATAGTTGCCGCAATTTCTTCTCTATACAATGTTGAACATGACTGTTAGACGAAGAGAGCTTCAGCCAGTTCGGCCAGGTCTGCTCAGGAACGGCTCAGTCCTCAACTCGGCCATCTTTGCTCGGCATTGAAGTATTCTGGACTTTGGTCCTCAATTGAGATTCAGGGTGGCTAGAAATAAATTAGTAGTGCAGGATGGGATTTCCTGCAATCATTATATAATTGTTTCCTTTGTTTGAATATTATTTGATACGGAGATTAGAAATGTTTGTCTAGTTTTCTATTTCCTTCCCTTCCTAGCTGCTGTTAAACATGTATCTTGCCAGACGTTTCTGCTATGGAGGGATCAATTAAGCTGCCATCTCAAGCCTCTGTTGCACAAGATCGAACCTCATGCAAGTTAGAGTGTATCTACTGTCTATGACTTGAGAATTTCATGTCAATTAAACTGTACAAATTCATGCACATTTGATGATACTCTGTTTAAGCATGGTACCCTGCAACTTCTCACCGCCAGACATAATAATTTTCGCTGAAATCTCTGCTAGACTCGATTCATTAGACTATTCAAAACAATATTTCGCGCGATCGAACTAGCATGAAATGAAAGAGAGAGCCAACTCAAATGATTGTTATAGAGGATGACACTTGATGAAAGCATCTGCACGGAACAAAACATTTTGTTCTGTCTTTCGCCATAAAAACTGCAATTCTCATTCATATGGAAAATACAGCACTACCTCCAACATCAGCATCAAATAAAAACTGCAGATATAAGGGAACATTAGAACTGTAACTCTCACTACAAACTCGGTCTCTAGCCTGAGTAGCTGCTATCCAGTTGTCTGATGGATTAGTTGCTCAACTGAGCAAATCCACTGGACATCTTTAAAGCTTGAAGCTTTCTGTCCTGCTATTGTTGTCGGTTATAGAAATCCTATCGGGTCGCTACCTTTGATCTTTTATTAGATCTTCTACAAGCTCTAAATAGTTCGTGCCAATACCCCTCCTGTCTATGGTTTTCGTTCATTGCTCATATCCTTGCTGAGGCATCAACCCAAAGGTCTTCCGTTCGACATGATCGAAACATCTCAAACGACCTCCTCTCATATTATCCTCGATTGGTTGGCAGTCCCTGCTTTTACCTATATTAATTGATTTCTAATCTTGCCATTTCTCTTGAAACTATGAAGCATTCTCAAGGTGTTGTGGGCATGATCTCCAGTTTTGTCAAATTAGATCAAAGTGTATGAAAGGATTCAGTCCTCAGTACTCCATGATGTCCAATTTTCTCGAGGTTTCGTTGAGTTTCTATAGTTCTTAGACTTACACCCTAGGGTTAACAAAGTTTTCCTTCGAAGTTCAGGTTTCTGGTTAGCTCCAGCATGGGTTTCACCTACCAACACCATATCATCTACAGAGAAAATACACCAATTGACATCATCTTGAATTTGTCTTGTCAGCATGGACGGATTCACCATGGGGCCAATGGAGGCACTTGCCCCCGTTAAGCTTCCTATAAATTGAAATGGGAACTACAATATTTTGTAATCATTTGGTGAACTTGCCCCACGAAAATACAAGTGTGTACTTATAAGTCTTGATTCAACATGGGAAGAAAGGAGATTGCAAAATATGCGAGTCATTCATTCGATTTTGCTCGCATCTTGCCTGATCCATCAAATCAATAAGGCATTTTGTGTATTCAAGGTTTACTTAACAAAGATGAGCCTCTTTGTCATAGGAAAAGCGAGTGTCGAAAGAATTAATAAAAAGGCAAATGTTAAAGAGTAAGGATATTTGTTAAATTTCATTATTTTACATCTTTTTTTTTTTGTCAGTGTTAATACGATACTTCTTTAATTTTGATCAAGTAATTCGGATAATCTCCATGTTATAAGGGTCTTGTTAATAAAATACCTCAGAGGCACTAGTTAAAACCACCAACCATAAAAAATAAAGCGTATCAGCATATGCCGAAAATTGAGCAACGCGAAATTTCGAAAAAGTCACTTACTTCAAATATACAAATTTATATTTCCATAGCAAAATTAATGAGGCCCAACAAGTACCCTAACTACATTCTTTAACATTTTCCTTTTTATTAATTATTCTAACACTTGCTTTCTATGAGAAGAGCCCATCTGAGATAAGTAAACCTTAAACCTCTCAAATACCTCATCGATACTAAGGATCAAGTAAGACGCGAACCCAAATCTCCACAATTGCGTTTTAACCGTAAGAGTCCTTATCAAGGTGTGAATATTCTTTGTGCCTATGAAAGTACGTAGATGGAAATTCCGTATTCCCTTAGTGCCTTCTAATCTTTAGCCAAACTTGTCGGACAATCACACGACACGCCATCGACCATGTAAAGGATTATCCAAACAGTACACGCAATATCGATGTCGGTGTAAGCATGAGATCCCCTTTCATCTTGTTGATTCCTCCATTCGATGTCGTATCCATCCAAATCATTAATCCGTGCGAATAAAGAGGAAGTGGATCCTTTCCCATCGGTGCAGACATCGTTTCAGCGAGTTTAAGTTATTGAAGATGGTCGGGAGTACAGGAGACAAGAAAGGAATGAGTCAATAACCGTGAAACCCCATTTGAGGTTTGGTGGCATCGCAGAACCCTTTGCATTCCCATTCAGGATGCAACGGCGATTTCCTGATGGTTTGCACTGTTAGTTCTGCTTAACAGATAAGTACATTGTTTTTGACATCAATGGTTTAGCGGTTGCCTAGTTCTTTCAACTTCACTTTATTTGAATTTCAATGCTTTATCTAAATTATAATAGAAAAGTTGGAGCGTTGCGCGCATGCCTGGATAAAATATTAACACACTCCCACGCTTAATCATAACCTTCCCACCTGAGAAAGTATATATATATAGATCTAAATTAGTAAAATCAGCAGATAAATAATTTGGTTATGGGCTTTTGACTAAATAAACAAATGGCCACTATAAAAACATACTATAAAAGCATTCTCATACCCCGCACACATGTTTTTATAGTTTCCCAAAATATCATAATTCCACTTATAGTATTGAGATGCACGTGTAAGGATATTATACAAAAGAAACCTCACGTTCATAATGTGTTGTAAAATGTAGAAGTCAATAATATTCTAATTAGTTCATAACTTATTGATTTCAATTTCTAAGTAAATGTGAGTTCAACGAGATATATTGTTGGGCTTAGGCTTAAGCTTGGACTTAGCAATCTCCCTAGGTAAAAGTTTTGGGCTTTTGTTGTGCCTCCCTAAAAGTAGTATCAGAGCTGATGATTTCAATGAAGTGGGCTCAACATGAGTGAATCGGCATATGTGAATATCTCAAGGAAAGAAACCTCGTATGTGATTCTTTATTGAGGTGACCAATAGTGTGATCTGCTGAGTTTGGTCAGACCAAGGCAATGGAGGAGTCAAGGCAAATGTTGTGATCCTACCGAGCTGGGCCAATTTAGCGATTTGAAAAGATGCTGGTGTGGAAAAATACCTAGATTGAAGGGGAGCAAGCTTGACATAGATGGCCCACACATGAAGTATGTTGAGGTGCATCTGTGAGGGTGTCATGAGAAAGAAGTCCCACATTAGGTAAACGATGTAAAGTGAAGAAGTTAAGATAATATGTTCATGAACTCAAACTTAGCATCTCCCTAAATGAATATATTAGGCTTCTGTTATGTCTCCCGATGATTAGAATCTTTTCTTGCAGAGCATATATATGTCATGTTAAAGGAGTGTGTACATGTGTCAATATATATATAAATATATTTAATATATAATTCAAACACATAAAATCTTCACTAGTGTGCCTTCGCATCCAATGAACTGAAGAAAGGCATTTAAATAAACAGATCAAAATCAGCACCAAATAAAATTTATCACATCATTCTTAAAGCCGGTACATCACATTCCATGCTATTTACCTTTCCAACGTTGCGGAAGCAGGCTGGAATGTTTCTTTAATCCCGCGCGTTCGGGTCACTTCTCTGCTTTTTCCAACATGCAAATGCTTTTACGAGACTAATGTTTTAGCTTGTATGTAATTAGCAATCTCAGCCTTTGACATTTCAACTCCAAGAAAAGTTATGTTGTTTTCGAAGGCATTCCTCAAAAGAAATAATTTAAGGGACTTGAACCATTGGGCTCGGACTCTTGTACTTATTAATGTTAAGTACTATGATCTCCTTTCTACCCCAAAACCGAAAATAATGAAATGACCTAGATAAATTTATTAAACAGTTGATTATCTTCAAATCTTGGATTTTTGCATTCCCATTTACAATTTAATAACGATCTCATGAAGCTTTACAAACGGTTGTCAAGCTTCAACGATAATTAATTTGGGTCTACATTATTGGCCTAGATGGTCTCTAGTTCTTTCAACTTCACTTTATTTAATATCAATGTTTTGATAAATAATAATGGAAAAGTTGGAAGCACTGTGCACATGCCTGGATAAAGTATAAACACACTCCCATGCTTCATCATATGCTTCACACCTGTGCAAGTATAAGTACTGCGACTATATAAGAGAGAGATATGTAGGATGAATTGAGACAAGGACAAAAAAAAAGCATATATACCACATTTTTGGTGCCTAAGTTGCAAGGATCTAAAATGGATAAAATCAGCAGATGGAAAATTGGCTATGAGATTTTGACTAAATAAACAAATATGTACAAATGGTTCGCTTGTCTATTAATGTTGATTTGCATGTGTGAGGGTTTTTGCCAAAAAAAAGTCCCAATTTGGAAATGTGGTGTAAAATAGAGCAATTAATAGTATCCTAGCCCACCTTTAACTCATTGGCTTGAGTTTTTGAAATAAGGTGGGTTCAATTGGATATGTTCACGAGCTTGAACTTGGCATTTTCCTTGGTGATCTCCCTAAAAGTAAATGTACCCAGTTTTTGTTGCAACTCACAATAACTAGACTTGTCGATCGGCGCCCAGTAGACATCTCAAGAAAAAGAATATTGGACATGACTCTCGATCGAGGTAGCGGATAATGTGTTCTTACTGACTGGGCCAAGACGATCGAAAAGGAGTCAAGGCACGGATGTTGTGATCCTGCCAAGAGGTGCACATGAGATGTCATGCGAAAAAAGTCTCACATCAAAGATGTGGTGTAAGGTGAAGCAGTTAATATTACTTTTGCTATGCCTCCCAACAATTAGAAAGGTATATCTTACATAAGCATCACATGTATCCTTTATACCATAGGATAACCTCATCAAATCAATTGAAAATAGGCATTTAAACAGGTGGACCAAATTCAATCCCAAATAAAAAATTATCACATCCAAAATTTCGTAAGCCAATCTTAGCTGACAAGAAAAGTTATATCGTTTCCGAGGACATTCCTCAAAAGATATGATCAAACAGATCAATGGGCTCGAAATCAATATTATCTCCTTTCCATCTATAAACAAAAAAGAAATCAACGATCGAAAAAACAAATTAAATAGGTAACAATCCAGCTGAAGGTACTTTGCTAAGTTCTTGTTTGTTTATCGCACATCTACAAGTCCGCGATTATTGTCCTGAAACCTTGGCCTCTTTGCATTCCCATTTGGGATATAATAGTGATTTCATGAAGCTTTCCAGTTGTTTGTCATGCTTGACAAAATAGGTAAATTGGCTTAGTGGTTGTCTAGTTCTTTCAATCTCACTTTTTTGAAAAAAGAAAATGTCAATGTGCTAACTAAATTATAATAGAAAAGTTGGAGAATTGTGTACATGCTTAGATAAAATATCAACACAGTCCCATGCTTAATCATAAGCTTCACACTGGAGAAAGTATAAGCAAGAGCGAGATGGATAAGACAAATTGATAAAAGGCAAGGAAAAAGGATATACATATATAGATATGGATCTAAAATAAATAAAATCAGCAGATGGAAAAATTGGTTATGAGCTTTTGACCAAACAAACAGACATGTACGGGTGGTGCACTAAGTGTTATGCAAAAGAATCCCACTTGAGAATGTGGTGTAAAATGGAGCATTTAATGTTTGCCTATAATTCTTTTTTGTCAAAAATTGCCTATAACTCATAGCCTTAAGTTTTAAAGAGGATGCAAATCTAACCAGATACGTCGATATGCTCAAATTTCAACTCTCTTAACAATCTCCCTGCATGATGGTATTGGGCTTCTGCCCACACCTCCTGAGAAGTGGTAGTAAATCAATGATTTAGATGGGTTGGGCTCAACATGTGGGGCTTGTCATTTGGTGAATATCTCGAGGAAATATATTTCAAATGTGACTCAAGGTGGTTCAGAAAATGTATTCTTGTTGAGCTTGGCCGAGCCAAAGCGATTGAGGAGGATCAAGGCAGATGTTGTATTCTTACCGAACTTTGCTGAGCAGAGGTGGAGATTTGAATTGAGATAATATCATTGTGAAAGAATACCTAGATTAAGGGAGAGTGGGTTTGACACAAAAGGCTCATACCTGAGAGAAAGATTTATCGAGGTGCACGTGTGAGGGTGTAATGCAAAAGAAGTCCCACATTAGCGATATGGTGTAGAGTGGAGCAGTCATTATTCTAGGGGTCTAATCAGTTATGTTGAATCTCCATAAGTAAAATATCGGACTGTCTTCCAACCATTAGAAAGGCATATCTTTCATAAGCAGCGAATGTACATCATCAAATAACAATTTTTCACATTAACAATTTTGTTGCTCACGTCATTCTTAAAGCAAGTACATCACATTCAATTTTAGTGGGAAAAAAATAGTCCGTCACGTTCAAAGTTCCAAATAATATAATTTCTATCAACGTCATAAGTTCTTTATTTATTTCTAATATGATGTAGCCCAAGATTAGCTACTCAGACGGTAGGATCAGGCGAGCGACTTACACGCACAGAAATTTAGAGTGCGCATGATAATCATTTTATTTCTATTCCAAGATTATTTTTCTATTCCAAATTTGTTCCTAAAACAAGAATCTGTTTAGTAAAACTTTTTCATTTTTCTATTTCTAAAATATATTTCTATTTTAGAAATAAGTTTAAAAAAAAATTATTTATTTACTTTTCTATTTCTGGAATAGAAATGAGAAATAAAAATTATTTTCATCTTTGTCCTTGTTATTAGTTGGTTGTTCATCCGTTGTTGCTGGCCGCCGTTCGCTACCGTTGCCGCTCTCGGCTATCATCACTGCCGCCACTCGCCGTGGGTCGCCGATCGCCGCCCGCTACTGCCAAAAGGGAGAAATTTTGTGTTGTTATTAAAATAATTTCTATTCTGAAAATATAAATTTTATGTCATTATCAAATGCATATTTTTTTCTTAGAAACTCATCCAAGAATAGAAATAGAAAAATCAATTTCTCTTCTTGAAATCAATTTCTAGCCATAATAGTTATCATTCACACCCTTAGTCATAATATCGAGCAGAAATTTCTGTTCTGCTTACTCAAGAAAATGAGCATAAATTTGTCGATTTAGATCAGAATGACCTGATTCTAAAGCTAAAGGAACGAAGACTCAAAAATCTACAACTTTCATGTTTTAAGATTTCTTAGATAAGCACTATAGCCTTGTCGATTTATTATGGAAGTGGGCGAAATGGGATTGGACATAATGAAGAAATGATAGAAACTTCAATAGTTTCTCTTCTAGGTCCCCAATGAAGTTGAAATGACATTAATTCCTTGAGATTGATGGCTGCAACTATTCAAGGATGCAGGCTTTAAAAGCTCTCAACTCTTCAAGGATGGAGTAAAAAATTCTTCTATGTTTTCAAGGGGTTTGAAGTTTTCAAGGTTCAAAGGAAATGCTCTAAGCAAATTATATTAATCAAATCCAGTCTATTTTTTATAGAGACCTAATGACCTTTTATAACACAACAAAAGAAGAGCAAAAGACTAGACTTAAACTTAGAATCTAGACATTTATGTACATAAAAGCTAGAAACATTTAGAAAACTAGGCACTATTAAATGTACATCATTTTCAATGCTTGTGGCCATCCCAAATGCCTTGATGCAAGCTTTGATGCATGAGAATTGAAAAGTTTGTTATATGAAATAGCACCCTAACTAGATGAAATAAAAAGTTGAAAAATAAGAATAATCAAGAACACATAGATTTACGTGGTTTGACGAAAATCCACCTATGTCCATGGGGGAGAGAGAGAGAGAGAGAAGAGAGAGAGAGAGAGAGAGAGAGAGAGAGAGAGAGAGAGAGAGAGAGAGAGAGAGAGAGAGAGAAGATTTCTTCTTTCTTGAGCATATTTAGATACAAGATACAATGCTGAATGAATAGATTCTCAAATCCTCACTTCCCTAATCCCAATAGGAAAGGAATTCCACCCTAAAGATCTTACCAATTTGAAACAAACTAATAAATTTTAGTGATTATCCCATAAATATTAGCAATATCATGATATATCCCAGTTGCATTGAATTTTGATGATATCCCATGGAATCCCTTGTAGATAGGTGCAAATCTAGGAAATATATTTGGAAACATATAGCCTGCAAGCTCCAAGCCTTCCTAGACTTCCCGATCAACTTTTTTGAGTCTCTAATCGATCGAAATTTCATGGAATTCAAGACAACATAAGCAAATATCCACTTTTGGGTTGAATAAACCACAATTCTCCACTCAAACCAAGAAACAAATATATTTCACTCTCCACCGTACCTTCGTAAAGGTACGCCCGCACCTAGACTGGTGCGGCCTCCATCAACTTCAATGATGAGTGAGAGATATCAAGTCCCCCTAGGATTTGAACTTTTTCGTGGTAATTGTCTTTGTGAGCATATTCATAGGATTATCTTTAGTATGGATTTTCTTCAAAGTAATGCTACCATTCTATACAAATTCTCGAATCTTGTGCTGCCGAACTTCAATGCATTTCAATCAAAAATGAAACACTTGATTCTTCACGAGACATATTGCGCTTTGGCCATTGCAAAATAGTGTAGCACTATCCTGCTTTAAACCCAACTCCATGACCAAACCTGTCAACTACATTCCATCCTTCACAACCTCAGTTGTTGCCATATACTCAGCTTTGGTTATAGACTATTCTACAATAGACTGAAGCATTGCCCTCCATGAAATAGCTCCATCTCCAAGAGTAAAGATGTATCCCGTGATGGACCTTCGCTTGTCCAAATCACCAGTAAAGTCCGAATCGACATAACTTGCTAAATCGATTAATTATCCTTTTGAATGGAACATCAAATCCATGCTAGTAATTCTAGCCAAATAATGAAAGATCCACTTAACAACTTCCTAATGCTTCTTACCCGAATTACTCATGTATCGGCTTACTAGACTCACTACATGAGCCAAATCACGATCCGCTACAAACCATAGCAAACATGAGGCTCACTATTGTGCTACTATAGGGTACTTGAGACATCTTTACAACCTCTTCATGTGAGTTAGGGCATTGTGTCTTAGATAATCTAAAGTAATTTGCTAAGGGTATACAAACCAATTTAGCTTTTCCCATGTTGAACTGCTCCAAGACCTTCTTAACATACTTCTTATTATTTATCCAAAGGTTACTTGCACGTCTATCCTGAAAGATTTCCATGCTAAGCATCCTCTTTGCAACACCAAGATCCTTCATTTCAAACTCATTGCTTAACTGAGACTTTAGGGAAAAAATGTCTCTCATTTTTCTTGTAGTAATCAACATATCATCAACATAAAGCATCAACAAAATAAGCAACTCATATTTAAAACTCTATAGTAGACACAAAAATCATGCACACTCCTCATGTAGCTAATACGAAGCATAAAAGAATCAAACCTTTTATTCCATTGCCTTGGAGATTGCTTTAAACCATAAAGTGATCTCTTGAGTAGACAAACATGATCCTCGTTCCGTTCCACCTTGAAGCCTTCAAGCTATTCCATGTAAATTTTCTCACCCAAGTCATCATGAAGGAATGTCGTCTTCGCATTTAGCTACTCGACTCAAAGTCATCCATGGCCACCATAACTAGTAAAATGTGAATTGATGTGTGTCTTATAATCAGGGTAAATATCTCATCCTAATCGATCCTCTCCTTTTGTGCATAGCCCTTTGCAATAAATTGGGCCTTGTATATATCTTGCTCTTTCTCCGTTGCTACTTCCTTTCTTCAAGAACCCATTTGCAGCCAATGACTTTCCGATCCTTAATGACTTTTCAATCCTTGGGCTTATTCACAAGTTTCCACGTCTCATTTTTTTGTAATGACTCCATCTCCTTCATCATCGCAGTCATCCACCTTCCTTTGTGATCACTTTTCAAAATTTTATGATAGGAGCTTGGATCGTCAAAACCTACGATAATTGTATCTCTCCGGTGCTTTGAGAGTACGCCTTACTCAACTCGTCGCAATGATAAAGGAACTTCTATTGTTTCTTTAACTTCCAGAGCTTCATCAGATGACTCGCCATTCTCTGCAGATTCTTTGGCTTCAAACTCTACCTTAATGATAGATTAATCACTCTCCTCTTTGGCAGTCATGTGTGGCATGCAGCTTGACTTGAACATTGCATATTCATCAAATACAACGTCCCTGCTCATTAGAACTTTCTTCTCACTTGGATCCCATAATTTGTACCCTTTCACCCCTTTCTAGTAATCGAGAAATATGCACTATTTCACTTTGAATCCAATTTCGAGCACTTTGAACTCTGCATATGTACAAAAGCAAGACAACCGAATATTCTTAAATTAGAATAATCAATAGTTTTACCAGTCCATACCTCTTAGGGGTTTTGCATTTAATTATAGTTAATGGAGATCGATTTACAAGATAACATGCCATGTAGACAGCTTCAGCCTAAAACTCCTTACTTAGTCTCGCATGTAGCCTCATGTTCCGAGCTCTCTTTAATAAGGTCCAATTTGTCCTTTTTATTATGCCATTCTATTGGGGCGTATCCAAAATCATGAAGTGACGTCTAATCCCTTCATTCTTGCAAAGCTCCATGAATTGTGTCAATTTGTACTCTCTTCCATTGTCCAATCTCAAGCACTTAAGTCCCTTCCTCATTGAAGTCTCAACTTTGACTTTCCATTCTTTAAACTTGTCAAAGACCTCACTTTTGTGTCACATCAAGTAGACCCAAACTTTCTGAGAGAAATTGTCATTGAATGTCACGAAGTATTTCTTCCCGCCTTTTGACTTTACTAGTGAAGGACCCCATACATCCATGCGTACATACTCAAGCATGCCCTTGCCCATATGATTTGCAACCTTGAATCATACTTTGCATTGTTTTCCAAACACACAAAAACTACAGAAATCTAATTTGCATGTTTTTATACCTTGGAGTGCATTCCTCTTATGAAGTTCGATCAATCCTCTTTTCCTCATATGCTTGAGGTCTATATGCCATAGATAGGTGTTATCTATCTCCGTACTAGCATATGTGGAAACAAATGCTCCACCATGCATTGTGGTTCCTATAAGCCAATCTAGGTTCCCATGCACCCATCCCTTTAGAACAACCAGAGCTCCATTGATCACCTTCAAAACTCCACCTTGAGCCGAGTACTTGCGTCCATCGAATTCAAGTGCTCCCAATGAAATTGAATTCTTCTTTAGACTTGGAACATGATGCACACCCGCTAGGGTTCTGATCATTCCATCAAACATCCTGATATCCATGGTTCCAACTCCCACAATCTTGCACGAAGTGTCATTCCCCATGAAAACTAAACCACCATTATATGCCATGTACTCATCAAAGGCTTCTTGATGAGGACTCATATGATAAGTGCATCCGAGTCCAAGATCCACGAATCTTCAAAGGTGTCCTTCCCTAACAATATGGACAAGACATCCCCATCATTGGTCTTAGTGTTGTCGGTTACACTTGCTTCATCGGAGCTCTTCTTCTTTTTCTCATTCTTTTTTTATAGATACTCTTGGTATGCCCTTTCTCATTACACCCGTAGCATCTTCCTTTAAACTTTCCCTTGGATTGCGATCGACCTTTGCGGCTCAATCCTCAATCCGTTGATCTTCCTCTTCCTTGATTGCTTTTTTCCTTCCCAAAGAGTCCATCTCTTGAAGATTTTGAACTACTTGCCTTTTTCCAAGTGTCATTTGAAATTAAGGTAGTGGTCACCTCTCCGATCTCTAGGTTTCCTTGCAATAAAGGAGCGCAGTCACCTAGTGGTCAAACAAATCTGGCAACAACACCAATAGTAGAAGTGCTATGTTTTCATCCTCGAACTTTACCTCAAGCTTGCAAGTTCACTGATCATCTAATTAAATACAATGACCTGTTCCAACAGATCTCCTTCTTCACTCATCTAAAGCGAATACAATCTCTTCTTCAAGAACAACTTATTTGTAAGAGATTTCATCGTATAGATGCTTTTGAGTTTGAGCCATATCTTTGGAGCAGATTTGATTTCCGCCACATATTGAAGGGCCTCGTCCAATAGACTCAATCAGATCATGCTGCACGCATTCTCTTCCATGTTGGCCTAGTCATCATCAGCAATGATGTCCAACTTGTTCGATCTTCCCGGAAGAACCTTTGATAAACCTTGTTGAATCATCAAATTTTTCATCCTTCTCTACCATAGTGTAAGATTATTCTTCCCGGTAAATCGTTCGATATCAAATCGAATGGTCAAACCTTTTCCAACCATCCACTCAAAAGTCACAATACAAGAACGGGGAACTTGGATTGCTCCGATACTAATTGTTGTGCAGAAGAGCACCCTAACTACATGAGATGAAAAGTTGAAAATAAGAATAATCAAGAATGCACAGATTTATATGGTTCAGTGAAAATCCACCTATGTCCATGGGAGAGAGAGAGACAATTTCTTCTTTCTTGAGCGTATTTGAATACAAGATACAATGCTGAATAAATAAATCATCAAATCCACACTTCCTTAATCCCAATAGGAAACAAATTAAACCCTAAAGATCTTATCATTATTTAAAGTAACTAATAAATCTTTAGTGATTATCCCTTAAATATTAGGGATATCATTACATATCCTAGTTACATTGAATTTGGACTATTTCCGATGAAATCCCTTGTAGATAGGTCCAAATCAAGGAAAAATATCTAGAAACATATAGCTTGCAAGCTCCAAACCTTCCTAGACTTCCCCATCAACTTTTCCAAGTCTCTAATCGATGGACATTTCTTGGAATTCAAGACAACATCAGCAGAGTCAAAGATGAGGCCTTATCAACTTTTCCAAGTCTCTAATCGAGCGAAATTTCTTGGACTTTTCGATGAAAGTCTCATTAATCTTAAATGCATGCCGATTTTCTTGGTTCAATGAATCCGTGTTGAATATGGGGTGCATCATCGTATTATTCCACACTCTTTACTTTTCAACATTGTGGAAGCATGCAAGAATCTTCTTTAATCCCACGCGTTTGTCACTGCTCTGCTCTTTCCAGCGTGTAAATGCTATGTAAGACTCACGTTATAGCATCTTATATATGGTTAACAATCTCAACCTTTGACATTCCAACTCCAAGGAAGTCTAGTGAAAGAAAAAGAGAGAACGTGTGTGGACCGAAAGCTTCAGGTGATTAGCCCGAGCGATTTGAGTTCACCCACAAGCTGGGAACAATGCCATCGATCACAAGCCCGAGAAGAAGGTCGCCACCCCCGCCATCACATCAACAAGCTTCCTTAGCATTTGAAAGAAGACACCGAGAGAGGAGGCTCTATGAAGCATTGCTTGGCAGGTGCGTCGGGTCGTTAGCTCAGTTGCTGCAAGAAGACCGACTCATCCTTGCAGAAGCCCTAAATACTATTTACACCTTTACAATATTAAAACCAAGGAGAATAATTAAAAAGAAAAAACCATTATAGGGGGAGGGTTGAGAACCGGATGTGTTCCCAATGAAACTTAATTTGGCTTGATCCGTACCGAAAAAAAAAAACCGACCTTTAATCTTCACTTTTAATAATTTGATTAATTTATATTTCCTTTTCCGTTTCAATTAGTCGGCAGGCGAAAAGGGTATTCAAGAAAAGCCACGAAAAGAAGCAAAGAAGGAAAAAAAGGAAAGAGGAGTTTGGGAAAAGGACGTAATTGAGAAAATCGCGAGCAAATCCATGGTCGCATGCCGTGCCATTTTCCACGAACGTGCTTAAGAGACTCGCGATCGAGCGCTGCGGCAACTGTCTCCCTCTCGTGGAGAATCTAGTCCACCGGAAAGCAGGAAGATCAGCACAAACAGAGAAGACCAAATGTGGAAAAAGGTGGGCAAGAAACTTCAAATCTCTCGCCAGCCCCGTTTCCACTTTGGGCTTAGGAGGGCGTAATTGCAACTTGTTTCGGATTTTATGCAGTGCTAAGCTGCAATAATTTAGGGTGATATATCGTGCATCGTATGATAGCACTCAATCGCAGTTTTGTTTTATTTTATCTATCGATTCGAATCGTAGAAAATATATAGATCTTTGCTGTGCTATTATATTATGTCTTATATAATTAAAAACAGAACGAAATACACTTGAATCCTTGACTTTGATCCTTTTCGGTTAGAGAGAGAGAGAGAGAGAGCTTGGTGCCATCCCCATGTTGGCCCAGTCATCATCGGTGATGCTGTCCGACTTGTTCAATCTTCTTTGAAGAACCTTTGATAAACTCAGTTGAACCAACCGATCCTCCATTCTTCTCCACCGTAGTGTAAAATTATTCTTCCTGCAGTGAATCATTCGATATCAAATCGAACGGTCAAACATTTTCCAGCCATCTAGTCAAAAGTCACAATACAAGAACGGAGAACTTGGATTGCTTCGATACTAATTCTTGTGTAGAAGAGCACCCTAACTAGACGAGATGAAAAGTTGAAAAACAAAAATAATCAAGAACATAGAGATTTACGTGGTTCGGCGAAAATCCAACTATGTCCACAGGAGAGAGAGACGCTTTCTTATATCTTGAGCGTATTTAGATATAAGATACAATGCTGAATAAATAGATCATCAGATCCCCACTTCCCTAATCCCAATAAGAAAGGAATTCCACCTCAAAGATCTTATCATTTTTTAAACTAACTAATAAATCTTTAGTGATTATCCCCTATATATTAGGGATATCATGACATCTCCTAGTTACATGGAATTTGGACTATTTCCCATGAAATCCCTTGTAGATAGGTCAAATCTAGGAAATATATCTAGAAACGTATAGCCTACAAGCTCCAAGCTTTCCTAGACTTCCTGATCAACTTTTCCATGTCTCTAATCGATGGAAAATTCTTGAAATTCAAGACAACATCAGCAAAGTAAAGAGGAGGCCTTATCAACTTTTCCGAGTCTCTAATCGATGGAAATTTCTTGGAATTCAAGACAACATCAGCAAAGTCAAAGAGGAGGCCCTATCAACTTTTCCAAGTCTCTAATCGAGCGAAATTTATTGGACTTTTGAATTAAAGTCTCATCGATCTTAAATGCATGCTGATCTTCTTTTGGTCCAGTGAATTCGTGTTGAATACGGGTTGCATCATCGCATTATTCCACACTCTTTACTTTTCAACATGGTGCTTTCATCCATATCCGAACACCTATATAATTGTCTAATCCCTAACAAGAAAGGAAAACCAAAATCACCTCTTCTAATCTCTAGCTCCCTTGATCACGTCTTGCTACATAATTACTGTCCAATTAGGGAATAATCATTAGGGCAGTCGGCTGCATGCACTCAAAGCGAACCCCACCATATTCGATGATCGGGATATGATTATGTGCATGCACGTGCTATCGTCGTCATTTCTTTACTATGTATACCAATTTCGAACATCAAGTTGTATATAACTAAATTCCCAATCTCGAGCTCAATTCCCTCTTTCGATCCTCATTCATTTAGATTGACAAGCTCGAGCTTAAATTCCCTCTTTCAGTCCTCATCTTCATTTGGAATAATATCAACCAAGTTTTGGTTGGCATTATCACTTCATATTATTAGCCTTCTTTTACTTTTGTTTCAAGTAGGGTCTCTACTCACACATGGACTACCGCCCTTGCAGAAGATCATATTTTTCTTTATCACGCATATCAATGAGATCTCTGTTCGAGTGCGAATTACCGCCTATGTGTAAGATCACATTGTTATTTTAATTACCGTTCACGCATGTCAGTGGAATCTCTACTCGAGTGCGGACTACCTCTCCTGCATGAGATCACATTGTTGGACTACCTCTCCTGCATGAGATCACATTGTTATTCTAATTATTTTCAATTAGTTTTATATTATGGGAAAAGTGCCAAAAAAAGTCCTAAACATTTTGTCTTTGTGTCGATTTAGTCCTAAACCTTTTTTTGGTACTGATTTAGTCCTAAACATTTTTACATTGTGCCAATTCAGTCATTTCCGACTAATTTTGGTCGGATTTTGCTAACTGGACGCCAGCTAACTGACGTGGCCTAATCGGCACTAACGTGGACAACTTTTAATAATATTTAATATTTTTAATTTTCTTTTCTTTTTTTCTTTTTTTCTTTTTTTTTTTTTTTTTTTTTTTCTCTCTTCTTCCTCCAGCTCGTCCCCAAGGTCCAAATACCGGTTGGAGGTAGAAGAGGAGAAGAAAAAAAGAAAAATAACAAAAATTCAGAAATATTAAAATATTATTAAAAATTGTTCACGTCAACACGCCAATATCCACTGTCCAACAAAATCCAACCAAAATTGGCCGAAAATGACTGAATTGGCACAACGTAAAAAGGTTTAGGACTAAATCTGCACAAAAACAAAAGGTTTATGACTTTTTTGGCACTTTTCCCTTTATATTATTTTATGATTGAAATCATAATTAGCTTAGTCTTCATCTATATTTCATTTCTTCACCTCATTTGTTTCTTATTTATTGTCTTTATCACTCATTAATTATTATATTTCATATTAGATGATTTCACACAACTAGCATTTTTTTACGATTACATTAAAGATATAAAACCTATAGAATTTTTCCACATATTAACCAATCCAAACAAACGTAAACTTTTAGATTTAAATCACAAATCACTTAACAATTTTCTATATATATTGAAATCACTCTATGTTATTTCTTATCCTTTATGGGTGTGTTTGGATGGGCATTTAGAAAGCCCATCCAACCCCCAAAGCCCTTTCACCCTAAAATAGGGTGTTTGGCAACCTCCTTGAAGGAGCTTTCAAATGAAAGTCTCCCCTTGAAAATGCTGAAAACAATTTTTTTCTTCCTAAAATACCCTCATTGATTTTTCATATTTCCGTTATTACCCTTATATATATATATATATATATATATATATATATATATATATATATTTTTTAAACGAAAAATGAGCAGCCGGTCCGGCGAAGGGCGACGGCCACCGGCAAGCTAGATCTGCGCCGGTGGCCGTCGGCCGAGGTCGCCCGAGGTCGGGCGACCTCCGGCGAGGGTCGCACGACCCGGAGGGCGCCGGCGCGGATCTAGCTCGCCGGCGACCGCACCCTTGGTCCGACGAAGGGTTTAGTTGAATTTAAAAAATAATAATAATAATAATAAAAATAATAATAATAATAATAATAATAATAATAATACCCATCAAAGCCCCTTGTGAAAGTTTTTTTAACCAAACACACATTCAACTCAAAGTACATTTGCAAAATTTTTTTACCAAACACAACTGCATTTTCTCCAAATAGCTTTGGGCTTTCAGCATTTGCATTGGACTCAAAGCCCATTGCAAATGCTGAACCAAACACAGCCTATGTTATTTCTTATCCTTATAGTTCCCCAGATCTTGAGGGCTATATGGTATTAGAGCTAAGGGGGAGATATATATATATGTAAGAATGCTCCATAACTAAGCACCTTACTTTCGCAGGGATATACGCCTCTTCACTTGGTGTCTGCAAACGGATACGCAGAAATAGCGAGGCAATTGTTACAATCGGACCCCCTTGCATGCCTTGTCCATGATGAAGATGGAAGGACCCCACTTCATCTGGCCACGATGAAGGGCCGATCCACATCGTGATAGAGCTGGTCATCATGCCTTATCCATGATGAAGATGGGAGGACCACCACTTCATCTGGCCACGATGAAGGGCCAAATCAACATCGTGATAGAACTAGTCCTCATGTAGATGCTTTCGAATTTGAGCCATACCTCTAGAGTGGATTCAATTTATGCCATGTATTGAAGGGCATCAACTGATAGGCTCAATCAGATCGCATTACACGCCCTCTCCTCCATGTCGGCCCAGTCATTGTCAGTGATGCTATCCGACTTGTTCAATCTTCCTAAAAGAACCTTTGACAAACTCAGTTGAGGACGGATTGCATCATCGTATTATTCCACACTCTTTACTTTTCAACATTGTGGAAGCATGCAAGAATCTTCTTTAATCTCACGCGTTTGTGTCGCTGCTCTGCTCTTTCCAGCATGTAAATGCTATGTAAGACTCACATTATAGCATCTTATAAATAGTTAACAGTCTCAGCCCTTGACATTCCAACTCCAAGGATGCCTAGTGAAAGAAAAAGAGAGATCGTGCGTGGACCGAAAGCTTCAGGTGATTAACCCAAGCGATTTCGAGTTCACCACAAGCTGGGAACAATGCCATTGATCACAAGCCCGAGAAGAAGGCCACCATCCCCGCCGTCGCATCAACAAGCTTCCTCAGCATCTGAAAGAAGACACCGAGAGAAGAGGCTCTATGAAGCGTCGCTTGGCGGGTGCGTCGAGTCGTTAGCTCAGTTGCTACAAGAAGACCAACTCATCCTGGCTCGGGCTTCCGTCACTTGCTTCGACGAGACACCATTGCATGTGGCCTGCATGCTCGGTCATGTACATTTTGCCAAGGCTCTTCTGGCTCATAAAAGAGATTTGGCTATGGAGCTGGACTCGCAGGTATGTCGAAGCGAAAGCCTTAGTTGTGGTTGTTTGATATCCTTTTGTCAGATCAAACTGAACCTAGTCATTCTCGCAAACCAGATAATTGGTGGAATCGCAACTGTTTTGATTAGATTTTTGAAAGTTATAGGCTTTTAGCCATGTGTAAAGTAATTTATTAACTATATTTCCATGGAATATCTCTACATAGATCAGACCATCTTGCTTGTCAAATTAGATTTTGCACATGTAATGTAGCATTTTGTTTTCCAGTTTTCATGATCTGTGAGAAATCAAACCCATCATATATCTCAAGGAAATTAACAAAATTCAAACAGAAATCAAGTCATGGATTTCCAGGTTAATTCAGCCTGAAAGATCTTACAGACACCAGTGAATTTGAGCAACTCAGTCTATTTGATTGGAAAATACAATATATATTGTTGGGAATAACGGATCCCCGAAAACCGGATTCGACACTGAATCGAACCCCTAAATCGAATGCGGAAGCGTAGCCCGGGAAAATCACGTATCACCGATCGTAAAGCACACCACGGATTCGAGCGTACCTTGTTAGCCACAGATTAAACACCAATGCCGAAGAAGAGGAAGAAATTCTGGCCTTGTTCGATCCGATGGCGCCTTGAAGGAGAGAAAACAGTGGCCTTGTACTTACTGTTTCTTGGAGAGAGAGAGAACGTTGAAAGAGAGGGAAACGTACGTTGATTTCCAACCAACGTGTTCTCTCTCTCTCTCTCTCTTCCCTTTTATACCTTCCCCCTTCCACGAGCCCTATTCCCGTGGGCCGGGCTTTTTGGGACCAGCATGGGCGAACGGGCCTTAAGCCCAATTGCTTATAAAACCATCATCTCCCACTCGCACATGGTGGTACAAAACCAACATGGGCGGACAGGCCCTACTCATCCCCATCAAAGAAAATCCATCATAGACTCTCACTTAACATGGTGGGCCGAACAGAATCCTCTTTTCCTCTCTTCAACATTCATACCGGTGAATAATCCGTGCGACCAACATACTTTGAGAGTTCATTGCTATACATCTGTTAGGAATATATAGCAGCTCATAATGGGCATCACATCCTGAGTAGATTTAGTATGCAGTACCCTAGATCGATCGATCGCATTTATATCTCTCTTGATCTCTTTTAAACAATGATATATATTGTATTCACAATTATGATTATCACAAAGACAGTCATAATTGGTTAACCGGTGAATACAAAACTACAATGTGATTCTCCAAAATCGATCTTCCTCTTTCCTTCAAACACTCAATTTCAGTTCAGCTTGCTTTTCTAGAAATGCCCCATTAGATCGAATCAAACTCATGACCATTGGCAACATCTTAAGATAGCAAACACTAAATAGAAATCTTGAAAATAAGTAAGAGTCATGAGGGGACTAAAAATTGAGGAACTCTTTTCCTCAAGAGTCTCACACGACATAAAAAGTTGAGATCAAACTTTTGCCACTCTTATTGGTCGTCTCATGAATACGTAGTATGAAATACGTATTACGGTATTAACTCATTTCCCATGGAGCGTATGTCTACACCTTTCAATACCGTACAGATGATAGTTCAGACATACCCAATGTCTAACTTGAGTTCACGTATCTACTCATTCACAAAAATTCATCGAACTCACATCGGCATCATAGACGGATAAAGTAAAATATGTGGGGTATTTTACTTTCGGACATCGTAAGAATTATGTCCTCATCTTAACACTCAATTAAGGCGACATACGTGTTTTAAGCTTGAGCTCTTAATTATCACCTAGATAATAAGCTTAAAAACAGTCTCATCTCTATTTATCACACAAGAAATGAGAGGCGATTACCCGTGTGAGTGGGCTAATCTTATATCTGTCCGACATACTTCTCTTAACTTAAAATAATGCACTGAGCATTAAGATGCATAAAGATCAAATAAAGATTCATAGGCATTAATGATGAAAACACAAATTCATCAAATTGTGAACACTTAGGGAAATTACAGTATTTAGTACATCAGTCTCTACGCAGTCCTAGAGATTTCATATAGCCACAAAAACACATCTCTAGGCATTGGCTTTGTCATAGGATCTGCTACCATTCTATTCGTAGTATATACTCTAAGTTCACATCTTTTCGTGCAATCATATCTTTGACAAGATTATACTTGGTATCTATAGGTTTGGTCTTGCCATGATATTTTGGATCTTTGGTGTACACTTTTGCTGCTTGGCTATCACAGTTAACCAATAACAAATCCGCAGCACTCCCAATAACACCTAAATGATTCAAAAAATCTCTTAAGCCAAACACCTTCTTATATATCGCTTTGATAATGCCACGAACTCAACTTATATCGTGGACAAGGCTATACACTTTTGTTTCTTACTGCTCCAACATATGGTGCAATTATTCGGTAAGAAAACAAACCCAGAGATAGATTTTCTTTCATCTATATCTCCTTCCCAATCAGTATCTAAATAGCCTTTGAGTTGCAGATCCTTTCCTTAATAACTCAGCGTATTATCAGCAATCCCCTTTAGATACCTTAGTATTCTTTTAACGGCTTTCCAATGTGCTTGACCTGGATTGGATTGGTATCTACTCACCATTCCAACTACAAAACATATGTCAGGTCTTGTACACATCATAGCGTACTTCAAGCTTCCAACAAAGACTAGCATAAGGAACATATTTCTTTTGTTCCTTCTCTTGTGGAGTCCTTGGACACGCCTATGGCTCAATCCTTCACCTTTTGTAATAGGAGTATCTATGGGTTTACAGTCTTGAAATCTTAATTCCAAGAATGTATGCAACATCACCCATGTCTTTCATCTCAAAGTTGGAAGATAACAAATTCTTCACAATATTAACAAACTCCATATTACTTCCGACAATTAGTATATCATCAACATATAATGATATGATCACAAATTGATCCTTGGATCTTTTGATATATACACAATGATCCTCATCTATCATTGTAAAATCATATGCCATTATGGCATTATGAAAACGTATATACCATTGTCTCGACGACTGCTTAAGGCCATATATCGACCTCCAAAGTCAACATACCTTTTCTTCTTGGCCTTTCACTATGAAACCAGTAGATTGTTCCATATATATTTCATCATCTCATTCTCCATTGAGGAAAGCAGTCTTTACATCCATTTGATGTAACTCAAGATCCATACTAACCACTATTGCCAGAACTATGCGAATCAAGGTAAATCTCACTACAGGAGAAAATGTATCTTGATGATCAATTCCTTCCATTTGATTATACATTTTCGCCACAAGGCGAGCCTTATGCCTTTCTATCGAGCCATCAGCCTTTCGCTTTATTTTGAGAACCCACTTGTTCCCAATAGCTTTGCGTCCTTTTGGAAGATCAACCAGGTTCCCGGATATGGTTTGACTTCATTGACTCCATTTCCTCTTTCATTGCATGAATCTATTCTTCCTTATTAGGGCAATTCAGAGCCTCATTAATATTTCTTGGCTCATCCTTATCTTGCGGAGCAATCATAAAAGTTTCCCCTTCAATGTCAAAGC
This sequence comes from Eucalyptus decipiens, assembly GCA_014182575.1. Taxonomy (NCBI): domain Eukaryota; kingdom Viridiplantae; phylum Streptophyta; class Magnoliopsida; order Myrtales; family Myrtaceae; genus Eucalyptus; species Eucalyptus decipiens. Next base: position 53,949,473 of record CM024611.1, read on the forward strand.
GTCGACGGGGAATATTTTGGCAACTTGTTCGCCGTATGGGAGATTGCACACTTAGCACATCATTCCCCATTATGCTCCCACTTGGATTAGGTAATGATGATGTCGTCTCATCATGTGATTGCAATTGAGAATGAGTTGAATTCAATTCATCACTTCTCATATTACTCCCACTTGGATGAACTCCACTAATATCATTATCTTGATCCAAGGTTTCAAATAGGGACTAATCTTCCCCTATTTCGCCCTTCTTAGGAAATTCATCCACTAAGAATGTGACATCTCGTGATTCAAATTCAGTTATACTCCCACTTTCCTGCTCACCTGTGAACACATACCCTTTCGAGTGTTCGGAGTATCTCATGAAAATACTCTTATTTCCTTTGGGACCTAATTTCCCAAACTTGTGAGAGGACTCATGAGTATAGGTAGCACAACCCCACGGCTTAAGAAAACTTAAGTCTGGTTTTCAACCTGTCCATAACTTATATGGAGTGGAAGCAACTGATTTGGAAGGCACCCGGTTAAGTATATATGCAGCAGTTAACAACGCATCACTCCAAAAAGTGATAGGTAAGTTAGCATGCGCCATCATGGACCTAACCATTTCCGGTAGGGTTCGTTTCTTCTCTCTACAACACCATTTTGTTGAGGAGTATATGGAATAGACAACTATTTTTCTATTCAATTTTCATCACTTAATTTTCTGAACTCATCGATAGATATTCTCTCGACCTCAATCGGATCTAAATACTTTTATTTTCTTGTCTAATTGATTTTCTACCAAGTTCGTAAACCTTTTGAAACAACTTATGCTTCAGATTTATGAGAAATCAAATAGACATATCCGAATCGAGTAGAATCATCTATAAAAGTGATGAAACAAACAGCCCATTGCCTTCCTCTCACATTCATTGAACCACAGACATCAGAATAGATTAAATGCAGAGGAAATTCAGCTCTTTTACCTTTTCAAATGGTTTCCTTGTCGTTTTCCCTTCTAGGCAATGCTCACATCTAGGCAAATCGACTTTTTCAATGTTGCCCAACAAGCCCTCTTTGGCTAGTCTATTCATATGTTGTTGGCCCATATGACCAAGTCTAGCATGCCACCATATTCACATCATTATCATATAAAGTAAAAGACGTGAAACAAGGGAACAAATATTGACATCACTATAGTCAATATATAGTACAATAAAACCATCTAGAAAGTGACCAAAATTATAATAGTTTGTATCAAAATACAAATCTACATCTCTATTACGGAAGTTCATATGAAAACCAAGCTTAACCAACATCAAAACAGACATTAAATTTCGACGAATCTCTGGAGCATATGGAACATCATGTAGGAACAAGGTGCGTATACCACGCATGTTCAATTGGCAGGTGCCAATCCCTTTAACTTCAACACTGAAATTATTTCCCACATAGATCCACATAGTTCCAGTTGGTATCGTCGGAATTTCACGAAGGATCCTCTATCCTTCCTTACATGGTCTGTCGTATCTGAATCTACAGTCCACAAAGGATTGGATTCAGCCAATAATACAGAACTTGGCACATAAGCAAAGTTCTCAAATGTGCAAGAGGTGTGTTACTTTTTTTTGGCTCACGACAGTCGCGAGCATAATGACCCTTTTGTCACAATTGTAACACCTCACCCTTGACATTTTCTGCACTTGAGGACGTTTTCCTCTCTTGTGTTGGTTAACTCTTGATTTCTTGCAACAATGACTTAATCCTTTGCATTCTCACATATTGAACGAATCAATACGCTTGCGCTTAGAGCACAAAGCCCTTTCTGAGTTAGAACTAGCATTGCAAATATCTATTATCGACTCAAATGCCGATAGGCAGTCCTCTACTAGCTCAAGGTGGCGCACGACATCCTCAAGATCTTCCATAATATGGTCAAGAGCTTCTAGTGCTTCTAGCTATTCCAGCACATATTGAATATTCATATTCAATATTTTACAATTGTTGTCGTTCATATCAGCAATCACATTCTTAGTTGCTGAAACCATCAATCTGAACGCATCAGACATACATGCACGAACAATTAATGCCTATCATTTATGCATCCACTTTTACATAGACCCATCATATTAATGAATAATTTCAAGTAAGGCTTCAGAATCAAAAGGTCACTACGTTTCCAATCATCCTCCAAAAATCCTAACTTTAAAACTATCATTAATATGATTGTCATATGCAAAATCAATTCTATGAAGTTACAAAAACTTCTAAAATTACCCATAGCTAATTACCCACAGCAATCAGCAGTAACAGAAAGCAGCAATATCTAACATTCAATAGAATAACAATGCTTTCACATAATACAACCATACATTACACTAAGCAATATATACAGAGAAAAATATCAACATGGAAAGAGATATTTACATCCATAAAAAAATCTCACAATTAATCTAAGAAATAATTAGGGAATGTCCCTTCTAATTTATCACCAAAACATCCGAGAAAACAAGGCACATTTGCCAACCATGGAAAAACTTTTGGAGAGCTTTCATGTCGCCACCAAGGCGCATTCACCCTACGCCATGTGGCGCTCATTCTAAGGGTTGAAGTTTTGGTTAACTCAATCCTATAGTGCTCTCTTACAAAAGCTTCCACCAGCCTCCTATAACCCGGGACCACGTTGACCTCCCATAACCGATCTAACACTGCTTGCCATTCAGGTGGAAGAGTGTTCATCAAAGCCGGCACCTTCTCAAAATCCGGCATAAGATAACCATTCCGATGATTTCTGTATCATCCGATTGACCCCGACCACATGTGATACTAAATCACCGTCATGCCACCAATAATCGCCTAATTCTTTCATCAGCCTTTTAAGTCTTGCATTTCCCTCGTCCGTTCTCGGGATTGCAGGTATCCGTGCATGACGCATCATAGTTCCCGCAACAAATGCGTAACTAAAATTGATCACTTATAATCAATAATGCACATTAGGGAAAATACATAATTTTCCAAAATTCATGCAACACATGCATAATAAAAAAAAATGGATTACATATAAACCACATAGGCATACATGAAAAAAGAAACAAATTCCTTTTTTTTCTTTTTTCTTTTTTCTTTTTTTTGGGTCAACGGTCAAAGTCAACGCTCGGTCAACGGTCAACGGTCAACGGTCAAGTCAACGGTCAACGGTCAAGCCTACAGGTCAACGGGCGCGGGTCGTCGGACCGGTCGGGCCGGTCTGGCCGCTCGCGCGGATCGACGCACGTGCCGCGCGCGTGCGCTGGCCGCACGTGCCGTGCGCGTGAGCGTGCTGACGTCACTCAGACGTCAGCCGCACGTGCGCGGCATGCGCCAGGCGATCGGGTCGGGTCGGTCGCCGTCGGGTCCAATTGCTTATAAAACCATCATATATAAATCACATGAACGTGTCCCTTAATAAGAATGCTCCATTGTCAAGCACTTTACCTTTGCAGGGACGTATGCCTCTTCACTTGGCGTCTGCGAATGGATACATCGAAATAGCGAGGGAATTGTTACAATCAAACCCCCTTGCATGCCTTGTCCATGACGAAGATGGGAGGACCCCACTCCATCTAGCCACGATGAAGGGCCGAATCAACATCGTGATAGAGCTGGTCAAGGCAAGATTGGAGGCACCCAAGTACAGGCTGAGCCACGGCAAAACAACTCTCCATCTAGGAGTGAAGCATAATCGTTTGGAGACTCTGAAAAGTTCTAGTGGAGATGGTGACAGATGGGGATTTGGTGAATGCTCAAGATGATGAGGGTAATTACCATTTTGCATTTGGCCGCTGCAAACAAGCAAATTGAGGTAATCCTTTTTGCTTTGAATTGCTTGCCATGACATCAAACATTGCATTCCAATTGAACATTTTGTGAAGATAAAATTTGGCTCATTCTCATTTTTCTGTAGACTCAAGCTTTCTACATTCAAACTTTTGTGGATATATCAATTGAAGAAACGTACAGGAAATATCTTCTTTTTTTTTTTGGTAAAGTTACAAGAAATATCTTTGTTTCTTGTTTCTTTTATAATTTATAAGAAGCCCATCTTTTTGTACAAACAATGAAATATCTGCTTCAAAGAAGTGAAGTGGATGTGAACACAGTGAATAGAAATGGCTTCTCTGCTCTGGATATAGTGGAACATTTTCCAAAGGATTTCAAAGTCATTGAATTGAGAGAACTGTTAGTTTGCATCAAGAACTCACCAAGCGGTTGTTGATAACACAAATGAGAAGAATTCAACTGTTGAAGTTGACATCATATCTAAAGCACCTCCTCCGGGTGAGGCGGTTCCACCACCATCTTTCTCGGGTGAAATTAGGAAGCAGAATAAAGATAAACACGAGAAATGGATCATGGAGAAGCGTAATTCTCTTATGGTAATGCTTTAACTAGATGTCTTGGAGTAGCATTTGCTGATAAGTTAGATCAGATTAGTCATGCTATTGCAATTAACATCATAGCTCACAGCTGGTTAATTTAAACTCTCTATTTGTTTCATAAAACATGGATGATTCAGAAAAAAAAAATTTCCTAAAACTAATCACTTATATCACTTAAAATAAATAATTATGCTTTCTCAAAAATGTTTTCTACACATTTAGTACGTGTGCTCATAATTAAATAGTTATGTACAGAAAGAAGGTGAGCAGTTATATTAATAGATGGCTTATTATTAAAAAAAAAAAAAAACTGAGGGTAACATAAGAAATCTAATATTGAGAAGAGATGAAACGAGTGGATGATTATTTAAGAAATTAATGGTAATTTAGAAATCTAAATGTGAAGCAGTTGGGTGATTTTCTTTAAATATGTGTGTTAATACATAAAGTAAAGAGGATTTTTAAGCAACTCAATCTTTTCTCTTCTCCAAATATTCTCAACTACTCATTAGATATATTTTGTATCAATGGACAAATACATATACAAGTAAGAATGCTTTATTTTCCACACATTTAGTTATTAGATTTTGATTTTCTTTCTAACAACAATAGCAACCTTTATAAAAAGAAGTTCAAATTTTGAAATATCTTCATTTTTTTTCTCATACATGTGTATATTTATACACTTAGTTTTTTCATAATTTAATCCATGACCTCTATTTCTGTAGAGAGCTTGCCACAATTTTCTTGTTTTTTGATAAATATAGGAAAAGCCATCAATTGAATTTGTGTATTTGTTGAAATGACTAACTTTGACTCGACGATCTTCGTATTTTCAAATATAGGTGAAACACTATTTCTTCATTCGCAATTTTAAAACTTTCTTTCATGTCACGACAGATAATTGCCACCGTGATCACAGCCATGGCTTACCAAGCAGGCCTTAGCCCTCCCGGCGGCTTGTGGAACGACGATCAGAAAGCAAAAGACGGCACCATCTTATACTACGCAGGAACATCGATAATGGCTGCAAACAGTCCAGAGGTTTCCCCATTTTTTGGACATGCAACACCGTCTCTTTTCTTGCATCCCTTAGCACGATCTTCTTGCTCATGAGTGGCTTGCCCTTGGGGAAGAAGGTTCTGATTTGGATTCTGATGGCCAAAATGTGGGTGACCATCAGTTCCATGGTGCTGACTTACCTTCTGTCCATGGTGGTCATCTCGTACTCGAAACGGGAATCTGGAGATAGGACGCTGATCGCAATGGCTGGCCTCCCCATGGATTTGACGTGGTCCCTAGTGGTTAATTGCTCCTTGCGTCTTTGGCTCAGCATTGTAGCCATTGTTTTTCTAGTTCACACCGTTCGATTCGATCATCCTCCGGAATGTGAAAGATCCGCAAAAGCTCAAGAAGTGGATATCAGGGTGTGTGAGTTGGTGCAGATCTAGGGGCAATATCAAGATCTAGTGTATTCATCTGGTGGGACAAAGGATTACTGCATAGTCTTGATGCCTGTGTTCTTTCTAACTCAATCCCTATGTCATAAGATCATTCTGAGTACTGCTAGTTGTGCAAACGATTTAATGAGACTACTAAACCAATCGCAGAGTCCATCTCGCATTATTCTCGAGTTCTCCTCATCAGAGATGTCTCGCCCGAATAACCAAATCTTTCTAAAGAGAATGGGAAGGCCTGGCCCCAAAGTAGTCTGATCTACAGCAACATTGGGCCATTCTATGATTTGTCTCACACAGCTTCAGCACTCTCTTTCCAATCACACCAAACAACCGAACCCAGCTACCTCAAAAGCATCCTCACTTCTTTTATGCTTACTTCATATTCTTCTCCAATGCTGATAGATGTCCAAAAGCCATCTGATCAAAGCTAGTGAGCCTCTCTGGCTGATCAATTTCAACCCCATGGCACCAAACCATGATGCAGTCACACCATTTACATGAACTTCTTACACTATCTTTGCCTGCCTAATTTTAAGGAAGTGATACACAGATTTCACAGAAAACACTACATTATTATTCGCAGGCCGTGCAAGCTGATCCTCCCTCAAAGGTTGGAATCAAAGAAGCGCTAGTTTCATATGTAATGTTCACATACCAGAACGTGTGCTTCTTCTAAAACAACATTCAAGCTCTGATATTATGACTGCTTGCCAAAGGATTTTTTCTTCTTTATATAGACAAGTAGAGGAGGGACAAGGTTGAAATGGAACCTAAAATCTCATGGACCGATCTGTTGTTCCTAATCACAAGACAAAGGATTGGTAGCATATCATCCCAAACAAAACACAAAAAATTACTGTTCATATGCAAACTGATTACAGGGGATGGAAGAACGGAGAGATGAAAACAATTGCATAGACAGATCTTTCGTACCTTAGACTGGTGATAATCAGTCCATAACAATTGGGAAAGTAGGAGAGTTCACAAAGGCAGGAGCCAGTACTTTCATCTGTCTTAGACAACCACAATGTGTGGTTTCGATCAGCAAGCCCCTAACTAACGCAGCTCATAAACTTCACTCAACCCAGCTTGGCAACCAAGCCTCTTTCAAGAAGTTCCGTTTCGCACCCCCAACTTAACGCAACCTGACAGTTTCATTTGGGAGAATAATATTGGGGTTGCGTATGTGTGGGTTAAGAGCCACCAATTCCTTCCATTTAGCACCATTTCCATGAACACGGGATGAGATGCTCCACAATGTGTCACCAGGCTGTGCCTTAGTTGTTGCTGGGGCAGTAGATTTAGAAGAAGCAGTCTTCGACTTCAGGAACGGATGCTTATTGCTCTTTCCCATTCCATTAGCGAGCAACCAACGGGAACCAGATTGTTGCTGGTTTGAGCTTCCCCAGACCTTTCTCTTCCCAGGATCAGTCTTAAGACCAGCAACATGTACTTCAGTAATCTTATACTGGGGAATTTCTTCCACCTCAGATTTCTTTTCTTCTGTCCCCTCCTTAATTTCTTCCTTCTTTTTGGACTTGGCCGACTCATCCTCTTCATCCTCATATTTTACTTCAGATACCTTGAGGTAAATCCTTGGCTTCGGTGGAACGAACACTCTCTCAACCTGAATTAGCGCAAGCATTGGTGCACCGACTGGTTCATAATTCCGCAAAGGATCCCGTAGTTGCACCATCAATGCAACTGTGAAATTATTTCCCAAAAGACCACACTTCCTACCAGAGCCTTTGCCACGCCTTCTATCCCCCTTTGACCCTCCACGTATCCAGTCCAAGGAGTTGGCATGATGAGCGGCAAGAATTTTAGAAGTTCGCTCACTAATTTGATCTTCATCATCAAGTTCACCAGAGTCCAACCTCATCCATTCATCAAGACTTAGAGATAGGCTCATCAACCCTTCATCTTTGTCGTCGCTACTTTCCTTTAGATCCAACAGCTGCAGCCCAGCAGTTCCCTCAAGACCCAGTGACCCACTGATATCCACGCCCTTGCCCCGTAGAGTTGAAACGTCTCCAATTGATTGTGCACTGATATTTGAAGGTGCATCCCCGTCTGACATGCCAGAGTGTATCCTCAACCCCTCAATTGACAGAGCTTCAATCTTATCCATAGCCAAAGGAGCCAGATCCTCTAAAGATACATATTCAGAGCCAACATCATTGCCAGCTGCATTTTGATTGTACTTACTAGACCTAGAATTGTATGATGCTTCCGTGTTTCTAATTTGCAGGGAAGTCAAATCTTGCCCCACTGCTAAACTTTCGTTCATTAGACATTGCCTGCACCAAGGTCAAAATTTTGTAGAGTTAGTATATTTTAAAAATATATATAAAAGACAAGATGTTTAAAAAAGTTGCCACAAACCTTTCAACTCCTTCAAGAGAAGGTGAGGCTTCCCATGCGACTTGTTGCATTGTCTTTCCAGTTATATCTTCCAAGGGCATTATCTTGTTTGCCTGCATGGAGAGCTTTTCAATTCCAATAGAAGCCAGACCCTGCAATATTTCCATGATACTAGAGCCCATTTCTGCGGGTACTACAACTGGACTAGAAGCCTGCATAACCAAGCTCCCACCGCTTTTGGCGTTCTTGAAAAGTGAGGAATTCATTGACCGCAAAAAGCCTCCATTTTTCGTCTGGAGATATGGCCCTAACCCCTCTCCAAGAGGCGGTAGCTCCACGAATTCTTCAGGAGGAAGATGAATTGGACTGCCAAACCCACCAGAATGGCTAGGTGGAGAAGACTGAAAAGACTTCTCATTCAAACCCCATTCACGCATCAAAGCTTCTGTCTCGAGGTCTTCCAACATTTTTGCTTTTGTTTTGTTAACATGGTTTGCCATCAGATGCTCTTCTTCAGCAGCTTGAATTAGTGACTGAAGTTCAAAATCCTCAGATGTATTCCCCCAGCCAGGCACATTAGCAGCGTCTGTGCCTTGTTCAGCAAAGTTATCATCACCTACATCAAAACCAAATAAAGAACAACCACCACCAGCTAGAGCCTCCCTCTCAAACTGCCTCAAAAGACGCTCTCGTGGAGATTCTGGCTCACTTTCTGAACTCAAGCCAAAAGGGCTGTGCTCTACTCCCAACATATCCAAGAATTCACAGGCCACGGAATCAGCAACATCATCCAAGCTAAGTGACCTCCCCATTCTGTTCATTTTATAACTCGCTCTAATGTCAAGGTCATCCTCTCGATCTTCAGGAGAATCCAGTGCAGCCACTTCTAAATCTGACACGTTACTCAAAGCCGACTCTAATTCTTTCATTAGTGATTCTTTGCTAGACAACTCACCTGCTTTGGCATGGCAGTCACGAATAACGACTTCATCTTCACGACTGCCCATTTCCTCAGCCCTGGGGGAAGCTTCAGTGCCCTCCTCAACAGGCAAAGTTAAATTGGGATCAACTTCAGGCACACCATGACTGTCTGCAGTAGAAAGATCAGCTTCCTTTGTGATAGCTTCCTCGGATATCACCTGCTCTTCAGTGGACACTTCTATACCCTGCTCAATTACAGAAAATTCATTCACCTCACACTCGTTATCACCATCTTGTTTAGCATTATCAGACATGTACTGAGAAGCTGTTTTAACAGGTTCATTTTCTTCTGTGAAAACATCGAACTCAGGTTTGTAATCGACCTTCAAATCTGACTTCTCCTCATCGAACTTATGGTATAGTGTATCGACTGAACTTGCAAGCTCCGACTTGGATACTGGCAACACCTCATGCAGGTCTTTTATATCCTCCACATAGCGAGATGGCGCATCAGATGGTTGATGAGACTGTTGATTAGACTGACTGGGAAGACTTCCACTGCGTCTTATAGAATTCCCACCATTGCCTCTACCAGATCTCACAGCCAGCTTCGAATTGTTCTCATTGAGGCTCAAAGCCCCAGGAATATTCTGTCTAAGCCCAGGTGCACTTGCATTGTCCCGGATTACTGTATACCCAAAACTAACATTCAGTGAGGCACCTTTAGCCTTTCCTGATAACCTGTAACTCGTAGTCCACTTGCCAGAACTCTTGTCCTCATCCAGCTCCTCCAAAGTAAGAGGCAGCAACCTTGTGAGGTCAACACGGTGTTTTCCCAAATCAAGTTCGGGAGAATCATGAACAGCTGCATAAAGCAAGAAATGCTTAGCCTCATACTTTGCTGAATGATGGGGTCCACTCCTGCTGCCATAAACTGAACAAGTATGCAACAAGTTCTCCTCAAATTCAGCTAATCCCTGAAAAACCTTCGCAGGCCGAGTGACCAAACCACCATCTCGCCTCTTCCAGTGCACGCACAGGTTAAGGTCATCAAAACTCGAGGGCAAGCCCTCAATGGAATGGACTAGAAGAGTAAAACAACAGTTGAACCTCCGGTTCCGGACGTGAGAAAAGGCCTTGAAGCCCTTCCAATTCCAGATGGACTTCTTCTCCTTCTGTGCCTGGTCTTCACCGCCATGCTTGACCTTCGATTTGGGGTCAGGCAAATGGGTTTTGCCAACAGACTTGGATCTACTACTGGCCGCAGAAATTAAACTCCTCGGAGGGTTCTTGTCCAAATAAAGGGCTTTGCTAATCGCTTCAATCTCCTGCAACAACTTCCCGCTGCTCGAATCCGGGTCAATCTTCTTTCCAGCCTCAGTTTTAGACAACATCATCTTCTCGCAAAACAAATACATCCACAACAGGGAATCACCAAATCAACTCCTAAGTCCATCTCAAACTAAAAAAAAACCTCGGAAACTCCCAAAAACCTTCCTGGGTTTTTCCCACCGCCTAATGAAAACGCCGACGCAATAAATCGAACCCAATTACGGCATCAAACAGGAAGAAACTTCACATGCGCCCGAAACTCAAAGTGCTCCAATATCAAAGCAAACACGAAAATCAACAGCGATTCCAATCCGATTGACAAACGAGAACCACTAGACCAAAGTACGGCTTTTCTCTATTGATTTTTCCACGCTATATCCCCACCCATTTCTCGTTTCGAAAATTCCCAATCGGATATACAGATGCCCAATGAAACAGAAAATTGAAAAAAAAAAAAAGGAAAGAGGGTTTATCATGTAACGAGCTGAAATTCAAGGGGAGAAAAGAGATGCAGAAAATCTTACAAGACAAGAGAGCTTATGATGTCTGAGAGCATACGCTTCGCCAGCTCTTTCTCTCTCTCTCTCTCTCTCTAAACTTCTCCGCCTGTCTGAATTGCCGCTTGCCCCCTGTTTCAAACCAAAACTACACCAGCACGCAGGCGCTCTCGTCAAAAGGCAGGCAGGCTTTTCTTTTTTGTGCCCCCCAATATTTGCCAAAATTGCAAATTGGCCCCCCAAATTCTTTTCTTTTCCTTTTTCTCTTCTTTCTGCTTCACAAAATGGAATTTTGAAAATGGTAGGCTCATCAATGATTCTACGCTACCCATGCGTAGGATAGTCCCATCGGGTCATGGGTTTGCTTTTTAACCCCTTGCAAATTGATAAGGATTAGTTGAATTTCTCGATCGTTGAATCAAAACCCCCGGAGTTCTGGTAATGAGCTGGATTCAGGGTTTAATTAGAAGATATCTAGAAATTCTTAGCCCAATTAAGCACACGACTAAAATACAATTACCCTTATAAAGTAGGCTGAAATACACATGTATTCTTGTTGTATTAATAGTCATGGATTTCGAGTTATTCAAGAAAAGTTTGAGATCTCAATTTGACGATTTGTCTCCATTAGAGATGGATCCGACCTTGATATAAGATCGATTGAGTTAAAAGGTATTAAAATTGGTCAGCTTTCCCAAAGTCGTCACGTTGTCCTTCGTGCAATTGAGGCACTCGATTTTATTACATTTTGGGAGAGGGCCCTCCTTTCTTTTGGTGACTCGATCCTAGACCCAAGAAAATTCGTCTTAAAGAATGGAATTTGGGTTCTAGCAAAGGAAAAGAATGAAAAGAAATGGAAAAAGGAAAAAAAAAACAAAATTATCACATAATTGTCTTTCTATGTTAGCTGCACGTTATTATATCTCTATTCATTCCCATCATATCAAAATCATCCAATAATCCCAAGACAAATAAAACAAGATATGCTTGGCCCAAAGGTGGAGGAATTCGAATTCGAATTTGAATTTTTTCTATGTATATAGTGTTTACTAAAAGCAAACCATTAACAGTTTCCAGGCCAGCTCTGAGCCCACTTCTCATTAGAACCTCCAAAGATCAGGAAAGGACTAGAGTAAGCTTGCAAGGAAAAAAATTAAAAAATAGACAATAACACAAATAGTCCCTATATTTTTACTCGATGTGTAATGATCTTTGAATTTTTAATATGTCATTATGTTTTTTAGACTTTTGGTATATGTTTAACTTAATTCCTGAGCCCTATGAAAATATTTAATTTTGTCTCTAAAGTTGAATTAATAGAATAATGGTAATGAATACTAAGTTAAATATGTACTAAAAATTCAAGACCACTTTGAATAAATTGAAAATTTAGATATCACATTACACATTAAACCAAAATTCGGAGATCATTTATGTTATTTTTCTTTAAAAGTTATTTTAAAGGGCAAAAGAAAGAATTGTCACGGAAAAATGGCAATAAATGCAATCAAACAAAAAAATTAGATCCTTTATGTGCCTTTCCTTCCAAGGGGTGGGTGCCTTAAAGTGGGCGTTGAAGGAGTAGCTGAGTTGTCTCCTTTGGTCCTTGGAAAATACTTTGCTTGCATGGAACATGCAGCACATCGTGCATTGTGAATGTTGACCAACTAATACTTTTATATCCTTCAAATTATTTATTAAAAAAAAAAAAAAAAAAAAAGGAACTAGTCAATTGGTCATTACTTAGCATTTAAGGGGACTATAATTGACCAGCAAGAAAATATTTGCCTTATCTTACATGTTGGCTAAATAATGATTCTGACAAGTATATGTGATTAAGGTGCTAACCTCGCATGCTGACCCATGATCAAGAGCGACAGAACGCTTGTAGTTGGATTATCAGATTGATGTTCCTGTTCTCATATTTAACCTCGGTAGACACCGTGAACATTATTGAATCGGACATATTGAGGAATATACATGTGTACTATCAAGCTATTGAATCGGACATATTGAGGAATATACATGTGTACTATCAAGCTGCTTGTTTGCGATTAGCTTTTTAAGAGAATCGATTTCTTTATAGCATGCATATTAAGCGTGGGGCCTCAAACTTGAATCAAAACATCTCCATTATATTGTGCTTGTTTTCTTGCCTCAAATCATCTTTTTAATATTGTTACTCGTTCATTTCGGCTGTGTTTGGGAACTGCATTTTCAAGGGTCCTTGGAGGGCTAAAGGTCTTTGGGGCAAGGAAAGAGTGTTTGGGAAGATTTTTTTTACTTGCATTTGGGGAAGGCTTGCCTTCCCAAGGCTAAAAGCCCAAGGCAGGTTGGGGGTTGCCTTGGGCATTCAGCCTTCTCGGAAGGCTGATGGAGAGTAAGATAAAAAAATTTCTTCCATAAATGTCCTCGTTAACATTTCGTTTTTCTGGTTTTGTCATCGTAACTATTCATCTTCTTCTTCGTGGAGGTTGGCTGTGACATCCCGATTTTCCAATTCTGGTTTCAATTAAATAAGTCGGGCATTTCATCTTCGCGTCTATAGCTTTCTTCTCTGAGTTGGCCACTCACGAGATAATTAGTCTATCAGGTGAAGCCGTTAAGGAATCTAAACGCAATAGACTGAATTCGACCAGAAACGATCGCTCGACCGTACTAATCTGCAAGGGTCATTACGGTACGGATCGATTAGAGACCGGAGATAGGTCGATTCAACGAACCATGTAATTCAAGTGTGGGTGATTCCACCTAATTGCACAATTCTTGTTGATCGGCACTAGACCGATTTCTCTATCGTTTTGGTACCCCGTGTCCGTATTTGAAACCTCGAGATTTCTACGACAATCGAGAGTCGCCAATGTGTCGAAGATGTACTTTGTGGCTTGAAAATAATCAACCACAGTCAATTGCACGAAAATTCCTAAAAGCTACCCGGTAGATTATGACGCACTAAAGTCGCGCCGGATTGAATTTAACCGTGAAATTGAACCCGATTGGCGAAATTGGAAGTTTTGTCAAGTCACACCATTTTAGGAATATCGACTCATCTCCGGAAGATTTTTCTACAAACCGATATTTTTGGCGTAAAAGCAAAGTAAGGCCGTTTTGTTCGAGATTGTCGGAGGAGTCGTTTTGATTGAATCTTCGGGATGCAAGTGGGATCATTTGATGGGAAAAAGTCATGAGACGGACGAGGATACCTTGATGGATTTAATTGGGCTTCAAATGGATGTGTTTGGTTGAGAATTGGATGAAATTGATTGAGATTGAAGAGGAAATGTAACAAATTCGTATGCCATGGGAGAGCTATTTTGCACCTATTGGCAAGGTTGTGGAGGAAGCTTGAGGAGAGAGAGTGGCTGGGCATGTGATGTCATGGTGGGGGCAAAGCCAATGAGAAGATGGCAGTGTTGAGCTCCTGAGAGAGCCCAAGGAGACCCCACTCTTAAGCAGCTTCTTCTCTAAGGCTTTCTCCATTGTTGTTGAAGGAGAGAAGCTCAGCAAAAACCAGAGGAACCGAGCAGCACCAGCCCCTCCATCGTCGCACGCCCGGAAGGCCATCGTCGGCCGTTTTCCTCCCTTGTTTTCCCCTCGTTCCAGTTTCTGCTCCAGCCGACCTTTCGTCAAAGATCCGAGTAAAAAGTTAACTTCCCGGTTGAATCAGAAAACGAGCCACCCATCTCCGTGAAGAAGACATCCAGCCCGTTCCGGAGCATCCCACCGCTTGCCGGAACGATTCTCCGGCTGTCCCGAAATCCTGAGAGAAGCTGCCGCTCGCCGGACCGTCTGGACTCGCCCGGTTCCGCTTGTTTCGGGTTTTCTTGCTGTTTCGCCCCTTTCCGACCCCTCCTTTGCCCATCCCAACCTCCTACAAGATCCCCAAGACCCTCGGGAGCCATTGGTTGCCAACCACCCGCTCGCCGGAGCTCCGATCAGCCCGTTTTCGCCATTGAAGTTGCTGGTTTCTTCTCTGCAGTTCAGCCCAGATCAGAAGCAGAAAACCAGAAAGCCGAGAGGTCTTCGAGGCCCGTTTTCAGTGTCTTCCCGGCCTCCGTTGGTGTCGCCGCTTTGGGGTTTATCGACCGCCTTGGTGTCGTGGTCGCCGTGAACTCACCGGCGCGCAAAACCGGTGAGTTTATCCTCTAATTCTTGCTTAGTGAGTTAATGACGCTTAAGGGGTGTTTAGATTAGTCTAATTAGGTTTAGGTGGTTAGATTAGATTATTTTAATGTAAATTAAAATAGTTGTATGATTAGCTTAATGGATGTTTAATTAGGGCTAATTGTATGTTTAAATTAGTGTAATCTAGTTTAAGCCCTAATTAATTATTTTTAATTAAATAATTATTTCGAATTTATAAATATTATTTTATTAAATTATATTATTATAAAATAATATTTAATTATTTAATTTTCGGAATTAAATTTAATTATTTAATAATTTCGAAAATTATGCTTGGGATGGCCGGTCGTTAAATTTCGAGCTGATCGTAGCGGTGCGGTCGGTTTGTATTAATTGTATGTTTAAATTTAGAAATTGAGTGATTGATGATTATGGTCAATTATTCCAAAAGTGTGGAATTGAGTGATATTGATGAAGTTTTGGTATTTAACTTGAAAATACCCGGTGTTGGCTTTTGGCACCGTAATTGGTTGGTAGGTTCGGTTTGTATCGATTGATTGAATGTATGTTTATGTGGGGATTTATCCCAAAGTTGATTAGTGTTGGTTTTTGATGGAAAAATGACTGTGAGAGGTTGTGAGTTGAACCTAGAAAGCCATCAAATCTAAATTATGCCGAAAAGTGGGGCCGTAATGCCACTACATATAACATTGCCGAGTGGGGCCGTAATGCCACTACATATGTATTCTTAGTGGGGCCGTAATGCCACTACATATTACATTGCCGAGTGGGCCGTAATGCCACTACATATAGACTTGCCTGTAAGGCCGTGATTGAGAGTCGAGAATGAATAGTCAGAATGACCGTGTGATATTTCGATGACATGTAATCGACTAAGTCGATTGATCGCTGAATCGATCCGAGTAATTGAATTGTTTGGATGATGTGGTTGTCAATATTTATTGATTAAACTGACGTGCAGGAAGGAATTGAGGCGAGGTAAGTCCCCTGTCCTATTTGTGTGGCTAGAGCGCCCTGAGACGTATTTTCTTCCTAATTGAGTTTTAGAGGGTAGGACTCGCCGAGACATTGTCTCATCCCGCTTGGGGAAAATATTTCAGGTCTCTAGATGAGGGTCGTGGAGGACCGGAAGTCTTGGAGTTCGAAAGGTGGAGATCGAAGAATCGGCGAACGTGTCGACAAGTTGGTCCTAGGACAGCTCCTAGTTGTTGAGCCTGTCTATTTTGTAGACAATCCAGTGTTGTATATAAACCTATGTGTTTATAGAAAGCTTGTTTGGTTGTGATTGATTGCCTGCTTTTCTATCCCAAGTTAAATGTTGTCGGGAGATTTGTTTCGCTTCCGCATGTGTAATTAAATGAATGGGTCGGCGACACGTCCTGGGAAGTCGCATTTGTATCGACCAGAGTGGGATGTTGGCGCGCTCGGAGGATCGGGGCGTGACATTGGCCGGCGAAGTTGCACCGAGCTATGAGGGGCCGGCGACGAGCTGGACAGAGGCGGCAAGAGGCCGGTGTGTCACGGCGACCGTCGGTAACCAGTCGCGTGACCTCGGCGACCCCTCGCGAGTCACGTCGCCGGGACCGCTGCAACCCCCGGCAACCACCCAGATCTGGGTCGCAGCAAGGTCGCGCGACCGCTACAACCTCGGCGACACTGCGACCCCCGGCAGATCTGGGTCACCGGAGGTCTCCGCGACCTAGATCTGGGCCGTGCGACCTCCGGCAACCCAAATCACGCGCAAATCTGGGTCCCCAGAGGTCGCCGCGACCCAGATCTGGGGCGACCTCCGGCGACCCAAATCGAGTGATCGGGATCGCGCGATCTGGTCGCAATCGAGGACGCCGCAACCAGATCGAGCGGCCCCAAAGAACCTCCGCATGGAGGTCGCAGGGCGATCTAGGTCGCGGCGACCCTCGCCGGAAGGTCGCGCGACCCGCCGCGCCGCGACCTCCATGCGGAGGTCGCCGGGGCCGCTTGATCTGGTTGCGGCGACCCTCGCCGACCGCCTGCCTCTTGCCGGACTGCCTGCTCCACGCCGGACCCTCGCCGGACAGCTTGCCCCTCACCAGCAGTAACCAGCCAATTTTTTTCTTTATTTTTTAATGACAAAAGTCTTTTACACAGTTAATTTGTCCAAACACTATTTAGCTCAAACATACTTTATAATGGACTTTTACAAATACGATTTACCAAACACAATTTGCATTCCCAAAATCCCCTTTAGCTCAAAGGTCCTTACATTTTCTCAAAGACTTTCTCCAAAAGTCTTCCCAAACGCACCCTTCTTATGCGAGGCTAAGTCAATCTGCACCTGTGGGGAGAGGAAAAGTAGGTGATATACACATTAACATTATGTTGACGACTTCCTAACGAGGGAATATTTCAAAAAGTCAATGTGGTCATGAATTTTTTAATTATGTCAATTTAGTTATATATCTTTTAATAATTTATCAATGTATTCATTTCGGTAAATTTTGATCAAAAATTGCTCATGTGGACTCTAATCAGCCTAGTATAGCCAATGCTAAGTTGATGATTTTGGAAATTTTTCAAAAAAAAAAAAATTGAATTTTTCTTCACTGACCATCACCTAAGACTACCCATTGGTGAAAAGAAAAGTGAAAAACAAAAATGAAAAGAAAGAAGAAAAATTTTTAAAAACCAAAAACACCACTACCTATACTCCATAGGCCGATCGGAACCTACTTTAGCAATTTTCAACCGATTTATATTGATAAATTGTCAAAATATTTAGAATTAAATCGGTACAATTGAAAAAAAAAATTATTGAATTGAACACCGTACGGTAAGTTTTGGATTTTTCATATGATTTTCCGTCCTAACATCAAATCTTTTAGAAAAAGTAAGGATCCTACCTACCAATTCCTAATTATCTATCTAGATGCCAATCTATAGACGTACAGATGTGCCAGAGGGATATAGGCTAAGAATAATAGGAATAACTTACCAACCTTCGATTCGAAAACCTAACTATTCGTGTTTATCTACATAGCTACCAGTCTCTAGATGGATAGATGTGCCGGAGGGATAAAAGTCAGGATTAATAGGAATAACTCACCAACCTTCGATTCGAAATCCTTTTGGATATTCCCTCCGAAAATTACGTGGCGGTCGCTCCTTACCACTGAAAAGTTGCTCCATATCATGAACGCGAAAAGTAAGAGGATTTAATTTGAAGGGATAAATAAAAAAAAAAGTGGACTTTATTTAAATTGCGTAAACTAAGGATCAAGGAGAATAATCTTTAGATTCTTAAATATTTCGAACGATTTTTCAATTTTTTGATATCGTGTCCAGAATTTCAAAAATTGCGACACACAATGACAGCTAAGATAGGTAAATGGGAAATCAAAGGGAAATTCGTCAATCTATTCACATGACTTTCGCTAATCAATTGTCATCAAAGAACCTTTTTTCAATGTCCTTTTCAATGGGCACTGGTATGCTTATAGAATGATAAAGCTCCACCAATTATTTATGTGTAGTCCCAAAATTTGGAAATTGTGCTTTAAAGCACGAAAAAATTCAAATTAGTACACTAATGATAAACTTATCTTAAACTAATTTTTGAGTCACAAAAAACCTTAAATTTGTATATTTATAACAAATGTATCCTAAATTAATATGAATTTTCACATAAACATATTGTCAATATTGACATGTGTCATTCAGCTTTGTAATTTTAAGATAAAATTAAATGAAAGTTAACCGAAGGTAAACATATTAAGAGTACATTAATTTAAAGTTTCTATTGACCCAAAATTTAATTTAAAAATAAATTTATTATAAACATATTAATTTAATTTTTTTTTTTAAAGGTATATAGTCTTTTTCACGTGGCTCCATATCGAGAGATGCCAAAAGTATAATTCGAAAATTCAGCGAAATTTCTCCCACGTGACTAGCAACGTGTGATGGATCTCAGCACGCTCCTTGGTTGGTGGGGACACGTGGAAATTTAAAAAAAAAAATGGTCCTGTCCCTTTTCGATTATCACATGCCGTGCCAAAACACATATGCCAACGTGCATTAACATTTTTAAAACTAGTGTTTTTTTTTCTTTTTCTAATCTATTATTTTTAATTATTATTACTGCTAAGACAAGCTAATGGCCTCACCCACCAATATTCAAACCGACAGCATGTCGGTCAACCTCATATTTTTACAACGACCTCTATTGTTTTAAGGTTTCCCGTTGCTTCGTCGAAATTGCTCGCGTGATAACGGCGGCTTTATATAAGATGACTGATGTTGATTTGAAAAATTTTAATTTTTTTTTTTAATTTTATTTTTTTTTCTTTTTCTTCTCTTTTTGTCAATTGCCAACGATTGACTGCCCACTAGTCAAAAGTTAAGGCCAATGAGGATCGACTTTACTATGCCCCACCCAGGTGAGGCCCAATGAGAATCATCCTCACCAAATTTGTCGAGGCTGACCCTCAACCTCACCCATGCGAGACCCAACAAGGCCAACAATCACCCAGGCGACACCTGGCGAAGCTATCTTGACCTGGGCAAAGGTCAATCTCGTCATAACTAGTGAGGGGAGCCCTCGTTAGTGCTTGCCCTCGCACAAGAGTGACTCTTGCCCAGGCAAGGCCAACCCTTGTCTACCATGGCCTACAATTGAGCATTGGCCAAAAAAAGAGGGGGAAAGAACAAAAAGGAAGGATTAAAGAAAAACATGTATATCCATGTCAATGCTAATCATGCCACATAAGATGGTTGGTGTACATGTCAACAATATTCGGGCTAATTTGGTCAAATAAATTGATTGGTACAAATGCAAAAATTTAGGACTAAATTAATTCAATTGAAATATTATAATATATTTAAGACCCTTTTTTATACTTTTTCCCAGGATCTAGAAATAGAAAGAACCCGATTCCATACATTTTTTGGCCCACACGTGAAAATATTTATATCGACATGTGAAATTATGACAAAAATAATAAATAAATAAGCAAAGAAATCAAAGAAGGCATAATTATGGAGCGGAGCTTAAAATTGATTCATCATGTCTAGTTGTGGAGATGAAAACTATCGAATAAGCCCGTCCAAAAGCTTGTATTAAACAAGCGTGTGGACTTGAATTTTATTGGCATCAAAAGTAAACGGACCTCTTTCCAATTTCTATTTTAGTGCAAGCATGCCAAATTATGTGGACCCGCTTCTTGTTAGATTAAAAATGGATCCCTAAGCACTCGACTTTATCTAATGTAAATGTAGTAATCATAAAAGAAAATAAACATATGCAACCATTTGATTCCATTCCTTCGGTCCAACCTAAGGACCTTAAACAAAGGCCCCTTAAAGTCCCCCTAAAGTTACAGGGGGTTTGACCGCAGGGGCTCTCCCGCCACAACCCAAGTCAAAAGACTTGGGGGGATCCCCCTTGGAGGTTGGCTCTACTTCCCCGACCTCTCGATGACTGCTGGGCGAGTATCTTACCGATGAATAGACCAGGCCGAAAATGTAAATATAGTAATCATAAAAGAAAATAAACATACGCAACCATTTGATTCCATTCCTTAAAATGCAACACTGTGCATACCGGTGGGCGTGCAAGTTCCGGGGGCAAGATATTTGGGCTACTCTAGAACCTACCTAATGATTGCCGGTTACAGGTTCTTGGAATCTAGTCTAGGTTCTTGGAACCATCATGGAACTTGTCGTTTTGGGAAATCTCAGGATATACCGCATTACCCTGCATTTTTTCCAAAAGAATTTTTTAATGAATAAAGTATTATCGCAGTTCTAATCATTAACATATTGAACATTACATGTTCATGTCTAATGATAACATAACATAGCCCTAAAACGATGCTAACAATGAGAGTGAGAAAACAAACCAGGGCATCAATTTATGCTCGTCATTCAAAACACGACCTTACCGGGAGCATGCACTAGAATTCATCATCGTTAATGTAATTATGAAATTTTAGATGGGAGATTAAATAAGACTTTTACATTTATAACCTCCATATCATTAAATAATTAAGTGTCAATGAATTATGAAATTTTATGAGGAATGTGTTCATCGGTTTCGAAAATTTGGAAAATCAGAACCAACGTTGCCTACCTATTCCGAAACCTACTTGACGCTGTCGATTTTGTAGGGTCTGCTGGTTCTTCTAGATAACCCTAATTCTAGTGGGCGAAACTCGTGATGAAATCAAAAGCAAGGTCCTGCTCGTTATTATCATTGATATGGACAAGTTTTTTTTTTTTTTTTCTGAGCTACGATATGGACAGGTTGATTCATGCATTTGGTAACTTTCATTTCAGCGTCACCTTCACCACTGTCAACACGTTTCCCCGTGTATTAGGTCTTGCTACTGATAACCTTGAAGCACTTTTGCTATTCAAATTTTGTGACTTGAGATGTTACGGGAGTATGTGACAAACAAAATTTATATTTTAAAAAAAAATTATATTTCAAATTTATTTTTAAAATATAAAATTTGTTTGATAAAAAAACTTTATTTTTTTTTTTTCGGATAGATTTCTATTCTAAAATTAGGTTTGAATAGAAATCAAAATAAAAATTGTTCCAAAATAAGAAATAAAAACTCTTCTCATCACTCGCCATCTTTACTGGTCAACCACCCTTCCGCCACGCATCAGCCATCCGCAGACGTCCACCGCCACCCCTGAGATTGAGAAATTTTGTGTTGTTATCATCCAAAAATAAAAAATTTGCGTTGCTATCAAACATGAACTTTTACTCGAAAACTCATCTAGAAATAAAAATAGAAAAATCTATTTCTCTTTCAAAATTTTATCATTCGCACCATAAATGTTCCACGGATACAACCAGGGAAAATTTTTTAAAAAAATAAAAACTAAATTATACTCATTGTGATATATGTACACTGATCTTTTTTTGTAATGTCAAAAATCTCAAACTATGTCCACTATGATACATTTATCCTAAATTTCTTTCTTGTGGTATAAAAACCTCCAAACACGTATTTGTGTGACATATTTACCATTCATTAAAATTTTGTTAGATGATTTTTTATTCAAAATAATTTTGCTTTTATTTCACTAAAGTCATGTGAGTGCCAAGTCAACATTGTTTGTTTTTTGGCATCCGTATATAGGTAGATTTTCAATAGTTATTGTTGATTATGTCACATCGGTACAAGTTTGAAATTTTTATATCACCGAAGAAGACTTAGGGTAAATGATTCACTAGTGAGCATAGCTTATAACTAATTAATCAGATTTTGGCGCATTTTACTAGATTCATGAGCATAAAAGCGAGGTATAACATAATATCTTGAATTTTCGAGTAAAAACACCAACTATAAGTTAACTCATACTACTTCAAGCTTTATTTATCTTTAAACTAAAATTGATCGGTTGATCATGGATCACAGAATCGAGCTTTACTTAGCCCTCAAGTTGAGCTTAAACTTTCTTTTCTTTTAGATTTTAGCAAGTTAAATTGTTGTCCAAGCCAATTTTTGTGCATCTTGAGCGATCTTAAGGGTGTAGTTAACTCAATGATACAAATTCCAGACAAAGTAGTCTAAACAGCAAAAGAAAAATGATAACAGGATAAAGAAACATTCATATAATCTTTAGATACAATACTGTATAGCCAACCTATATAGTCTGAATTAAGTCGAGAACTTTATGTGCAACGTGATCACTTGAAACAATATGAGTCCGAGAAAAATCGTTAAGGGAAATGTAAATCCAACACTACAATCAGTATGATCCTATTGAAGTGGCACTTTAACCTATTTAAATCACATATTTTTTTTTTTTGGTAAGAAATCACATAATTTTTTAATCTACATAGATTCCAAAAATCCTCTTGAAATGGCTCTTTCATCGTAGCGATTGAATGTACGCTAAGGGTCGGCTTATTGGAAGGAAAATTGTTTCCAAAAAATTATTGTTGGGAAAATATCCTTATCAAATTTTGATGATTCCAAAGCTACTTTTAATACTAATGTTTTCTGTGATAAGTGCAAATGGTGAAAATGGTTAATGGATTATCAATTTCTTATATAAGCAAAGACAAGAAACTAGGCTTTGACAATTAGGAGAACAAGTACCAATGTGAGTCGTATCTCATGGTAGCTTGAAAGGACTAGTTGAGCTAGTGTTGTCGGAAGTCTTTGGGTATCGATAAAGGTGGAAAGATCATTGATCACGCTGTCATGTGTGGTTTGGCTAGTATTGTCATTGAAGATCATTTGCCAAATCACTCACAATCTACACAGGTTATAGTGTTTATCGGATTGTGATGGTGATGCATTGGCTTTGATGATGGTGACATATACGTTGAAAGATGACGGTTGATGATACGGAAAATAGCTGTTACAAGACTAGACTTCATAGATGGAAAACTGAAAGAGAAATTAGAAAAACAACTTATAGCTTTTCTACTTCAAGATAGTGATAGTAGACTCCATATTAGGAAACCTATGATAGTAAGAGGAAACGATTATAGAGCAATCACGATTCCATCTGAGGTTTCTAATGACTTTTAAATGGCTAGCTAGGCATCATTGAAGGTCTCCAATGAATAGTTTGAAGAGTTCAGTATATAAGGAGTAGGGCAATTGAGAAGAGAATTGTATACATTGAATACTAAAAATACTATCTAAGCTGAAAATTGTCTCCAATTGTGTTATGAGTTTCTTTTTATATTGGTTAAGTATTTTAATAATCGATAGTCAAGTGTGTAAGTGTAAGTGCAGTGATTGTATTCTGATAGTGTGATTTATAATGTGAAAAGAATATCACTAGCCAATTGTAACTTACATTATTGATTATTAGTGGAATTCAGCCGCTATTAATGCTATTAGTTAGAGAGTGAACAAAGGCTTGGGTATAAAATCGAACCACTACATATTGTTGTGTGATCTGTTCACTTCACTCTATATACATGCCAACATCACACACATTGACTTGCTTCTCATAGTATCTTACGTTATGAGTGCTTGATATTCCACTAAAGTCTATCAATATCTTCACACAACCTATTGTATTGTTAGCCTCAACAATTGTTCTTCGATTTTTCAGTATTTGGATAATGGAAAACTAATCAATCGAGGGAAAACATCTAGGTTAGTTAGGGGGAAGCAACTTCCTGTCTTGGAAGAAAGGAAATCACATTCCCCATAAAACTACCACACAAATGAGAATTAACGATTTTCTATGAAAACGATCTCTATCGATAACATTGCTCTTTATCACGAAAATTTCAATGAATTTTACGGTCCAAAGTAATTTCTACTCCCATCTTTTTTTGTGGTGTAGAACACAGAAAACCAGCCAAACAAAAGTGACATATAACCATACGAAGGAAGACACATGAACAAAAACGGGAGAGAATATCCAATGCACGAATATTCCTCGGTACTCCGGCCTCGGGCCAACGTAGATTTCCTCATTCAATTACACGTCGTTTTCGCTAATCATCGTCACCATCTTCACTCCAACCTCCACTTAAAAACGCCTCCTTTATCTCTCTCTCTCTCTCCCTTTTAAGAGCAGCCTGTAGGAGAAGAGCACAGGACCTTCTCCTCTTCAGCATCTCTCTCTCCATCTCTATCGATCTCGGTCGCTCGGTCGGTCGGTGGCGGAGCGTGCTGCGGAATGTCGAGCGGCGAAGAGCAGGTGGAGGACGCGGGGGCGAATGGAGGAGGGGATTCGTTCAACAGGGTGGAGCTGAGGTTCAGGGATAGATCGAAGGTGCGCCGAGCTTTTGGGTCATTTTTTTTTTGGGTTTTTGTCTTCTGGGTCGGTTTCGGTTGGTCGTTCCGTTCGTGGGTGGTTCTTTGATCTCTTCGTCGCGGCGTTGTTTTTCGGGTGTGTAGAAAGTGGCCCGGACGAAGGAGATGACGAAGCAGATGATCTCCAAGCAGGCCGAGAGGATCGCCCAGCGAGCCGAGGAGCACGAGCGGTTCATTAACAAGGCAAGGTTCTACTGATTCTCTTTTTCGCTGTTGCTCGTGGGCTTGGCGGGTGGGGGGAGAGAAATTTGGCGTTGGGTTCCCGCCACCTCGCTGAGTTAGCGTCGTGGGGCCATTTCTGAATCGGATCGGGGAGCCGAATCGGTCGAGCGGCCATGTTATTGCCTCCGTTTACGTTTCCGGAAAGCCGAGCCGAATGGGTGTCTTTGTTTCGGCTTGGCAGCCGGTGCTGTATGAATGTTGCTTTGTATATTGTTTTAGGAAGTTGGTAGGCATTCTTTGTCGTGGGTACTTGTTGAACCTGGAAATTCGGAATTTTTACTTGACGAATAGGTGTTTAGGTGACGCATCTAATAGGTGTTTAGGTTTTAGGAAGTTGGTAGGCATTCTTTGTCGTGGGTACTTGTTGAACCTGGAAATTCAGAATTTTTACTTGACGAATTGATGTTTAGGTGATGCATCTGATAGGTGTTTAAGTTTTAGGAAGTTGGTAGGCATTCTTTGTCGTGGGTACTTGTTGAACCTGGAAATTCAGAATTTTTACTCGACGAATTGATGTTTAGGTGACGCATCTGATAGGTGTCCTCGGGTTTGGTGGGTTTTGCTACCTGCTTGGAGCCAGTAAGTGACATCCTGCTTCTCTCTTGTCAATAGGATGCATAAATCCATCACTTGCTGAAACTTACCACTTCTGCAGGACCACAAGATATTCCTTATGTATATTGTGTGTTCTATGTGATTTTCGTCCCCCTTCGGTGGATATACTATCGGTTCAAAAAATGGCATTACTACCTATTGGTAATCTCTTAAATCCCTCACGTTAAGTACTTGTACTGACTAATGTGTTGATGTTGGTGTGGTGCTGGCGGGATTTTCTTAAAGATTGATTTTAATCAGAAGTTTTGCCAGTTACGGAATTGAGTATTTTCTAGGTTTATCCAACTCTGTCAATATGGGACCTGGTAAAAAAGGTGAAAGTTGTAAGAAGTTGAAAAGTGGCGGAGATGAATTTCACCCAGAAATTGTGCCTGTTTCAGAAATTGAGTATTGCCAAGAGTAGTCAACTGTGTCAGTAGGAGGTGGATGTGGTGAAAAGCTGAAAAAGGGACTCTGTCCCTCATGGAAAATTCCTGATTTCCAGATCTGATTTTAGTTTTGGATACTCATAAGAGCAAAGAAAGACAAACGAAAGAAAGAAATCACCATCAGGAAGCAACAAAAATGCAGAGCCATGTTGATTTTCCTTTTCTTAAAGCTTCTGAATATCATCATCAACATAATTTATTTTCTAATAATTGTTTTATCTCATGGAGTCTTTCTAACTGAGCATTTTGAAGTTTGACATTCTACACTGTTTCTTACAGGACTTCTGCTACTATGCCAACAGTATCTTCTTGATCGATCTTCTTCTATATCCAAAAAATGAAAAGCTTTTCATGGTTTGCTTCTCATTTGCCGAGGTAAAGAGCTAGCATGGGTAAATGTCCGTCGTTTCATGATGAGATTCTCATCCTTTTACGTTTAATGCTGTGGCAGGGACCATTGGCATGGGCATTGATTGTCTGGCGTTGTAGCTTGGTGTTTAGTTCACTTGATAAAATTGTTAGTGTGCTTATTCACCTTTTACCAGGTGAGTCCACAGTTAGTCTAGATCTGAACTGCTTCCATTTTTCCTATATATTCAGAAGTGATACGTAGTGTTAGGTGTGATGAGCTTTAAAAACGGTTGTCTTAACACTTCATTCATAATGTCCTAAGTAACTGTCACACCATGAAAGATCTTAGTACCTGTAGTTGTGATGATTCCTCGGTAGTAATCCATTATTCTTTGTGACTAACTTTAGATGCTTCCTATTGTTTATGTTGCTCGGTATAATACTATATTTTGTGAAACTCACAAATTTTCCTGGTTCCCATGCTTCATTTGGGCATCCTAAGTATCTTGAGTATTTGTTTTCGATGTTTCTTTTCTAATCCAGCTTGCCGATGTTGAGGGCAATTTTAATGTTTACAATTGCAGTATTGCATTGATATTTCTTTCAGCTTAAATAAAATTTAAACAATGTGTAAGTTTCTAAGTTATGGAACGGCCTAAATTCCTGACTGACTATCTCGTAGCATTTGTTACTTATCTGACCAAAATGAGAAGAATTTCTCGCTGATCTGTCTAGTAACTAAATTAATCCAGTGATGAGAGTTATAGAAAGGAACTGGAAGCATTTAGTAAGCTCATGGTTGTTATGTTCTGCTCCTCTTCGCCTAGAGAGCTTCTGTTGCTGGTTCATTTTGTGGCATTTCCTTTTTTAAGTTGGGAGTTCTTTCTTGAGGTAAGTTGGTTTTATGATTAATGGCACCAATCTTAGTCATTCTCAAGGTGAAGAAAAAACAATTTGGAATGGAGAATGAAGAGGGCGCCTGTATGACACTATTCTACGGCTTTATCAAGTGCAAGTTATAACGTTATTTCATCACAGCTCCTGAGGCTGCTTCTTGATTGAGATCTTAGCATACTTACCTCCATATTTTAACTTATCCACTAAATGATTCTTCAAATTCATGGATTCAACAATTACAGTACCTGAACTTATGAAAACATGAAGAGTTCTATTCGCTTTAAGGAAGTGTTTTTTGGAGCTATAACTCTAGGGCTGCTGCTTATGTCCAAATGACTCCTGAAAAAATGTTCGATCATCCATTAAAAGAAAGTCATTGTTCATTCAGGAATAGTCTTTTTTACCATAAGATGGTGGAATCCCACGACATTTGCTGCCATGCACCCTGAAGGGACGGCACGAAGAGTCTCGTGGCCGTATGTGGAAGACAAGTCCTATCTCTGGGTTTGGCTGTTTGTGATTCCCTTAGTTGCTTATACTCTATGGCAGGTTCTCTATTTTCTCATAGTTAATGTTCTGCGTCGACAAAGACTGTTAAGAGATCCTGAAGTTATGACTTCTTATAGGTTTGTGGACTCTCTCTCTCTGTGTCTGTCTTTTCCCATTTATTCCACAAAAATCAGAGTGCATACTCGCATACCCACTACCACAGGAAAAAATTTCAGAGTGCTATTCTGAAATCTTTTGGCTTATGACCATAGGGAATTGTCTAAGAAGGCACAGAAAGCAAACAACATATGGTGGCGTCTGAGCGGCTTACTGGGGGATAACAATCGGCTTTTCATGTACACTCTGCTTCAAGGAATATTTACCGTGGCGACCATGGCGCTCACGGTCCCCATCTTTTTGTCCTATAGACTGCACGTGGTCTTCCAAATACTAAAGGTGTCTGCAACAGTTTGGAACGGCGGAATCTTTCTCTTGGAAGTTCTGCCGAGGCAGGTCATTCTCAAGGAGAAGAAGAAAACGGAGACGCGACAAGTACAAAACCAGCAGGAACAAGCCCCTGCTGCAACGGACAATCCTCCCAACGCAGATAACTCCACTGAAACGCACCAATCGTAGCGCACATAGGTAAACCTCAGACTCAAATCTTCACTCGTTGAACTTCCACCGTGCCCACGCCTCGGCTGTCTGATGGTTGCTCACACGTCAAGCTGGCTCAACGATGCTGCAAGGTTGCATCTTTTACTGATTCTTTTTTCTTTTGGAGAGCTTGTTATTCACTGGAGTGTAAGAGAAGAGGTTATCATGGAGGTGAATTCGAAGTTTTGCTGCAAGGTTTGGACGTGGAATGTCCTCAAAGCTTCAGAAAAAAGCTCGAACATACGTTGAATCATGCGAGTAGCCCAGAGGAAAAAAAAAATTACTTAAATCGAGATGATGTAGTGATAAGCAAAAGCAGAATAAGTTTGTGACGAGATTTTGCTCTTATTTTTGGAGTTCTTGGAAATGTTGTCGCACATCAGTTGCCTGTTTATGCTTCGTGCTTGAGGATGATCCACTATAGTTGCGTCAGGCCATTCTAAGCATCTGTATCCGTACCGCTAAAACCGATGAATACAAGAGGACATCGGAAATTGGTTTCCGTGACAAAAATGCATCGTCCACAGATGACAATGTTGCGTCTTTTAAGGAAAAATTGATAATTGAATTACTTTACTTCTCACGTACAATACATATAATTGCCCCTTGAAACTGCAACTGCTATTACCACTTACACTGAGGAAACAAAGAATTCCCAAACCACTATAACACCTGAGAAACCAAACCCATATCCAAAATATGAATGAAGCCCTCACCCGAGAAAAGAAAAGGAATAAGAAAGGCCAAAACAAACATGAAAATTGCCTGTTGGAGGCGTGACCGAATTGGCGGGATCCAACCCACCAATCTGAAATGGCACATATCACCACCTTAGTGACATGGCTCAAACTAAAGAATGCCCCTCGCGTCGAAGTGACTTGAGGGGAAGAAAAAAAAGAATTGAATCAACCCGGACATCAACCAAATATGAGTAGCCCAGGTTGATGGAGAATGTGTAATATATGGACACTGAACAAAACAATATATGCACAAGGTTGTCGGTTTTGATCAGTCGAAGCTCGGTGTATGAGTAGACTGAAAGTCGAGGCCCGAAGATGTGATCGCATCCTCACTCTGCACGTGGAAGTAAGAAACCAAAACCGGAGTTTTCACGTATCAATGGTGGAGGATCGACATCGGCTATGTCTACTTGTTGCATTGACTTCGAGATGTCATCCACGGAGAAGGGAATGCTGCATTAAAATTTCAGGCTTTGATTAGAAATAAAGGTGTCCAAATGAATATTAAACCCATATATGACCTATTTAAATCATATATGGATCACTTCCATTTTGATGTAGGTTATATATGAGTCACTTATATTTTAAAGAAGAGACTAGTTAAATGGGTCTTAAATAGATTTGACTTAAAAACCCATTTCCAACCCAAGCCTCACCATCTCTTTCCCCTTTTAACTTTATAAAAATGTTTTTTCTTTTATAAAAATCGAAATTAGAATTATTTTTTATGTTTTTTTTTTTCTTTTTTTTTTCTTTTTTTCTTCCTCCTTCCTTGGGAATGGCCTGCACAACAACAGCCGAGCCGACTGTCAAGGCTCGAGCTCGCCGAATCTGGCGAGGCTCAAGCTTTGTCGAGGCTCGAGCTTGCCAATGTCGAGCAAGCTCAATCTCGCCAATCGAGCAAGGCCGAGGTCTCATCAATGATTGGTGAGGTTAGAGCTCACCGATGTCTGGCGAGGCCTACAATTGGTGAGACTCAAGCCTCACCAATCCAGCTAGCCTCGAGCTCGCCCTTGGCTGGTCGCCAGCCATTGTTGTGGTTGGTGGCCAGCCAACAAGAATAAAAAGAAAAGAGAAAATAATTAAAAATTCGATTTTTATAAAATTATAAAAAATTGTCCATAAAATTTGTATTGCATTAAAGTGTTTTAGCAATGCCATTTTAAAAAAAAAATCATAAGAAATAAGCTTTCTTAGATTTGGCTAAAGGTTTTTTGCATATTTTATTTTATTTACTAATTTTTTATTGTTCAATTTAGTTTTTAAATTTGATGTGAAGTTTTTATTCAAGTAACATATATATGAAAAGCTTAAAATAAATTAAATGGGTGGGAGCAGATTAACCTAAATTGAGTTAAATATTAATGTGTTTCGATAATATGGATCGAGTTGAATATGCGTCGGGTCGGATATGGGTCATCAAATTTATATCGCATGAAAATGGGTCAAAACGGGTTAAATGGATCAATATGAGTCAAACCATCCCACCCATTTGACGGACCTAATTAAAAACCAAGTTGCGTTCTTGAAGGATGGTAAAGAGGGAGCCAAGGCTTGCTTGCTGTCAAAAAGATATGGAGAAAAGCATAATGGAATACCTTGAATCATCGTCCAGCAAGAACGAGTGACTGACCGCATTATTGGAGTTCTCGGTCATCATGACCCTCATACTCGAAATAACCTGAACAGGGAAAATTGGAAGTTAGAATAAACTTGAGCCAATGCAAACAGATCAGTTGCGTGTATACCACAGGGACCATAAATCAGCACTGCGCTATGCAGATAGACTATTTACTTACTTCTGAAGACACGCTATGGGTGCCATATTTATCATCCCAATACATCGTACTGATCCTGTACAACTGCTGTATGCTTAGAACCTGAAAAGGCAGAGAAGCATACACGAAATTTCAAGAGCATGTCCAACAAGCGGACGAAAAAGAAAACTGCAGCGCAAGGCTTGAGTTGGGCAAAGGTGGCAATTCACTCACCGGGCAAAGTTCTTTTGTGATTTCGTTAAAGGTCTTCTTGGGTTTCTGATGTATGACCTGCGTTGTTAAGAAATTCGAAGGAGAAAGAGTCAGCAACTTCTTCGCTGGTGATCCTGGTGATCTTACTAGATTAGAGATTCAAGTGTACGTTACCAAAAATCCAACGGCCTGCCTAATATGCTTCAATTCATCCCAAGCTGAGCCTGCATACTGCTTACAACAAGAGTTCAGCAACAGAAACCAAAAATCCAAAAAAGAAAAAAAGGAACAATGAAATGCCCAAATCATCCAAGAGAAAGCCAGTGCTCACTTCCTCAGTTGCCTGATGGCACCACTGCTCTAGTTCAGCCAACCCTGACTTTACATACTCGCCATTACTAAATGAGCAACACTCTCGCCGTAAAAGAAGACTGCAAAAGACGAATGCAAAAGTTTGTCAATTAGATACTGACGGCGCATGAACTTATTTGTTCACTTGTGATACTATTGCGCTTTACAATCAGTCACCTGTTAAACAGCTGAACATTTATGAAGGAGAATATCTGTGTGAACACCTTACGAACTAGGAAAGGTGGGACCTGAGGAATCATAATCAGAATGCATAGTTAGTAAAAGGCAAGGAAGAACCTTTAGCAGCAATAGGTTTTAACTTTCAAATTACTTACATTGTTTGCTTTCAATGTCTGGAGATAATTGTTCAAGCTTTTCACTATGCTTTGCCAGTGAGCAATCAAAGCTTGCTGAGCAACCGCATTAGCTTGAGAACGTCCTTTGACCAAACTACCTCTTGATGTCCTGGGAGCCTGCATTAGGTTCATGAATACTTAAGCAGGAGACACTTCAAAGCACACTCAGGAGAAACCTACGACTAATTTATATCCTGAATGTCGGCAACTGGTCTACATTCCAGAGACCAGCATTATAAAAGTAAATGTTCTGTGCTGTAAGCCACAATTGAAAAATTGGGACGAATCATAGAGCTTGTCTTGGGCACATGGAAAGGTCTACATTATCACTCTCCCTTATCTTCCTCAATCACACATGACATGCATACCAGCTGGCTCATGTTTTCATGGTGGAGAATTAGAAGTCTCAAAAAAAATTACAGCCAATATCTTGCTGTGTTACCATCGATCTGATTTTCTCTGAGCAGAAGGAACTTTATAGCTTCCTACTTGACTGTGATATTCAGTATAACCTAGCTTATGGCAATAAGTAAAAATTAACTGCATCATAATTGAGTCCAACTCAGCAGCTACCTGGATACATAGCCCAAGCAATGGAGAAATCTCCTTCTTCAGGCTGTCTCGGATCATTCCATAAATTTTCTCCAGAAAAGCAGTAAGCTGTTGCTTAAAGAGCAAAGCTGGATATTTGGCCTCAACTTGTCGCAAATCATCCAGCTTTGTGAGCCCTCTACCATTGAGGAACGAAAGTCCAGCACTTTGAGGAGATGAACGTAGCCCCTACAATTTCAAATGGTGAAGTTTGCAAACAGATGGAACTCAAATCATGGAAAGTAAATCATGTGACAGTAGATATCCAAAATTTTGTTTCATTACTTGTGACATCCTCCCAAAAAGAGAAGCAGACGATGTTCTCCTCCGCTGTGGCGTCAAGCTAGCTGCTCCAGTTGCTTTAAGAGTGTGTTGAAGCAGCAGCAGCAACGTTGATGTGTTTGATAACCAATAAGCTAACACGCCATTATTATCCGGGACCTTCATCAATTTGCAGAGACCATCAGTGACGGGTGAAATCCCTTGTGAACTGACCAATTTTAAATAATCCCACAGACAAAAATTAGAGATTAAGGAATGGAGAGAAAAGTGGTTGAAGAGGACACTTACTTCTATTGCTGAAGCTATTGTTTGGATTATACGGTCAAATATGCTAGTCCTTTCAACCTCAAATGATCGCCAATGAAGAAGACATTTGTAAATTACACAGGCAGCAACAGGTTTGGCCCCAGAAAAACCCAAATTTTGTGATATACATTTTATCAGCAGTTCCTGGTTTTCCTGAAGAGAGAACAATTGAAAATTATTCTGGACTGGAATAAAATATGACCAGGAAAGCTAGAATAGAATGAATATGTGAAAAACGAAGTATGCATTAAGGGGACATTAATTTCATGCAAGTCTAATCGCCACTAACCTGCTGCTTCTCATTGAGCGATTTCTGTGGTTTTTCTTCAGATTCAGGTTCACGTGTTGGTGTAGCCAAAGACATATCCTGCAAAAGAAGCAGTACATTGAACAAATGCTTTACCAAAAACTCCTGATATAAGTAGCATTAATTAAATAAATGTAAGTTCTCACCGATGCAACCCTTGTTTCTCCATTTGTAACTGTTCCATTCTCAGGTGTTCTCTGCATTTTATTTCCCAAATTTAAAATCTATGATCACATGAAACAGCAACAGCAATAATTAAGGCCTATCCATACCTGCATAATAACAGTCTTTGGTCGTGCAGACAAGTTTTTCCCTGTTGGTGACATAGTCAGTGCTTGCTGACGCAGTACTTGATTTTCTGACTCTGTGTTGGACAATTTCTCTTCTAGCCTGAAGAACAGAAACAAAACCAACATTTTAAACATATATTTCCTTGAGCAAAGGAATCATTGTCTGAAGCAAGGAAGATATAAGCTTCTGTGTTCATAAAACAAGACAATATACAGACATCAGCATAAGATGTGGCAGTTTAGAGCCACTGAGAATATTTGCATCTAACAGACCTCTGCACAGAATCCTGAAGCTGATCAGCTTTTCGCTCTGTATCTTCAAGCTTTCGAGCCAGCTCTGAATTTCTGGCCTTCGCATCCACATGGGCTTTCTTTGTCTCTTCTGCTGCTGCTCTTTCTGATGCAAACAAAGCCTGTGAAGCCACAAAGCTTTTTTAACTTAGTGTATCATGCTAATTTCAAATTCAGTAAACATAGATGAAATGGGTGAAGCAATTACACTGATCATGCCAATCAATAGTTTAAAAAAAAAAAAAAAAAAAAAAAAAAAAAACAGACAGATTTTCTAGCTCAGTATTTGATAGGATCGTATATTTGCAGACATTGGGCAACTAAACATGCACAAAGCTTGAGAATACTAAATTAGGCTATATATTCAGGAAAAAAAAAAACTTGGTTGTTACTCCACGCAAATGACCTCCTGATCATCCATGCTTAAACAGAAGCTGACATATCTGATTGTTATATTCAGTTCAGTTGTTACTTGAGATCGACCAAAAGTCATCATTTCTCTTTTTTACATGATTACAGAAAGAGCATCACCCCTATTAGAATTGCTTCCAAGAGAAAATCCTCATCTAAGAGAGTCAAGAGAAATGTCCTTTCTTTTGTTAAAGCCTGTAGCATCACTCAAAATTTGCATGCCAATTGGCTTCAGCAAATTATCACTTAATCTCCAGCAAGCTTTTAGTATTTCATTTAACTTACTAAACCCACAGGTATTACAGTTATCAGCAGCACCAAGCAGAGAACTTACCGAATTGATGTCCTTGATTTTTCAAATTTTCTAGTTCAGACTAGTTAGCTATTATTCCACCAGTAGGTTTGGTTCCAGAAATCATTATGAGATCAGAAGTAGTATATGAGACCATGTGCTAAAGATAATACAATACTCAGTATGATGGTGTACCTTCAAGCTCTCTATCTCAGCTGTTAGTTTATTGATCTTCTCTGTGTCTTCCACTATCACAGGAGTCTCCTTCACAACCGGTGGAGCATCCTCAATAGCTTTTCGAGCTGCCTCTCGTTCTTTGATGACCTTGGCATTTGCTTCTTCCAATTGTATTTGCATAGCATGTAAAGCCTCCTGCAACTTAGCAATCTCTTGTGCCTTTTCCTCTTCCAAATCCGTCTGAAATTCATATTACATAACAAGAAAACAGTAAGTTACCCATATGGAGTTGTTTGTCCCAAAAATTGAGCTCACAACACTGAAGACCAGTCCAAGACCACATACCCTTAATCGCTTCTCCAACTGCAAGCGCCACGTAAGCTCTTCCACCCGCTTTTCTAGTTTGTCTTTAGCTTCTTTGAGAGCACCTGTTTCTCGTGAAGCCTAGATAAATATACAAAAGCAGTCAGTGCCTGAATTTATCAAGTGGGCATAAAACCATGCTTGAAGCAAGATGTGTCAGCAGAAGGTAAATCAAACCATTTTTAGTTTTCTGAGTTCTCGACGAGCAACTCGTCCTCTCCAACCACATTGTGTAACAATAGCAGCCTTGCGAAGACTTTTATAATATAAATATGCAATGTGGCACCGCAAATGAGCCTGCAGAGAAGGAAAATAAACAATGATCATGATCATTTTTAGTTTGAACTCAATCGCATTCCAGAACATCTAGAGTTAACTTTGAAGCTTCCATCAAGGACAATAAATTCAAAGAGAGTCAGTATTGAGACCTGAATAATAACAGCAGCCTTAGTTTGCTTTCTGAATCTAAATTCATCTCGAGCGGTCATGGCCCTTAAACCTGTTTGCAATGTGGTTGCAGACAGCCTTACAGAAAGGTATGACTGTCTTGCAACATATTGGCGGAAGTTCTTCTGAATCTTCAAGGCTGATGCTTCCCTTCGCAGCTGCTCATAGAGCTTGCATGCCAGTTTACCTACTCATAGTGGCAAATAAAATGACAGTTATCATTTTAATTAGTATTAGTATATTTACGAGGCTGAAACACAATTGATGGTATGGACCACATGGAAGCTGAACAAAATATAATGCTTCTCAGTAGGACACCTCACAGACTTCCTATTTTCATAAGGAACTACAATCATGTGTTAAAAAGCCAAGCAATGGAGATGCCAGCATTTCCATTTCACTTGTCCATTAAGTAAAAACCTGAGAGGCAGAAACAGACATATGTGATACAGTTTCAAAGAAGAAAATATACCTCGCAAACAAGATTGCATCGTAACTGCTGCTTTACGCAATGCAATAAATTCCTTTCTAGCAATATATGTACGACTTTGCCTTTGAATTATTCTTGCTGCATTTCCTAGCACCTCTGCTCTCCTTGAGTCCAATTCTGCCATTTGCCCAGCTCTTAGGAAAACTTTCATCTTTCCTATCTGCAAGGGATAAAAGTCAGCCAACACCAGCAATGGTCCATGTATACTTCTATGGAGGGACAGGTATATCCATGATTTAAGAAGGCACAATACCCTGAGTGTAACTAGGCCAAGACATTGGTACACTAACTTGGTTTTTTGTTTCTTCAATTGTCTCTATCCCGCAGGGCAGAGAGCTAAAAATTCACTCAAACACTAGAAGGCAACGCGAGTCAGCTAACTTCAAGAATGTCTAAGGTTTGCTATAAAAGTGCCTAGTTCCTAATCTAATGCTCAATAAATTGTGTCTCGAAGAGGATGTCTCGTCCAGCTCAATGGACAAGAATCGCCATAGGTGCAACATGTTCTCAAGCAATGCAAATCATCCGATCAATTAGGCACAGCCATCAACAAATGTCAATATTTTCAGTCGTGAAAATGGGAGGCCTCACACTACGCTGCTGTTCATTGCCTTAAACGATTCATTTATGTCAATTAGACTTTCAAGCTTCCACATTCTCCATATATTATGGAACATGCCTGAAAGTCATGTAAAATTTTGATATGTCAAGTATGGTCACAAAAAGATCTACAGTATATTTTTATAAATGGCCTGAGTCCTTACGGTTTTCTACATTAACTCATCTCATTCGTTTAGCCATTCCTGCTTCCATATCTTCACCTTATGCATGTAGGATGATGAATGAGTAGTAGTGGACAACTTCCATGCAGGATATTTTATGTCTCCAATCAGACAACTTGTTTCCGTGTCATCTCAAAAAAGGAAAAGGTGGCAGTTAAGGAGATGGTTAAAGTACCTGATAGCCCTTCAGTCCCATTTTGTCCAGTATCTTTTGACAAGCTGTCATGTCATCATAACTGCAGAGGAAGAACACAATGAGGCCATAAAAAATAGCCAGCATAACAAGACAAAACCATCAGGAAGAATAAGGATAATGCAACATTTGGTGGTTGCGCCCATTTGTATTTGCCACTACCATGTTAGGTACGTACATACATAACTGATGTTAAAAATACCAAATAATCCCAGGGATATGACACTCACTTTCCTTCCAGAACCTCTGGGGCAAGGACACCGAAACGGAGAAGAAATTCATAAAATGTCCGTCGAGTCGGATATCCAGCACAACTAATCCTAATTGCCTCGAGAACACCCTAAAAGAAAAAAGAAGGTTCAGATAGGAAGGAAAAACTGTAAAATGAGCTTTCAAGTTAACAAGTTGAACAGAAAAAAAAGTGAAGTATACTCACTCCACAGCGCAACTGTTGAATTATATTGGAGTTCTCAAAAATGGCAGGCTTCAGGACATTGTTTGGCTTCACGCATCTGATATAATGAGGTTCTGTGGAATTTAATGTCTCCATCAAGGATTGAAGTTGCGACTGCATTTGAAAACACATCCAACTCTTAGATTAAATGCAGTATTTGTCCCACAGCAATGAAGATGATCAAATACTAATCTCTAGGGTCGAGTTATCTGAAGCAGCAATGATTAAACAGAGGCACTTTAAAAATAAAGCAATTTATGAAGCTGCAATAGCATTCCTAAACAATAATGGAAACTTCTTGGCACGTGCCAAGTCACATTTCCTTCTTTCTGCATGAGGTGATCTCTCCAAGCCATTCCCAAGACCAATCCTATGACTTTATCGTAGAGTATGCAAATTGAAACATCAATAGTTTGTAGAGTGTGCTATGACTTTTTTTCTAGTAAGTGTGCTATGATACAATGTTACAATCTGCATGTGATACATCTGGTGTTTTCAAGTATTAGTACATTAGCAACAATATAATAGGAAGAAACGAAAAGGAAATTTCACTAATTGAAGCTCCATAGACATCTCCTTTCAGTAGGAATTTCCATGTAATAGATCCTGGTTTTTGCTCTTTCTATTTCAAAGACCTTAGTTTGACCTAGCTTTGGGATGCTCTCAAAGAGAATTGCCTCCTCTTCAGCAAGTTGCTTTCCCAAGATCACCTCTGACTTGCAAAGATGCAAGTAAGTCACAATGCATTAATGTGCTTAATGAGCTGGACTAAGCTCAATTAAGGCCAAAGATATAATCTGAAGGAAAGATTCCATAACTACAAAGATATAAGGCACTTTTCATAATTAAAGACTAGAGTGAAGTATTTAGGATTTTATTACTGATAAAGTTAATTTGTAAACCAAATGAACTCAAAAATGATAGTAGGACAAAGGGTGAGTTTGGGAAAACTTTGAAAACCAGCTTTTGATTCCCAAAGTGCTTTGAGTCAAAGCGGCAGTAGCTCTGGACTTTGGGCTTTCAAAAGGGAGACTTTGGGCATGAAAACTTTCAGTCAAAAGACTTTGGAAGTACAAAGCTGCTTTTTAAAGTTTTCCCAAACTCATCCTTAGTATTCCACCAAGACAACCGACGAACAACACAAGCTAACATACCTTAAACCGGGAACCAATTGAAGAAAATTTGGAGGACTTTGATGATTCTTCAGGAAGTGGAGGAAATAGACCTGCCACAAAGGGGCACGTGGATTCCGTCAAAAGACCCTGATGTTCCGCCACGACATAATCTTTGTTCTTATCAAGGAACTGATCAGCCAGATAATTAACCTGGGAAACAATAAGAAACAGTCAATAGTCATGTATAAAGGACTGTTAGGTCCAACTTTATTGACGAAAGCAAAACAATAGTTACCTCCCCAGCATAGTGAGATATTGTAAAACTTGTGCGAGAAAGCTTAGGTTTGATAAAGCGCTTGTTGTTCTTAAAGGTTTGATACAACTTCTGAGCAAATGTTTCATGTGTCGACTTAGGAAACATGCTGCAAAACAATGAGTATAAGTCAGATATCAAAGCCAGACTTACATTTTATTGATGTGACTAATAAATAGATATCCTGCTATGATATACAAGTCCATCATGGGGATCCAAAAATCATGAAACAGTAACAAAATGAAATTATATAAAAAGAAAATAGAAAAATTAATTGTCCACGTACCAGGCTTCATCTAAAAGGGCAATGATCCCTCCAGGCTTCTGCAAGATTTTAAATGTTTTAGATGTTAGCAATACACAACATTCAAGAGATCATGAGGAACTTCTAATTCACCATGAAATTAGGTTAAAATCTGATAACAGCTCATTAAGGATTCAGCAAAAGATATATTGGTGAGGACGAGACACCTTCTCAATCAGATCCAAGACATCTTGATTATCAACGAACTCTATGTAGCTCCAGTTGATCTCTTCTTTGGTATATTCCTCTTGTTC
This sequence comes from Eucalyptus decipiens, assembly GCA_014182575.1. Classification (NCBI taxonomy): domain Eukaryota; kingdom Viridiplantae; phylum Streptophyta; class Magnoliopsida; order Myrtales; family Myrtaceae; genus Eucalyptus; species Eucalyptus decipiens. The sequence continues at coordinate 53,989,110 of CM024611.1, forward strand.
CATCTTGAAGACATGCTGCGGACACACATTACCAAAGATCAGGGTAGGGAACCCAAAATATATTTAAAATAGGGGCATAAAAGTGTTTTACAGTTGATGAACCTGGTTAAAATGTTGCTGCAGTTTCTCATTTGTGAAATTGATGCAGAACTGCTCAAAGCTAGTAAAGAACAATAGTAAGATCCAAGTGTCAATCATATGCTTCCGGTCATGCATGTGTAAAGTTAATGGCTCACCTGTTGAACTTAAAGCTTTCAAATCCATAAATATCAAGAACCCCAATCAATTGCTTTGAGTTGGGATCTTGCCCAATTGAACTGTTAATCTTATCCACAAGCCTGGGAAGAAAAAGGAAATTGTCAAAGCTTAAACTTTTGTAGGGGACTATAGTTGTATTGCTGGTTAATAAATTAACAAATATAACAAAACAACCCCCATCATTCGAAAGATCAACAGAAGCAAGCATCAATCGTAATCTTAATAGCAAGGAAAAAATAGCAACACTAACTCAATATAGGCTTAGAGCATGATTTTACTTGAAAAGCAAACAGCATAACATACAGTTCAGGTGTCTTTGTTGCTCAAGTTTCTTCATAATTTCATTGAAAGAGTACATTTTCACAGAAAAAGACTTGATAATTAATCCAACTAAGTATGATAGACTGGTCTGGTAAATGTTTCCCATTCCAATAGAATACTGAATCTTTTAAAACAGCTGACAGATCGATCCCTCTAATGCTACAGCTAAAGGGTTTATGTATATGCCGTTCCATGAAAGGCCTCTAGTGGACTGTGATTATCCTATTCCTAGTCATCTTCCTGGTATTCCATAGCAAGAGTGTCCCACTGCAGAAGTGTTCCCATGCTGCATGATTTTGGAGGGGTTAATCTATGCAGCCAACCCCTAATTTCTTAAAACGCTGTTTCCGTGACTTGAACCTGTGATGTCAGGCCATAATGGAATAACCTTTTACAGCTACATCAAGGCTCACCCTCTTGATAATCCATAGCAAAAGTAGAAAAAATAAAGTCCTTGGGATTCATGGGACAACATATGAAGCAAAAGACATGCAAATTCAGGGCAAGCCAGGAAAGCAGGCAGAAAGCAGTAGAGAGTTGAGAAGGTTAATTACCAATCAAACAGGCGAGAATAAATAGTTTTGGCTAGGGCATCCCTGCTACCAAGAGCAGCAACAGGATCCAGAGGTCTTGTGATGATCTCCTCAGGGGTCACCATTACACGCTTAATCATTGCATCTTCCAAGCTCTTGACATCGCATCTTGTGAGAGATTAATATATATAAGTTAGCGGCATCCGGTTAAACACCATATACAGGCATCACTAAAAGCAGGGTAATTACGTCCTACCTAAGCAGCTCAGCTGTTGTGTTCAGATGGAACCTAGACTTCTCATCTTTAATGACTGAAGAGTCAATTTCGGGCCCCTTTGCAAATTCAACATTTCCAAGATGCAAAACTGCAGCTACTACCCTAAAAATTGCCTCCTGAAATAAGCATTTGCAATGATATTAAATTCAACTGGAATTGACGGCTATTTCTGAGATTCTTGACAGAAAAGAAAAAGACAAACCTGTTCTTCCTCGCTAATTCCTACAACATCCATGGCCCTTCTGGTTGCGAGGTACTCCTCGGCATCATCGATCCCATTCAGCTCATAACAGCTGGATTGATTTAAGAAATGGAATGACCTAGGGTCTCCCAATTTGTATCTCTCTCTTTCCTGAAGCAAGTATTCAATCATTTCTTAGGAATCCAAAGAGATCGAAACTATCATTAACCATGGTTTAGAGAAGCACATTAAACACTGAAGAAGTCACAAGAGCAATCACCTCTTGCGGAGCCGCACAAAGAAGGTAGAAGCAATGGTAATTTCTCTCAGGATCTGAAATTTGGCAAACTCGAGATCTTTCAAGCAAATAAGTCCTTACAGCTGCCCCAGATATCCTCCCACTCTTGTCAAATTGGATCTCCACGAACTTTCCAAAACGACTACAATAGAGTAAACCCAGCACACACAGAAAAGTTGTAAGATAATCCCTCCTCAATATAAACAATCTCAAATGCTATCCAAGTATTCCTTTTAAGAGAAATGAACGGGGATCTAGAGGCCGATGGGCACATAGAAATACGCAAGAAATTTGAGGTCTAAAATGGCCCAACAATCATCAGCCTTTCCATTGATTTCTGAACACTGTAGTGATCTCAGATTCATTTCTTAAGATTAGGGTAGCACTAGATTTTTGTGCAGGCTGTGAAACAGATTAAGTTCAAGCAGAACATCCAGGAAGTGAAGCAGGTAAAGCAGGAACACTCCACAGCTGTCTTTCAAACTAGTTGTCCAGGTTTTAATCATCGCAACAGGCAGCATATCTATTGGCTACTCACCTTGAATTATTGTTCCTGACCGTCTTTGCATTGCCGAATGCTTCAAGAACTGGATTAGACTGTGAAAGTCAGAGACCAAGCGCATAGCTAAGTACACAATTTCGATGAAACACAAAAGGCATAGACCTTCATCAATGGAAAGAAACAAAAGATCAATATGTACAATAGCATGGGAGAACTTCATCCTACTTCTAAAACTTGTTGTTCCACTGTCCGTCCTTCCACTCCAGATCGACCGCCCAGATATGCAAGATATCGCATGAGCATCTTCGTTGTCTCAGTCTTACCAGCACCACTTTCTCCACTTACCAAAATCGAATTGCTCTTTCCCTCATTCATCATTGCCCTGTCGTATATCTCTGACAAGATCAGAAGATGCATTCCGAGAAACTTTTGACTCTTACTCTAAATCAAATAAAGGTTCACCTGTATGCAACATCGGCAACAGCAAACACATGAGGGCTTAACTCTCCAAATGCTGCACCCTTGTACTGCTCCATCATGTGAGTATCATACAAGTGAGGTAGCCGTTGAAATGGGTTCACTGCGATGAGTATATTCCCTGTGTACGTCTGATAGCCCAAAAAGAAAAAAAAGAAAAAAAAACAATTGTCACTTTCAGTTTTTCTTCAACCTAGTAGTTTAGCTTGTATTTTTAAATAAAGAAACTCAGCATCTTACATAGATTTCGTTGAGTTCATATCTCATGGCTAAGTTATGAAGAACTCCCGGTTCATGCAAATACGAAAGCTTCGTCATGTCATCCACACCTCCAGGAGGAGCTTCCATATCTTTTGGATATACTTTCGATATGTTACTGACAACCTGCAATGTGGATCCAATTTTATTATGATCCCCCCAGAAATAGCATCATCAGTAGCACAACAAGGAGTGTCTCGGCGCTCCTCATTCCAGCAAAACTTTTCTGACTAAACCATCCTCTCTCCCCTTAGTACCAAAGTACAACAAGACTTGCTCAGTAAAATTTTCTAATAGAATCTTCTCTTTCTCAGTAAAACTCTAAAACAGAACCATCTCAACATGTACCGGCCCTAAAAGTTGGATAGAATGTCATTTGGACAGACAATAGCATAATATTTGGTACGAAAAATCTCAACTTTTACTATAAGAAAACCCCATTAGCAGACTAAGTGTAGTAGAAAACTCACCGTTTTTCCATCTGTTGTATGAATATGAACTTCCTCACCATTAATGCGGAAAACTTCACCATCAATCCACGCCTGCACTGGATCCTCGACCCATACATGAGAACCAACTATAATATTCACTGATGCAGCCTGCAATGATTTGAGCACATCAAAAATGTTAAAAGGCTGCAAGAAATCTATTCAAGAATGTATCTTTGAATAAACAATTGTCCGCAAAACTACTTGAGGTAGAGAGATTTGCCAAAAATTATCAACATCACAAACTTCTCTAGGGCCAGCTCTAGATAATCTTGATAATCATGGATTTTCCCATAATTGATTCTTACAAGTATCTTGCAAACCATGCTGTTGGTTGCAAGGAGGTAAGTGTTGATAAGCATATATTAACCGTCCTCAATCACGTCACTTGTTTTTCCATTGAAAGCACACAGTGGTGTTTTGTGGTAGTTTCCACGCACACTTATAAATAGAATAACTGCGATATTAGGTTTTAACAACATAACCACGTGTCGTTCTTCATTGGGCTTTAACCCCATTCGACGAATATTGTGCAATCATGCTTGAGGCTGTCCATTGCATGCAAATTCAGGTGGTTTCAATGCCACTCGAGCACTCTAAAACTAAAAGTATAACATCCAATTTGAAGTATTGCATGAAATTTTAAAATTCAATTGAAGCTGGATTGCAAAAGTATAACGTCCAATTTGGACTAGGAATTAGAAATAAATCAAGAGGCGGGCACAAGTTCGCAACGCCGTATCATTCCCTCAAGTTGACATGGGAACACACAATTTTCTCAATTGCAGCAGGTTTATAAACCATCTTCACTTAACTAGTAATTCTGCCAGCAAGCATGAATTAGATGCCTAAACCGATATTTAATCCTCCAGAGTTTTCTTCTGTGGTAACCATATTCTATTCCATGATCCAATCACCATTAGCCACTCGCCTCTAAGTTCCAACTAGTCATTCCGATCGCTACTCACTATGTTGCCTCTACCACTAGTCATGCATATTCGATTAACACCAAAACGTATTAATGACATACTTCAAGCCATCTCAAGTCAAAACACTGCTGATCAGCTCAATTCGTCGGCGAAACCAATCGAGCTGAAAATTTTTACTTAAAAACCCAAGCAGCTTCACCTCAAGCTCTTCCGCAATTAAAGCGCATCAATATCTCAGCTAAAAAAAAGAAAAAAAGACGCTTTTCATCCACGACATCGAACAGGCAAGCTTCACGTCCAATCTAAAAAACCAAAACCTCAGAAAGCTCAACCGATTCAAACGCAGCGAAACCAGCGAGTCCGAAATCTATACACCGATCGAATGACGACAACAACAACCACGCCACGTCACCGCTACTGACCATGGATGAATCAATCACCGCCGTCGATCTCCTCCACCTCTCCTCCCCTCTCAACTCATGCGAGTTACGACCGAGCCGCGCGGGAATCGGACTCGTCGGCCACCCAGATCGGGCGCCGCCGCCGCCGCCGGTGGTCCCGAGCTCCGGCAACCAATCCGGAGAGCGAGAAAGGACCGGAGACGGACGGACGGACGGACGGACGGACGGACGGTTTCCGAAGCTGACGATGAGCTGAGCACGAAGGCGACGAGCAAAGAAGCAGAGCGAAATCCGAGGGCAGAAGGCAGGTTCTCTCTCTCTCTCTCTAAACTTTCCGTCGCACGCCTTTCCTCTTTCTCGAATGCCTTCGGTGCGTTTCTCTCTCTAGAGCAGAGAGGGGGAGAGGAATAGGATGGTCGAGTTTGAGCTGTTCCCTCTCTTCACTTTCTCTCACTAGAGAAAAGATTTTCAATTCGCTTCCCCTTCTTTTTTCCTTCTTCCTTTTTTCCTTCTCAGTCGCCCGGGGTAGAGAGAGAGAGAGAGAGTCGTGGTCTCCACAAACGATGATTAAGCTCCCCTCTTAAACCTGATTAATTCGTGCTTACTTACCCCCCCCCCCCTATTTCTGTGGGGGTTGCTGTCCTTTCTCGGACACTCCTCCCCTCTTCCCACGTTCCATTATGACAACATTCCCCCCTGCCCTTTTCTTCCCTCCCACCAATGTCAATGTTTTCATCTTTTCAAGCCATGAATTTTGAAATGGCTCTCATGTAAACTTCGGCACTAAGAAAGATCTCGACCCGCAATTTCCTATTCCAAACGTAAATTGAAAAATGGGTTATTCCTTTGGTTAATAAAAAACGAAATCCTTTCAATGCATGAATTTCGAAATGGCTCTCATGTAAACTTTGGCGTTAAGAAAGATCTCGACCCGCAATTTCTTGTTCCAAACATGAATTGAAAAATGGGTTATTCCTTTGGTTAATAGAAAATGAAAATAAAAATCGATGACTGATCGGCTTTTGTAGTAATTTCATCGGTGTTGCCTGTTTAAGATGCGATTCCTTATTATTATATTTCTCGAAAAGCCTTGATATGCGGAGTCGGCCCGGCATGATTTTTTTTTTTTTGCGATCGGCCATGGACAAAGTCTGAATTAATTGCGATTAAAACTACCGAAATCGTTAAAAAAAAAAAAAAAAGAAAGAACCTACCAAGGTCGAATTTTTTGTTTGGGAAATTCTCTTTAAGGGGAGGGGCAAAACCGTCAATGCCAGTCCCGGAGGCGGACATCATCGTAACTCCCGTTTGTAAGGTACGCAAAATTTTGTTTTTATTTTCTCTCCCGCGGACAGTACAGAACGACATCCGCCCCCACCTTTCGCTGGCGAGTAAATATATAAATACATATATATAATTATATATAATTTAATTTCCAAAGCTGCGGAGAGATGGAGATCAGCTGCGGAGAGATGGAGATCCCGTGCGACTCGCTCGCACCGTCTTAGCGTGTTCCGGCGGCTCCTAAAAAAGGAGAAGACATCATCATCGCCACCATCATCCACCGCTAGGAAAGCGACACGTCGACGTCACGTGCCGGTGCGCTCGTGCGAAACCGGGCAAAGAGACATTCCATCGAGCTCATGCGCGCGCGGGTCGGCGCGGGTCGGCGCGCCGTCCAAAAAGAATTCTTCGTCGTCGGGGCGCGACCCGGTCCGGGCGACTTTCGAAATGACCGAAATAGTCCCCCCCGCCGTCGAGGCTGACGTGGCCAAGGAGAGAAGGGAAGCTGGTGGCTCGCGCGCGTTGGGCGGCCATTGGCGGCGTTTTTGGGGTGGGCCGGCGGCTGATCCGCGGACTTTTCTCTTTCCTTTCCTTTTTTTTTTTTTTTTTTTATCTTGCAACTCAAAATTAACCTATAAAATTGCAAAGTAATTTTAATTATCTAGGTTAATACCCCGAAAACCTCAAACCTGACACTTCATGTACAAAATTTATCCCAAACTATTTTTTTGAATATGAAAAATCTCAAATTGGTACAATTGTGACAAATTTACCCCGATTGACTATAAAAAAACCCTAAATTTGTATATTTATGACAAATTTATCCTAAACTAATTTATTCGACTGCAAAAAACCCCAAACTGATAAATTTGTGACAAATATACATTCGCTAAATTGAATTAATACCACAAAAAAATCATAAAAATTGTAAACTCTAACAAATGGATTATAAAATCCCAAATTAGTATACTAGTCAATTGTCACGTGTCCTTTAACTTAATAATTTGATAATAAAATTTAACGAAAACTAATAGAAGATAAATTTGTCACAAGTGTACCAATTTGGGGTAAATTTGTCAAAGATATACCGGGTTTAAGATTTTTTGTGGTAAAAAAAATAGTTTTTGATAAATTTATCACAATTGTACTGGGTTTGGGGTTTTTTCGAGTATTAATCCAATTATCTACAGCTCGATGAAGTTTTTCAAACGCTGAATCGTAAATACTACAAAAGTCTCAGGTCAAATCTATAGGGACAATATTGGGATTAAGGAGTGTTGCCCAAAATTTGAAATTTGTATCATTTTTGTTGTCATGTCTGACTTCCTACTTAACATGACCTCCAGATATTGGAAACCAACTTGGAAAAAAACAATGTCAAGATTGACGTCAAAATTCTCCTTATTACACCACACTAAACATCTGGCATGTTGACTTGGAGATATTGACTGTAAGAGTGGGAAATTTATGACTCCTTATTTCATGAAAAATGAATAATCTAACGGATATTTTCATAAAAACGATCATTCATATCGCTTGAAATAATTAATTGATAAAAATATTTTCATCATCCATTATAAATTTACACTTAATACTTTTCATTAATTCATTTTTAAAAGAAATACAAGCAATTGTTTGAAAAAAAATATGTTCTCAAAATCATTTATTTTAGCAAAATAAACACAACCTTAGCGATGAATTGTGAAAACAGAAACTTGATTTTTTTTTTTATTTAACACGTCTCCAATTTCTTTTAATCCTGGAGAAATTAGCTTGACAAAATGCGAATAATTGGGACGCTACAAGGAAGCTAAGTCATAAAACCACTACAATGACTAAGATCAAGTCAAAGTGATCAAAAATATCAAATGCATACATAAATATGCATTTATTTCACACAAAAAAACTCATTCCGTACTCATGAAAATAAAATGTACTTTTAATTTCTCGGAACTAGGCACCCCAAAAAAAAAATAACATAAAATAAAATAATCCCATTCATGACGTGAGACCCCTATGACTCTGTCCAAATTGCCCCGAATTCATGCTCCTATCCCCCCATAAAAGAATAATGAGACCGTTTAGTTTTACTTTGGAAAAATACCATTGGGAGAATGCAAATACTTTTGAGGTAAATGAGTCTACATAAATCTTACATCATTTGGTAAATTGTAGCATTAAAAGGTAACTTAACATAAACACCATTTGGTAAAATTCACATTTGTAATTGACTTTTGGTATTTTTTATTTTTTATTTAAGTCGGAAAATCAAATTCCGGCAGCCAGCCAATCGCCAGCCAACCAGATCTGGCCACCGGATCACCAGATCTGGCAACCTAAGGTCGCAGAAGCCAAATTTGGCCTCAAGACCACCAGATTTGGCCTTCTGGCGTTGCCTGGGGGGCGCGAGCCAAACGACGCCACTTGAGTGCGACCTCAAGCAGCATCGCCTGGCTTGCGCCCCCCGGCGATACCGCCTGGCTCGCGGGTCCCACCACCCCGGGCGATGGTCACCAAGGACGTGGGAGCCCCACGCGGCGGTGGCGGCTACCGGAGAAGCCAAACTCTCAGCCAACGGGAAAGACGAAGACGAAGACGAAACGAAGAAGAAGGGGAAAGAAGATGAACAGTAGCCGATGAACAGTGAACGGGCATTTCCGAAATGCCCAATGTGATTGAGTGTTCCTCAAATCATAATCTAACATAAAAGTTTTACTTTGGGTTGAAGAACACCCTTGACGGTATACGGTAGACATAATTTCTTACCATAAATACACAGGATTATATTCAAGGCATGGTCTTCGGTGAACCCGACCAGAAGCCTGGCAACAAGTCGAGTTGGCCTGATCGGGTTTTCCATGGGGGTCTTGTTTCTTCTTCTCGTCCATCCAGACATGTAACGTCTATCCGTCTACTATCGCTATCACAAGCCACGATCTACAAATTCATTGTATCCACCGTCTTCTCCCTTGTATTACCATCTCGCAGTGTCCTAACGTTCTTCATTCAAATCACTTTCAGTGAATTTATTTTCCATAACTATTTTCAGGTCAATTCTCCTAGTAGATCTAAGATTACCACGAAAATGGTCAATGGTTAATTTATATTAACAGCTGAGCTGATTAGTGATAGTAACCCCCATAGTCAATATAACTTCACAAAAAAACCTCTCAGAAATATCAGGTATCAAATTGACCTCGAAGTTAATACACGGCACCCATCAGATCAGACCTGTATTGAGCCATTTCTCCGAAAGCCATCATATTCAACTAATTATACAAAGAAAAATGATCTGAAACCAAGAAAATCTCTTGCAGACTATTCAAACAAAAGGTTAACGATCAGTGGCTTCGAGAACTTATCTTCTCACAATTTGCAGATATACCTTCATGAGTAATCATAGAGTGATATGCTCTTGTCATCAGATACACTAGCAAGCCGACCACCAGCTCTGACACCAGCACCCGCCATTGGTCGAAAGGCAACCCCCCAAACTTGATCCGAATGGTTACTCATCGTCTGAACGGCGGCCCTCATACTGAGATCCCACAGCCTCACAGTCCTGTCACTTGAACCTGTCGCAAGTGCTGCTCCATCCGGGCTGACATCAACACTCAACACCCAGCTAGCATGGCCAGACATGGACCCCACCAAGGACTTACCTTCGGAATCGTACATGTGCACATGAGCATCGTCGGATGCAGAAAAAAGTAGCCGTGGCTCAATTGGGGAAAATACGAGAGATCGCACTGGCATGAAGTGGCCTTCCAGGTGGTGCAGAAACTTGGCCCGAGCCACATCAAATATAGAGATTGTACCATCCATTGAGCCGCAGGCAAGCCTTCTGCCATCAGGACTCCACGCGACAGAGAGGACAAACTTCTTGTTGCCTTTTTCAGAGGGTTTGGGCTGTTCTGGACGAGGAATCGAGAGGGTTGCAGTCAGTTCCCATGTGGCAGTGTCCCAAAGCTTGATCGATGCGCTCCCTCCACCGGCCACTGCTAGAGTGGTGCCCTAGGGAAGAAGTATTACTTAGCAACATTGAGATATCAAAATTAAATCTGCATGTTGAAGACGAGAACAAAGCGGTACAGCATAAGGTGGAAAACAGCACAGAAAAGCCAATTAATCATGAAAGCCACTTGCACATTTTTAGTCTTTATTCACATTGCTCATAAATTTAAAAAAAATAATAATGATCACCAGAATCCTTCTTCCACGAGCTGACCATTTAAGGTATATTCAAGCTTGATTTACAAAGCATCCAAACATTTTCATCAGCAGATTACAAAGATCAGATAGGATACCCAGGGCTTAGCTTTTTTAATGCCTGGATGTCCATATAAATTCCCCCAAATAGCATCAATGACGCCTCATCATCTAGCAAAGCTTTGTAAACAATATCTTTAATGCACAATTTCATGCAGGCCAACTTTATGATCATCACTATATCAGAAGTGATTTACTTTCCGTAAAAGAAAGTAATCCGATACTAATAAGGAGCTCATTAATGACCATGATCATGCATAACGAGTGTCCCAATTTGTCAACAAGCAAGCAAAAGCAAGGAACTGAGAAAACTTCAAGTAAGCAGATGTCAAATATGAAAAGAAAAGGAAATGAACAAGATAATAACCACTTCATGCTAGTCACGATATTCTCTCCAACTACTGACCACAATAAAATCAGTGACAAGTTCAATCAGACAGTCAACAAGTAGAAGAATTCCAACTCTTGTTTCAAAAATTGAGGTCATCTAAGTATTCTATTTTCTTCACACCCGTGACATAGCTTACTTCTACTGACATGGTAAGCACTCTCTTGCCAAACCTGAGAATAAGAATTAGTTCCATGGCGAGTTCTTTGAGGGATTGGATATAAGCCCCAACTTCAGCGCATAGTTTTGCCCTTTACAGATAACAAGATCTAGATGGGTTGGGTTGGGTTGCTTGAGTCGCCAGTCACACTGGAGGAACTGCAGTCACTCAGTGTTCAATCCACTTTGACTACTACAAGCCAACTATGAAAACCAAATCGGACACGAGTCCCATTTCCGGTTCATGGGTTAAACCATACGGGTCTAGCTCAATCAAAAATCCCGACATTCTTCCTTACTTTAGGGAACTCCTAAGATTCTCAAGATATGCTAGTAGTAGGAGCCGCATGCCGAACCACCTCAAATATCATGGACGATATGCTCAGCGCACCTGTCTCTTTAATTCCTTAGATACTCGCTCGAGTTATTAACTTGCTAGAGCCTTTCAACTCGAGTTTACACATACCGAAAATCACCCGCATTTAGCCCGCTTTATTACATTTCCCGGGCCAGTGCTAATTTTCTCAATGCTTTACCATATTTAATTCTCTTAGCTCAAGCAAAATCTCGAGAGTCCTCAGACTGCAGAAATCGCAAGTTGTTAGATTAAATCAGTTTGTCCACATTAAACACCAGAAAAAATCAAACTTCCAAATGCCCGCTACTCCAAAAACCAAACTTTAAAAAGAACTCCAAATTCCCTCACGCGTTCAAATCCAACCTCTCTCGATACAAGACGAAAGCTTCGGAAATTTACTCACCTTGGGATCGAACTGCATCTGCCAGACTTCCGACGGCGGCGCCTCGAGCGTGGCGATCGTGGCGTTGGTGTCCACGTCGAAGACCCGGACGAAGCTGTCGATGGAGGCCGAGGCGGCGATGACGCCGGAGGGGTGGGCGGCGACGGAGACGACGCCGAGGAAGTGGCCGGCGTTGGTCCGCTCGAGGGCGAGCTCGTCGGGCCGCCAGAGCTTCACGGTCTCGTCGAGGGAGCCGGTGAGGAGGAGCGCCGGCCGGGACTCCGTCGCCGGGACCCACGCGGCGGCCCACACCGACTCGTCGTGGGCGTTCTCGACGGACTTGAGGCCCGCGATCTTCATCTCATTCGAATTCCGGCGAAGGAGATGGAGAGAGAAAGTAGAGAGAGAGAGTAGAGCTGGAGAGTGTTGGGGTTTGGTCGGAGCGAACCCTAATTTTGGATTTGGGGATTTTTCTTGGGGGGGAGGTTTTGACTTTTTGTAGGATTTGAGTTGACCCGGTTTGGCAATCTAGCCAGAGGGACAGCAAAAACCAGAATGGGAATTATTAATCTGAAATATTCATGTCCTTCCGATGAGAGAATGTCCATATGGTAAAACTATAATGGAAATTGATGATTTATATAATTTGTGGTTAAGTCTCGATTATTATTTACATTTAGTTATTCGCAGTCAATCTTCTTAAGATGAGTTTGCTTCGTTAAAAAGAACTTCTATGGAAATATTTATTATGTTTTTCGATATTTGGAACATTGAAAATGGTAAGCAATCCGAAAAGTATTTATAGTTAAAAAAAAAACCCAGAACTTAAAGTTTGAAAAAAAAAAAAATTTCTCCTTTCTAGCAAAGGGCTCATTCGGTAAGTTTCAAGTTACTTTGTATCATTGGACATCAAAGAACTCCAACCGAGTTCGAGACTTCAAAAATGTGCACATGCGCTCTCTCTCTCTTTCTTTCTTTCAAAATTCATTTTCTTTGTTTCTCGTTGATAAATTGACAAGTCGTGTTCTCGCTTTTTTTTAAATATTTTAAATTTGTAATTTTTCCCCTTGGAATGGTGTTGAAGTGAAGAGCACGTAAGCTATTTATTAAGATGTCAAAATAGATTCTACTTACCAATTCACTTCTTTCCAATATTAATTTTGAAACTATAGAAAAAGAATGAAGAAATTGAATATTATGAATGTATCCCCCCCTTGTGCTTCTTTTTCCTATATTTGATTCTTCTTCTTTTCGAATCCTATGTTTGCTTTTAAAAAAGTACTTTATTTGAGATTCGTCCTTCTCTCATCATTAAACCAATGTTCATATTCCATTATATAATATATTTTTCCTTTTTATAGCTTAGTAGTATTACATGATCTGTCCTTGAAAAGAATAATTTCATGAGTAAAATCTAAATACTGGAAAACTACCTCCCTCTTATTTTCATACTTGTAATCAAATAAGAGAAAAATCAATCACTTTCCTTTAAATATAATTATTTCCTTCCACAAAAAGTCATTCATGAACATTGCAAGATTTGTTACACATTCACTCTTTATTCCAAGTGACAAACGATATCAAGAATGGAGTTAAGCTTTTGTTCACATTTCGATTATTTTCATCCTTATCAACCAAACAAGATCTAAATGTCAATAAAGTGAAAAAGAAAAAAGAAATTTCGCTATTCTTACCCTCAAAATGGTTTTAATACTTTGTAACTTATTGAGGTGACAAAAATAATTTCGTGAGAACTAATTAATCAAAATTACAATAGAAAGGGTGAGAGTTGCTATTTATTACAAATATAAAAATCATGCATTATCATGAAATACAAGACTGTGCGTATTAATCAGAACAGCGATATTTTCTTTCACCACCTTATGCTATTTTCCTTTTTTTTATACAGACTTCATTTCCTCTTTTTGACTTATTAATGTGCTAATGTGCACGAGCTGATTTCTATAAAGGATTTTTTTGTAATGGGTTTGAACCCCATTCATAATTTGTCAATTCACATATTCTAAGTATAAATTATAATCAAGAGTTCATAATTTTAATCAAAGAATTTCCACAGGAAAAACATAAACTAAAAAATTGTAAAGTAAGGTATTATTTCGGATTGAACTTTAGAGAAACATCACAAATTTATGCAAAGAATTTTAGGTGAAAGGGTTTTCTTAAAAAAATATAAATAGCGTTGGATGAAATGTAACTTAAAAAAAACAATGTCAAGCAATTTTGACTTAAACGTTGTTTCAAAAAAATTACACTTAGTAAAGGATTTTTGCTAATTAAAAAAAAGAAAAATCTCAAACATTTGTCTATAGCGGCGGGCCAAATCTAGCGACTTGAGGTCTTGCGACTTTAGGTATTGTTTGACAGGCGATGGTCACTAGCCTCTATTCAACTCCTTTGTGCAAATCATAGGGAAGATGAGCAGTGCAAAAGTGGAATAAAAATATTATAAAATCTAAGACTTACATTTAAAGCACTTCATATCTGTTTTGAGATTATGATAATGCAATTGTATTTCCCAAAATTCTCCAAAAAATTTGCTAAATGCTACTTGCATTTACTCGGTGGGCTTTGGGAAAGTGTTCCCAAATGCACTCTTGGACCATTTAAATTTTAGGGTGCCTACAGAGTTATCTCATGGATGGAAATAGCAATAGCAAAAAAGAATAGGTAATTTCTGGCATCTCTTCTTTACCGTGAGTCATTCAATGAGGGGTAAAAATGGTGAAAGCCCATTTTCACCTACTGTCGGGACCCGCAGGATGACTTACTTGCTCGCCAATAATGACTTGTAATTCGATGATTAATTACAGATTAATCAAGCTTTAGCACAACAAACCAAGTTGCTTTCCCCTTAATCCTCATTCCTCTCCAAGTTTCAAGTTCCTTCTTAATCTCCATCATTATGAAGCAAGAACAACTAAAAATGGCCCAATCACATTATTTCAAGGAAAATTTCCCACTTGACCCTAGAATGGCTAGACAATCTCGCAATGCCATAATCTTGATTTGTCAATTAACATACAAACTTCCTTGTACCACACGTATATCAAGACTCAATCCCAAGACTTGTAAGTGCGTTTGGTTCAACTTTTCCAATGACTTTCAACCTCCCAAGCCACTCGAAGAAATACGTGGCAAGTTTTCCCAATGGGTTTTTGACCAAATGCTAACTTTAGAAAAGCTAAAAATCCAGTGTTGATGGAGACTAGAATCGAGCTTTTAGCATTTTACTAAATGATGAAACTAGCTTCTTTCTTCCAAAACTACTATCATCAATTTTTTAATTTTTTTATTTTGCCCTTCATTATTGTTCATCTTTTTTTAGTAAGGTTAGCCAGTAAGGGCGGCCAATGAGGCTAGATTGGGCCAACAAGGTCGTGTAATCCTCTAAGGGTCATGCGGCCTTATGCATTGCAACCCACACAACTATTGCTTAGGTTGCGCAACCCAAATGACAAGCCTTAAAGGTCACGGGATCTAAGTAGTTGTCACCTAGGGTACCATGACACTAGCTAGCCAATTGGGTCATGATGACTAGGGTCGCACAACCTTGGTTGGGGGTTGCACAACGTTGGGCAACGGCTGTTGACGCCATATTTGACTCGCCGATGACCTTGGCCCTTGGTTAGAAGATTTGATTTTTCTAATAAAAAATGAAAATTTAGACCCAAAAGTCATTTGCAAGACAATATTTGACAAATACTATTTTAGTCAAAATAACTTTACAAGTGATTTTTTATTAAACACAATTTGCATTTCTCTAAGAGGCTTTAGGTCAAAAGCATTTGCATTTGCATTTCCCAAGACTCATTTGCAATGTTGAACCAAACTCACCTCATGTACCTCGATCAAGGTTTAACACACAAAAGGTACACGAGGCAAAACGCATTTTGAACTCTACAAATGTACTTTAGGATCCAATTCTTCGATCTTGACAGATCGAAAGCTCTAAGTGATCATCAAATGAGAGAAGAACACGTTGAGTCGATTGCCGACCTAAAAAGGGTGATAAGAAGTAAGAACACACGCCTACATGATCCAAGAACAATCTACTAGGATCCTCATCACGCTCACGGCATCAACAACCGACCAAGTGGGCCCCCCTCCGTAATCGGTTGCTTGGCCACGAAGGAAACTAACTACCAACCACCAACCGCTGGGTCAAACCTTTGACCGGCGCCGGTTAATCCTCTTTGTCCCAAGTTTTCCAGCGTTCGATTGTCCCTTTTCCCCCTTCTTTGACGTGGATACCGGCAAACCCGGATAAACCTCGAACAATCCGAACCGACCAAGAGCTCCGGTTGGTTACTTCATGTTTGTCGGCCTTTTCCTATAAATTTTTTAATTAATATTTTTGACCCGCTGTTGGTGCTGGCTCGACTAGGGGCTTCCACGTGGCACTGGACGGCCAGCCCTACTACTACGAAACTCCTACTAGAGAGGGAAACAAAGACAGCTCACTAGACCAAAGTGCAGTCCAAGACAATGACCGGAAACGGTTTTGTTCAATTGATCTTTCTAAACGAGGATTTTGTATTGATAATCGAAAAGGAAAAAATCATCAAAAATCTCAAATTATATTTGATATCACACATTAATTTTATATTTATGTGATACATTTATCATCCATTTATGATTTTGCAATTAAAACGTCGATTTTATCTTACTTAAGACACGTAGGCACCATATCAAACACCATTTGCTTTCTAGCGTCATATGGATAAATTTTTAACATCGTTCATGGAGTTGCTTGACCGAAGGTAAACATATCTCACAAGAAAAATTATGATAAATATATTATAGTATGCATAGTTTGAGTCTTTTATGACTTTTTCTCTAATTGAAACGATTATGCAAACTTAAGAACTCCTAAAATCTTAAAGCTTGTTGGTTTTCGAATTCAAGAAGGCATATGCCATATGGGTCTTGTCTAATCATCTAAGAAATTATCGTCTATAATAATTAATAAACCACATCATCGACACAAAAATCGTGTTTGCAAAACACTTTATGAACTCGTCGAGAATTACTAAATAGGTTTCTATAATATGAAATTTCATTTGGCTCGATCTTTTAATGATGTGCATGCTTCCGTTTTGATTTTTCAAAATACCCAATGAAATCCAATAGAACTGCATACCTAACTATTTTCATATCGTGCGCCATGTCGATGGTATTGTTACGACATTTCTTATTCTCTCAGCTACATTTCGTGATTGGCACCTGAAAGCAAATTGAATTCGCAATATGTGCAAAGAGTCGGGAAAGATCATGTGGATGTCGCGTGAATTTATTAATCAGTTGCTTGAAATAAAAAGGGTTAATACCCTGAAAAACCCAAAACTGGTACACGTGACAAATTTATCCCAAACTATCTTTTTAACCACTAAAAACTCAAAACTGGTACACTTGTAACAAATTTACCATTTGCTAGTGTTCGTTAACTTTTATTATCAAATTATTAAGTTAAATGACACGTGATAGTGTACTGGTATATCAATTTAGGATTTTATGCTCCGTTTGTCACCGTTTACAATTTTTGTGATTTTTTTGTGGTATTAATCCAGTTTAGCATAGAGTATATTTGTCACAAATTTACCATTTTGGGGTTTTTTGCTGTCAAATAAATTAATTTGGGGTAAATTTGTCATAGATATACCGGTTTATGGTTTTTTATAGTCAGTCGGAGTAAATTTGTCACGGGTATACCAATTTGGAGTTTTTCATGATTAAAAAATAGTTTGGGATAAATTTATCATAAATGTATCAGTTTGGGGATTTTCGGGTATTAACCCAAATAAAAAACTCGGAGCACAACCACCGCCCGCGGAGGACGTAGTGGTTAAGGCTTGGTACCCCCATCCGCCAAGGGGGGAAGAGTAAAGCGCGTTCACGCAAAACGCGCGGTTTAACCGCGTTTGGGGGGTCGCGCGGTGGGATCTCCAGGGTTTTACTCTCCCCGCGAAGCGAGGTCCGGAGGTTCCCTGGATCAAAAAAAAAAAAACTCGGAGCACTCACGGGTCCCAACCAAAAAAACAAAAAAGGGGTCTTCGGGTCGCCACCATAGCCACCCCTTCTCTCTCTCTCTCTCTCTCTCTCTCTCTTACTTTCTGGTACAATCTTCAAGCTCTCTTTTTTATTCCGTCGTCGTCGCAAATTCTCCGTCTTTATATATTCCCTTTCCCTCTCTCCTTCCCTCTCTCTCTCTCTCTCTGCGCATCGAAAAAGCTCGCACCTTTCTCCTTCCAGACCCGTCTAGCGAAAAACCCACCACACTCCACCACTCTCTCTCTCTCTACTGCGGCTCTGCGTTCTCTGTAGGCTTCCTGCGTATCTGGGTCCCCGTGTTCCTGCGGCTGCTCCTCCATCGCGTGCAGAGAAAATGCAAGGCGAGGAAGTCGCTGTGCGCAACCACGCGGCGGCCGCCGCCGCCGGCGATGGCGGCGGCGATGATCAGGCCCGGGTGATGGACATATACCCGCTGAGCAGCTACTACTTCGGCTCCAAGGACGCTCTCGCTTTGAGGGAGGAGACCCTGGCCGATCGCGTCCAGAGGATGAAATCCCAGTGACGTCTCGTTCTCTCTCTACCCATCTTTGCTTTCTGGGTGCTGCGCCTGTTTGTTGTTTCCGTTGCGTTTGTGCCGCCTGAAATCGAAGTGGGTCGTGTCGCTGATTTCGATTCTTCCCCTGTTTTCTGTTCGTGGTGGTTTTTTGGTTCAGTTACGCGGCTCATGGATTGAGGACTTGCGTGGAAGCCGTCATTGTGGTTGGTGTTTTTCTTCTTTTTTACTTCTGCTTCTTTCTTTTAGCAGCTGACGAGTCTGTACGATGTAGTCTTGCCCTTTTGCCTGCTATGGCATTCTATAAGTTCCGTTAACGACATTGGTATGGTTGCATTCGCATGTCGACTCCTTTAGCGAATTCAAACGGTCGGAATGACGATGATCTTGTGCGTCGAAATGTTTTTCCACTGCTTAGGGCCGAGTGCTTTAGCTTGGGAAACTCGGGAAGGCAAATTGCCGAGCTGTCCAGTGTGATGCTTGAATGTTAGGGCAACGGCTAATTGAAGTTTCAGTTACTATGGTTCTAGTTTTGTTCGGCGTGAACTACAAAGTGGAGCTGATGTTGTAATTTGGATATGAGTTTTCTGCGGTGTTGGGTTGTGATCCGTGAAGGCAAATGCGTTTCAGAAAGGGAGCGACTAATGCTTTTAGTTCCCACTTGCTGATATTCTGCCTTGAAATGATAAGGAGAGGCAATGAGCATACTTCTTCAGAATTTTTATGGGGATTATCTCAAACTTACTCATTATGTTAACATCATATATATCTATGCTTGCATTCATTTCCTGGATGAGCAAAAATGGTAGGAGTACTGAGAAGGTAGACAAAATTTGGTGGATGCTTCGAGAAATATATCATTTAATATAATCGGTCTACCGCCTACCTGTGTTATTGCATTCCATGCCATTTTACATCTTTCCTTTGAAAGGTTGATGGATTATAACATACCCTAAGGATCCTGATGTTTCTAAAATAGGTTGAATTATTCAGACATCCTCATCTGTTGCTGTTGCAAGTAAGAAATTCCACTTTTCAGCTGCCGGGAGGTCGATTAAGGCCTGGTGAATCAGGTAATTTGGTAATTCTCCATGATACCACGGGGAGGACGAAATTGAGGAGGGATAATGCTTTTCAATGGGAAAATGTTGTTATTCATGCTTATCTTTTCAGATGTTGAAGGGCTGAAACGCAAGCTGACCAGCAAGCTTTCTGCCAATGGAGCTGGCGATGAGACTCAGTGGGAGGTGGATAATGTTTTTCATTTTGGTATCATGGAGCTACAGGTTTTCATTACTTCTAGTGCTGTATAGTTGCAAATGAACTTTTGTTTCAAATGGCAGATTGGAGAATGCCTTGGGATGTGGTGGAGGCCTGATTTTGAAACTTTGCTCTATCCTTACTTGCCACCTAATATTAAGAAGCCCAAGGTTGTTTCCACCACTGAGACTGCTCACTTCAAATTGAGATTGATTAAGTTTCTAATTCTTTGTTGCCTGGTCTCTAGGAGTGCACAAAACTCTTTCTTGTGAAGTTACCTGTAAGTCGGAAGTTCATTGTTCCTAAAAACCTGAAATTGCTTGCTGTACCACTTTGCCAAATTCATGAAAATCTCAAGGTATGGCACTTCTTTATCAAGATGGATTGACTATTATGGATGCATGCATCTCCATAGGGAATTATCTTGGTGCCTCCCGATTCTTATGTGATATATGAAATTCTGTTGCCAATGATATGTGAAGACCTTTTCTTCTTGCTAGATGAGAGATCTTGGAAATTTATAACTAAAGAAACGTTTTTCTATGAAGAGGTGAAATTATAACTAAAGAAACGTTTTTCCGTGAAGAGGCTAATTTTAGGAATACTACTACATATATTTTACTTCAAATGTGGAGAAATCCTGAAGTTTGAAGATGGAAACTTATCTACCCTATTAAGACCTGCAAATTCTAGTGTGGCTTAAGGAAACAATTTCCCTGGCTTACATGAGCTTTGCAGGTCACCCCACGACCGGAGTTTGTAATTTTGGTCTTGCGGAGTGAATTTGGCTGGTTTGTGTCTCCTGCCGTGGTCCTTGCTTGGGTGACCAGATCCACTGACCATCTGGGCTTAGCTTAGCAACTTCGATTGACTAATATTGTCATCTAAAGTTAAATCTCTGATATTGAAGTGTTTATCTCGTGGGTTTACCCTTTTCTCTTGCCCCTAGAAGTTGCTGTATGCTACAATATGATTCATTTGGTTCAATCTCTGTTTGTGCAGACATATGGGCCGATTATAGCTGGAGTTCCGCAGCTGCTATCGAAATTTTCCTTCAACATAATTGATTCCTGAACTGGTTGGGGTACTGTCTGCCGGCAGCAGGAGGGCTTATGTCCCATCAACTACTAAACATACGTGTAGATAGTATAGTTTTTGATTGGGCATGGAGGGATGTATTTATCGTGCTATTAATGTTGAGAAGGGTGTTTGGCTTTTGACTTATGGTTTTACTCTTTTCTTGGATTCAGTTTGTACATAATGCCAAAGTTCTGCAACTCTCTGGTTTATGTTGCTCTTAATAGAAACTCCTCTGGACAGACGATTATAGTTTTAAATCAACCGTTTGAATTCACATGTATGAGTTGTATTTCGTAGTTCGCTCTTGTAGAGTTTGAGAAGAAAGTCCAAAAATGTCAGTACTTCCAGTTGAATGTAAAGCTCAAGTGAGCGACTTCATGTGCCAAGAAAGATACATTCATTGCTTCGCTTTACTTCTCCACCCGACGTGAAACTTTTTTCGCTTTAACATCATCGCACTCCCGCCTCAACAGTTCTTAGCCGAGACACTCGCAAATATTTTCACCCCCGTTATGTTGATTATTTCCATACTACCCTGTACTCTGGTTATGAGCTTAGTCATCCTTGCGGTAAATTTGGCTAGTGACACCTTGTTGGAAGTCTGTCCTACTCTCTGTTCTTACAGGTTCTTTAACCTTGCTCTAAGGCTCCCGAACCTGCAGCAGGATTTTCACTTGCTCACACTCACCATAGGGCGGATGACTACTATACCAGCTTACTCGGTGATAGCCAAAACTGAAGTCCTAATGTGTTGTCTACGCTTACCACCATGAGGCCCCCAAATTAAGAGGAAACCCATATCGACAGATTCTGTTGGGATTGAAAAATTAAGTGTCAAATATCAATCAAATGGTCTAAAAAGATACTGCATGCTTAGGCTTATTGTTCTGCTGGCATATTACTGTTACCAATTTTGCTAAAAAATTGGAAGAAGCATTGGAAATGGAAGAAAGGGGAAAGTGCGGAAGAAACAGATGTAGAAATAGAAACAACTTTCGAAACAAATGGACTAAACTGGAAAAATAGGCATCGTCTTTACTGCGACAAACTTGCTTAAAAAGTCTCTAGCTAAAGAGATGAAGAGTAAGTACATTTTCTGAAACCTTCAATTGACTTCGTTTTTTTAAGGTAAGGGCGTTGAGAAGTGAGCAGCACAATAACTGATGATAGCAATTGAAACTGATGTACATAAGCAGAATGTTTACGTCATTCATTCTCATTACATTCTCTCTTGATTTGTTGCCAGACAAAGACTGAATGTCAGTAAGTTTGTGGATGAACATATCAACATCTCACCGTGAATTAAACAATTATTATACTCGTTTTGTCAAGATGAAATTTTAGATAACAGACAATCATGGAGAAAATTGAAATTGCAGAAAATAAATCATTTGAACTGGCGAAAATCTTTCATAAGAAAATACAAAAGACAGTGTGATGCCCTGGTGGGTCTTTGTTTCGACTTTGCATATTGAAAATTAAACATGTGGCATTCCCACTCGAACCAAACTTATCTTTCGCATTCATATATAGTTGTGCATGAGCACGGATGCTAGGAACCATGTCGATGTTTTTGTTCTTACTTCAAACAATGCCCATTATAATTTGCATACTTGATAGGGAGGATTGACTTCATATATGTCAGATTAGATACACTGTATTCTAAACAATAAGATGAGTACTCATAGCTTAGCTTCATAAATAAGTTTTTTTGTTTAAGTGAAAACTTTTAAGCTCTTATACTTCTACTGACCTATTGATACTAGAAGTTCCTCTATTTTTGTCTTCCCGAGGAGGAGGGAATAGGGGATGACATTGTGGAGTCTTGCATCCCAAAACGGATCTCTTGTCTATTTCTTCTTCATGAGCCTTATAGGGAATTGCTCAAATCATATTGAAGTCTGTCCTACTCTCAGTACTTATGGCATGTTGATTCTAGCGTCATCAAAAACCCATTGCTGTCCATTGACGTCATTGAGGAAGCTCCGTACTATGCTATGCTCTGGTTATAAGCTTAGTAATTCGACATCACCAACGTAGGACTTGCAGCAAATTTGGCTAGTAACGCGTTGTTAATGTCCGTCCTACTCTTAGTACTCATGGCATGTTGATTCTGCCATCATCACTTATCGCATGTTGATTCCACCGTCATCAAAACCCACTGCTGTTAATTGACATCATGAGGAAAGCTTGTAACTAGACAAATTATCCGCATAGGCATATCATATCTCGATCTTGAAATCTGGAAATAGCATTATGACAGACACACAGAAACCTCAGCCAAATGAAGAAGAGATATCGAGTCTGCTGGCTATGGAGGTTTTGACCAGTCGGTTCCAACTTTCAATTGGCACCTGGGGTTCATCTCAATAAAGCATGAACGGGGAAGCCAAAGTGACATGGCATGCATGCATGGACCTCTCGGTTCAACCGAACTACCTGCTGTTCTCATAAGATTTAAAGGGGCATACAACTATGTATTCACAGTTCCTGGCTGTTGGGCCTCGGGTACAATCTTTTTCTTAAACTTTCTCTGAGCTTTCAAGTCAATTACTATTACAGAGATGTTGTCTCTGCTTCCCCTCTGAAGAGCTAGCTTGGAAAGATAATCCGCGGCTGCTTGCGCTGCCGGGTCAGCTCCCTCGCCCCTTTCTGTTGGAAGGTTGTCACCGTTCTTCTTGTGCCAAAGGAGGATTCTCCTCCTCGCCAAGTCACAGGCCTCCTCATTGGTCACGACATCCCAGAGACCATCGCTGGCTAGAATGAGGCACTCGTCTTCTTTTGCCCGTGGAAAGAACACCACTTCCGGATCTGGGATGATTGAGGGCTTCAAGTATCTATCACCTGAGAATGACAAGAAAATGGTCAGCGAGATAGTTGGAAGTTAGCAGCCAGTTACATGGACAAACTGATAAGCAAGAGTCCTGAGAATAACGATTAAACAAAGTGGCATGACGGAATGATGTCCTGGCAGATTACATATATGATTACTCTCACAAGTACCCCATATGTTCAAAACCCTACACTTCTCTACAACAAATGTTGGCAATCTCTGTATTTTTTTAACACTGATTCACTCCGAACTTTTCGGAATAACCCCCCGGTGTTGAGAATATGCAATAAAGTGGGGGCAAAAAACAGTCTATAAAGGGCCAAAAGCATGGGTCGTCTAGGGGCGCAGGCGATTGAGGGGGTACTACTGAAGCTCCCTGTTCTAATCAGCTATTCAAATTTAACACCAACCGAAGACTAAGGAGGAATAACCCTCCATTGGCGCTTCAAAATCTCTAGAAGAAGTTGCAAACATACAAGTCAAGGTATTGCTATCCTCGACATAGATAAGACTTATACTACAGAGGCAGAAAATAGGATCACGGACTCAAAAGAACCTACCTATTGCCCTTGACATTGCAAGAACGCCACAAACCCGGAATCCATCCCACAGAATAACTCTGCCACCACCAGCTTCTATCCGTGCACACTCATCTTCTCTATTTGGCTGAACAAAACATTCAAAGGCCACACAGAGGTAAGTGCAAACAGAAACAGCTGGAATTCATCACAATACTAAAAGATCAAAGAAAAGAAAAGAACACAACTCCAGCAACATGACTTACTTTATGATCTACCGACAGTGGCACAGTCTCTTTTCCGCGATAGAGAACTGCCCTTGAATCGCCACAATTTGCAATTATAATGTGTGTTGAACAAACTAAGCCAACCACAGCAGTAGAACCTACTGTTTCAGGGGCCATAGATTCTACAGGAGAAGAGTCGCTTCCATTCATGGATCTGGATACACCACCAACCTCATCATCAACCTTTAGAAAGCAATTGGAGAAGGCCTTCTCCAATTGCTCCTTTCCATTACTCCAGCTACTTCCATTACAGAAGCCACGTTTTGCAACTTCCATCTCCTCCGCCAGAGCTAAATGTATCCTTTCCCGGCAGTAGCTAGCAACCTATACCAATAGAAGCCCTAATTAGTACTACGTTATAGTTTTATAAGCCGTTTGTGCATTCTCATGCTTGTCATATAAAAAATATGGTTTAGAGATTTAAAAAGCTATATCTGGTTTTTACCTGGCTACCACCATGTCCATCATAGACCCCAAAGAAATGAGCTGTTAAATCTTTGCCATGTTGATTTCTAAGTTCCACATTTTGTCCACCGGCCAGCATCAGAGAAGGAATTTTCAAAAGCCGAGGTACCACTGCAACGGCATCTTCCATCTCTGGTCTTGTTCCACGGATAGAATTCAATCCCCAAAGCGGAACATAATCCACTTCGGAGACACTCCGGCTTGCAGTTCTCTGTAATTCTCGCCGAGACTCAAGCTCACCCAATTTATTCACATTGGAAACGCTCCCTAGTGTTGCATCACTGACATCAATGACAGTCATTGATTTCTTATCAAAACTTGCTTTCACCGGTACAAACTCTTCATGACAAGCACTAGTGGCATCACTAGCAACTGTATATGAACAAGAGTAATTGATAAATTGGCCACAAGCATATGGACTACGCACTTTCCCATCTTCCGGTGTCAACTTAAGTTCATTCTCCACTGTCTTCCAAAAAACACCACCTCCTCTAGACTCATCTTCATCAGTTGACACTGTCAGAACACCAAACTTGCCTGATTTACTGCCAGAACTCAAATCTTGGGCAGCTGCATGATCAGAAATAGAGGGCGACAACACCCCCGGATGGTCCGATAACAAACCAGCAGTGCTCGCAATAAACTTCAGTCCAGTGATTTCGATTTGGGTTTGTAGTGCAGATTCGTCACTGGTCATATTATTCAGCCTAAACGGCACAGCTAGTGTAGAAGACATCTCCTCCATTTATCACCTCTGTTGTATGGCACGGCTTTGATTGCCTCAACCCTCCACAAAAACCTATCGCATTATTTTGCCTCTTTTCACTTGGGCTAACCTCCGAACCGCCTTTTAGAGAAATCACCTAAGTTGAGGAACATAAATCATGATAAGACACAGAAGTCTGGAGCAATAGAAAACAAAGTACGGAGAAGTGAGAAGCAAAATTAACTCAAACTGCTAGGGGTGATCGGTTCCCGGTCCAGTTTGGTTTCCCTTTTTTGGGAATGGGGACCGGACCAGATGGTCCTAGGACAGGGAAACAGCCTGGTCAAGTCCAATGGAACCAGCCAGTGCAAAATAAATAAATAAATAAAATAAAATACTAAAGTTATTATAATTTTAGGGTTTATTGCTATTTCTAAAAAATTAAAAATATATGTATTTTTTAAAAAGTTTTGGTCCGGTCCATCGGTCCGGTTCCCCTGGAACCGGGAACCCGACCGAAAATCACTGCTTTCATTTTTATGGAATGGGGAACTGAACCGATGCCCCAAGGAACCAGACCAAACCAACCGGTCCGGTCCGGTCCGGTCTGGTATGCTCACCCTTACAAACCCCAAGGAACTGGACCAAACCAACCGGACCGGACCGGACTACCAACTGGTCCAGTCCGGTCCAGTCCGGTCCGGTCCGGTCACCCTTACAAACCCCAATCTGATTCAACATCCATATGCCGAACACATGGCCAAAAAAGTTTAACGTACGAAAAAGAGATGACCAAAAGCTTCTCTTTTTTCCCTCAAATCATTACTTTTCGTTAAATCCATGAGCAACATATGAGAATCTAACTGATTAGTTTAAGGAAACCCGCTAACACAGAGAGAGTTAAATCCATGAGCGACCATATGAGAATCTAACTGATTAGTTTCAAGGAAACCCGCTAACACAGAGAGAGAGAGAGGCCAAATGGGTTCATGGTAAACATTTTCCGATTTGCCAGCTGACACAAACTTCACAAAGAAGATGGGTTGCCTAATCTGAGGAGATCTAGTTCATCTCTAAAGTCTTGGGTTTCTCTCTCTCTCCCTCTCTCCCTCCCCTCTCTTTCTTCCGTTTTGGCTCGGATTATGTGGGTCTCTTCTTAACCTCATCCAGACACTCCCAGATCAGTCAAGCACAAATCAAGAACAGCCATCAAATCACCACACAAAGGAAAAACACCTTCTCGATCGATTGGCACATCAAGAATCAACGACAGAACCCCCTAAAGGTACAATCTTTCAAGACCCTTTGAACCCCACTCCCAAGAACAGGTAGATTAAGAAAGCTCAAGAGCCATAACTAAACCCAGAAAGACAGAGCGAGTTGGGAAGTTGCTTACCCTCTCAAAAGCACTGAAGCAGCGTGTGGAGAACAAAAGCAAGGAGGGAGGAAAGGGAGGAGGAGGGAAGAGGGAAGAGGGAAGAGAAGGCAAGAACAAGAACAAGAAACTCTTAAAAGAAACCGCACCACAGCAGACCACAAAGACTTTAAACGGAAGAAGGCGAACACGTGTCCACCATCGAGAAACGAGACCCCATCATTCCAAATTTCATTGAAATCAATCCCACCAATCACATGCCAACAGGACACGACCCCTCCGAACCCGATTTCAAGAAAAATTAAAAAAAAGACAACTTTTTTTTTTCCTTTCATAACGGCGACCAGGCACGCGCACAAAAACTTTCGCATTACCTCGACTGACCCTTCTTTCCTAACGACACGAGGCAAGCTTCCATCATCACAACGACTTTTAATGCATTGGGGGATTTTACATCATGGACACGTCCAAGAAACCGAGACTACAAAAGTACGAACCAAACACGGGGAAATTTTAAGGAGGACACGGTGTCCAAACTACCTCTGGACGGGAACCCGAATTGGTGGGAAAGTCGTAGGGAATTTTAAAGTAATGATTTTTAGACCCCCATTTTTATAATAATGCGAGTTCTTTGGCTGGGTCCGGTGGGTACCCTACAAAATCAAGATTGATTTTGTGATGCCATCATACGAATTCTTGGACGGTCTAACAGGAGAGATAGATAGAGAGAGAGAGAGAGAGAGAGAAGGAAGGAGCCGTGGAGGGATGCGCAGGTGTCGCAACGAACCCGTCTCGATCCGCATCATCTTCTTTAAGCCTATTTTTTTCTAATCGCCTAGGTAGATCTAGGAGAACGACCGGGAGCGGAAGTTGGCACAATGAACCTGGAATGCCTGAGTAGCGTATCGTGTCGAACTTAGATGATGGATAGTGAAACTTATTAAAAATTGGAGAGAGGTGCTTGTTTTAGCTTTATTTGTCATATGAAAGATCTAGGGTGATCGATTCCTATTTCGATTCAGTTCATTTATGAATCGAAAACCAGAGCGATCTAATGGAACCAATCATTTGGTAATTCCACCTTTAGATTTTATCATTTTGAAGGTAAATATTTTCCTCCAAAAATTACTGAACTTCTTGTTATTTTAGGGTTAAAATAGTCGATTTAGTTTCCTTTGGAACTGGGAGTTGGGCCAAAAATTACCAATTCCATTTATATGGAATCGAGAATCGAGCGACACCCCTAGAAATCACTTCGAACCGGCCAATCCAGCCGATTCTCAATTCGTTAGTCTAATGTGCTCGCCTCTAGAGAAATCCCAATAGTGTTAATTTTCGCAAGATAATCTAGCATTTTGATCATTCTATATCGTTGGTTAAAATTCGTTTTTCCGTGGTTTGTGGAAATGGGATTACAAATGTGTGTACTTATCTTGTTTATTGTGTACTTTAGGAGAGATATAACACCCAATCAAAATATAAGTCCCATTTGTAAAAAAAAAAAAAAAATATGCTCTCGTACTTTATTTAATAAATAATATTCGACACGAGAAAACTTAAAATGATCTAACTTTGCTCTTTCTGTTTTTCTCAATTAAAAAATATCCACTTCTCGAAAAAAAAAAATTATGAAGAAAAGGTAAAAAAAAAAAACATAAACTCCCGAAAGTGATATTCTTTTTTTCAATTTCATCTGTTTTAAATGATATTGATTTTTAGACCTCTTGAAGCATCGAGTTCCTTATCGCATTATGAGGAGATAATTATCAAGACACGAGACCCCTAGACATGGAAAGATCCCTTATCTTATTTTAATCAATTTACGAGGTTTGTATGTATTCCATGCAATTACAGATAGTCGGATTTCGCGACCGTGTCCTTAGGATATAGAAAAGTCAATGATAGTGTCAAAATTGTCTGATCTTAGCAAATTCCTGGCTCCAAATTTTACATGGACTATAGCATAGGCGATGGGTTATTTGGAGTTTATTTTTTCTAATTTGGTTGAATATATAAATGATTCAAGAAAATTGAGTGCATAGACCTATTATTCTTAGATTATCTAACTTGTTCCACTACTATCCTTAACCAGATAGATACTTATCGTATTTCAAGTGAGGAATAACTACCACATACTACCACCGGCCGAGGTTGCTCCACTGGCTAAGGCTCTGCTGATTCTCAACAACGAGGTGAAGGGTTCAAAATCCAGGGGAGGCTCTAGGTGTATTAAGTGTGACTCGGAGTTGGTGGGTCCTCCTGCTTAAGTGTCACTTGGGGGTTTACGGCGCGGGCATTGCATTTACTGGCAGTTCTGCTCTCTAAACCAAAAAAAAAAATTAATAATAATAAAATAACTGCCACATACTTATATAAATCTGTATGTATGTATGTATGTATGTATGTATGTATGTATGTCTCTTTTTCGTGACAATTTTAAAAACAATTTTATTATTTTGTTGATGATTTTATGTGCAACATTCAATGGCCTACGAATATCTTGAGAAGATAAATATTTTGCTTTCCCAGAAAATCAATGTCGGTGAGAAAAAGGAATTCCGCAGGGAAAAAGATTTTTGTTTTCTTTCTCCAGGAGAGAAGGATCTCTCTGGAACACAGGAATGGGCCAAAGATTTTTCCTTTTCAGAACTTTAATTTTCCTTTTCCTCTTCTTTTAACATTCAAGAATGCCTTTGCAAATATGAAGACAGCACAGGCGATAAGCTTTCGAAGCCACGCCCGAATTGAAGCATATTAATTAGATATTCGGTCGGTCCTCATATAACACGAAACGACTTACATCCCTTGAGGGTATCATGCAGGTCCCATGTGACGCGGGTATTTGCCAAAATATCGAAATTTATGATAATGTATTCGATTGGAGGTGGAAGAGGTCAAAATTCCTAAAACTATTGGAGGTGACGGGGCTGGTAAATTAGGTCTAATTGTCTAATATATCTCCAACTTTAAGTCAAATCTTAATTCTACTACGCACTCTTTTCATCTAAAAAAATTGTTGACTTTCATTTGAAGCTTTATTTCTTTTATGGAAATAAATAATCTAGAAAATATTTTCCTCGTATTGTATGAAATAATAAATCTGATGAAAAAATCATTTTCATTATAACTATGATCATTTTCAAAATAATATTTTTTAAATTATTTATTTTTGTGAAAATAAGTAGAGCCCTAATCTTAGAATTAAGTCTGTACTCGAAAATGACCACTGATTTATTCGAGATTCTCAACATAAGGAAATTATTGCCGTTCAATATGAAAACAAAGTTATTTAGCCTTCTTCGAGGTTTACGTTTAAAGAGCGATTTGTGGTGAAACCCGACAGCGTCACCGAGCACTGGAGGATCGTTTGATCCTCGAAAAGTGATATCCGGTGGTTTTTTCGATCATTAAAAAAAAAACAAGGATTTTGGTAATGGTGCAAGGATTCTAATAATAGCGCCAATGTCGATAATTTTGAGGAAACTAGACGCCGATTCTTTGACGTGATATAGGACGAATTTCAGAACAATAATGGTGGAAGTTTGCGATTTTTCTTTGAGATCAAGATATGAATTCAGGGCGGAATCGAAATCGGATTTGAAAAGGGGACATGATAGGCGCCTTGTTCCGTGGGAAATCTTGTAGAGATAGAGAGAGAGAGAGAGAGAGAGAGAAGGCGGGAGATCGGGCCATTGAGGGGGCGCCACGTGAGGGGGTACAGATCCGTCGGAGAATCCGGGGGTGGGTAACCCAAAGTGACGTGTGGATCATCGACAACAAAAGTTAGTTTAAGGTTAGGTACATCGCACTGACACCTCAACCCCCTCAAAATTCGCAAAAATAAATAAACAAATAATTTTTTTTTGGACAAGAATAAATAAATTTAATTTTTTTAAATATAAATATATATATATATCTGTCCTTCTCTCTATCGGAGTCGACAGGAAAAAGAAAAAGGAAAAAAAGGAGATCTTTTTCGGGCGCTCCTTGACTTTCGTGCCCGGGAAGCTCATCTGGGTTTCCGCCACGTGTGCAGCCTCCGCCTCGGAAGCGTAGTATTCCGGATCTCTTCCTCCTCCTCCTGCGGTTCCAATCCGTTGACCAACAACGAGGCGAAGACCGAGCACGAACCGGAAAGGGACAGCGCGACGTCTACCCCCCGGCATTCCGTCAATCCCCCCGTTCCAAAACGATCTCCTTCTGACATGTGTCCCCTCGTTACACGGAAATCATGCTTCGCCTGTTTTATTCCAACTAGTTTAGTTTGTGGAATTGTATCAAATTCCGTTGACCGATGGTTTCTATGACTTTGTTGTTTGGGTCGCGGAAAATTTAAGATTTACGAAAGAAAGTTTTATGGAAAGTCAGTTTTCGGGAAAATGATAATATTATTTAGTGTTTGACTAAGACACATAAATTGCTGAAAAATATTTTACATCGCCTGATAAAAAAATCTCATTTGATTTGATATTGCATATAACGCCGTCGACCGTCCTATGTGATTTTGGCTAGTGAAAAAAATTTATAATCTTTTTTTAAAAATTTTGATTTTTTAATGATTTTTATATATTTTTTCCTTCTTCTCTATTGGCCATTGAGTACAATAGGTGAGCCTTGTCCTAGAAAAATCTATCTATTTTATTTAGTTATTCAATTAAATTTAAATTGATGATCCGTTATTGGAGCAGATAGCAACAACTATTTCATTTAATCGAAATTTTTTAATATAGTGAGTAATAGCTCTAGGCGACGTCAAGTCTCACTTAGATACGGCGAGACTTGAGCTTGACAAGAGGGATGACGTCAAGCTTGCCTAAGATTGGCGACAAGGCTTAAGCTCAAACCTCGCCCACTCATGCCTATGGCTGGTTGCATGAGGTTAGGTGATTAGCAAAGGAATAAGGATAAAGAGAAAAATATATATTTTAAAATTTTGATTTAAAAAAAAAAAATTGGCCTCGATTGACCCTAGGTTTGGCCTTGGTATTACTAGGCCTGGTTTGTGTACGGACACTAGTTTCCTGGTTGCAACCTTGATGGATCCAAGTGCAATGGCTAGGGTCTTAGGCTTGGTTGTAAATGAACAGGGCACCAGAGCCTCGAGCTCAAGCACAAAAGATTCGCCCCTATTGCTAAAAGCCCGAGAACGAGAGTTTGGGTTCCGATGCCCAAACATAGAGTTACTGGTTTAAGTATTGATATATAATCATATTTTGAAAAAATATTTCCTGAAATTTAGCTTTGATAGGAAATTTCATTGATTAGGAAAATAATTTCCGCTGACTTATTTTTTTAAGCAAAACAAACGTCAGGAAACAAGAAAAATATTTTTTGATTCTTTCGAAAAACGTTTTCTTGCAAAACAAGCAAAATGTAAAATTAATCACTCAAAACTGGTGAGATATTTATCAACAATACCCTACCAACCGCCGCGATATTCAAAACTAGCGAGATATTTGCTAACAAGACCTTATCAATTGCCGGGATACTAAGTAATTTTAATATTTTAAATAGCTAATGTCACATCCTACGGGAGAAAAGTATTTCCATAATTCGGGACCAAAAAGCACACGTCGACGGGAGTTGTCATTAAAGAAAAAGCAGAAAAGGACGTGGAAAATGTGAAGAGAGAACGCCGATCTTATCGTCGGTCGAGTTGATCACGGATGTAAGCAAACCCTAAGGAAAAAACGAAGTCAATTATTAATAGCGAGGCCGATGTGACAGGATCTTTTTCTTGGAACACCTGTCCGAGGCTCCTTAAACGCAACCCCTTCCGCCCCGCCTTTTCTCTCTAATTTATGGCCTGGCCAACCCCTGGAAAACACATAAAAACTTCGGGGAACGTGGAATTTGACTTTATCTGATGATGTTTCGGAACCTTTTTCTAGAAGAGAGGGGGAGGAGGCATGATGCTTTCCAATGTCCCGAGAAAATATCGTCCCCATCGAGACAGCTCGACGGGACACTTGTCAGGAAATGTGCCGTCGCGCAATAATTATCGCGGAGAAGGTTCTCCAAGACAGACAGTTTTTTCCGCCGGACCAGACAAGGCCGTCTTCGATTAGGGACAAGACACGGAAGCTCCCCTCATCAGCCGTGTCTCCGAGGGCACGAGTCGTATTGGGAGGTCTTTCAATGCAGTGAAATTTTGTCAAATTCGCCTTAATTCGAATGTGTGGTATAGTCAGTTGATGCCTACAGCGAATGACAGTTGTTCTAGGATATAGACGGCCAGGACCAGACGGGTTATGAGCGTAGCAGCACTTGCCACAAATAGGAGTGGTCTCGATCGCTGGCCCTCGATGTATCCGAACATCAGTGGTCCGGTTTCGCATTTGTTTCCGGGCAATTCCTTGCCTGTGCCTGTGACAGAACGGTCGTGGGGCAACATACACTAAACTACCCGGCCCCGATGACAACTGTGTTCTGTATTCAGCAGGTGAAATCGACATTTCGGAGAGGCGGTCGTCATTAAAAAATTGCCAGATAATGGGGGGTCACAGTCCCAGGTATGAAGGAACAAAGATGGGGGCAGGAAACAAATTCTCGAGCATCATTTCCTCTTAATCTCCGAATCCGACCGAGAAGATAAGAATGAAAATGTAGCAGCAGAATCACGCATATGAATATAAGGAGAAGTTAAAGTACAGCAACCCAAGTTCCGGCTGCAAAAACTCAATGACACTTCATTTCCTATTCAAGTCATAGTTTCCAATCGCTGCTGATCCATCAGCAGCCCGACACGAGTTAAGAGCAATTACAGGTACCTTACAAGGCTAGGAACAAGCAAGAGACACAGAACGAGGCCCAACCCACCACAAGCGAAGGCAAGTCTTAGCCCTGCCAACCTGGGTAGTCTGGACAGCCAGTGAGTACCGAAAAATTCCTACGTCGATGCAAAACTTCAAACGTCACAGGCTACCAACTGACACGTACAGACGCTTTTTAACATCGCCTAAGATTCAATATTACTATACATCAGCTTGATTTCTGCGGGATATAAGGCAGTCAATGTCATTAGTAACGTAGCTTGGGGCGAAACCTGACTGAAAAATAAGCAGGTGCACCCCTCGCCCTGCTGCGAGGATCTGGATCGTCTGTTATGTAAGCTGATCTGTGGAGTTGGCCACTCTTCACTGCGGCATCATGTCCCCTTGTGATGCAAGCATCTGCTTTTCGGGGCTGTCAGGGGTCAACTTGACAGTTGAGCAGTCCAGTCCAGTGTCACCTGAAAAGTTGCATGATCAAATTAACTTGCCATTCCAAGCCATTCATCAATTGGAAAGCATGAAAAGTCATGTTAAGTGAAGTTGGTGAGGTGTTACTTTGAAATGAGTCGGTGGATGACCGTGCTGGTGATGAACTCCTCTTCATGTCAGAATGGACTACTCCACAGCCAACAAAAAGAAAACAAATAGTATAAGGCCATCGAGAACCAATTAGACGAACAAGGCATGTATGGGCATTTAGCAGAGTCGATATGAGAGAATTTTGTTAGTCACATAATTACAAGAACCCAAATAAATGTCAAGATCAGGATAGAACTCCCACCCTTTGGGGTTTTCTCTCATTTTTTGCTTACTAATCAGTCATGCATTGGGAGACATTCAATAGGCTAACACTAGGCTAAAACAGTTGTTTTAATGGTTAGGCTGCAACAGTCATCGATGACTATTGTTGGCTAGGGCCTTTCTCTGCTATGGCATCATTTGCCTTTCCATAATTTTCAAAGAAATTTTACATTGACTAATGTAGAATTACATATAGGTGCTAGTGAGATTAAACATGGATACCGTCTCTCCAAAGCATAAAATACAAGCATACTTCAGGAACAAATGCATAATGGTTTTGTATATGTAGGTTTAGTAGAAGGAGCTGACGAACAAAGGAACCTGCCATCAATCGAGTAATCAGTCTATCTATGATGCATGTTTAAATTAATAGCATCTTTCCTAATTTCATCCGGCATATACATGGGATTTAGGTGCCGCTGGACTTATGCCGTTGTCCATGGTTGAACATGCAGGATAAATCCGTATAGATGATGCTTCACTAGTACCCCAAATCCTTGTTTTTTATTATACTCCATTCAACAAGCTTATCGCATCTGAACAGATGTCGTTATTAAGAACTACTCCACGGAACATACTGCCCAGGCTTCATGTAGAAAAGCATTGAGAGATTAAGGCGACTGAAATTTCAGAATGGAGTAAATGTATTTGAAAAATCTCAAGTCCCATACCATAGAGATCATAAGCCCCCTTAAGTGCCTCAAAATTCTTGTATGTGTACCCAACAAAACTGAGATCCTTAGGTGTCAACAACATCTGCAATAGCCCACAGAATAACATAAGGTGGCAACTCACACATAGTCATGGGAAGTTTAAAGATCCAAAAACAAGAAGCTATCTGCAAATCAACAACGTCATTTAATGGCAGAAAAGAAAATAAAACAGCAAGTAGACTGGCAGATGACCTCCTACTCAAACTTATTGGAACTGAATTCACCAAACATAACCAAAGTTTTTTAAGCTGTATGATTTACTCTCCATTATGTGTTAATCATATGAATGATGCTGATGAGAAAGAATATTGTGAGTTTCACCTGAAACTGTCAACACACGCCTTCCCTACATAGTAAACACAGGAGTTGGTTCAAAGCTTAATAACCTACACTTAGATTTATTCAGGTCTAGTAGCTTGCGCGTCCTCCATAGATGACACTTGGAACAATCAACAAGCAGAATTAACCAGTGCCACACATCTTCACCAGCACATTACGTGTCAGCGTTTTCTATATATTGCACATTGAGGAACCCATAAGCCATGCAATGAGATCATTTCAGCCAAATCCATTCTAAGTATGTCATGTGAGACATGAGTTACTACCAGGGTCAGTTTAGAGTAAATTTTACTTTTCACTTTTTGTCATTTCCTTCTCTTGGAGCTTTGAAGTTCAACTTTTACTTCATGTCAAACACCCGATAACTTTTAGACATGCAAACATGGACATGTAGACAGGATAATATATTTTTATCTATTCTAAATTTAAAACAATTTTTGTCGTTTTCAAAAATTTTGGAGGCAAAGAAAAAGTACTTATCAGAAGCTGAAACAAACCAACCCTCTCCCAGAATAACTCAAAAGATGTCAGCCATAACATAACATTGGTGGCACTATGGGTTGTTTGTGCAAATTAATTTCGCCACAAGGTCAAATGGTATTTTCTTCCAGCTTGTCTTATAGAATACCAAAGTAAAAAGGATAGATAGTTCTCCTTGTGTATTATGGCAGAATACAAACATCCGCAAAAGGTAGAAATGAAGATTATAGCAGCCATCAATCCAACCAATTCTCCAAGGACATAAACATGGTCATGTGCAATTTCAAAACCCCAGCACCCATCTTTTGTTACCCGCTAATGCCAGTGCGTGCATGTGAGAGAAGAAGAAGAAGAAGATAGCGATTAGATTCAAATACATAGGAAAAGAGCAATTATGTGGTTTGTCTTTTAAGACAACTAGATAAGTTGACAGAAGATAAGTGATTTTCCAGTCATGCAATAGGATATTTCTATATTCTCAGAGTACCAGCGAAAAGGCATAGTTTAAATAGCTTTTTACGTAAGAAAAGATTCTTGTTTACTGAAAAGATGGATGTCGTGCCAATTGTTCTTTCCTGAAGAATCCAAAAGATCCGGCAGCATATTTTAGAAGGTTCAGGATAAACAAAAAAGATTTGTGAAAAGTACAGTTGTTTCTCAAGCCTCCTATTACTGATATTTTAGACTCGCCCCATCTAACTCACATACAATAGAAATATTGTCATCTAATGTCCACATAGCATGTAAAATGCTTAGATGTCTTATGAGGAAATTTCTAACATGAATTGCTCTTTTCACCTTAAACACATGAGCAACAGCAGCAGCAATCAATCATAAAAATCATATCAATCTAGTCAAGCGTTTTTTTATATTCCCCACTGAACAATATTTACCTTCCTTGAAGTTCCAGATCCTGTCCTTGAAGGCATAGGAGGTTCCACCTATTCAATGAGTCAGATTGTTAGTATAACATACTGTTAAACTGGAACATCTATGGTCATTCTGGAGATATTTTGACAACACAAACTTAACTAGGAGAGGCAAAAGCATGAAAACCGCTGCTCAAACAATTGATCAAGAAAATTTTACTAACAAAATCATTTCATATAAGTATATGAAAGAAATTATCTCCGGTAGAAAAAAAAATGTCCATTTCATTGAAGGACATTGCCATTGGAAACCATATCATGATTCCTGAACATGCAATGATATCAAGGAATGGAGTGTGTTGACTAATCACATTATGTCATGACCTCTTCTTAAGTAACATGAAAATCCATTTGATAGTCAACCACAAAGAATGACCTCCATAAAAGATAAGTGAAAGTACACTAGCATCATTCACCTCGTCAAATTTCATGAAATTCTGTGTATCAAGTTCTCCATTGACCTGCGGCTTAAAAGCAGCTTCCAATTCGTAAAGTCTATCCCAGTCGATATCTTTGAACCAAGGATGAGCCTGATCAGTTCAGCTTTGAGTTATAAGCAAATGCATGAAAAGTGATAAGAAAAGGAATAGCACCATCAAATTAACGCAGCATACTTCAGCATAATTTAGAGTGATGCTACATCAAATCAACAACAAAACATACCTTGATCTGTTCTGCCCCTCGAGTACCAAGCCTGTGATCCACGTCACAAAGAAGCCTACAGATCAAATCCCTTGCTTCAGGTGACAATCTGGCGTCCTCTGGAAATTTTAAATGATTTTTCCAATGTACAATCTGCAAAAAAGCAAAAAAGAAACATCACTGAAAAAGCTAAAACAGACGGAACAATCTTGGGAAAAGAAGCTCACTCAAATTGGCAAAACAGATGGATAGAATTAATTAATTGCTAAGAAAAAATCAGGAAAAGAAAGGAAGGGGAGCAAAATCGCTCCTCTACTTCGCTCTCTCTCTTGCTCTCCCTCTCTCTGAGAGAGAAAGAACTGACAGACTCATTCTTTCAACCTCAGCATCTTCACAAAGTGTCCCTCTTCCTAATGCGGTGGACCGAATTCCATAGACTAAATTCTATTATTGTAACATAATCATCGATCTTCTCAGTACATGAGGACATGAAGAGAGATTGCCGTGTAACACAGTCAAGGACACATATCTCTTTAGACAGATCATGGCCTGATGCAACTGAAACAGTTGAAATTGATCCAAAGGGAAAGATGGATTCACATTCTGAAGGAAAGATAGACTTTGCATTGGGGAGATTAATGTGAGTACTTACTACACATCATTAAACATTTCAAAACGTCCATGTATCGGCATTCTGATTACTTGTACCTGAAAACATAAACCACATCCTACATCTACAAGACCCTAAAACCAACAATAGGGACAACTCATGAAAACTACCTTTGGAAAATTAGAGGGGGAAAATAAAAAGTTTAACTGATTGTTATAAAAAAGTAAAAGGACGAATGATGGAAGCCATTCCTCAGCTTCCATAATGCTTCTCCCTTCACATCATCATTCAATTCCTCTAAAATAATCTGTGCAAATCACTTCTCTCTCTCTTCTCCCTCTTTTTCAGATCTTTCAGATAAATGATTTGAAAATGATTTCTTTCCAAACCCTTTTCCTTCTCTTAAATCCCATCAACTAAGCATACCATAAATGTGAATCAGGAAAGAAAGTTGACCTTTCTGCATGTCATTATTGGATCATCCGCATAGAATGGAGGATAACCAACAAGCATCTCGTACATGATTGCACCAAGCGACCACCTGAAATGAGGAAATTCAATAAGAAGTCATCAAAGAAACTCAGCTCTACTTAAATTAATTTTAACAAAAGAAACGCATAATCCTAAATATGCATTTAGAGATGATAGAGAGTATATAGTGGCATCATTGTTGAAACAAACAAATTCACACACAACAGAAAACGCCTTCAAGGCCTGGTAAGGGAAATTAAACAAGTTCCTTTTCTTTTAAACAAAAATAGAGCACTTTCAAGTTCAGTATAGTCAAGTCATAATCCAAATTCCACTGAAGCATTTTCCTTCAAAAAACAATGTCAATTTTTTCTTTAAAATAATTTATGTCACAGCGACGCCTTTAATTTAACTCTATTCCCTTCACTCGACTTATCACGCAAATGCAGCTAAGCTTCCATTGAATCTATAAAATTATTATGCCAATAGACATTATAAGTCACCATCTCCTAAGCATGTCATGTGACATCAGACAAATGATAAAACCAAACAGTCCCCACAAAGACGAAAATCAATTAGAAGGAGAATGACACTTGCTACTTCCTGGCATAAGTCACTAAAATAATAGGATATTACAGAACTTATGTCCTTGTCAGTTACAGTGATTTTCTCTTCCATTGTGCCGATAGTCCCTTCCAATAATATTTTTAGAGTGCAAACCCTTTTGTTCATCTTCTTTATGAGGTGAATGGAATCATTAACAAGTACAGAAAAGATGCACACTCAATCTACTTCTATGAGAAATTACATTTCCAGCATGCATTAAGTGGAAGTACTGTTTAAGGGAACATGGAGTTTGTATTAATTCTATTTTATACATGATGCTCATCTAAAGAACTGCTTTCGATTTTAAATAAACGGTTAATGGGTCAGGTGAGAGATACCAAGAACTAAGACAAACAACTGTTATTTAAAATAATTGCCAAGGTAGAGTATCTACAGAATCATCAACTGACCAGTCGCACTCCATGCCATATCCTTTCTTCAGCAGAACTTCTGGGGCAATATAATCAGGCGTGCCAACAGTAGAAAAAGCCTATCATTAGAGGCAATTAGAATCATAATAGGATAAAATAGATTTTCTGGGATCATAAGATTACTGGAGAAAAAAAGAAATATGAGAGACTGACTAGAACTTAAACATAGCAACTAGACCAAAATTTTACCTCCAATCAATGGACTAAAGGTGTGCAACCTAATGGTCAAAGGGATAATAGAGCCATTTTTCCAATTTTTGAAGAAATCGACTTTACTGCTACAATGAAAAAGATTGTTTAATGTCAAAATGAATAAAAAGTTCCGCTTGATACAAATTATCTTGAAAGTCCATATTCATAGCATTAAAGAGATCAGGCTGTTTAGTATCAAAGAAAAGTCAAAATCCCAAACATTAAAAGCAAATGCGTAAGGAAACTTTAAAAATAAAGGTCACTGCAAATAGAAAGAACCCAACAGAGGCATCTATGTATTGCTTGGTCCTTTTTTTGACAAGAGGAAAGGACACATTTAACTTGCAGGAATGCTTTCATGTACAAAATGCAAGATTTAATTTCTTACTGCAATTAAAGGTAATTTTTATAGATACATTAATTTTATTGACATCATATGAAAACCAAAAAAGAACTACAATACCATGCACTAGTACCATATAAATTCAAAGAGTCAGGTTTCTAGGCAATACCAGTTTTCTCCTATTTATCTGCCAATGTTGAAGCTGCTCGAGGGGACTTTTCCAGCGGCCATCAATGTCCATCGATTCAACGACATTGCCGTCATCCATGGCTTCGTTTTCATCTATAGAATATAAATTTGAGCAGTCAAGAGGTTTGCACAGACCAAAATCAGAAAGCTTCATGTGACCATTTATGTCCAAAAGAAGGTTGTCTGGTTTTATATCCCTGCAGAAAGAAAAGTACATAGGTTAAAGACAAATTACTCAGGAACAGTATTAAGAAATCATTGATACATATTGCATTAATATAGGAACCGAATCAAAATGTTTTACTGGTAGAAGAGTCACCCACAGGAAGAAAAAAAGAAAAAAAAATACCTGTGAATGTAATTATGCTTATGAATGGATTCTATGGCAAGAACACTTTGAGCAATATAAAATCTGGCCACCGTTTCAGTCAACGTCTCCTCTCTCATAAGCAAAGTCATCATGTCACCACCAGGCAGATATTCCATTATCAAATATAGATACTCCTCATCTTGGAAAGAATAATACAGTTTAACAATAAAATGGCTGGCAACTTCTGCAAGCAAATTCCTTTCAGCTCTAACGTGTTCAACCTATAACACAAAAAACATCAATGTAACTACCACATCTTTTCAAGATGAAGAACAGGAAGTATAAAAACACAGAAATAATATTCTCTACTATGGCATAGCCAACGGAGGAGCAGGAACAATGGATCATGACCCAACCATCATTCACTTAGAAAACAAACGAAAAGAAAAAGGTAGTATAGTGTTAGCCTGGCTGAATGGCCGGTCGCCACGCAATTGGAATCTGTGCCACATCGTAAGAAATGAGGAATTTGTAAATGTGCTTGTTAGCTAGTAGCAAAAGAAGGCAGTATGATCTCTACTTCGTCCATGATCATGAAACAAGCCAGTGACAATTAATAAATCACTGAAAATGATCAAGCATGCTACATTACTTGGTGTTTCCTTCTCACCTGGCCTCGGCTAAGCATTTCTGACTTCTTCAATTTCTTCATGGCATAGATATTCCCTGATTTCTTTTCACGGCAAAGTCTGACCTGCATCCATATGCACCTTAGTTTTAGCACTCAATGAAAAACAGGGAGAAAGAAATGTCCTCTAGCCAAATGTAATTAATGTGTCATCATATCCACATTTTGCCTAAGTGGATCCATGCATCTTTTCGAAACCTAACATGTCCACCCCCTTCCTCCCACCCCCCAAATCCAAGAGTGATCCTAGCAACTAGCAGAACATAATCAAAACTCCTTAAAGATGCTAAAGGTCGAGTGAAGAGAAAAAATGACAAGGAAACATTACTATCGCAGTTACTGCCCATGCAACTATATTTTATCCTGTTGCATTGCAGCTTAAATAAGAAATAAATGGATGCTAGATAAAAATTGACAATACATATCCTTGTACCTCAAGAAAGCATGGTTTTCCCTTAAGGGACTCCAGAGATTGACATTACTTTTAACAAACCCAAAAAATAGAGGTGCAGGATGCTAGGCCCCACCAGTAGCATGTATTATTCTCACAACCTGAGGTCTAATCTTCTTTTTGCTTGACATTGCTTTTCCAGAGTAACATATTACAGCAGATTAAGTCACTTTCTTCAGCATCAGAATCAGTATATACCCATCTTGACTTGTGCATATCAGAGTTTGCAGCTTAAGATGTATATATCTTCAACAAGTAAATTCATCAAAAGCAACAATAAGTTCTGCTTCCACCACAATGAAGCAAGTAGAAAGAAAAAAAGGTAGCACCGGCAACTGAGACACTTATTGCCACTACAAGCACAGTACTGCCACCTTCACTTTTTTCTGAGAGACATATACATACAAACATCTTGCTGTATATTTGATCTATATTGATACTAACAGACATCCCTTAAGGACCTAAACAATAATCATCCCTGAAACTTAAATTTGTTGCTCCTATTTTTTATTCCATGATAAGCAACTGATAGCATACGATCAGCATCTCCGACAAAAGTTCCCAAAAATTAGATGCTTCCCATTATAAAGCCATACCTGACAGCTCCTTCAATATCTCCTAAATGATTTCCTACTTATGCGGAATTCAAGGAAAGCAGAATACAAACCACTCAACCACATTGCTCTGATAAGTGCACTA
This sequence comes from Eucalyptus decipiens, assembly GCA_014182575.1. Classification (NCBI taxonomy): domain Eukaryota; kingdom Viridiplantae; phylum Streptophyta; class Magnoliopsida; order Myrtales; family Myrtaceae; genus Eucalyptus; species Eucalyptus decipiens. The sequence goes on from CM024611.1 coordinate 54,031,647, forward strand.
ACATTCCCAAGAGGATCTCACATCTAGCACAGATTGACACGGTAGAGGAAAAGAACATCCCTTTCAAGATCCATTCTTTTTCCTTTTCTCTATATTGTTGATCATGAATCTGATGTCACCTGTTTCAAATTATAAAGTGCATGTTCCCACACATGAAATCATCTGGCCTGTTAATAAATTTATTATAGCATGCATTAGATGCGTTTCATTCTGGCCTGCCCAGAAGGAACTTCCTCTAGAACTCAAATTATTCTGTGGACTATCAAAAAGCATACAGAGGCCAACTTCTGAAATTTGAGAAGAATATCATACTATTGGTTTGACTTAGCATCAGGTTTTAAAAGACAAATTTATTGATTGAAGTGATTCAAGTTTGGCACATGTAGAAAACAAGTACTGAACCTCTCCGAAAGCTCCTCTTCCTATGATTGTAAGTAGCTCAAAATCATCAACACATATCTTGTGCCGTTTTAGTCTCATGTACTCTGTCTCCTTCCGTTCCAAATTCTTTAGCAAATTGATCTGTTCTTCTTCGGGTACATCTGAAGAGGCTAACTTTCTTTCCAGCACCAAGCGCCTGGAGTGAATAATATTTGTCAGGAAAATAGGAAAAATAAATAGTCACCAGTCCTGGATTCTAAAATAAGATATCCAAGTATCTGTATTATCAACAATGACTATAGCACTCTTAACAACAGTAGGCAAGAACTCGTTTCATGAACCGATATACAGTCATGCATGTAACCATTCATCTGTGAATGACATCATGACAAAAGAGACATCAGAAAGGTCATCATGTGAAGTGTGAGAAGTGAACAAAGAATTATCAGAGATCACATTAAACTGCACGGATTTCATCTTCTGAAGCATCGAAATTCATCATCTGAAGCTTTCTCAATCTCAAGGTTGAAAAAGCACTTTAGCTTCCAAATCCAACCTTTTCTGAAATTTCTTTCTTTTCAAGGTTATCATGCATCTTTTGCATAAAAAGCACATTTGCGACCAAAAAACAGGACGCGACACTGAAGACATAAACACCGACATCTAGAGACCTCAGGTGTAAGGAGAAGGAACTTCATGAGTTGTCCCGGCTTATAGTAGTCATCGCCCATTTATCAACACGCTAATGTTAAGACGTGGAAACATATCCATTCCTTGAAATACCCGCCCGATCTCCTGCAGCATATTCGAAGGTCCTAAGATTGGATAACCACTATAGGTATTTTCTTCTATGCCACTAACATTATCTTTCTTAGCTACATGCCATTCATAGAAGTATCAGACGTCGAATTCATCCACTGCAACATATTAAACCACCATGCACTCCTACTCGACATAAGGTGGCTCCACTTATCATCTCATGATCTCTAAGAACAATAAATCGGCTCCTTCGAGCAACTTCCTAAACCTCTTCAAATTTTCAACAATCATTTCCAAAAATGTCCATATTCGACCAGGACGACTCGCATTTAATCCTACACAATGCAAACATCAATCAATTCTAGCAACATGGAGACTCAACACCGCCAATCACAAAGGAAAAAGCAGGCATGCGATCGACACGCCGAAACGACGAGGTCGCACTCGCGCGTCCCGAAATCCCCAAGCGCAAACCCCACGGATTCCTCCGAAGAGCCGCGCTCCCGACCGATGATCCCCGCATTTTCCAGCTCTCGAATCCAGCAAAATAACCTCGCGGAACGCCGGAATTCCCCAATCTCACGCGCCGGACTCATCGAAGCCGCTCCCTCCCGAAACGAAGACGCGCGAGAAAAATCCGTGGGGGAAAATTCCGACGGGGCGCGGGAATTCGCGAAAGGACATGGACGAGGCAACGGCGGACGGGGAAACGGAAACAGGGAGGGCCTCACCTCTCCTTCCGCTGCTGGATGTGCTTCATGTGCGCCCGGTAGTGGTTCTCGATGAACTGCTTCGCCGCGGCGACCCTCTCCATCGTCAGGCTCGAGCCGATCTCCTGCTCGTCCTCCTCCATTGGCCCGGCCGCCGCCGCCACCGCCACCGCCGCCTTGTCCGCCGCCTCTCCCTCCGCCTCCTGGCGATTCTCCATGCCTCCTCCTCCTCCCGCCCTCTCTCTCCCTCTCGCCGTGGAAGAAAAAAGCTCTCCTTCGCCTCTGTGCGGTTCGCGAAATCCTTCGGTGTCCTCTTTTTTTTTTTTTTTGTTCTTTTTTGTTTTAAGGGATCGCGACAACGAAGCACGAACTAAAAACCTGCATCCGCATTGGGGTATTTTCCCCTTTTCTTTCTTTTTTCTTTTTTTTCCTCCCTCGCCCGCGGTGTAAATTGTCCATCGTACACGTGGGGGAGTCCTATTGGTCGGCGCAGGAAAAGCTCGTGGGCTTCGAACAGGCGATAGATTCCCTCATGCGAGGAGGAGGAGGAGCAGGGGTGGCGCACGTAAGAACAGCACGGCGCGCGGCTCATCACGCGGCCCCACCTCGATGACAGGCTGGACGGGATTTCGGCCAGGGTGGGGCCCCCTACCGGAGATGGAGATCCGACGGTCGAGCGCGAATCTGAGGAGAAAAGAGGGGCCCGGATCTTCCGGGTTCCGTGCGGGGGATGTGGTGACGGAATGTCGTGCCGTGGGAAATTACGGATTGCGTGGCGTATTTATTTTAATGTATGTTCGACTTTGTTGGAATTGTAAATTCCACGAGATTGTACGAGATTCGATTGAATTTAATGGTTTGCATTTATTTTGATGCACTGTATTAAATTCCCACACGAAAATTCTTTAGGTCCCCATTGATAAATCACGCCGTAGAGTATAAAGTAGATGAAAGTATTTTGGGCATGACATTTTGTTCTTTGAAAAAATCGTTGGATGAATCTTGCGCCTATTGTAGTTTTATGAATTCATTCATAAACTTTTCAAGTTTTACTAGTTGAGTCTTGAACAATTTTAAGTTTTGTCAATTAGGGTTACTGGGAAAATTTTGGATGGAAATTGTTAAGCACATGCTATTTGTCTATGTAGCATAATCAGCGTTGATGTTGACAGTTTTAATAATATCTTAGAGTTTTTTTTATTAAATTCGTCTTATTTTTTCTTTGTGAAACGTATTGCAAAATATGAAAATGTTTAAATTCAATTGTCACAATTGAAAAGTTTATAATTAAATTGACAAAAGCATCATAGGTTTATAACTTTTTGGGTAAATTTCCCTATGCCACTTGATCCCCTCAAAATTAAATGAAACCTATTATTTTTATTTTTTGGAAAGAACAATATATGATTTAAATTGACATACATAGAATAAATTTAAAACTCATTAGGTAATTTCCCATAAAGCCGATTGTGTAAATTTTGTTTTAATCCACTAGAGTATGCTATAATTGCTCGATCTTTTTTTTTTTTTTTTTAAACTATTATTAGTATCTAAAATATTTCGGCTTCATAAATCTATGTGAAGGCATGTAAACCATCCCTTCTACATGCATAGACTAACCATCAAAATTAGGGTTGTGCAGCCAATCTAGTTCAACATGAGAACCAAACCAATCGTCATGGAATCAGATTCAGTCTTCGATTCCAGTAAAAACAGGTCCAATTCCCGATTAATTTAGAATCTTTACCGTGCATGTAAGTTCTAAGTGTTGAAGCCATCTTTGCACCTACAGATAAGAGCTTGTTCTATAAAGTTGAATGAAGATGATTGATTTTTTCTTCATTAAATGAGCTTAAATTCCCTATTGCTTTTATATTTCTAATTGTTATGTATCGATTCTTTACTTTGAGTTGTTTTGTTACTTATATTTTTTTATTATAACTACTATTTGTCTTAGTTTTCAAAAATAAAGAAGCGAAAAAACAAAAAGAAACGCAATCCTAGATAGACCTTATAATTAGTCGGACAAACAAAATATATTTCAATGTTAGTTTCCAAACAAGCACGGTAAACTTTAAGGATGTGAATAATAATTATTCTATTCAAGAAATCAATTTTTGACAGAAACTGATTTTTTTTGTTTCTATTCATTGGATGATTTTTTGAGCAAAAATATCCGTTTGATAAAGATACAAAATTTTTATTCTCGGAATAAAAATGCATTTGATAACAACTTAAAATTTCTTTCTCTCAGGCAGCCAATGACTAAAGGCGGGCTCCAGGCGAGCGGCCGGTGAACGGTAGGTGATTGGCGGGTGGGTGGCGAATGGTGGTTGAACGGTAGCCAACAACAAATGGGTGACCAGCTAATAGGGAGAGCAAGCGATGAAAAGACTTTTTATTTTTTATTTTTTGTTTTTATTTCCCATTGTGAGATATATCACCACTTAGAGTCATAAAATGATGCTATTTCTCTTTGTGTGAAGCTACCCGGTTTCAAAATCACTGTCTCGTTTCTCTTCCCATATTTGCACACAACCAGCACGCCGTTGATTGAGGAGCTACAGAGTCCATCCCCAAGGCTCCCAATTGTTACTGGACATTATTTTCCTGATGATGGTAACAACTAAACTTATTGGCTTAAGGTTTCAGCACTAGCTGTTGTTTCCCTCTATGCAAGGAAGCAAGCGCTTTACGACAGCATTGTCGGAACGTGGATGCCGGACTGGGTGATCATTCCTGTGGTACTGATCATCGTTTTAGTTATTCTCATTGTAGTATTACTTCTGGTGCTGGAACCCCATTCCCCTACAATGCAGGATTGGGGACATGGAAATAGCAATGGGAAACCTGCTAGATGGGGAAACATTTGCTTGAAGTGAACGTCCTAAAGGAGCAAAAACTTGCGGTGTCTTTTTCCCGTGATGTTTATGCATTTGCATTTCGGATTCTGGTGGCTCCATTGCACTTAGTATAATCTTAATGTAATGTAAAATGCTCCTGCAATGGATTGAGATGCATTGATTGCTTTATAGTTGCGATGAGAAGTTGTTTATGAGTTTTTATTGCGCTAGATGGTTCTTAGTTCCTGCAACTTAAAAATGTAAACGACACTGGTTTAGCAGGGCAACGCACCTTCTCGTTCCTCTTTTTGGTTTGCAACTTAAAACCAGTGAACAACATTAGTGTAGAAAAGCATAGCATATATAACATAAGATATGTTCCGTACGAGGAAGTCCGACAACAACATGTTCTGGGGGCAGGGGCGGGCGGACAGTGAGTGGGCAAGCGATTAGAAGAGTTTTTATTTCTCATTTTTATTAAATAAAAAAATGAAATTGTGTTACCAAATAGATTTCTATTTGTTTTGTGTTGATATATTACTTTGAATCATTTTGCTACCTATATGGTTTTCAAAAATAAAGAAGCAAAAAACAAAAATAAACCCATTCATGGGTAGACCCTATAATCAATCGGACAAACAAAATATATTCCAATGTTAGTTTCAAAATAAATACGATAGATTTTAAGTGCACAAATGATTATCATTTTATTCTAGAAATTAATTTTTCTTTTTCTATTTTTATTTTCCAGACGAATTTTTAAGCAAAAATACACATTTCATAACGATATAAAATTTCTATTCTCAGAGTATAAATACGTTTGATAACGATACAAAATTTCTCCCTCCTGGATAAATGATAAGTAGAGGTGGTGGATGGGCAGGAGAGGGGTGGTCGGGTAGCGGGCAATTTGCGAGCGGGGACGAGCGATCGGCGGGTAGGTGACGGGCGATTGGTGGGCGAGCGGCGAGCGAGCGGGTGGCAAATGGTGATCGGACGATGGGTAGGTGACTAGCTAATAGTGAGGGCGAATGATGAGAAAATTTTTTGTTTCTCATTTTTGTTTTTATTTCCCATTGTGATAGGTACCACCGCTTAAAGTCATAAAATGACATCATGCCTCTATGTGTGAAGCTACTCGAGAGCACAATCACTCTCTTATTTCTCTTTTTGCGTTTGCACACAGCTAGTGCGCCATTAACTAAGGAAATACAGAGTCCATTGCTAAGGCTCTAATTGTTATTGGACACTATTTTCCCAACGATGGTAACAACTAAATTGATTGGCTTAAGGTTTCGGCACTAATGGTTATTTTACCGGCTAATAATTTTATTCAAAACCCTCTTATGTGTGGAAGCAAGTCCTTTGCGGCAGCATTGCAGGAACTTGGATGCCAGAGTGGGGAGAAAATATTCAGTGGTTGGCAATCACCACGTCACCAGCTCGCGTGGCATGCGTAAATCTAGCTAGTCCACTGAAAAATTGAGGCGTGTTTTCTGACATGGAATATGTATGAAATATTAAAATAGGAGGGGCGCTCTCTTTTCTCTCCTCTGGCAGACGACTGACACAAGCAACAATAAATGCTTGTCTCCCGCTTAAAAACTCTCTCATCTTTTGAATTTTCAAGGCTTCTTAAGTGGGGCGCTCTCTCTCGCGTCTTTTCTTTCCAAGGGCTTCACTTCACCTTCTCTCTCTCCTCTCTTCGGAGAAGAGTTTCTTCATCCATTTTCTCCAGAAAAGCGAACATTGAAGCCATTTCCACCAGCACAAATCAAGCAAAAGGCGAATAGGACGACTAGGGCACGGAGAGATTTCCATAAACACAAGGCTTCCATCTTATCTTCCTCTCCCAAGGCCCTTTCTCTATCCCTCGCTCATCTCTAGCCCTCCCCTCCTCCTTCCTCTCCTTCGTCCTCGTCATTTCCAGCTCTGCCCCCAGAAATCACCGACTGGCTTGGGTCCCAATTTCAGCTTGGGTACGTCGTCAACCACTTGAAGCAAAAGATGTTAAACGCATATTGCGCAAACCCCAAGATCTCCATAACTAGAACAAGCACGCGAATGATTGAGTTGAAAGAATTGACGAACCTATTTTGGAATCCATTGTTCTTGAAGCGGAAGTGGAAACACAATGTTCCACGCGCAAGTCATTCTCCTCTATTGCCCTCCGTATCACTGACTCAATGAGGCGGCCCCCCTCACGTGCAACGTTAGGTAAACGCCCCTTAGGTGATGATATATGTGAGAATTAGGGTTAGAGGAGAGACTTAAGCACTATTTATAGAGTTTCCAGCCAGTCCCCCTCATTACGGGCCAAGCTCAACTCGGCTCACACTAGCCAGCCCATATTAGACTAATTAAGAAACCTTCTATCTCACCTTAGACCAAACCCCGTAAAACGATAAACGTTAAACGGTAAATTACAATATCAATTAATGTAGTCCACAATTAGAAAAACTCTTACATTCTCTCACTGGGACTATATTAATTGAAATCGTACCTTATGTGCGCACATTGGTCCAGAGATAATTTTTAATAGTCAATCCTATTCCATAAAGTCTTAAATACTGAATCATTGCGGTAATTGTATGTATACACACAAAGCCTTCCATGGTCACGAATGTTCTCAACTTTATTGATATGGATTCAATATGGTAGTGTGGCAAATGGATAACATCTCTCATAGAGAGATCCCATTTGTCAGTCACCATTCTCTTACCTTAGGCAACACAAAAACTTGTGCCACAAGAGAATGATTTATGATTCAAATGAACTCACATATGTCTTGTCTTTATGGTTAACATTTCTTTATGTATCACAAGACATATGCACAAGGCTAATAACCGGATGCCTGGATGCCCCTAGCCTTCACTCAAGGTTTAAACAATACCCTAAGACTTTTAACAATATATATCAACATAATAACAATCCATTCAAAAACATTTTATTGAATGCAAAAGTTGACATATATGTATCAAACTATTACTAAATTGTAACAAAACAGATGTAAACTTTATTCAAAGAAGAATAAAACACAGCTCCCACTAAATAACAACATCCCAAGACGCTCCTAGGCCCATACTAATGACATGTCGATCAAAAACACACGGGCGTAGGCCTTTAGTTAGTGGGTCTGCAATCATATCATATGTATGAATATAATCTACTACAACGTCACCATTCTGCACTGATTCTTTTATAGTCAAAAACTTGACCTCCATGTGTTTAGACCCCTTGAGACTTCTGTTGTTATTAATAAACAACACTGCAGAGTTGTTGTCATAATGCAGCTGCATGGGCCTATCCACAAAATCATAAACTGATAACTCCCTAATAAGGTTCCGGAGCCAAATAGCTTGAGTAGCAGCTGAAAAACATGCTACAAACTCCGCTTGCATGGTCGAAGAAAATATGGATTTCTATTTCTCGCTCTTCCATGATACTGCACCTCCTGCCAACATAAATATGTATCAAGTCGTTGATTTCTTATCATCTTGACAACCAGCAAAATTTGCATCTGAATACCCTACTAGTTGTAGGTCTGTAACATATCTATAAATCAACATATAATCTTTTGTTCTCTTTAAGTATCTTAAAACCTTCTTGGCAGCAACCCAGTGATCGAGTCCTGGATTAGACTGATATCTGCCTAGAAGCCCTGTTGCAAAAGTAATATCTGGCCTAGTGCAAACTTGAGCATACATGATGCTTCCAAGCACACTAGTATAAGGTACATCCTTCATTTGAGCTTTCTCAAAATCTGAATTAGGGCATTGTGAAAGACTCAATTTATCACCCTTAACAACATGAGCAATTCCTGGTTTGCAATCCTGCATATTGAATCTTTCTAAAATGCGATCAATATATGCCCTCGGAGATAAACCCAATGAACGGCGTGAGCGATCCCTATGGATCTCAATGCCAAGAACAAAAGACACCTCACTAAGGTCTTTCATGTCAAAAATTTTCGATAACATCCGCTTTGTCTCATACAATAAACCAATGTCACTACTAGCAAGCAAGATATCATTTACATAAAGTATGAGAAAAATATATTTTCTCCCACTGACCTTGATGTATATGCACTGATCTACTTTGTTCTCAATAAATCCAAATGAAGTAACAACACTATGAAACTTGAAATACCACTGTCTAGAAGCTTGCTTAAGGCCATAAATAGACTTTTTCAATCTACAAACAAGCTGACCTGAGTCATCTGCTACAAAACCTTCAGGCTGCACCATATAAACCTCCTCATCAAGGTCTCCATTTAGAAAAACAGTTTTAACATCCATCTGGTATAACTCCATATCGTAATAAGCTACCAATGCTAAGATCACTCTAAAGGAATCTTTAGAAGAAACTGGAGAAAATGTTGCTTCATAATCTATTCCTTCTCTTTGAGTGAAACCCTTAGCTACCAGTCTGGCTTTAAACTTTTCAATCTTTTTTTTGGAATCCCTTTTGGTCTTGAATACCCATTTGCAGCCAATAGGTTTACAACCTTCAAGCAATTCAACAAGCTCCCAAACACCATTGTGTTTCATAGATTGCATCTCATCTTCCATCGCATCTAACCACAAATTTGATTGAGGACATGAGATGGCTTCAGTATAAGTCACGGGATCAACAACACAGCCTATGTCATAATCATGCTCTCCCAAGTAGATTAGATAGTTTGGTGGTATAGCTGAACATCTTTCTCTAATTGATCTTCTGAGTGGAGCTACTTCATCCTCATTTTGAATCTGAGGAACTTGTGGAATTTCTTCAAGAGCAGTCTCAACAACAGGATCGTGGGCCACAACAGGCTCAGTTTGTGGCCCAAGAGGCTCCATAAGTGTCTGCACAGGATGAGATAGGGATCAGTAATCCCCACCATACTATCATCTTCGATAGCTTGTGAGCAGCTACCATTTTCAGCTACATCAAATTCCAAGAATTTTGCAGTCTGAGATTCCACAATTCTTGTATCTCCATTAGGGTTATAAAACCGATACCCCTTTGAATGATCTGGGTAAGACATGAAGTAACATCGAGTAGTTTTGGAATCCAGCTTACTCAATGTTGGATTATATAACTTCACTTCTGCTGGACATCCCCAAACTCTAAGATGATTCAAGTTAGGTTTATGTCAAGTCCACAACTCAAAAGGAGTCAATGGAACCGCTTTAGTAGGAACACGATTTAGAATATAAAGAGTTGTTTTCAAAGCTTCTCCCCACAAAAAATTAGGTAAATTTGTCCAACTAATCATACTTCTCATCATGTCCATAAGAGTACGATTCCACCTTTCAGCTATACCATTTTGTTCAGGACTACCGGGTATAGTAAACTGACTTATAATCCTAAAATCCTCTAAGTATTTAGCAAACAACCCTTTAAGTTGTTCAACATCACCGTGTCTACCAAAATACTCACCACCACGATCAGATCTGACAATCTTAATAATTTTTCTCAATTGTTTCTCCACTTCAGTCCGAAAAATCTTGAATTTGTCAAGAGACTCGGACTTTTCTTTAATCAGGTACAAGTATCCATATCGAGAAAAGTCGTCAATAAATGTGATGAAATAAACATTTCTGCACAAGGTAGGCGTGTAAGGTCCACTAATATCAATGTGAATAACCTCCAACAAGTCTGAACTTCGTACAACGGATTTCTTCTTTATCTTAGCCATCTTACCTCTGCAGCAGTCTATGCAAGTCTCTTGATCACCTTTAAGAGTAGGCAAGATATTAGCCTTTATAAGCCTTTCTACTCTTTCTTTAGAGACGTGACCAAGATGTTTATGCCACAACGCATAAGACTGTTCCTTAGGTAGAGGCCTTTTGGAAACAACCTTTTCAGCGGAATAAGCAACGTATATGTCGTTGGGAGATAAACTCAATCGATATAATCCATTGGATAAATGGCAACACCCAATCTTATTTGAATCATAAAACATGGAAATAGTTTTACTCTTTATTTCAAAAGAGTATCCACACATGTCCAAACAAGACACAAAAACTAAATTCCGCCTAAAAGAATGTATGTAAAAAGTGTTTCTTAACACCATCCGAAAACCAGAAGCTAAAATCAAAATAACATCTCCCACGAACTCAACGTCAACTCCAACGCTGTTTCCAACAGTGAGCTTTGATTCATCATGATTTGACGTCCTTTGGTTTATGAACCCCTTTAGGCTTTCTCTTATTTCTCTTAGACAACCAAGCCTTAAACTTGCTGCAACGTCTCTTCACGTGTCCTCTCTCCCTACAAAATTAGCAAAGAACACCATCCTTCTTGGTGATTGCCTTCTTAGGACCCAAAGTGTTAGAAGGACCTGCTCCTTCAGTATTTCCTTTGTTGTTGGAAGGACCAGCAACTTCCGAATTGCCTTTATAGGTATAAGTTTTCACCTTCTTACCCTTGTCACTAGCATAATTAGAAGCATAAAGAGCAATATGTCATTTATCTTTCTTCAATTTCTCTTCCTCTCGCCACCAACCTTGCAATCGGGTCATTAATGCACCGGGTTTCATCTTGGGAACTATAATTGGTCTTAATAATCCCAAAATCAGGAGGAAGAGTATTTAGAGCTTGATGGACAATGCAAGCAGGTAGGAATTTCAACATTGAGAGCTTGAAGCTTTGTTTGCAAATCAACCATCCTCGTAACATAATCTCGACTCCACTAAAACCATCATACTTCATAGTAAAAAGTGTTTGCATGTGTGTCCTTATCTCAGCATTAGGAGACACACGGTTTCTAGCCATCAAAGCTTCCATCATTTGCGTAGCATTGCAGTCTGCAGGCAAACCATTTTTCAAGTGTTCCTGAATGGAACGCTTCATAGACAGCAAGCAAATTCTATTGCTCTTTTCCCATACAACAAAATTTGCTTTTTGAGCCTCTATACTCTCGGCAGTCAAATCTGATGGCTGATCAGTAGTAAGAGCCATATGAACATCCGCCATCTCCATAGCAAACAGAAAATCCTCTCTCCATCTCTTAAAATTCGAATTAGCAAGAACCTCAATGGTGACGGAGTACCATTTACAGAAAAGGTGACTGAAAAAACAAGTAATGCATATAATTAGCATCATGTGAGTATTGTGTAACTTGGCGTACAAGTACACATCCAGAGAGTTACATGCAAAATCACATAATCACCTTTGGGCAGAATACATGACATGCAATTGTACACTCCCCACATGATAAGAGTTATGAGAATATATTCCAATCTTCGTGAATTCATCATTTTCGGGCATATGAACCATTAGGATCGGTCACTCCTCCACCACACTATCATGTATCACTCCATGAACTAATACACAATTACCTCATTTGGGAGTATAACTATGCATTAGACCAGGAGACATCCCAATTAAATATACGAGATCGAAATTTCTCAAATCCAATCAAGTGTGCCACTTTGACGGTCACAACTCAATTGAATCCTTGAAACTCTTTCATACCAGGGATATAAAATTTTCATCTCACATACATCATATACATGTAATTTAACTTTAGTGATAGGGGCATCATATCACTCATGCTAATTACATTGCTTCATTCATTAATAAAAATAAACTTTATCGTATATTATTAATGAATAACACTCATAAAGTTCATGTGATAACATACTTGTTTTCCGGCACCTGTATTTTCAAAATCACAGAAAATACAAGAAAAATACGCGAAAATACACTAAAAATTCACGTATTTAGGGCTTTGTATGTATTTTCACATCCATAAAATCATCAAACATATAAAATAAATATACCATGACGTAGGAAATAATCATACGAGTCCATCGCCGCCGGCCACGCGCGAATCGGAGCCTCCATGCGCCCGCACGTGCCGCCTGAGTACGTGGTGCATGGAGCACATGCGCAGCGTGTGTTCGATGCGCAGGAGGCGCGTGGCCGCGCGTGGGGGCGCATGCGGCCTCCTTTGTCGACGCGCCGCCCACGGTTTTCTTCGTCTCGTCGAGCCCAATCCGAATATATAATTTAATTTAATTTTTATTGAATGAAAAGTCTCGAAAATCACAAATTAGTGCAAGATCCGTACTAATTAGGGCTAATCGAACAAATTAGGACAAAATCCTTTGCGTTCGTGTTCTAGGGTTATGGAGGCTCTGATACCACATGTTAAACGCATATTGCGCAAACCCCAAGATCTCCATAACTAGAACAAGCACGCGCATGATTGAGTAGAAAGAATTGACGAACCTGTTTTGGAATCCATTGTTCTTGAAGCGGAAGCGGAAACACAATGTTCCACGCGCAAGTCCTTCTCCTCTATTGCCCTCCGTATCATTGGGTCAATGAGGCGACCCCCCTCACGTGTAGCGTTAGGTAAACGCCCTTTGGTGAGGATACATGTGAGAATTAGGGTTAGAGAAGAGACTAAAGCACTATTTATAGAGTTTCCAGCTAGTCCCCCTCATTACGAGCTAGGCTCAACTCGGCCCACACTAGTTAGCCCATATTAGACTAATTAAGAAACCTTCTATCTCACCTTAGACCAAATCCCGTAAAACGATAAACATTAAACGGTAAATTATAATATCAATTTATGTAGTCCACAATTAGAAAAACTCTTATAAAAGAGGCCCGCAAGGCTGGTTATTCAAGTGGCAGCACTAACTTTTGGGGTTTCGACGACGGCCGCGAGATATATTGTGGCGACGGAGAGAGAAGAGTGTGATTCTTCTTTTTATCCTTTCCATTTTCTGTTTAACTCTAGGCTAAGGGAATGAGCTTGCTTGAGATGTTATTTTATTTAAAGTAGTTCGATTAATTTGATTAGAAAAGGAGATGATGGTCTGCCCATTTACGAAGTCCTTTTTTGTGTGGTGTATATCATCGTCCTCATCAGGAAATGCTGATTGTCCAAGTACGGGTTATCTAGCTAAAATCCATAACCCATTTATTGATCTTTCAGTTTGAAGGCGCTTCTTTCGTTGTAGCACTTTTTAAGTAAAAATGAAAGGAAGGGAAGGACGATTCTACCTTGATTTAACTCCATGAACATGGGACTTGCCACATCATGCCTTGATTCCAATAGAATACATGAGAAATGCTTGAGAGAGAGAAGGGAGCAAGTATCTTTGCCAATGGCACCTCAAACTAGCACAATGTTGAATCGCAATACTAATAATCAAAAACCATCCATTTTATTGATATCCAGATCTTGCTCTTGATATCCACATGCTACAACTTGATTGTCCGAAACTCCAGGATGAGAAAGGAAGCCTTCGTATGATCATATTGAATGAACGAACAAAGACGCCCATCACAACATTAGGACATAGACCATGTATGTTGAATGGCTTTCACAACCCCGGCAATGGAAAATATTTTTTTTTTCAAGTGAAATTAGTGGGTGGATCACTCTGTATATGTAAGGTTAAAACATTATATACATGCCAATACAGTAGTTTGATCCTTAAATCTACTTTTCCTGAAATGGATATAAGTCTCATAAGCTTCTAACCCAGGCAGAGTTTGGTAACTCAAGCAATTACAGAATGGACGTGGCTAAGATAAAAGAACTTATTTCGTATAAACCTGCAAGGCAGTATGTTTGTACATGTAAAGAATGAACAGAATGTTGTGAGAGCCTCAATGCGTTCCTTTTCATCTTCCCCACAAGGCCTATGATCAAATGTAAGCCTTTGTAGTGCCAGCTCTACAAAGAACAGATCGACAATCTCCAGCATTATACACAAAGTGGTTGCCCCTTCCAATCAACGAGTTACACCGCATGAGCCGCCTCGTGATTCCTCGTTCAAAAAATTCAAACCTGTCTTTAGGTAACCATGCTTCACAGTTGTCTTTGTTTTATCCTCGTCTCTTCTCACCACTTCATCTACGATATTCTTATTAAAGTTTTCCGCTGCAAACTTAGCAGCCATTCCACCTCCATGCCCATCAAATGTACAAAACAACACCTGCATACTGAAAGTAGCACAATCAGCTCGGCGTCCTATTGCATGTAGAAGAGGGCTATAACAAACTAAACGGACTAAAATTCTTTCCAAAATAAAACTTTTCTCGAATTCATTACCGTTTCTTCGATTCTAGCTTTGACAACTTAAGTTAGAAACCTAAGCTTCCAACCAAATTCTTTCCGGAGACTGCAATTGACTCCCGCTCTCCGTGCCCTAGTCGTCCGAAGTTTCGCCTTTTGCTTGATCTTTGTTGGTGGAAATCGCTTCAATGTTCGCTTTTCTGGAGAAGATGACGAAGAAAAATCTCGTCTCTTCGCTGATCGAGCGAGAAACCAGCAAAAAATTTTTCCGGAGAGAGAGAGAGAGAGAGCAGGTGAAGAGAAGCCCTTGGAAAGAAAAGAGGAGAGAGAGTGCCCCACTAAAGAAGCCTCGAAAATTCAAAAGATGAGAGAGAGTTTCTAAGCAGGAGACAAAACATTTATTGTTACTTGTGTCAGCCGTCTGCCAGAGGGAGAGAAAAGAGCGCCCCTTCTATTTTAATTTTTGGTTTTGTACATATTCCATGTCAAAGCACACGCGTCAATTTTTCAATGGAGCCAGCTTGGTTTACGCATGCCACGCGAGCTGATGACGTGGTGATCGCCAACCACTGAATATTTTCTCCAGAGTGGGCGATCATTCTCATGGTACTGTTCATTGTTGTAGCTATTCTTATTGTAGTATATTTCTACCTTGAGGGCACAACAACTTGTGGTGTTTTGTTCTTACCAAAAAAAAAAAAAAAAAAACAACTTGTGGTGTCTTGTTCCGGTGATGTTTATGTACTTGGACGTTAAATTCTAGTGGTTCTTTTGCACTTAGTGTAATATCAATGTAATGTAAAATGCACCCGCAATGGATTAAAGATGTAATTGAATGCCTTTTAGTCACAAGAGAAGCTGTTTATTTATGGTGCGTTTGGTAATGTTTCTGTTAAAAAATTATTCAAGGAACGAAATAGAAAAAAAACTATTTTTGTTCCTAGGAACAATTTTTGACCGAAAGACGCATTTGGTAAACTTATTCGGAAATAAAAAATGAATAAAAACACATTTGGTAAATTTATATTCTTTTTTGTTTCTTTTAATTTTTTAATATTTTTATTTTATTTTTATTTTTTTTCTTTCTTCTTTTGGCCGGTCGCCGGACCTCCGGCGATCGGCCGATAGGGGCCAACACCTCCCATGGTTGGGCGAGGCTCGGCCTCATCGGGGCGGCGAGGCCGCCGACCCCGACCCTCGACGGCATCGCCGGCCCTCGACGGCCGGTTGCCGGCCATGGCTGAGGCCGACGACCGGCTAAAGAAAAAAGAAGAAGAAAAGAAGAAGAGAGATAAAAAGTGTTTCTTCAAAAGTGTTTTTGAAACAAAAAAATAACTTTTTTTTTATTTCTCATTTCCGTTCTTTTTTTGTTCCGTGAACAAAAAACATATTTTGAACAAATGCGTTTCTGTTATTTTTTTATTCCCGAGAACAAAAAAACAAAATTTTTGTTCATGAACCAAAAAAAAAAGAACATTACCATGTAGGGCCTTAGTTTTTCTTGTGCTGAATGGTCCTTTGGTTTTCATCATCGGATGCGTGTGTGGCCCCCGCCTCGATGACGTGCTGCTCGGAATTTTGGCCGGATGGGGTCTACCGGAGAAAGACCAGCTCGGCGATCCTGGAGATCCGACGGTCGTGAGCGAATCTGAGGGAAAGAGGCCCGGAACTTCGGGGTTCCGTGCAGAGGATGTATGATGGAACGTCATGCCGTGGAAAATTACGGGGTTGCCTTGCGTGTGGTGGAGTTGTAAATTTGACGTTACTCTACGAGAATCTATTGAATTCAGCTGTTTGTATTTATTTTGATGTAATTTATTTAAATTCGCCGGATACGACGGGAAAATTCTGTAGAATCCCTATTGATAAATTTCATCGTCTGTCCACTTATCTGTAGAGTATAAAGTAGGTGAGAGTATTTGGACAAAAATAAGGTCTAATCACAATTATGACTCGAATTTTTTCAAAAAAAACCTCAAAGTTTAGGTTTAGTCCCAAACTTGCCCCAAACCATTTTTTTTTTGTCTTGTAGAAAACTCCAAACTTTAGATCTAATCTCAATTCCGCCTCAAATTTTTTTCTTATTTCGAAAAAAATCCAAATTTTAGATCTAGTTTCAAATCTGTTCTAAGCTTATTTATTTATTTATTTTTGGTCTCGGAGAAAACTCAAAACTTTAGATATAGTCCCAAATTCCCGAACTTTTCTTTTGTCTCACAAAAACCCCAAATTTTATATCCAATCTCAAATCTATTGCAATTTTTTTTATCAAAAAGAAAATCATCAATATTTACTCTAGTCTTAAATTTGCCCCCATTAGCTCTCTATATGAAAGTCACAACTAGTTGTCTCTAATTTTTATATTCCATATTAGTTTTATTTTGAATATAATTTTCCATGTCTTCCATGTCTCTTTGCCAATGTGTATTTATTATCACTATGGACATGCCACGTTAATTTGGGACTGGACCATGGGGTAGATTTGAGAATAAATTAAAAATTGTCAATTTTTTTTAGAAAAAATAAAATTTGGGGTAGATTTATGACTGGACCTAAAGTTTAAGGTTTTTTCCGAGATAAAAGAAGTTCAAGGCAGATTTGAGATTGTACCTAAAATTGGGGTTTTTTTTTTTAGACAAAAAAAGTTTAGGGCAGATTTATGATTAGATCTAAAGTTTTGAGTTTTTTTGGGGAATTGACCCCAAAAGAGAATGAGATACATTACATTTTGTTCTTTCTTAGTTGATTATCTTGCATCTATTACACTTTTGTCAATTTAGTCATAAACTTTTCAATTTTATTAATTGAACCTTAAATCTTTTCACGTTTTGCCAATTAAGTCCATGAAAAAAAAAATTGGCGAAAATTGTTGAAGCATATGTCACCCATTCTACATAGCACGGTTGGCGCTAATGTGGACAAATTTTATAATATCTTCAAGTTTTTCATTATTTTTTTTCTTTTCAAAATCTATTACAATCACACTCAAAAATTTTATGGTTGAATTTGTAAAAGTACAATACGTTGAGGTGGGCGATAGGTGGGTGAACAGCGAGCGACAGGCGAGCAGCGATTAAACAACCGGCGATTCATGAGTAGGCGGCAAGTGATGAATGGCGATTGGATAGCGAGTAGGTCGCAGACAACTAGCTAGTAGTTAGAGTGAGTAATGAGAAGACTTTTTATTTAACATTTTTTGTTTTTATTTCCCGTGAGGTTTATGTATTTGGATGCTGATATGGTGATTCTATTGCACTTAGTGTAATATCAATGTAATGTAAAATGCAACTGCATTGGATTAAGATGTATCGAATGCCTTATAGCTGCAATGAGAAGCCGTTTATGAGTTTTTCTTGTACTGAATGGTCCTCAGTTCCTCCATTTGGTTTACAACTTCAAAACTATGAATAACTCTGTTTTAGCAGGGCAACACACCATCCTTTCCTCCTTTTTTGGGTTGCAACTTAAAACTAGTGAACAACGATGGTTTTAGCAGAGCATGTTGAATGCATTGAACACAAATAAAATACGATATGCTCTGTAGAGGAAGAATGAGAACTACACAAGTGGGCAAGTGGGCAGCGGGGATGGGCGAGCGATGGTCGAACAACGGGCGATGGGCTAGCGGCCGTCGGACGGCGAGCAGCAGGTGAGCGACAGGTGGACAACGGTCAAATGGCAAGTGGGCGGGCGACAGTCAAATGTCAAGCAAGCGGATGGTAGGCAGGCGACCAATTGGTAAAAATGAGACCGATGAGAAAAGTTTTTATTTTTAATTTTTTTATTTCAAAATTATAAAGTAAAAAAAATTACTTATGATTTTCGTTTCAAACTTATTTCTTGAGTGAAAATTTGTTCTATAAATAGAAAAATAAAATCGCGTTACCAAATCGATTTCTATTCAGATTTGTTTTCGAGAATTGATAAATAGAAAAATGGAGAAACAAAATAGTTATTATGCGCGCCCTAAGTTCCACATAATTGAGAAGCGGTTCTTACAAAGTCTTAATTATAGAATTTATCAATTTTGGAACCAATCACACTTGCTCAAAATAACTTAAATTGGGATACATAGTAATTGAATACTAAAATATTTACGTCCCAACCACTCTCTTAATATATGGTCAGCTTTTCATAGTTTAATGTTTTTTTGGGTAACTCAC
This sequence comes from Eucalyptus decipiens, assembly GCA_014182575.1. NCBI lineage: Eukaryota > Viridiplantae > Streptophyta > Magnoliopsida > Myrtales > Myrtaceae > Eucalyptus > Eucalyptus decipiens. The sequence goes on from CM024611.1 coordinate 54,050,530, forward strand.
CACACACTCAATTTGATAATATGATATTAGCCAACACTTGTTGTCGAATAAAATGAAATTAACAACGTGTACTTCTAATCAATCAACATAACAAATTAGTCAACAGGCATGCGGCCCTATTAATAAAGGAATTGGGAGGGTGAGGTCAGAGAGCATAACGTTTGGAATTCGATTCTTGTGAGCATTGCACACGTATGTACATAAAAGAAAAGAGTAAGACAAAAAAATATAAGAAATCATAGTTAATGGGGAAATGAAGATAAAATTGGCTGTTTATAGATCTTTTTTCGCGAGATACACGTGGCACCTGCATACAAAAATTCACCAAATGTAAGGATGAACTCGAGGGCTACACCAGTGGTCAATTTCAAAGATGCAGAGAACTTTCTTCCTGGTCAAAGTTGAAGAGCTGAAGAAAAAGGAGAAGCAGGAGGAGAAGGAAAAGGAGAAGGAGAAGGGATCCTTCCTCACAAATTTAAAAAAGTCAACTCAGCGTGGGGCACCGCCCAAACTGGATGGCTTGCTTAGGGAATCCACTGAAAAATCCCTGCAGCCGCCAAATTTTTTGTCATCATGAATCAGATCGAAGCATGGGATTCCCTCGTTTTGTCAACCTCATCAATCGAAATCCCAAAAAGAAAAAAGAAATTATTTGAGCCCATTTAGGAAGACGTTTGTACATAGATTGTATGAGAAATGATTAGTACGTATTTCTTGTGTCGAAAGTATAAGTCTACGATTATCTATATTGACGAGAAGAAAAAAACTGACGAAAATCAAAATAAAGAAGGAGAATATTGAGAGGGACACGTTAACCAAACACGAAAACGTGTATAAATTCCGTATGTTAGAAACTATCCAGGTCCCGTATTTTCCTCAAACCCCAAGCCTAATGATCAAAATCACTTTATTCCATACCCACATCCACTAAAATAATAAGTATATCGTCAAATCAAAAATCGAAAAAAGCAAACTAATCGAATGGCCCAAAAGCTCCGATCCTACTAGAGACCGCTATAGAAAAGAAGTCCCGGCGAGGCCGTGGTGCAACAGGTTGTGCGCGATCTGATCCCGGGCCTGCGCCGCGGCGGCCGACCGGACCGGGTTGTCGGGCAGCATCTCGTCGTCGAAGATCTCGAACCTAGTGCCTGGTTCCATGGCCTCGTTCCTCGCCTCGCAGATGTTGTGCAGCACGCAGCAAGCCCCGAGCACGACCGGCAGGTCCTGCAGCTTCACCTCGGTCCGCTTCTGCAGGCACGCCCACCGCCCCTTGAGCCGCGCGAAGGCCTCCCGCGCCACGCCCTGGACCTCGGCGAGCTTCTGGTTGAACGCGTGCTGCGTCCAGGTGATGTTCTGGTGCGTGTAGGGGACGAGGACCCAGTCCGTCAGCGGGTGCCCGGGGTTGCCCACCACCCAGACGTCCTTCAGCAGCCCCTTGCCGGCCCTCTGGTGCAGCGCCGACTTCTCGAGGACCTGGTCGTCGGGCATCGACCCGGGCCACCCGATGCACACGTCCGTGAACACGCCCCGCGGGTCGACCACGCCCTGGACCGTGATCGTGTACGTGGTCTTCTGGTTCCGCTCCGTGTGCCGCCTGTTCAGGTACGCGGCGACGCTGATCTTGGGGGCGATGATCGGGATGTGGGTCGTGTACATTGCCCCGCACACGCGCGGGATGCCCGACACCGCCTCGAACTCCTGCTTGATCGCCGCGAGCCGGCCGTCGTCGGGCCACTGGAGGAACTTGGGCATGAGGACGGTGCGGATCGCGGAGCAGACCTCGAGGACCAGCTTGTGGCACGTGGAGATGCCGAGGCCGAACCGCTTCGACACGAGGCGGAGCGGCTCCCCCGTCGCGAGCCGCCACACGCACACCGCCACGCGCTGCCGCACCGGGATCGCGTCCCGCAGCATCGTGTTCTTCTTCGTGACGGCCGCGTCGAGCTCGTTGCAGATGAATTCGAAGGTGGCCTTGCTCATCCGGAACTCGCGCCGGAACTCCTCCTCGGGGAAATCCGGGCTGCTGCACTTCTCCCACCAATCCTTGGACCGGTCCTTCACCCAAAGCCGCCGATGCTGGCCCACGCCCTGCGCCGGCGCGTCGCCCTCACCGCCCTCCGCCGCCGCAGCCGCCACCACCGTTGCAGCCGCGGCGGCCGACTGCCTGGTGCGCTTGTTCTTCCTCATCTCGAGCTCGCTCGCGCCGTCGTAATGCGCCTGGAATTGGCTGTAGTAATCCCCGGCCGCTTGGACCTCCCGACCGAAGTTCCAATCGAGGGTGGCCTTCCCCCGCATCGACTCGGCCAAGAAGCTCTCCCTCTCGCGCTTCTCTTCCTCGTCGAGCAAAGCGAGCGACGCCACGATCTCTCCCACCGACCCGCCGCCATCGCCATTGCCGTGCTGTCCTCCTCCTTCCTCCTTCCTGCGGCGCTTAAAGGGCTGGCTCCCGCTCCCTCCTCCCGCTACCGCCGGCGCCGAACGAGTAGTAGCCGCCACCGCCGCCGCCATCGCCATCGCCGTCGCCGTCGCCGGCCGGGGCGAAGCTGGCCATGTCGGGGAAGAGGAAGGTGGAGAAGGGGGAGAGATCGTCGGGAGCGTCCTGGTTGAGAAATGGGAACGAAGTAAGCTCCATGGACCGGGTGGTGGGGGAGAAGAAGAGATCTGATGTATGAACGGGGAATGTGAACGCTTGAGGGGTGGCTGGTTTGAATACAAGTCATCGGAAGTGGTCGGAGCTTTTTATACGGTTTGGGGGAAGCGTGTGCGGTGGCCGTGTGAACGCGGTGGAAAGTTGGAGATAGTCGCTGGAGCCGGAGGTGACTTGACTTTTGGATCGATTAAGGTTCATTTTTTAATTTATATTAATTTTTGAATTCTTTTTTGGGAATAGTAAACGCGATCCTGGGTTTTGTTTACGCGGTCGGGAGGAGGTTGATGGTTTTGTTTTGGCGTCCTTTCTCGTTTTAAATTAAAAAAATTAAGAACTACAAAAAAGAAATTGGATTTATTCTCGACGCTGCTTGCGAATATAGAGAGGGGGAAGATATGGAGAAGTTTCGCGGGGTTGCTTATCGATGGACTATATGTACAGTCCCAAAAGCGAGTAGACGTCCGTCACGAGGTTTCGGAGTCGGAGACCTCCTTCCCTAAGCTATCGGAACCGCCGGGAAATCTATGAAACCCGCCGGTTCCACCGGATTCTAAAGCACTCCGTGCCTTCCTGTATTTTCCTTTAATATATGTATTTACCGAACAAAAAAGGTATATATTGATGTTGAGTGATGATTAGTCTTGGAATAGTAATAACGGTAAAACTGTTGGGATGATGATGAGTCAAATAGTAATAACATAATATTTAAATTTAAATAGTTTGTATGATAATTTATCTTGGTAATAGGAGGGCACTGATAGGCTATACAATGTTAAATCTAATCATATTTTTATGCATGAGAACAATTCTTCTATCGAGAGTTGGAGATCATTCATTGGTTACGGCTTTTGCACGTCTAAATATAATAATTCGTAAAGAGAAAAAAGAAATTGTAAATTATTAAATATTGTACATTTACCTTAGAGGCATATTAAGTGATACTTTAGAGCATGGAGAAAGGCCGATGCTACAAGTCCTAACCAATCATATTACTATATTGCTATGGAACAATCTCTCGAATTTTTGTGGAATGCACAAAGGAATTAATGATTCAATTTACAGGTCTAGTCGATCCAGTATTTTATATTTCTCATGTCAATCAATAGACAAGTGGAAGTAAAATATCTCATAGCTTTTCAAAAATCAACCAGTAGGAGTCTAATTGACTCTCCAAAGCAAGTCAAAAGATAATTAATCCCTTTTGACTTCCGCACCGAGTGTAATCGCATGCATTCACACTCTTGAAAATTGTTTCTATTTTCGCCCCCACCATTTTTCGTATTTGGTAAATCCTACCGGAACTGTGTGACACCGTGTGTTGTGGAACAGCCCAACATGTTCTCGACACGTCATCAGTACACTTCCGGCCGTCCCGCTCAAATCCCAGGTCACCGCTTACGGCATAACAACATGAAATTCCTCATATCGCATGGACTTTTCAGGTTTAAAACCCGGATTTTCCTGATTTAATGGCCACGATCGTCAAATGTCATCTACCAATGCGCTCTCAACTTCATCATCTTTTAACTACTTTTGTGGAAGCCATGTTATTTAAAGTTCAAGGAGGCTTTTAAATTATCTACTACCAATTATGCGAATTGAACATTTTGTAACATGAGTATAAGTCACGGCAACTACAATGTGATCATAAATTTTACAAACTTATAATTGTTTTGGGATGCGATTATTGTTACGAAGAATGATTGATAAAAATAAATGTAAATAAAAAAATTATTTTGCGAAACAAATTGAATCTTATAATCCGCGTCTTTTCCTTTTCAGCGTGATCTTTTCCAAGCGAGAAAATGTCAGCAGTTTATTCCGTCTCACTTGTCAACACGGGAGTATTTCGTGCACGTGATCATGCATAACGATCGTAAATTGGAATAGTCAACAAGGTTCATTAGGATCAAAACATGGGCAGGTCAATAACCATGTTTTCGTACGATACAAGGAGCCATTCCATTCATTTCAATTCAATGCCAGCTTGGCGATTAGTTTTTTAAGGCACGAGGCCTTTCGGACGTGACGAGGAAAGTGGCGCGACCCTTCGAGCGTTCCCATTTGCGGTTGACCCGTCTCCCGAAAGTCAGCAGGTCAACCAGCGTCTGGAATCGTCAAATGTCAAAACAAAACGGGCCATCTTTCCTTTTGGTTTTTTTCTTCTTCTTCTTCCTTTTCCATTTCTTGTCGTATGGAGGAACCGAAAGTCGATGACTCTGATTGCTCTTTGATGGAAGGTCAGAACCAGGTGAGTATCCGACATAGGAGTTTGACATAATCAACAGTAGATTGACCCGATCGTTTACTAAAATTAGGGTTTTCATAAGTTTATGATTTAGAAAGGCGCTTTCACATTACTATTTTAATTTTTCGTCACGATGCTTTCTATACCGACAACTTTAATATTGGACTAATAACATGGAGAGAAATGACTACATTGTGAAGAAAATGGTTCAATGAATTTTGACAATTTGCCCATTTTTGTTTTTTAAATTCGTGGCTTTTAAAATTTTACTTTTATGAAATGAAAAATGACTAAACTTTTTAAAATACCATCTTGAGAAGGCAAGTTTTTTTTTTTTTAATTTTAGGTATGATAAATTGGGAAGTCTCTAAATTAATTTTCGCCTAACTTGACTAATCCACCTCTTGGCAATTTTCTAAGGCACTCTTCATATTGATGGTGCATTTTGGATTTTAACAACATACAAGTAGGTAATAAGTTCCGTTTGTGTTATGAAAAATTAATAATCTGAAAAACGTTATATTAGAAATGATGACTCGTATCGTTTGAAATAGTTAGGCAATAAAAAATGTTTCGATTATCAACAATAACTTATGTTTAAGTATTTTTGTAGACGATGAAAATATTTATCATTTATTTAATTTTGTAAGTAATTATTTAAAAAAAATTAAAATTCTTCGATATTTTCCAAGAGACAGAATGTCGTCTAGCGTCTTTATCAAGCCCCTTTCTCTCTCATCTGGAGCAATTAAATTTTCTGAAATACCCCTTTAATCACTCCATTCACACACAGCTCCAAAAAGCATCCCCAATTTTGCAAAATCCCCTGAACCATCCTACGAAAGGACCGGGAACCTGTGGCTCCTATTCGTTCCTGAATTTTGAGGCCGTGGTTGATTCGTGCTGCGCATACACACAGCCTTAAAATAATAATAACAATTATCAAAGGCAAAAAAAAAAAAGGAGCAAAAGCAGAAGAAACAACCCGTTCCAAGGTTCGCGGATCCATCTCCGCTCGATCATGGCGTCTCTGCTCAGCCCATCATCATCTGCCGTACCTCTGCAGAACAAGGTAGGTAGATAACTGCTGCTGCTACAGTTATCGTTGACTAGTTCCTCCTTGATCCTCTGTTTTTCGATTCGTCCGCGTGAATCTGGGGTCGTTTCCTCGTCGGTCGGTGCCGAAAATTCACCTTCTTTTTTGCCCGTCTGCTCGATCTCATTCGTCTTCTGGTGGGTTCCTTTGAATTATTCCCGCGGTTTCTTGATCTGGGTCTCTGGTTTTAAGTCGCCCCCGCTGCGTTCTCGTCGCCCTTTGAGGCTTTGGTGGCTCTTGTTTGTTCCCGCTCAAGAATTGAGTCGTTAATCGATACAGGTAATGAGTAATTTTAATTGGGTATGCGTTGTTTGTGGCTGGGAATGGAAGAAAGGGGAAATGTTTAAATTTTTATGGAAGGAGATACGGATTCATATAATCTCCCGCATTTTTGGCTTCTTGTACATGCTTGCGGTTGCACAAGTTAAACTTGTTCTCCAATGCCAGCTTCCTTGGTTGGCTGAAAACTGTTTGATGAATTTTCTCCTTTGCATTCAGGTGAGCCATTGTAAAGGTAATGGCTTGTGCCCGAGCGCACCACGAGTGGCAATTCGACATGGTGCGGTTCGAGGTGGCGGCAGATGCCGTCTTGCGGTGAAAGCTCAAGCGACTGTTGAAGGGGCAATGCTAACGAGAGAAGCAGATGCGGCGGCCAACAGAAATGGTGATAAGACAGTCGTTTCGGAACTTCTGTTTTCTCGATGCACTTTTGATTTTGCACTAGTGCTCGCGTATATCTAGCATCTTAGTATCCTGGCAGTTCAAAGTAATCTGGCTACTACTTTTCTTTTACTTTCAAAATTTTATCTGCTTAAGCAAAGGAAATGGTTTGGTTCCAAGTATTTCTTCATGGATCGTGTCACTTCTGTGTGCGATTTACTGAATTTTGTTTAGTTGCTGGTTGACATCAGATGGAGAATTGGAGTCAACGAATTGAGTTGAAATGTTAACCTCCCATTTCATGTCGAATTCCAAACTGCAAAGCACATCTCTTCTGTATGGTTAATTAGGAGTTCAGGAGTAAATTGATCAGATCAGTCTGCCCAGCAGAACAAAACTTATCCGTTTCTTTTCTGTGCTGTGGGTGGAGAAATAACTTGCAGAAGCACTGATTGTCACTCGTTTGCTTGTCTGGTCTGGTCAAAGAATGGTCATCTCGTAATACTGAATCCACAAGGCTGTAGAAGTTCTTGTTTGATGGCATCGTTATGCTTTTGTGAGCCTTTGATCTTTGGTAACATCAAATGTTGATGCAGATATTGGTTTCCTCAGCATTCATCACGTAGGAATCCTATGTGAAAATCTTGAAAGGTCGCTTGATTTTTATCAAAACCTTCTTGGTAAGTCCTACTTCCCATGCCAACATTCAGGTACAAGAATACTACTTTTCGAAAGAACCGTCATGATTTGTCGATCTTTTCTGTTAAGTTAGGTCTTGAGATAAACGAAGCACGTCCAGATGACAAACTTCCCTATCGTGGTGCGTGGTTGTGGGTGGGTTCCGAGATGATTCACCTGATGGAGCTCCCAAATCCAGACCCGTTGACCGGAAGACCCGAACATGGGGGCCGAGACCGTCACACCTGCATCTCTATTAAGGACGTGTCTAAGCTGAAGGCCGTCCTTGATAAAGCCGGTATGTAAATCTTTCCTTACTCTTTGGTACTTACTCTTTGGCAAGCAGTACACGCATCTCATGAAGCACGGGCATTTAATTCATCAGGATTTATGTTTTAGAACTGCGCAGCGATGAAGTTGAGTACTCGTTTGGCCATTCTACTTGCAGGCATTCCTTACACGCTTAGCAAGTCGGGGAGGCCGGCGATTTTCACGAGAGATCCGGATACAAATGCTCTCGAGTTTGTGCAACTTGATTCATGAGACACGATATCATACAGACCAGCATTTCGAGAGTTCGTACTTTCACTCCTTTGCATCCAATATCTCTGCACTCACAGACACTCTTAATCTGTAGTATTGCAGTACCATACACAGATATGTACATAATATCGCTGAGCTTTATGTGATAAGCCTGGTTGGAGCGCCTTGGCCATTCCCTGCGCCTCTGCAGCTAGTCGATTTTTTTGCTCCGATCTTCTCTTAGCGAAGCTTTATCCGTTCTTCGATGCCATCATCGATCTGACTACGCCTTCAGTCGGAGAACTTTACATAAGAGCATGCATGCGATCATTTAGGATATGAAGCCTCTGGAGGATTAAGGCAGGTTGGCAAGAGGGGCATGAATCATCAGAACTCGTCCGCTTTTCCGGATGACGTTTCGAACTCGAGAGAACCCGAAACCAGAAATTTGATGGGCGAAATCTATGACAATGGCCCATGGTGTCGCGAATGGGATCGGGCAAGCATCGCAGGCCCAAATGGCTTCGCAATCCTGTTTCGGCCAGGAGAGATTTCGTGATTTAGGCTCTGTTGAGATCATTCATGCTGCCGACAAATTGACTATGAGAACAACTATTGCGTGCCGAACGACCAGGAGAAGGCGAAAGGATCAGCGTCTCGCCCGAACGGTAAATTATCGATCGCGTCAATAATTGGATCGTTTGCAATTTGCAAACGTTGCGCAAGCCGGTCGTGTTTTTTAAGAGACTGAACAAAGCCTAAAAAATCAACTACTGGGATTCGTCCCAGTGGCCACCCTTCCAATATAGAAGGGGGAGGTGAGGGGTTCAATGTTTGTTTCTTTCTCTTGTTTGATATTTGAGAGAAGTCGTAAATCGAGAATATCCTAGGAATAGAGTAGGATTGACCAAAAAAAAAAAAAAAAAAAAAACAAAGCCTAAAAAATCGAGGTGCAGATGCTTTGGGCCGTGCTTTCATTTGGTAATGGTCAGTAGCCGTGATATGCACATCTAAATGAGTGGATTGCAGTTTAAGAAATGTTTTGCATCTAGATCGGTTTCATCGATAGCAGAAGAGCCCGACTCTAAAGTGGTGCTAGCACTCGACTAAAAGAATATCGAGTCAAGAGGATGTTTATAATATTTCATTGACTTGACAATAATTTATCGAGAGAGCTCTGAACTCGACTCGATTTGATGTAATTCAATTTGAAATTTGACATGAACACGACACTTTTTGATGAAATTTTTAGCAAAGTTATTTTTCTCTAATCACGTCGAAAGATTCTGGTGATGACGTGAAGGGGTCGCCAAATGAATAATTGATCCAGATGAAAGTAAATGCTAACACAGCTTTGAATGACAGTTCCTGCAGTGCTTAGGCCTCCTATTTTATCTTTACCGTGTCTCTTACTTTAGCAAATGATAGAAATATAATCTTCTATACCATATAAGTCAATTATAGAAATTATTTCCGAAATTCTAAAGTTTAGGTTATTTCATAAGTAACCTTTTCCTTTTCTATAGAAAGCTTGTTTCCTGATTCTATTATAATTTAATCGGCTGTTGGTTACAGCTATCAAAACCGAAAACATACCGATAATCTTATACCAAAATCGCACGTTAAGTTTTTACTTCTCAATGTCCTTTCAATTGGTAATATAAGATTAAAGTATTAAAAAAAAAATAACTGTTTCCTTAAAACTTTTAATATGAGAAGAATTTATTGGTAAGTAAAGTCATCATTTGTGGAATTTTCTTGAATATATTATTTCCTATAATAATACATAAGTTGAAACAATTACATTCTTTCAATGGTTTAAACTTTTAGAATAGTTGGTTTTGATTTCATAAAATTTTACAAGGTGTTAGAGCGAGAACGTCTAAGTTCAGATCTTTTCAAACCCATTATTTGTCTCCCTTATTATATCACACCCTAGTGTAATGTGAGGAGAAGTGTTAAAATATTAGTAAAATCCAGCTTAGGTGTAATGCAGAGTGTTAGTATATTAAATATTAAATTACATCTTCATTTATCAATTGAACCTTTTAGAATAGTTAGTGATGAACTTGCAAAATTTTACACAAGGCACATGGATGGTGTAGCCTTCTTTGTATATGTGTTTTGTTAAATTAGACTATTCTGATTATACATAGCACCATGCTACCATAAATTGACAGTCAAAATAGGACATAACACCATGCCTTTATATATTAGACTCATTTTAACCCATATTTGATGGGCTGGGTAGTTATATCACTTAGTTTTATTTAGTAAATAGGTTATATATGGGTTTTAGATGGTAAGACCTAAAACAATATAAGTGTTAAATGGGTTCATAACTTAGACTCAACTCAACTCTAAGACCCTCTCTCGCCTCACTCGATCTCGCGATTGCTCACTCTGCTCTCACCTTAGTTTGTGTATAAGTTTTCCTAAATTTGATTAAATATATGAATGTTTTATAAGGCTGTCAAACGGGTGGGTCAGGTTAAAAATGATCTAACTAATATTGACCCATTTAACCCGTTTTGATCCATTTTCATGCAATGTAAATTTGATGACCCATACCCGACCCTTATTATCTAAACACATTTATATTTAACTCAATTTAATTACTTAAATAAAAACTTCACACCAAATTTAAAAGTAAATAAAATAAAAAATGTGAAAAACCTTTAAATTGAAATACTTTTGAAGAACTCTTGATAAGAAAAAGTTTGATGAGCTAATAATTGACATGAAAATAATATTTGCTTATAACAATTCTTCTTGAATGCAAGAATGCATAGCTTCTTAATCGTAATTGTTTTAAATATTGGTTGATTTCTTGATTTTAGTTCACCAGGTTAAAAATTACATTATGATGTTTATAATTTCTATTTATCAATTTAAACAGCATCGAGCTTCGTCTAAAAGTATTTCTCCAGTATGTATACGGATATCTATCTACCAAATATCATTAAAAAATTGAATTTTTTATTATTTTAGTTTTATTGAAATTATTATTATTTATTTTATTTTCTTCTTTTCTTTTTCTTTCTTTTTCCTCCTCCATCTTCTCCCTTGTTACTTCGTTGATGGTGACGGGCCAAGTTGTAGTCCGGCGAGATCAAGGCTCCGCCTGTCCAGGGGAGCCTGAGCTGTCAAGCTCCGTTGCGGCTGGTGAGCTCGAGGCTTGGCCGATCCAGGCAAGCTTGAGCTTCATTGCAGTCGGCGAGCTCGCGGCTCGGCCAATCAAGGCGAGACCGAGCTTCGTCAAGGCCGGCGAGCTCGCGGCTCACCAGATCCTGGCGAACCCAAGCTCAGCCAAGGCCAGCGAGCTCGTGGCTTGCCTGAGGCTGACGAGCTCGAGATCAACAACGAAGATGGCGGCATGATGGCGGGGTAGGCGGTGGCTTCAATCGGTTGGGATCGGAAAGGAAACGGGGTGCTCTACTCATCCAAAGATTTGCAGTCATGGAAGGAAGAGAGAGTTGAGGCAGAGGCTTTGCTGCAGAGGAGGAAGGCCATGGGTTCAAAGTGGGTTTCTTAATAACCTATTTAGACTCATTTCTTTTCTTGCTTTACTTTCTAAGACCATTTATGACTTATATTTAATTTTCACTTGACCCATATATGACCAATTTAACTAAAAATGAGTCATAATATGGGTTTATGATCCATTTTACCAGCTCTATTGTTTTAATAAAATAAGTTGGATTGGTACGTGATAGGGTATTAATCACTAGATTTTTATTACATAAAAATAGGTGTAATAAAAATAGGTTAAAATAAATTAAATGAGTAAATTTGTGTCGGTTATTTTTGATTCGACGACTCGGTCCATTCATATGTCATGATGGATTCTAATCACGAGCTCCAAACTTCTAAGTTTATATGAAAATTCCAATCTTAGCCTTATATTTATATTATTTGAATTCTATGATTCTTTCAGAAGCAACCCCCACGGCCGGGCGCACGTACTTGTCGCGTAATGGCTTTCAGTCTATTTTAGTCTTCTTCGAATACATTATTTTATTTCATTTTCTTAGGATTAGTTTTCTTATGCTAATCGAGGCGAATTTTTAAATTGGGTCACCCGCAATGTCGGGTTTTGATTATTTTTTTTCACCCCGTCTGCTCCCTCTCATACATTTGAGTGCACAAAGTGCTTTTGGCTTTTAGCATATCTTATAATGGTAGCTTTCGTCCGACTTTTAATTAATCAATCGAATACGTTACATCTTGCCGTTTGTGTAGCTTCTGTCTATTCATCAAACTTCTGTCTATTCACGAAATGAATAGATTGATTGAAATCATATAAGATCGACTCCATTAATAACTTTTGCAAACTCTACTTATAGTGAATTCACACGAATGATGTATAGGTTTACTAAAGTTAATATCATTTAAATTTTATGTAAAATGAAACGCAATAGAATCTTAAATCGGGTCATATTCAATATCATGTAAAATGAAACGCAATAAAATCTTAAATCGGGTCATATTCAATATCCGATAAAAATCGATCACATTATTGTACTTATCAATTTGGTACATCGATTCGATATACTTAGCAATACTCGTCGCAGATTTACTTCGCCATTTTTTGGTCCTTTGTGGCACTTTTCTCTAAGATCCCTGCGAATTCCTCCATGTACTTGTTTTGCAACTCCATGTCCCCAAACACCTCCTTCATGGCCCATGCATTTGCCCTAATCGGCTTGCCCTCGGGATCCACCATGACCTGCCGGATTGACTTGGCCACCACGTCGCCCGTGAATGACCCGTCCGCCTCATCCCGGGGCACCTCGAACCCGACCCGCTTCTGGTGCAGGAACCGGGCCATCACGCCCTGGTCCGCGCTCCCCCCGGAGAATAGCACCAGGGGCAGCCCGCGGCTCAGCGCCTCGATCGTGGAGTTCCAGCCGCAGTGCGTCAGGAACCCACCGATTGCCCCGTGGGCCAAGATCCGAGTCTGCGGGGCCCAGCTCGCCCAGACGAACCCTCGGTCCGAGACTCGTTCCTCGAACCCGGCCGGCATGAGGCAGTTCCTAACCACCCAAACGAACGGTAACCCGGACTTCTCAATCCCGGCGGCCAACTCGTTCGTCAACTCGCTACTCAAAATCACTTCGGTTCCAAGCGCGATATAAAGCACCGATTTCTCGCGCTTGGCGCTGAGCCAACTTTCCAGGGCTTTCCATTTCTCATCGTCGGCTCCAACCTCGTCTCGGATAGCTGGCGTCACTAGCCCGATTGGAATCGCGGGCTTCTGGTAGATCTCCGGCAACAAGCTCAACGGCTCCGATTCGAACTCGCGGCAGCTCCTCACGATCACGAAATCGCAGCCGTCGATCACGTGGCCGAACCTGCAGAAATCGGAGACCTCCTCGTCCATGCACCGCTGGTGCTTCAGTACCTCATAAAGCCTGAAGCAAGCTGTGGACTCGTACGGGATCCACTTCGGCACGCAGGTCAGGTCCTCTGGCTTATGGCACCGGCCGCCGATGAGCTCCGACGGCGGGCCGAGGAAAGCAAGCGTGGTGGCGTTGACGGTGCTGAAGAACACCGAGCGGACCCCGAGCCGAGCGGCGGCCTGTGGGAGCCAGTGGCTGGCGAAGTCGTGGATCACCCAGTCAATGCGGCCGTCCGAGAGGAACCGGGCCAGGGCTGGCTCGAGCAGGTCGTAGGCCTTCTTGAGGTAGGGGACCGAGTCGATGTCCAAGTCGGAGGTGGACTCGGCGGAGCTGGGGAGGTTGGGGACGCGGGGCAAGGGGAGGGAGACGAGGCGAATGGAGGGAGGGAGTTCGGGGTGGGCGCGGGCGAGGCGAGCGACGTTGCCAGGGGTGGTGAGGAAGGAGACGGCGTGGCCACGGAGGGAGAGGAACTTGGAGAGCTCGAGGAAGGGGGTGATGTGGCCGTGGGCGAGCCACGGGAACATGGCGATGTGAAGGCTTTGCTTCGACTCGCTGCCCATGATGGAGAGAGACTGCAGAAACAGAGAGAGAGAGAGAGAGAGGGAAGTGAGATTGTAGACGACGACAATTTGGAGGATGGGGGAGATTTCTAGGGTTTTATAAACGGGGTCACGCCTTTAGAGCAGGAAGCGAAGATTAAAATAATGTTTTTGAGGTTTGAACAACTGAAGATCCACGATTTGTGATGTGGGGGATCCGATGCCAACGCTAAATATATAAACGTCATCGTAGCTGACGTAAGGGATGATTGCATCTTTTTCTCTCTTTGGCTTGGGCCTCTCCTTTCCTTTCTTGATTACGTTTCAACGTTTCCCTTTTGTTTTTCATTTTTATATCCATGGGGAGTGACCTATTTGAAGTCTTTGAGTTGCGGCCATTCTCGAAGTGAACCGCCGGAAGGAAAAGCTAATGGATTACTATTTGTAGTGGGAGCTCTTCAGTGTTTGGCCGCGAGAAGTCCGGGATGGCAGCCAAAGCGGCGCGGAAGCAAGACATGGCGGCGAACGGCGATGGGGAGGCAAAGCACGACGACAAAGTCTGTTTATGTTGATAGTGGCGCAAAGCAGAGAAAAAGTCTGGTGTGAAATGGATCTCCTCTCTTCGCGAATGATGGATACTCTCGAGAAAGAAAAACTGGCCTCCTCTTTCTTTAAATAGTAAATAACACAAATGATCCATTAACTTTGATTCATTATGCAATGTGGTCCATGAAATTTGATCCAATGTGTAATGTTGTCCCTGAACTTTAATTTGTTCAATGTGGTTTTTAAACTTCAGGTATATGTTAATTCAATCCCTAGATTATATGAAAATGTTCGATATTGTACTTGAACTTGAATCAATGAAAAGACAACATTGAACATTTCATATAGTCTATGGATTAAATTGAACAAGTGTCAAAAGTTCAGGAACCACATTAAATAAATTAAAAATTCAGGGATGACATTGACATTGGGCTGAAGTTTGGAGATCTTATCGAACGGATTTAAAATTCAGAGATCACATTACGCACTGAGCCAAAATTTTGAGATAATTTACGTGATTATTCCTTCTTCAAAAGCTTTGGCCAACCAAGTATGTATGATTGCCGTGCGAGATTGATCACTTACCCATCGAGCCAACACTGCCTTTCCTTTGTTTATTTTTGGTCGTGTCTTCCTGTGGGGTGGACTTCTATCTGATGAATGTGCCAAGTCTTTCAGTCCCTTTTTATATGTGAGAAGGTGAAGCTTTCGAGGAAAGGAAACTTCGCTTCGAATCACTGCCCATGATGGAAAGAGAGAGAGAGAGAGAGAGAGAGAGAGAGAGAGAGAGGTTGCAGGTGAAAGTGTGAGATTGTGGACAACGATGATTTTGGGTTGTTGCGTGGTTGAAGATGGTGGGAGATTTCCAATCAAGGTTAAAATAATGTTTTTGAGGTTTGAATTGAAGACCTACGATTTATGATGTGGGAATTCCGATGTTAATGATGGAAATAATATAGTAAGATCATGGCTGACGCATGCAGTGATTGCATCTTTGTTTTCATCGGTTTCGGCTTCTTCTTTCCTTTCCTGGCTATGCTTAGGGTTTCATCGGTTTTCTTCTGTTCTCTTTCATATCCATTGAGAGCGATCTTTTATAGCTCTTTGAGCACGTCGACTACTTTTCGTTGACAGTTTTACTTTTTACACACATTCGGTGATTATGCATGCACACATCAAAAGGCTTTTTAGCTTGTTGATTTGACAGAATGATTGAATAACTGTGTTTATGATGTAATAATACTAGATATGGTGGAGTTTCATTCATTGAGATGAATGTGGGTAATTATGTATATGTCACCTCAGTTTCATGTTTAGGGTTAAACGCAGTGCCAAATTGGCAAAAGGACTTGGACATTTCTAATCCCTTTGGGAAAAAGAACATGCGCGAGCCACTCGAACCTTTTCTTCAACTGAGAATCTTGACTGACTCGCATCAGCAAAATCCAGCCATACAAAGACAACCGATCAATTCTTTTAAAGGCGGTGAGGGCTATATTGAGACTTGTTAAATTATGACTCGAGTTTGAAATTCGCTGGACTTGCAAAGGAATTACAAAAGGAGGAAATAATAAAAAAAATAAATGGGCACACGGTATACGAATTACTTCTTTCGGAATTGTTGCTGAAAGATGTTGCACGGTGGGCCCAGGCGTCTTGTTACTTCCTCCGCCGAATTCTATTTGGATTTGAACTCTGCACGTGAAAGATTTGTAAGTGGTGGGCCCAAGGTCAAACTTTTGACCATGGGCACACGTATAAAAGGGAAAAAAAAAAACCTACCGAGAGGAAGACGTGCGACGATCAAAGGAGCCGCTCAACGTCCGCCGAAGTCCTACGTACGTGAAGACGTCCACGCCGCTTGAGGACGATCCGCCTCGCGAAGCCGTACGTAGAGAGTTTTGTCGTGCGGTAATTTTGTGCCGTGTGTTTATACCCAATCATAATTGTTATTTATACACTTAGGGTTTGGGGTTAAATTTAGGTGCGGGAAACACTTGAGCGATTGAGCGATTGTAAACTTTGATTTTCCGATTTTAGTGGATTATTTGCTTCTGGCTCTCTCCGTGGACGTAGGTACCGATACTCGGACTGAACCACGTAAATTTTTGGTGTCCTGATTTTCTCGTTTATTTCTTTGGTGATTTCGCGTTGACGTAAATTGCAAGATCCTGTCGTTTCCGCGTATTATATCTCAACAATTGGTATCAGAGCGTGGGGTTGGATTTCTTGATTTTGATTTGGGGCTTTTACTTGTCTGATTATTATCTGGAAATTTTGTTATTGCAATTATGTTTGAGAGGAAATCTGAGATTGAGAAGTTTGATGGGAGAAATAACTTTGTGTTATGGAGCATCAAGATGCGGGCTTTATTGACAACACAAGGTTTGGCCAAGGCACTGGATGGTGAGGATGAGTTGCCGATTATAATGAAAGCCTCAGAGAGGGTAGAGCTTATGCAAAAAGCAAAGAGCATAATCCTGTTAAATTTGTTGGATGAGGTCTTACTAGAGGTTATTGAGGAGAAGAATGCTGCAGCATTATGGGCAAAACTTCAAGCACTCTATGTGAAGAAATGTTTGAACAATCGCTTGTATATGCTGAAAAAGATGTTTCAGTTTAGATATACTGAAGATACGTCTATCAGAACCCACCTAGATGAATTTAATAAACTCATGTTAGATCTGAAGAACGTCGGTAAGATTCTTGATGATGAAGAACAGGGCATGATGTTGTTAGCCTCTTTACCAGAGTCATGGGAGCACTTTACTGATTCGCTGTTGCAGGGGCGTACTACAATTACCTCAGAGGAGGTAAAGTCCGCCTTATTCTCTAAGGAGTGGCAGAGAAAGTTGTGAGATGACGGTCTAGCGAAAGGAGCAGCGCAAGCACTGACGATTTGGGGGTAGAGAACAACATCGAGAGCCTAGTAGCAGCAGAGGTAAAAGCATATCAAAATCATGCAATAGAAAGTCCAAGGGACGCGTGAAGTGCTTTGAGTGTCACGAGGAGGGGCACATCAGGAGAGATTGTCCAAAGCGAAGAAATAAGGTTGATAAGCAAAATGCTACAAGCAGTGTGGCAAACGTTGCTGAGGGGAGTAATAGGGATGCGAAGTTGTTTTATGTGTGACCTACTTCGTCAGAGACGAATGGGTGCTCGATTCGGGTGTTCTTATCACATGACGCCTCATAAGAACTGGTTTACTACTTACCAAGTCAGATGGTGGTAGGGTTCTTTTGGGGAATAATGCAATCAGTAAGGTCAGTGGGGATAGGGACAATTCGGATCCGGATGCATGATGGGGTGGTTCGCACATTGACAGATGTGAGGCATGTACCGGAGCTCAAGAAGAACCTTATTTCTCTGGGGACACTTGATGACATCGGGTGTAGGTACACCGCTGAAGGTGGAGTAATGAAGATCTCTTGAGGTGCCATGACAGTGATGAAAGGGAAGAAAGTGAATACTCTCTATCATCTACTGGGAGAGACCGTGACTGGAAGTGCTGCTGTTTCATCAGGTGAGTTAGACTCTAACTTGACTCAGTTATGGCATATGCGTTTAGGGCACATGAGTGAGGTAGGTATGACGATGCTGAGTGAAAGGGGGTTGTTGAGTGGTCAGAAAACAGGAAAGCTGGACTTATGTGAGCACTGCATCTATGGGAAGCAGCAACGAGTTAAGTTTACTACAGCTATTCATTCGATCAAATGACCTGTTGAATATATTCATTCAGACGTCTAGGGCCCGTCTTCAGTTCCTTCGAAAGGAGGTGCCCGATATATGCTGACTTTTATCGACGATTATTCGAGGAAGGTATGGGTATATTTTCTGAAGCACAAATATGACGTGTTTGATCGGTTCAAGAAATTTAAGACATTGATTGAGAAGCGCGATAAGCGATCAAGTGCCCGAGAACCGATAATGGCATGGAGTTCTGTGGTAAAGATTTTACCGAGTTCTCGAGAAAGAAGGTATTGTAAGACACCGCACAAGACTGGGACACCACAAAGAAATGGCGTGGCGTAACGAAAGAATATAATCTTGCTTGAGCGAGCTCGATGCATGCTTTCGCATGCGTGACTTGGCAAGGAATTTTGGGCTGAAGCAAAGAACATGTCATGTTACCTCGGTTAATCGATCTCCATCGTCCCGCTATCGAGTGGAAGACTCCTGAGGAAGTATGGTCGGGGAAACCTGTTGATTATTCCAAATTAAGAATATTCGGATGTCCTGCGTATGCTCATGCGAGTGATGGTAAGCTTGAGCCGAGAGCAAAGAAGTGCATATTTCTGGGTTATGCACAAGGGGTGAAAGGCTATCGGCTGTGGTGCACTGATCCCAGATCACCCGGTTTTCTAATCAGCAGAGATGTGATCTTCGACGAGACTGCAATGCTTCAACAGAGGAGTTCTCGAGACACAACCAGTAGAGAGAAGATGATCATGGTGTCATAAGTGAGGTGGAGCCTCGTGTGAGACTCCGAGATCTCGAAGGTAACAGAGGTTGAGACTGCAGATGTAGCCGCAGTTCCTAAAGTCGATGATAGTGAACAACCAGCAAAGTCGCAGCAGACTATAGCCGCAGATAGAGAGAGAAGGCAAATTAAACCACCGGTACGTTATGGTTATACAGATATTGCTTATGCATTGACTGTGGTCAAAGTACCGAAGAGCCAAAAGATTGTCGGACGTAAATGGGTCTTCAAACAGAAAGAGGGCATTCCCGGTGTTGAGGCAGCGAGGTATAAGACGAGACTTGTGGCGAAAGGGTATACACAAAAGAGGGCATTGACTACAATGAGGTGTTCTCTCCTGTGGTAAGACATACTTCTATTCGTGTTTTACTTGCCTTAGTTGTTTTGCAGGATCTCGAGTTAGAGCAATTAGATGTGAAAACTGCGTTTCTTCACGGTGAGTTGGAGGAGCAGATTTACATGAGGCAACCAGAGGGATTTGCTATTCCGGGTAAGGAAGATCATGTTTGCTTGTTAAAGAAATCTTTGTATGGACTGAAACAATCTCCTAGATAGTGGTATAAACGTTTTGATGCTTTCATGGCTAGTCAAGACTATTCAAAGAGTCAGATGGACAGCTGCATTTACTTTAGGAGATTGGATAATGGTTTTTTGATTTATCTACTCTTATATGTTGATGATATGCTGATAGCAGCTAAGAATATGTCTGATATTGATGTGCTGAAGAGGCAATTGAATGCTGAATTTGAGATGAAAGATTTAGGTGCTGCAAAGAAAATTTTGGGTATGGAGATTTTGCGTGACAGGACTACAGGAGTTTTACGTCTGTCTAAAAAGAAATACATTGAGAAGATTGTGGCGCGTTTTAACATGCAGTCAGCGAAATCTGTAAGTACACCTTTAGCGAAGCACTTTAAACTTTCAGATAAATTATCACCGCAGATTGAGGAGGAGGAGGAGCATATGTCTCGTGTTCCTTATTCTAGTGCCGTGGGTAGTATTATGTATGCTATGGTGTGCACTAGGCCTGATATTTCACAAGCTGTGAGCGTGGTTAGTCGCTATATGAAGCGTCCTGGTAAAGCTCATTGGGAAGCTGTGAAATGGATCCTTAGATATTTGAAGGGGACAACAGACGTGGGTATAGTATACCGAAGGGACAGCAATGGCAGTGAGACCACTGGTTATGTGGATTCGGATCACGCCGGTGACTTGGATGATCGCAGATTTTTAGCAGGGTACGTGTTTACGCTAGCGGGTGGTGCAGTTAGTTGGAAAGCATCCTTACAGGATCACATTGCCTTGTCTTCGACTGAGGCAGAGTACATGGCACTAACCTTTGTAGCGAAAGAGGCGATATGGTTACAAAGTTTGCTCTTGGACTTTAGGTTACAACAGAAAAGTGTTGATATACACTGTGATAACCAAGGTGCGATATACTTGGCGTATAATTTAGTTTATCACGAGCGAACAAAGCATATCAACATCAGGTACCACTTCATCCGAGATGTCTTAGCTAAGGGTATTATTACTGTTAAAAAAATTGCTACAGCAGATAACCCGGCAGACATGATGACTAAGTCTGTTCCTTTGGCGAAGCTCAAGTTCTGCTTGAGCTCTATTGGCGTCATGGAGAGTAAGCGCCGTCGGGCGTTGGGAGAAGAAAGCATGGATGATGAAGACTATAACTCTGGGCTCAAACATCGAGCCAAGGTGGAGAATTATTAAATTATGACTCGAGTTTGAAATTCGCTGGAATTGCAAAGGAATTACAAAAGGAGGAAATAATAAAAAAAATAAATGGGCACACGGTATACGAATTACTTCTTTCGGAATTGTTGCTGAAAGATGTTGCACGGTGGGCCCAGGCGTCTTGTTACTTCCTCCGCTGAATTCTATTTGGATTTGAACTCTGCACGTGAAAGATTTGTAAGTGGTGGGCCCAAGGTCAAACTTTTGACCTTGGGCACACGTATAAAAGGGAAAAAAAAACCTACCGAGAGGAAGACGTGCGACGATCAAAGGAGCCGCTCAACGTCCGCCGAAGTCCTACGTACGTGAAGACGTCCACGCCGCTTGAGGAAGATCCGCAAGATCTTAAAGCCTCGCGAAGCCGTACGTAGAGAGTTTTGTCGCGCGGTAATTTTGTGCCGTGAGTTTATACCCAATCAAAATTGTTATTTATACACTTAGGGTTTGGGGTTAAATCTAGGTGCGGGAAACATTTGAGCGATTGAGTGATTGTAAACTCTGATTCTCCGATTTTAGTGGATTATTTACTGCTGGCTCTCCCCGTGGACGTAGATACCGATACTCGGACCGAACCACGTAAATTTCTAGTGTCCTGATTTTCTCGTTTATTTCTCTGGTGATTTCGCGTTGACGTAAATTGCAAGATCCTGTCGTTTCCGCGTTAATAAATGTAAATGTGCGGTTTTGAATTTTGAGCAAGAGTAGAATAATTAAGAGCGCCCTCTTAATCTATTTTCTTTAGACATACATTCATATCCAAACAATTTGGCCAGAATACTAGTGAGGAAGAAGAGAAGAAATGGGTTTTGAGCTATAAGAAAGAGAGACAACGAGGATTGGCCCCTATTGAACTCAATCATATCATCGATATAGATCTCTTTCTCTTTATAAGTAGCGAATGTTGGGAGGTAGTGAGTCTTGTCTCCCTTGCCCTTACTTAGCTTGGCGACTCGTAGAGGTTGCCTTTTGAGAACCAGAGATTCTGGGTTCGGTCCTCAACATAATCGCTAAGCTGTTGCATCTAATCTTGGTGAACCACCTAAGATTTGACTAATATATTATTAAGCCTAAACTTAAATCGGGCTTTCCCAAACCCATACCAATTCGCAACTTAGGTTCAAGTTTTTAAGATGTAAATGATTTTTCAATTAGAAGTCACCACTTATCAGTTTATGGTAGGTCGATTATACATCTAAGTAAAATAATGAGAAAATTATTTTATTCTTACGAACAAAGTATTTTGAGTACGGAGACTTGATTACATCTAAAGCTCTTTTGATATTGTTCTTTTCTTGAAAAAATGTTTATCAGGCTTAAATAAGGCTCCAATCATTTCTCTAGAATCATGGGCACCACTTAACCAACGTAAGGCACCACCTCTCTAAATTAGCCTTGCCACCCAAGAACAAGCTATCGGACCATTTGGAAAGGCCATCCTGGAGGATTTGGCCTATAAATAAAAGCATCAATCCTTCATTTCCAACCACCTTGGCTCATTTCTCCCACCTTCTCCTCTTTCCTTGCACATCCCTCCCTCTCTCTCAGCCACTTTCTCTCTTGTTGCTGCTTGTCCCTTGTCATTTGGCCATCGCTCGGTCTAGTAGGTAAGTGAATTCCTTAATCTTGGTTAGGGCGTTGTGCTACGTCACTCGGACATGGATGTGTTCTCACTTGCGCTTGTATGAGTATGTTGACGATTGTTCATATATGGTTTGCTTACGTGCTATTGTCCATGAGTCAAAACATGCTTCAGGCCACGAAGGGGTCTCACTTGGTCTTGAACGGACATTGAGGCATGACGGATTGGACCTCGCTTGGCCTCAAATCAATATTGAGGTGTGTCGATCCAAACATTACTTAGTTTTAGGTTGGTGCTTAGGTGTAACGGCTCAAGCCACGAATTTTGGGCCTTGCCTAACATATTGTATAGTTATGGTTTTGTAGGTCATGACACTCACTTACATGACACATGTTTGGGCCTTGATGCATTGACCAAGAATACAAAGATAAGAAGTTGGATTGCATGATGTTGTCGCATGGTCACAGGTGGAAATATCTGTTGCCAATGAATTTTGAAGTGTTGCCCGATGGATTTCGAATGCCTGGTGGATTCCGGAAAAATCAATGGAATTTGGTTAAGTTAATAAATGAAGTTTTGTGTGCTTTTCTCTATGTTTTGTTTGATTTTTTTGGATACTTCGTGCATCAAAGGTAAGCTGAACCATTCTTATGCATATGATCAAGATTAATGTAATAGTTTGCTATAAATTTCCCATCGACACTTGAGACGGAGATAGTTGCATACTTTGTTCAACAGTGAGGCATCCTCCTAACTTAAGTTTATCGAGTTTACTTACTAAGTCCATGACTCTCTCTTTGTTTTCTTCGGATTTGTAGGAATGGATTTCCCTCCTGTTCGTTTTGGCTTGCTTGTTGAAATGGAAGTGACCATCACCGATATTATAGAAGCAGGAGCCAATACCGCCTATCGTAGATGTACTACTACCATTTGGGTCGAGGAGGGCCTCGATGACTTGGTTCCCCACTATTACATGGCGTGGTACGTTTGGTTTGATGGTGACCTTGTCGGACCCTTTCGTGGGTTCAATGGACCGCCATGGCCAAGCGACGCGTCCGCGTCTGGTGAGATTGCGTTAAGTACCTAGGAGGCCAGCCCAATGAAGGGGAATCGATTTTGGAAGTGCAACCTCACTAGAGGAGTTAAGGTTACCCCAACTTGTGCGGTGGGAAGAAAAAGGACCTATAATAAAGGGTTTGTACAAAGCACTAATATTGTATAATAGTAGTAGTGTGTTTGTAAAGTGTTTTCCTAACTTCTTGTTGTTGATGTTGGGTGTTTATTATATGAATGCTTCGACATGTTCATAATAAAAAGATAAAAGAAATGGAACGGCGACGAGTCTGGAATATCACAACAGCCACTGCTGGTCGCATCCTTGTGGCTAGGGAGTCCCAGTATGTGAAAATATCCTTTAATGGTATTTTGCAGTTAATTAAGTTATAAGACTAGGTGAATCGGCCACATCCGCAATGGTTTAGGAAAACAAATTAATATTTTGAAATTTTTTATTAAGCAATAGAAAGTGCAGTTGAAAAGGATCAAAAGCCAATGCCTGCATGGCACGAGAGAGACACATTACGTCATCTTGTGCAATAATATAATTTTTTCTTTGGAAAACTATAATTTTATCATGACGTGCCTTGAATTATGCATGAATCATGGGATGGATATTCTCGGAGATATTCGTTTAGGTTTTTGTCTTTTAAATGCAAATACGAGGAAAAGCAAGCGCTAACTAATGTGGTTTTGGCTCATAAGCTTTGAGTTAAGAGCTTGATATTAAGGTTCCGTTCCTTATGTGAAAAATAAAATATTTAAAAAATATTTTCTTACAAACGATTATTCATATCGCTATAATTATTTTCATCTTTCACGGAAATATTGAGATATAAATTATTGTTAAGAATGGAAATATTTTCTATTGACTAATTATTATAAGTGATATTAGTGATCATATAATCTTTAGTTTTTGAAAGACAACTTCGACAAACATACAATCAAACGCGAGTATACCAACTCGAAATGCATAAAGAAATCCAAATCCATTACTTGTTGCTACATTGGTGGAGTCATCACTTACTCTGTCTTGCAAACTTAGTTCACCATCTTTTGGTCCTTACTGCAACTCCATTCTGCCCAACACCTCCTTCGTGGCCCGTGCGGTTGCCCTTATTGGCTCGCCCTCATGCTCCACCATGACCCCTGGATTGACTTGGCCACCATGACGCCCGTGAACGACCCGTCCGCCTCGTCCCTGGGCACTTCAAACCCGACCCGCTTCTCGTTCAGGAACCGGGCCATAAGGCCCTGCTCTGAGCTCCCCCTGGAGAACAGCACAAGGGGCAGCCCGCGGCTCACCGCCTCGGTCGTGGAGTTCCGGCCACAATGCGTCAAGAACCCACCGATCGCCTCGTGGGCCAAGATCCGCGTCTGCGGAGCCCAGCCCACCCAGATGAATACCCGGCCTGAGACGCAGAGTCCTAGTAGTCTCCTCCCACTGCTTGGGACCTCGAACCCGGCCGGGACGAGGCGGTTCCTAACCACCCAAACAAATGGTAACCTGGACTTCTCAATCCCGGCGGCCAACTCGTATGTTAGCTCGTGACTCAAAATCACTTCTGTTCCAAGCGCGACATAAAGCACCGATTTCTCGCGCTTGGTGTCGAGCCAACTTTTTAGGGCTTTCTATTTCTCATCGTCATCTCCAACCTCCTCTCGAATACCTGGCG
Source organism: Eucalyptus decipiens (assembly GCA_014182575.1). Lineage (NCBI taxonomy): Eukaryota > Viridiplantae > Streptophyta > Magnoliopsida > Myrtales > Myrtaceae > Eucalyptus > Eucalyptus decipiens. Next base: position 54,075,414 of record CM024611.1, read on the forward strand.
TCAATAGCCCGATCGGAATAGCTGGCTTCTGGTAAAGCTCTGGCAACAAGCTCAACGGCTCCAATTCAAACTCACGGCAGCTCCTCACGATCACGAAATCGCAGCCGTCAATCACGTGGCCGAACCTGCAGAAATCGGAGACCTTGTCGTCCATTCACCGCTGGTGCCTCAATACTTCATGGAGCCTGAGGCAAACTGTGGTCTCGTATGGTATCCATGCCGGTACGCTGGTCAGGTCCTCTGGCTTCTGAAACCGGCCACCGATGAGCTCCAACGGCAGGCCGAGGAGCGTGAGCGTGGTCGCATTGAAGGTGCTGAAGAACACGGAGCCAACCCCAAGCTGAGCTGCGGCCCTCGGAAGCCAGTGGCTGGCAAAGTCGTGGTTCACCCAGTCAACACGGCTGCCAGAGAGTAAATTAGATTGTCAAAATAGGATGTAACACCGTGCCTCTATATATTAGACTCATTTTAACCCATATTTAATAAGTTGGGTAGTTACATCGCTTAGTTATATTTAGTAAAAAGGTCATAGATGGATTTTAGATGGTAAGAACTGTTAGAAAATAGTAAAATTGATTTTGTGTTTTGATTAACTTATTTGTCTTTTAATTGTTTTTTGGTTATATGTGTGTAAATAAGTGTTATTCGGTTTGTAAACTGTCAAAAAACGTGTGCTACAGCACCACGTCTTCCTAAGCCGCCGGAGAAGAATAATCATGAAGAAAGTACAAGTCTTGGGCACACATAAAATAATATTATACTTGTTGCTGGAGTATTCAAGAGCAGGAAGCAAACTTCAACTTGGACGTGAGAGATACGCAGCCCTCAATCTTTGACTGCCAAGAAGAAAAGTTCAAATTTAACTCTTGAAGGTTTGAAGTCCATGCAGTGAAGTACTTTTAGATATAGGGTTATGTTAAGTTTTTTTTTTAGTGTGCGAGAGTATGTGTGAAAGTGTGAGAGAGTGAGATTGTAGAGAGAGTTTTAAGCTTAGCAAAGTTAGTGTGTGTACTCTCTTAAGCCTTTACAAAGGCATATTGTGCAATATAATCTCCCTTTGTGTGTGTACTCTCTCCCTCCAAGTCCTTTTGGTTCCAACAATTGGTATCAGAGCTAGCAATGGCATCCACTAGTTCTGTTCAGTTGCAACTTCCGAAGTTGAACGGAAAAAATTACAACAACTGGTCCGTTCAGATGAAAGTTCTATTAAGGTCCCAAGATTTGTGGAACCTGGTGGAGAATGGCTACACCGAAGTAGCTGATGTTGAAGAATTCAATGCTTTGAGGAAGGAGGAGAAAGAAGCGTTGGTGGAATCTCGAAAGAAAGATCAGAAAGCATTATATGCGATCTTTCAAGTCAGGAGGAGACGATATTTGAGAAAATATCGAGTGCGGAGACAGCGAAAGAAGCGTGGGATATATTGCAAAAATCCTACAAAGGTGATGATCGTGTCAGGCGGGTGCGGCTCCAAACACTTCGAGGAGATTTCGAGTCTTTACGCATGAATGACTCTGAATCTATCTCAGCTTACTTTGATCGTGTACAAACCATCGTTAACCAACTGAGGGTTAATGGTGAAGAGCTCCAAGATGTACGAGTCGTAGAAAAAATCTTGAGGTCTTTGACTGAAAGATTTGACTACGTTGTTGCGGCGATTGAAAAAGGCCAAGATATGTCAACCATGACGTTGGAGCGGTTGATGGGTTCATTATGCTCACATAAGCAAAGAATGAACCATAAGTCTATCGCCGAACTCGAGCAAGCACTGCAGAGTCGGGTCACTCAATCAAATCGAGGAGGTCATCATGGTGGCCGAGGTCGTGGAGGTCGTGGAGGTGCCCAAGGTAGAGGTGGAAATCTGAATTTCACTAAAAGATATAAAACACGTGACAAATCAAAAGTCAAGTATTTTAACTGTAACAAATTCGGACATTACAAATCCGAATGTCGAGCAAACATGAGGCAAGAGCAGCCAGAATATGTGCACGTTGTCGATGCAAATGAAGGCGTGGTGTTAGCATGCCAAATGGATGACTCAAGTACCATGGACACAAAAATTTGGTACCTTGATACCGGGTGCAGCAATCACATGTGTGGTCAAAAGGAGCTATTTTCGAAGTTAGATGAGACGGTTCGTGGTGAAGTCAACTTTGGGAATAAATCCAAAATTCTCGTGATGGGCAGAGGTAACATTGATATCAACTCAAAAGATGGTACTAATGTTACTATTGCAGACGTTTACTTTGTGCCGGGACTCTTTTGGAATTTGCTGAGTGTTGGGCAACGATCCGAAAAAGGCCACATAGTTAACATTGAAAATGGTGTGTGCACCATTAGAGGCGCAAACAATAAGTTGATTACGACAACACGATGACGAAGAACCGGATGTTTCCTCTATCCCTTCAGACGAAGACTCTATTGAGTTTCCAAGCAACGACAAAAGATAGCAAGTGGCTATGGCATCTTCGGTTCGGTCATCTAAATTTTCGTGGACTTAAATTACTAGTCCAAAAAAAGATGGTGACTGGCATGCCCTTGATCGACGCTCTAGACCGCTCATGTGAAGGATGTCTTGTTGGAAAGCAACATCAGAAATCTTTCCCAATTGGGAGAGCTAGAAGAGCCAAGCAACCTCTGGAATTGGTACATACAGATATCTGTGGCCCTGTTGAGGTGGAATCATTTGGACAAAAAAGGTACACGCTAATTTTTGTCGATGATTTTACTAGAAAAACATGGGCTTATTTTTTGAGAGAAAAATCCGAAGCTTTTGGCAAATTTAAAGAATTCAAAGTCTATGTTGAGAAACAAAGTGGCTTTAATTTAAAGACATTGAGATCGGACAGAGGTGGAGAGTTTACTTCCAATGAATTTGACAATTATTGTAAAATTCATGGAGTGAAACGTCAGTTGACTGCTAGCTATACTCCTCAGAAAACGGTATAGCAGAAAGAAAGAATAGAACAATTTTGAAATGGCAAGAAGTATGCTAAAGGCTAAAGCATTACCGAAGAAGTTTTGGGCAGAAGCCGTTGCTTGTGCTGTATTTGTGTTGAACAGGTGTCCAACAAGGAGTGTTCTTGGAAGAACTCCAGAAGAGGCTTGGAGTGGCAACAAGCCAAATGTTTCGTTCCTACGGGTATTTGGGTGCGTAGCATATCCCCATATACCGGACGAACGAAGAAAAAAGTTGGATGATAAAAGCGAGAAGTGCATTTTCATTGGATATGGTAATGTGACTAAGGGTTATAAGCTATATAATCCTGTCACGGAGAAGGTATTAGCAGGGATGTCCAATTTTTTGAAGATGAAGCCTGGGACTGGAATCAAAAGGCTGACCAAAAAGGCATTCCTATGGAAGATGAACCATTGGTGAGGGAGACCGAAGAATCTTCAATTGAAGATCCATCATTTTCACCTGGTAGTTCATCCTCCTCACCAACAACGACTGCAGAACCACTGATTCGTCATTCACAACGACCGCACAAGACGCCAGTAAAATTCAAGGATTATGTGGTCACAAGAGTTGATCATAATGACAGTGACGAAATCACTGATGAAACAATGGTAAACTTTTGTTTATTTACCGAATGTGACCCCATATCCTATGATGATGCAAAAGATGAGAAGTGGAACCAAGCAATGGATGAAGAAATCCACTCCATTGAAAAGAATGACACGTGGGTGCTAACTTCTTTACCACCGGTAAGAAGCCTATAGGTGTCAAGAGGGTGTACAAAACGAAGTGCAAACCCAACGGTCGGTGGACCGTTACAAAGCTAGACTGGTGGTGAAAGGCTACAAGCGAAGCCGTGTATTGATTATTTTGAAGTATTTGCACCAGTGGCTCGAATGGATACCATTCGGATGATCTTGGCACTTGCAGCTCAAAACCGTTGGAAAATCCATCAAATGGATGTGAAATCGGCATTCCTCAATGGTTTTCTTGATGAGGAAGTATATGTGGAGCAACCACAAGGTTATGTGAAGAAAGGGCGTGAAAATCAAGTTTATAAACTGAAGAAAGCGTTGTATGGGCTAAAACAGGCACCTCGAGCTTGGTACACGAGGATTGATACTTACCTGTTGGAGCATGGCTTTCAAAAGTGCCCTTATGAGCATACACTGTATATCAAGTCAAATACTAATGGCAATATTATAATTGTTTGCCTTTATGTTGATGATTTGATATTTACAGGAAACTGTGAGAAGATGTTTGCTGAATTCAGGGAGGCCATGACAAGTCAATTTGAGATGACAGATTTGGGATTAATGTCCTATTTTTGGGCCTTGAAGTGAAGCGGAGACAAATGAAGGCATATTTGTTTCACAGCAGAAGTATGCTAATGATATCTTGAAGCGATTCAATATGGAAACACTCAAATCAATTTGAACTCCGGTAGCAGAACGGTTGGAGTTGAAGAAAGAAGGAACCGGTGAATTGGTAAATCCCACTTATTTTAAAAGTATTGTTGGGAGTTTAAGATATTTGGCTACCACTAGGCCAGATATAACTTATGGCGTGGGAATTATAAGTCGGTTTATGGAGAAACCATACCAATCACATTTGCAAGCAGCAAAAAGAATTTTAAGGTATGTCAGTGGAACTCGTGATCATGGAATTCTATATTCTTACACTGACAACTTCAGTTTAGTGGGGTATACGAGACAAAGTGATTAGGCAGGTGATATCGAAACACGGAAGAGCACTTCCGGATATGCGTTCTTTCTTGGATCGGAATAATTTCTTGGTCATCAAAGAAACAACAAGTTATTGCACTCTCAACAGCTGAAGCAGAATACATTGCAGTATCTTCAGCGGCATGTCGGCGATGTGGCTTTGAAGGATGCTTTTGAGCTTATGCATGAACAAAAGGTCCTACTAAATTGATGTGTGATAACAAGTCAGCGATTGCATTGGCCAAGAATCCCGTATTTCATGGCAGGAGCAAACATATCGACATCAAGTATCATTATATTCGTGAGCTGATTAAAGAAGGTGAGATTGAACTTGATTTCTGTAAATCCGAAGACCAAATTGCAGATATTTTGACAAAACCATTGAAGGCGGATTTGTTCGAGAAATTGAAGACAATGCTTGGTGTCGTAGTTTTACAAAATCAATTTTAAGGGAGGTTGTTAGAAAATAGTAAAATTGATTTTGTGTTTTGATTAGCTTATTTGTCTTTTAATTGTTTTTTGGTTATATGTGTGTAAATAAGTGTTATTCGGTTTGTAAACTGTCAAAGAAACGTGTGCTACAGCACCACGTCTTCCTAAGCCGCCGGAGAAGAATAATCATGAAGAAAGTACAAGTCTTGGGCACACATAAAATAATATTATACTTGTTGCTGGAGTATTCAAGAGCAGGAAGCAAACTTCAACTTGGACGTGAGAGATACGCAGCCCACAATCTTTGACTGCCAAGAAGAAAAGTTCAAATTTAACTCTTGAAGGTTTGAAGTCCATGCGGTGTAGTACTTTTAGATATAGGGTTATGTTAAGTTTTTTTTTAAGTGTGTGAGAGTATGTGTGAAAGTGTGAGAGAGTGAGATTGTAGAGAGAGTTTTAAGCTTAGCAAAGTTAGTGTGTGTACTCTCTTAAGCCTTTACAAAGACATATTGTGCAATATAATCTCCCTTTGTGTGTGTACTCTCTCCCTCCAAGTCCTTTTGGTTCCAACAAGAACTAAAATAATATAAGTATTAAATGGGTTTATAATTTAGACTCAACTCATCTATATGACCCTCTCTCATTCTCATTCAATCTTGCTCTTATTTACTCTGTGCTTTCACCTTAGTTTGGGTATAAGTTTTTCTAAATTTGGTTAAATATATGAATATTTTAATAAAACAAATTGGTTTGGTATGTGATTGCATATTGATCATTAGATTTGTATTGCATAAAAATGAGTTAAAATAAATTAAATGAGTAAATTTGGGTCGGTTATTTTTTATTTGACACAAACCAGACTCGGTCCATCCTTATGACAAGACTAATATATACGTGTATATATATATATCGTACTGTCTTAGCTTCGTGGTGGATTCTAATCATCAGCTCCAAATTTCTAAGTTTATATAAAAATTCTAGTCTTAGCCTTATATTTATATTATTTGAATTCTATGATTCTCATTCAGAAGCAGCCCCCACGGCCGAGCGCACGTACTTGTCGCGTAATGGCTTTTTAAATTAGTCTTAGCCTTATAAATATATTAGTCTTCTTCGAATACATTATTTTATTTCATTTTTCTTGGATTAATTTTTTTTGTGCTAATGGAGGCGAATTTTTAAATTGGGTCACCCGCAATGTCGGGTTTTGATTTTTTTTTTCACCCCGTCTCCTCCCTCTCATACATTTGAGTGTACAACTTATAATGGTTGCTTTCGTCTGACTTTTAATTAATCAATTGAATATGTTACATCTTGCCGTTTGTGTAGCTTCTGTTTATTCATGAAATGATTATATTGACTGAAATCATATATAATCGATCCCATTAATAACTTTTGCAAACTCTGCGTATAGTGAATTCACACGAATGATGTATGGGTTTACTAAAGTTAATATCATTTAAATTTTATGTAAAAGGTAAACACAACAAAATCTTAAATTGGGTCCTATTCAATATCCAATAAAAATCGATCACATTACCGTACTTATCAATTTGGTATATCTATTCGATATACTTAGCAATACTCAGTTTTGCAAATTTACTTCGCCATCTTTTGGTCCTTAGTGGCACTTTTCTCTAATATCCCTGCAAATTCCTCCATGTATTTGTTTTGCAACTCCATGTCGCCAAACACCTCCTTCATGGCCCATGCATTTGCCCTAATTGGCTCGCCTTCGGGCTCCACCATGACCTGCTGGATCGACTTGGCCACTATGTCGCCCGTGAATGACCCGTCCGCCTCATCCCGGGCCACCTCAAATCCAACCCGCTTCTGGTGCAGGAACCGGGCCATCACGCCCTGGTCCGAGCTCGCCCGGAGAACAGCACCAGGGGCAGCCCGCGGCTCAGCGCCTCGATCGTGGAGTTCCAGCCACAGTGTGTCAGGAACCCGCCGATTGCCCCGTGGGCCAAGATCCGAGTCTGCGGGGCCCAGCCCGCCCAGACGAACCCTCGGTCCGAGACTCGCTCCTCGAACCCAGCCGGCACGAGGCTGTTCCGAACCACCCAAACGAACGGTAACCCGGACTTCTCAATCCCGGCGGCCAACTCGTTCGTCAACTCGCTACTCAAAATCACTTCGGTTCCAAGCGCGATATAAAGCACCGTTTTCTCGCGCTTGGTGCTGAGCCAACTTTCCAGGGCTTTCCATTTCTCATCGTCGGCTCCAACCTCGTCTCGGATAGCTGGCGTCACTAGCCCGATTGGAATCGTGGGCTTCTGGTAAATCTCCGGCAACAAGTTCAACGGCTCCGATTCGAACTCGCGGCAGCTCCTCACTATCACGAAGTCGCAGCCGTCGATCGTGTGACCGAACCTGTAGAAATCGGAGACCTCGTCGTCCATGCACCGCCGGTGATTCAGTACCTCATAAAGCCTGAAGCAAGCTGTGGACTCGTACGGGATCCACGCCGGCACGCAGGTCAAGTCCTCCGGCTTATGGCACCGGCCTCCGAGGAGCTCCGACGGCGGGCCAAGGAAGGCGAGCGAGGTTGCGTTGATGGTGCTGAAGAACACCGAGCGAACCCTGAGCTGAGCGGCAGCCCGGGGGAGCCAGTGGCTGGCGAAGTCGTGGATCACCCAGTCGACACGACCGTCGGAGAGGAACCGGGCCAGGGCCGGCTCGAGCTGGTCGTAGGCCTTCTTGAGGTAGGGGACCGAGTCGATGTCCAAGTCGGAGGTGGACTCGGCGGAGCTGGGGAGGTTGGGGACGCGGGGCAAGGGGAGGGAGACGAGGCGGAGGGAGGGAGGGAGTTCGGGGTGGGCGCCGGCGAGGCGAGCGACGTTGCCGGGGGTGGAGAGGAAGGAGACGGTGTGGCCGCGGAGGGAGAGGAACTTGGAGAGCTCAAGGAAGGGAGTGATGTGGCCGTGGGCGAGCCACGGGAACATGGCGATGTGGAGGCTTTGCTTCGACTCGCTGCCCATGATGGAGAGAAACAATGCAGAGAGAGAGAGAGAGAGAGAGAGAGGAAGTGAGATTGTTGACGACGATGGTGGGAGATTTCTTGGGGATTTATGGACCGGGTCACGCCATTAGAGCAGTAAGCGAAGATTAAAACAATGTTTTTGAGGATTGAACAGCTGAAGATCTACGATTCGTGATGTAGGGAATCTGACGTCAGTGGTGAATAGAATATTAATGTGTATTTTATATATATTATAGGGTACTTTTATAATTATGTTTCTATCGATTCCCTTTCTGTAATTAACCGCTTTTATAAATACAGATCATTCATTATTCTCTCTGACTCTAAGCATCAACATATAATCCAATAAGATCATCATAGCTGACGTATGGGGTGACTGCATCTTTGTTCTCCTTGGCTTGGGCCTCTTCTTTCCTTTCTTGGTTATGGTTAGGTTTTATCGTTTCTTTTTTCTTTTTTGTTTTTATATCCATGGGGAGTGATCTATTTGAGGGCTTCGAGTCACAATCTTTCTCGAAGTGAACTGCCTAAAGGAAAAGCTAATGAATTACTTTCCCTAGTGGGAACTCTTCAGTGTTTGGTGGCGTGACGTCGGGAGCAGCAGCGAAAGTGGCGTGGAAACAAGACATGACAGCGAACGGTGATGGGGAGGCAAAGCACGACGATAAAGTGTGGTTATGTTTTTTTTTTTTTTTTGAGTAAACCTCGGGGAACACGTAAGCGGGAGAACTCATCACCCCCGGCGTCCCACTTAAGATCTCAAGCGACCGTGAGGAGACTTGAACTCCTCCCATTCGTGAGGGAGAGAAAGTCTAAACCATCGCGGTCATCAAGGCGGTGGTAAGTGTGGTTATGTTGGTAGTGGTGTAGAATGGAGAAAAAAGTTTGTTGTGATACGGATCTCCTCTCTTCGTGAACTCTCTAGAAAGAAAAACCGGCCTCCTCTTTCTTTAAATAGTAAATGACATAAATGATCTATGAACTTTGGCCTAATATGCAACTTGATTCATGATTTTTAATCCAATGTGTAATGTTGTCCTTGAACTTTTAATTTATTTAATGCGATTTTGGACTTTAGGTACATGTTAATTTAGTCCCTAGATTGTATGAAAATGTTCAATGATCCGTGAACTTGAATCAATGGAATGACTATTGGAAAAATATTAAAATACATGAAAATAATAATAACTATTGGAAATACATTGCAAAAGATTAGAAAATAAAAATAAATGTCCGAGACATATAAGTATTGTCCTTAAGGATAATTTCGCCCCTTGAAGTGCGAAACTTGTTGCGTAAGACTTCAACAGCTATTCTCCCAAGATACAATAGACCTTTTTTTTTATACTTTCCACTGAATATTAGAAGGAACATAACAACATTATGTGTATAACCCAACAAAGAGAAATAAAAATATATGAGAGCATGGGGAATTTTCAAAGATTATGGTTTGAAGTTTAATTTATATTTAAATAAGAGAAAGAGAGAGCACCATCATAAATCAATTGATAATTAAAAGGATGGCCATTATAAAATAATGAAGAGTTTATGAAGTAATAAATCAAAGTTATAAAATCGTTAGACAACTGTTATACGGCCATTAGAAAGTCGTTATATGGTCATTACAAAGCTGTTATATGGCCATTGTAAAACCGTTACAAAATGATAACTTTAATGACGGTCATAATTTTTAATAAATATCTCAAAAATATCTAACAGGGACAACATGGAATAGTTCATATGGTCCATGAATTAAATTAAATAAGTGCCAAAATTTTAGGAATCATATTAAATAAATTAAAAGTTCAAGGATCACATTGTACATTGAGTTAAAATTCAAAGACTTTATTGAATAGATTTAAAATTCCGGGACCACATTACACATTGAGCCAATATTTTGAGATGATTTATGTCATTAACCATTCTTTAAAAGCTTTGGCCGGCCAAGCATGTATGATTGCCGTGCGAGATGTGATCACTTACCTATCGAGCCAGCACCTTCACCAGCTTCTAGCTGGTGAAGGTGCCAAGTCTTCCAGTCCTTTTTTTTATAAGTGAGAAGGTGAAGCTTTCAAAGCTTTCTTTTTTGATCGCATACATATATCTTTTGATCGACTATTGAGCTCACCCATGTGCATAGCATATGATATTCTCATTTGTGATAAACCGACAGGATTGCCAGATTCTAAGTTTTTGTAGGCTCAAGAGACGATCTAAATTAAGCTCAGATCTCCTCCTACTAGCAACATCCACTATGCGCCAATCCAATTTCAATGTAGTTTTTGTGGGTTTAATGAAATGAAAATGCTCCAAATACACAATTGCAATTTCAACAATATTTTTGTTTAGGGATTGGGGTCAATTCCTAATTTTAATATGCAAGGTTGCGTGAAGATTTTTCGTAAACTGAAAATCCTATCTTCGTGGAAAAATTATGTCAGCTCACGTCAGTAAAATGCAGTAATGTGAAAACGACCCATAAATTTTTCAAAAGCTGTGAGGTCTATATTGAGACGAATAAGCGTAGATGTGCGGTTTTTAATTTTGAGCAGGGGTAGAATAGTCAATAGTGCCCTCTTACTCCATTTATTTTTAGACATACATTCATGTCCAGACAATTTGAACAGAATATTCCAAGGAAGAAGAGAAGAAATGCGTTTTGAGCTCTAAGAGAGACAGTGAGGATTGGCCACTCTTGTCCCTGAGTCTCGACAGGTCACGAAAACTCACTACCCAATCACACAACTCCTATAGAAATTGAGTAACGTGCCAACTTATCTCGTCCATGCATGCACGTTCCCTGTGAAGTTTGATCAAAATGCTTCATGTGACCAAATTTCCCGTTATGATTAAGTTGGTTCGATTAGGGTTTGAAGTAGGAACGTCTTTCCTTCGATTTGAATTTGTCATTGTATTGTTGCATCAATGCAAATCGATTGATCGATCTTGTTAAAGAGTGCTTCAAAGACACTTATCTAAATAACTAATCAAGAAAGCCGTGCTACTTTCAGTTACCATTATATCCCCAAAAAAAAAAAAAAAAAATGACAAAATATTCCAAGGAAGGAGAGAAGAAATGGGTTTTGAGCTCTAAGAGAGACAGCGAGGATTGGCCACTCTTGTCCCTGAGTCTTGATAGGTCACGAAAACTCACTACCCAATCACACAACTCCTACAGAAATTGAGTTACGTGCCAACTTATCTCGTCCATGCATGCACGTTCCCTGTGAAGCTTGATCAAAATGCTTCATGTGACCAAATTTCCTGTTATGATTAAGTTGGTTCTATTAGGGTTTGAAGTAGGAACGTCTTTCCTTCACTTTGAATTTGTCATTGTATTGTTGCATCAATGCAAATCGATCGATTGATCTTGTTAAAGAGTGCTTCAAAGACACTTATCTAAATAACTAATCAAGAAAGCTGTGCTACTTTCAGTTAACATTATATTCCAAAAAAAAAAAAAAAAGAAGAGGAAACTAACAGGTAGGAAACTAAAGATACATTACATATATTTAAATGACTTCATGTGTTCTAAAAGTCTTTTATAATGCCTCATATCTATATAGAAATATGGAAAAATAAGCTGGCACTGAAACCAAACTTCACATTATTTAGTAGATGTGAAATATAAAGAGACTCTCTGTTTATTAGAGCCTAGGTTGCCATTAAATCTGGACCAAAAAAAGGTGACATGGGAGAGTTATGGATTGTTGCGCCGCCAATCTGGGCCCGATATGTGAGGGGGAAATTGTTGAGATTATGGTTATGAAAAGGGCTGGTGCTCGGTTTATAAGTGCGAAGGAAAGTCTTATCCTTTGAGCTTGCTTTTAAGATGAGAGAGGCCTAAGACCGCTCAATACTTTTATCTCAAAGGAAAGGAAAATAATTTCATTTATAATTGGGCTACAAGGACTACATTAAAATTTTGTGCAAAGGCTTTTGGACTATATTGACAACTTTGTGACTAAATTAATATATGTGTAATAAGTTTATAATTGATCGAATGATTTTTCTGACAAGAGGAAGACACAAATCTAGGATTTAATGGTGGGGTCAACAGCAAAAAGAAAAATTACTCGAACAGGACGTATGTTCCATTCTAGGTAAAATTGAAAAAGTTACCATCTACTTCTCGCTATAAATTACACTTTCTGAAATTCATTGGTTGTATGCTGTAAAATGTCTTTTGATTTGCTTTTTTTTTTTAAAAAAAATTATAATCTTTGTATTTGATGAGCGGTTAAAAACGTGATGCAATCTCCAATCTGAAGTCACCTGATTTTTTTGACATTCAAAGGGGGCGCCATATAAAGATCTCATGTGTCAACCTTACTCATGCATATGCATAATGTCGATAACCATAGGTTCAGTTTTTTTTTTTTTTTTGTTGAGAAATCTTCTTTTCTAGTGACATTACCCAATGGATTTTTTTTTTTTTGGCATCAAATTAAGTGTTAGGCTTGTTCAATTAAAGATTTGTAAATTCATTTTATGATTGAGATAATGGAATGCAATTACTTTCTTGTGCCGAGACTTGAGATAACTACATGATATTGCTTAAATCAAGTTTCAAAATTCTAAGTTTAGTTTGAGGTCTAAAGTGTGTACCGACTTCATGTACTGGGATTTTTTTTTTTTTTTTCATATGGCCGCATACAATTTTTGGCAAGATAGAAAAATTAGGAGGTACTTATTTTTCATGTGATCAAGTAATTCAAAGAAATGACATAGTTACAAAATAAGGAAAAACTCCTTATATTGTTCAATATATGAAATATATGAAAAGGTACAAGGAATGTGAATATGTAGACGTGACCCCAAATAATATTGTATTGTAAAAAAGAGTATACATTAAATATTATGCACTACATAGCGAATAATGAAATATGAGATAACGTCATTAGTATGTCTAATGATATCTCCAACAAATATTATATCGAAATCGTACCCAAAATCAAGCTTTGAGTAGTAAGTGAAGGTAGCAAATGAATAGAGCAGGTCACTTAAAAGTTTGGACCAAAATTAATCAATCATGTTTGTCAAATTTATGCAATATGGTCTACCCGGCATAAAACCGACACGATCCGAACCAATAAAAATCTCCCCAGTTAACTCATATTTTAAGTACATCGACTAAACCGCCACAGTCACCGCTCAATCGATACCATCATCACCTTATTGCCTCTAAAAACATCTAGCCAATTTCTAGGGAGAAAGACATGAACCTAAAAACCTCAGCAAAAAAAAATTAGATTTATTTGCATATTACTATAAATAGAAGAGGAAAAAAAAACTGCAAGTTTTGATGTGAGACGATGTTGATCTGCGATGACGGCAATGGACACCGGAGAGATGGCTGCGTCACCTTCATCGGAGGACGACTATTGTTGTGTGTCTAGTGAACTATGTAGCACCGACACTCTCCGGGAGCCTTCATGTCGTGTCCGACACGTTTTGACACGTGTCCGACACATTCCGACATGCTTTGACATGCGGTCAATGAGTGTCGAAAAATTTGACATGTGGTCAACTCTCTCCGACACGCGAGTCCGAAATTTCGACTCGCGATTCCAACACACATGGAGTCAGTTTTCAATACTTGAGGGATCAAAATGTAAATATACAAAAAGAAAAAGAAAAAGAAAAAGAGAGGGCTAGTGGTTGGGCACCACTGTTGTTGCCACCGTCGGAGGGGGCCGGCAACCTCGTTGGCCATAGGCGGCAAAAGGGGGGTGGCCCTCGCCGGCCAGGCAAGGGTCGGTGAGGCTCGCCCAAATCTAGGCGACGCCGCCCCCTCGCTCGGGCTCAACGAGGGTCGATGGTCCTCGCCTGGGGCTGGGGAGGTTCGCCGACCACAGGTGACGGCCGGTGTCGCCCAGATCTAGGCGAGCCTCACCCGGGCCTTGCTTGGGCCGACGAGGGTCGCCCTTCCTCTACCGCCTCGCCGGCCCCCTCCGATGGTGGCTAGGCACGCCGTTGACGAGGGCAGCGGTAGCGGCGTGCCCAACCACAACCCTGGATATTTTTATTTTTATTTTTTTTCAGTTTTTTTTTTTTAAGAATTATTTTGGCTTTTTGAAAAGTCTTTTACTATGAAATAAGTAATAAAAAAAATGCTACACTTGATAAATAAATAAATTTCATATTACCATTTCAGCATTTTTCTTTAAACAATGTTTTTTTTCCCTCTAAATCTTATGTATTATTGTAATGAAATGCAGTTAAATATGTCAAGTTAAGATACTTAAAGATATTAACAAATATTGAATTAATATTTTTAGTGTATATTAATTATAGGCTCTTATTATTATTATTATTATTATTATTATTATTATTATTATTATTATTATATAAAAACATATTATGTGTCGAATTCTCTAGTTTTAAGAAATGACGTGTCGACGTGTTGTGTCATGTCGTGTTGTATATCGTGTATCCGTGTCGGTGCTACATAGCTTGTGAAATGGGGGGCCTTTAGTTTCATGGAGCATCTGTTTGGCCCTTTCTACTTGCAGGCATTTTACATAGCCCGGTTGACAAGGCCCGATAGACGGATGAGTTCCAGAAGATTTCCCAAACACTAGGCCATGGCCCATTCGTGTCCCAAAGCTTAAGCCTATCCTTGGATGGGTGATCCTCAAGCTTCCCAAAGTAAACGACCCTTAATGGCGCGTTTGGTAACGCTTCTGTTTCTAAGAACAATTTTTGATTAGAAATGATTATTTTTTATTCTGTTTCCAAATATAATTTCTAAGCATTTTAAGTAATTTGATAATTGTCCAAAATTTTAATTCCTGAAATAGAATTATGTTTGGTACCGTGTTCAAAATTTCTACTCCAAATCATTTTCTTTTAATTTTTTAAATAATTTTATTACTTTTTTCTTTTTTTCCCTTTCTTTCTCCTATTCTTCTTCTTCAAGTGGCCGGCCTACCGGCGACCGGCTAAACGAGGACCGACGACCTCATCGAAGTGTCACTGGCCCTTGGCGAGGCTAGGCAAGGCTCGGCCGAGCCATGGTTGGGCGAGCGGTCTCGTCGGTGGTTGGGCTTGCTTTTGGCAAGCTCGTTGGACCGGTTGCTAAAGCGAACGGCGGCGGTGGGTGGCGGATGGCGGATGGTGGCGGATGGCAACCGCGGTGGCGGACGACAACTGCGGCGGTGGCGATAGATGAAGAAGAAGAAAAGGGAAGAAGAACAAAAAAAAAGAAAATATGAGCTTGATTCTAGAATTGTTCCTAGGAACAAAAATCAACTTTTTTTTTTTATTCTTGATTCTGTTCCAAATTTACTTCCAAGAACAAAAAAATAAAAATTTGTTTTCAGGAACAAAATTTTACCAAACACGATTCTGTTCCAAAACTACTCCCGAAAAAAAAAAAATAGAAATTTTTACTATTTGGCCGGTTACCAAACAAGACCTAAGCTTCCCAAGGCCCCAGGGCCTCTTGAGTGTTTTTGTTTAGTTATATAATGATTACAAAGATTCAAGCTTGTTAGATAAAAGGGGAGCTCAATGGTTAAGGCCAATAAGGTTGGCCTCGCACTTGTATAAATAGGAACCCCTCCCGTAAGTTGTATCACCTCATTTACAAGCAAATAAATGCTATCGAGCTTCACTCTCTGTACGATTTTTATGAGTCAAGTGTGTGCATAAGGCTAATTTGGGAGAAATCCCGAGGTTGCATGGGTTAGGAAATGCAAGATCAATCATCCATGAGGCATTCCTTACAAAAGAGATTTGGATGCAAGTGTTGTACTTGAGCTTACACAACTCGATTCACGGGATATGAAATCATGCTCACGCGAGCATTTTGGAAGCTCATCCTTTCGCTGCTTCGCATTTCCATCTTTGCACTTGTAGACGCTCATAGTTCTGCGGTATTCTCAATACCATGGACATGTATGTGCATGGTACAGCAGAGTTTTATGCGATGAGTTCTAATTTCCCTTGTTGTGTTATTGGTGCGTTGGCCATTCGCCGCCCCCGAGAAGGATTTGCTCTGTATAGTTCACGGAGCGAGAAGCATTGCCCAAGTTCGTTGCATAGTCATTAAGGGCGCGTTTGGTAACGATTCTATTCCTAAGAGCTGATTCTGACTAGAAATAATTATTTTTTATTCTATTCCCAGGAACTGATTTTAAGTAAAAAAATGCATTTGGTAACTATTCAAAATTTTTTATTTTGGAATAGAATTGTGTTTGATACCGTGCTAATTAATTCTATTCCAAATTAATTTATTTTGATTTTTAAATAATTTTTAAATAATTTTTTTTTTTTACTTTTTTTCCCTTTTTTCCTATTCTTCTTTTTCTTTCTTCTTCATCATGTGGCCGGCAATGCTCACCGGAGCGTCGCTGCCCCTCGACGAGGTCGGCCCTCGTCGGCCGAGCCTCACCGGAAGTTGGGGCGAGGCTCACCCACCCGCCGAGGCTCGGCCTCACAAGATCTAGCAAGGTCGAGCCTCGTCGGTGGCTAGGCCAGCTTCGCCCAACCTCGGCGAGGCCCGCCTGGCCACCGGTGGGGCTGGGCGAGCCTCGTTGGCAGCTGGGCAAAGCTCGTCCAACCACCGGCAAGGCTCAACCTCGACCGATCTGGCGAGGTCGAGCCTTGCCTAGTTGTCGGCGAGGCTGGGTGAGCCTCGTCGGTGGTTGGGCTTGCCTCCGGCGAGCTTGCCGAACCTCGCCCTGGCCTAGCGAGCCTCTGGCGAGCTCGCCAAACTGGCGACTGGCAGCAGACAACGGCGGACGACGGCGGCGGGCGGCAGACGGTGGTGGGCGGTGGTGGATGACAATCGCGGGATGACAGAAGGGAAGAATGAGAGTTTTACTGTTTTGATTCTCGGACGAAGAATCATATTTTTTTTTATTCTCAATTCTCTTCCCAATTTGTTCCCGGAAACAAAAACCAAACATGATTCTCGTCCCAAATTGATTCTGGGAACAAAAAATCAGAATCAAGCACTGTTTGGCACGTTGCCAAATAGGCCCTAACCTTGTCGATTGCAGCAATTTCATTTTTCACTGTGGTACTCACTTCCTTAGCTTTCTTTATCCGTTCTTGGATGCTGTCGTCGGCCGAACTACACTTTTGCGTTGCAAAAATTTGTGTAAGAGTGTGCAAAAGGTTTCTCGGGATATGAATCCTCTCGGTTTAGGGATAAATTGCCTTAGAGATTATGACTAGTTGGTAAAAGGAGCATGAATAAATATAATAGTTAGGCTTTTTGAGAAGATTTTTTTGGCTACGAATACGAATCCTATTGTTTATAAAAATGAATGAATGAAAAATATTTTTATTTTCATGAAAATGTTTAATCATAAATGCATTTCGAATGATGAATATGGGGTGGTGAGATCAGCAAGTCACCTGAATGAGAAAAAACTAATGGAGTCGGCCTTACAACTTATCACCGAAACACGGTGTAATGGACTAATAAAAATTAGACGGTTTGGAATTTCATTGGCGAGTGAACAATTAAGAATGCGAATAACAACCATTTTATTTCATAAATCAATTTATAGCCATAAATTATTTTTTTATTTATTTCTCGGATGAGTTTCCGAACAAAAATATGTATTTGATAATGATACAAAATTTTTATTCTCAAAATAGAAATTCATTTGATAATGACACAAAATTTCTCTCTCTTGAGTGGTGGTGATTGGAAGCAACCAACAAACTGCTGGCAATAGGGGGTTGGCATTTTGCGGCGATGGACAAGCAAGCGGCGAATGTGCGGTGGACGGCGGGCGGCGTGTAGTGAACGGCGGGTGGGTGGTGGACAACCGGTGGGTGAAGGGTGGTCAATTAGTCGGTAGTAAGGGCAAGTCATGAAAAAAGTTTATATTTCTCATTTTTATTCTAGAAACTAAAATGTAAAAAAAATACTTTTAATTTTTATTCCAAACCTATTTATGAAGTAAAATATTTGTTATGGAAATAGAAAAATGAAATCATATTATTAAACGAAATTTTATTTCAAACAGATTATTTTGCACGCTGTAATTAGCGTAAGAAGTCTAGTCTTGTCATGCTTTCGGTTGGCATTGGCTATTGCCGCTGGAAGTGGTGAAAATCGTCACATTGACATGTGAAAGTGAGATGGAGATGTAGGAGCGACAATTCTTGATGCGACAGAAGAATACTATATCAATTAATTGGGAGAAGTCCGAACATGACTCGATGTGATGGATGCAATTTGAAATTAATATGAATAAACATTTTTCTTTCACCAATTTTTAACGAAATTATTATCTAATTATGTTAAAATATTTCGGTGATGACAAGAATAACAGATACGGACAAAAAGACATGACATGGATAGCCGTCCCAAGTGAGAGTAATATTAACATGGTTTTGAACAACAGTTCGATGGTATTGAAGCAACCATGCATGTTACAAAGTAGTGGAATACTTGCGCAGTGTTACCATTTTGATTTGCGTAGTTTAGCAAATGCAGAGTTCATTTATATGCATAATATGAAATTCTTGCTCGATTTAAGCTCCATTCATTTTACGAAAAAAATAATGTTTTTCAAAAATATTTATAGGAAGCAACTTTCCAGAAAAATAACTATATTTTTTAATATTTGGCTGAAATTTGAAAATAAAGTAAAAAATATTTTCTATCATTTGGTAAGGAAGATCTTTTCCTCCCTCCCAATAATTTTTTTATTATTTTATTATTTAAAATTTTTATTTTTTTCTTCTTTCTTTCGATCTACCGGTGGCCACACTAATGGCTGGTGACCGACCACAAGTGAGCTTGAATCTCGACCTAAGGCTCCAACTCGCTCAAGGCTAGTGAGCTCCAACTTCCCCAGATTTGGTGAGTTGGGCAACCTCGGTGAGGCTTAAGATCTGTCTATTGTTGGTCGGTGACCAGTCGAAAGAATGAAAAAAAAAAAATAAAAAATTTAAAACTAAAATTTTAAAAATTATTTTTCTAAAAAGAAAAAAAGATATTGGTGAAAAAAGTGCTTGGAAATGAAAGAAATAGGATGAAAAAATGTTTTGCGCTTTCTAAAAAGCGGAAAACATTTTTATCTATTGTAGAAGATTATCTTTCGTTGATGGAAAATGCTTTTTATCTATTTTAGAAGATTATCTTCCATTGATGGAAAATGTTTTCCTCGACTAGTTCATTTTCCGTGAAATGAACACCGAAAAATCCTGAAAACATTTTGCAAAGAGTTGTTTTTTGCAAAATGAATGAAGCCTTAGAGAAGTTCTTTCTCTAACAATTGCCTAGAGAGTTAATATAAATTGCCCTCATCTAACAATTGTGTTAACTAGTGTTCTTTATAATCAATCGAGCGAGGTTCATAACTTGACCTCTGATCCTACAAAATAATAAATTTTATTGAGCTTTTAGTCCAAACATTGTATTAAAAGCTCAAGAAAACCCAAATTAGAAAACCCTCAAAAATCATAACTTGACCTCCGATCCAACAAAATATCAAATTTTGAGCAGAGAGGCACTACTCTGCCTCTTTTCGATTCTGCATATGGAGGTAAATATTGATCTCTACAAGTGCGCACACGTAAATATAGGGCTAATTCCCTAAAAATATCCCAAACTTTAGATTTAGTCCCAAATTTATCCCCAACTTTTTTCTGTCTGAAACAGCAATGAGCCTGAGATATTACAAAAACAACCCCCACCAGTCGCATCCCCGTGGCTAGGGAGTCCGAGTATGTGACAATATCTTTTAATGGTATTTTGCAGTTAATTAAATTATAAGGCTAGGTGAATCGGCCACATCCACAATGGCTTAGAAAAAAAATTAATATTATGAAATTTTTTATTAAGCAATAGAAAGTGTAGTTGAAAAGGATCAAAGGCCAATGCCTGCATAGCAAACGAGAGACACATTACGTCATCTCATGCAATAATATATTTTTTCTTTGGAAAACTATAATTATACACGAATCATGGGATGGATATTCTCGGAGATATTCGCCTATGTTTTTGTCTTTTAAATGCAAATAAGAGGAAAAGCAAGAGCTAACTAATGTGGTTTTGGCTCATAAGCTTTGAGTTAAGGGCTTTATATTAACGTTCCGTTTCTTTTGCGAAAATAAATAATTTTGAAAAATATTTTCTTACAATCATATCAATATAACTATTTCATCTTTCATGAAAATATTGAGATATAAATTACTATTAAGAATGGAAACATTTTTTATCAAATAATTAATATAAGTGATATTAGTGATCATATAGGGTGCGAATGGTAACATTTCTGTTCTTTTTTTGTTCCAGGGAATAGAAACAAAAAAAAGTGTTTCTGTTCCGGGGAGCAATTTTTGAACAAAAGAACGCGTTTGGTAACGTTTGTTCCGGGAATAAAAAATGAATAGAAACACGTTTGGTAAATTTTATTATTTTTTATTTCTTTTAATTTTTAAACATTTTTATTTTCTTTTTTTCTTTTTTCGGCCGGTCCACGACCTCCCGTGACCAAGCCGACGGGGGCCGGTAGCCTCGCCCGCCACGGCGAGGCCGAGCGTCCCGCGCGGCGAGCTCGGCCTCGCCTTGGCCGGGCGAGCTCGGCTCGCCCGGATCCGGGTCGGGCGACGCTCGGCGTCGCCGGATTTGGGCAAGGCCGAGCTCGCCCAACCAAGGCGAGGCTCGGCCTCGCCCGCGCCGACGACGCTCCGGCGAGGTCGCCGACCCTCGAGGCGTCACCGGCCGGTCGCCGCCATGGCGAGGCCGGCGACGGCGAAAGAAAAAAAGAAAAAAAGAAGAAAAGAAGAAGAAGAAAAGAAGAAGAGAAGAAGAAGAGAGAGAAGAGAAATGTTTCTTCATTTTTGTTTTTGGAACAAGAAACAACAATTTGTTGTTTCTTTTTTTTTTTATTTCGTTCCAGAAACAAAAAAACAAAAAAAGAACAGAAATGCAACCAAATGCGTTTCTGTTCTTTTTTTGTTCCCGGAAACAAAATCCGTATAGAAGTGTTCCGGAAACACTTCTTTGGAGTGTTACCATGCAGCCCCATAGTCTTTAGTTTTTGAGAGGCAACTTCTCGACAAACATACAATCAAACGCAATTATACCAACTCGACATGCATATAGAAATCCAAATCCATCATTTACTTGTTGCTACATTATCCTTGGTGGAGTCATCACTTACTCCGTCTTGCAAATTTAGTTCACCATCTTTTGGTCCTTATTGAAACCTTTCTCTAAGATCCCTGTGAATTCCTCTAAGTACTTGTTTTGCAACTCCATGTTGCCAAACACCTCCTTCATGGCCCGTGCGGTTGCCCTTATCGGTTCTCCCTCATGCTCCACCATGACCCGTCGGATTGACTCAGCCACCACATCGCCCGTGAACGACCCGTCCACCTCGTCCCTGGGCACTTCGAACCCGACCCGCTTCTCATGCAGGAACCGGGACATAAGGCCCTGGTCCGAGCTCCCCCCGGAGAACAGCACCAGGGGCAGCCCGCGGCTCAGCGCCTCGATTGTGGAGTTCCAGCCGCAATGTGTCAGGAACCCGCCGATCGCCTCTTGGGCCAAGATCCGCGTCTGCGGGGCCCAGCCCTCCCAGATGAATCCCCGGCCTGAGACTCGCTCCTCGAACCCCGCCGGGACGAGGCGGTTCCTAACCACCCAAACAAATGGTAACCCGGACTTCTCAATCCCGGCGGCCAACTCGTCCGTTAGCTCGTGACTCAAAATCACTTCTGTTCCAAGCGCGACATAAAGCACCGATTTCTCGCGCTTGGTGTCGAGCCAACTTTTTAGGGCTTTCCATTTCTCATCGTCATCTCCAACATCCTCTCGAATAGCTGGCGTCAATAGCCCGATCGGAATAGCCGGCTTCTGGTAAAGCTCCGGCAACAAGCTCAACGGCTCCAATTCAAACTCACGGCAGCTCCTTACGATCACGAAATCGCAGTCGTCAATCACGTGGCCGAACCTACAGAAATCGGAGACCTCGTCGTCCATGCACCGCTGGTGCCGCAATACTTCATGGAGCCTGAGGCAAACTGTGGTCTCGTACGGTATCCATGCCGGTACGGTGGTCAGGTCCTCCGGCTTCTGAAACCTGCCGCTGATGAGCTCGGACGGCGGGCCGAGGAGCGTGAGCGCGGTCGCATTGAAGGTGCTGAAAAACACAGAGCCAACCCCAAGCTGAGCTGCGGCCCCGGGGAGCCAGTGGCTGGCGAAGTCGTGGATCACCCAGTCGACGCGGCTGCCCGAGAGGAAGCGGGTCAGGGCTGGCTCGAGCAGGTCGTAGGCCTTCTTGAGGTAAGGGACCGAGTCGATGTCCAAGTCGGAGGTGGACTCGGCGGAGCTGGGGAGGTTGGGGACGCGCGGCAAGGGGAGGGAGACGAGGCGAATGGAGGGAGGGAGTTCGGGGTGGGCGCGGGCGAGGCGAGCGACGTTGTTGGGGGTGGAGAGGAAGGAGACGGCGTGGCCGCGGAGGGAGAGGAACTTGGAGAGCTCGAGGAAGGGGGTGATGTGGCCGTGGGCGAGCCACGGGAACATGGCGATGTGGAGGTTTCGCTTCGACTCGCTGCCCATGATGGAGAGAAAGACCGCAGACAGAGAGAGAGAAAGAGAGAGGAAGTGAGATTGTAGACGACGATGATTTGGAGGATGGTGGCAGATTTCTAGGGTTTTTATGAACCGAGGTCACGCCATTAGAGCAGGAAGCGAAGATTAAAATAATGTTTTTGAGGTTTGAAAAGCTGAAGATCCACGATTTACGACATGGGGGATCCGATGTCAATGGTGGATATGATATGAAATAACATCATCGTAGCTGACGTATGCGGTGATTGCATCTTTTGCTCACCTTGGCTTGGGCCTCTTCTTTTCTATCTTGGCTATGTTTAGGTTTCATCATTTCTCTTTTGTTTTCCCTTTTTTATATCCATGGGGAGTGATCTATTTGAGGTCTTTGAGTCGAACTTTCTAGGGGTGAACCGTCGACAGGAAAAGCTGACGGATTACTATACGAAGTGGGAGCTCTTCAGTGTTTGGTGCTGAGACGTTGGGGGCGGCAGCGAAAGTGGTAGGGAAGCAAGACATGGCAGCGAACGGCGATGGGGAGGCAAAGCACGATGACAAAGTTTGGTGTGATATACTCTCTAGAAAGAAAAATCGGCTTCCTCTCTGTTTAAATGTAAATGATGTAAGTTGTTCTTGAACTTTGATCCAATATACAATTTGATCCGTGAATTTTAACTTAATATATAATGTCATTCCTGAACTTTTAATTTGTTTAATGTGATTCTTGAACTTTTGATACATATTAAATTTAGTCGGTAAACTGTATGAAAATGTTTAATGTTATCCATGAACTTGGATCAATGAAAAGTAATCATATAATCCAATGACTAAATTAAAGACTAAATCAAACATGTACTAAGAGTCTAAAGATCATATATAACAAATTAAAAGTTCATGGATGATATTATATATTAAGCTAAATTTCAGGGGTCGAATCAAACATATTTCAAGTTTAGGATCACATTACATATTGATCCAAAAATTTGAGATCATTAACCTTTGTTTAAAAGCTTTGGCCGGCCAAGCATGATAATTGCTGTGCGAGATGTGACAACTTCTACATCGAGCCAACAATGCCTTGCCTTTGAGTGCATATTATATAGATCTGACTTTCCATTTTTAAGCGCGCGCGCGTGCCCATGTGTGTGTGTGTATGTATATTCGATCGATTATCGAGCTCAAAAAGTGTACACTTTCGTCTTTGATTGCATACATATATATGTTTTGGTCGATTATTGAGCTTAGCCATGTGCATAGCATATGATATGTTCAACTATTGTGATAAACTGACGGGATTGGCCAAATTTTAAATTTTTGTAGACTCAAGGGATGTAAATTACGCTCAAATCTCCTCCTACTAGCAACATCCACTATGCGCCAATCCAATTTCAATGTAGTTTTTGTGGGCTTAATTAAATGAAAATGCTCCAAATACGCGAATGCAATTTCAGCAATATTTTTGTCTAGAAGTTGGAGCCAATTCCTAATTTACATATGCACGGACCATGCGAACCTTTTTCCTTAAGTGAAAACCACAGCTTCATTGAAAAATTATGTGAACCCACGTAAGCAAAATACAGTAATGTAAAGACGGCCCATAAATCTTTTTAAAAGCTATGAGGTCTATATTGAGATTAATAAAGTGTCGGTGTGCGGTTTTGTATTTTGAGCAAGGTTAGAATAATTAGTACTGCCCTCTTGCTGTATTTTCTTTAGACATTCATTCATGTCCAAACAATTTGAATAGAATATTCTAAGGAAGAAGAGGAGAAATGGGTTTTGAGCTCTAAGCAAAAGAGACAACGAGGATTGGCTCCTCTTGTCCCCTGGTCTCGAGAACTCACTACCCAATCACGCAACTCCTACAGAAATTGAGTTACGTGCCAACTTATCTCTTCCATGCGTGCACGTTCCCAGTGAAGCTTGACCGAAATGCTTCATGTGACCAAATTTCCGGTTATGATTAGGTTCGTCCTGTTAGGGTTTGAAGTAGAAACATCTTTCCTTCGCTTTTCTGCTTGTAATTTAACTTCGATTTGAATTTGTCATTGTCTTGCTTCACCATGCAAATCCATCGATAGATATTGTTAAAGAGTGCTTCAAAGACATTTATCAAAACAACCAATCAAGAAAGCTTGGCTACTTTCTGTAAAAGAACTGAGGAAATTTGGAATAAGAATTCTGTCTTTCATTGTCACGTAACATATATACAAGAAGATACAACTATCAAACAAACTCCTAATTAGGCTAAACTACCAAAAGTACAAGGACCGCACAATAAAAAAAGGTATGCACACAAAACTTCCTAAGTAAACGGCCTAAATAAAAGGCCTAAATAAAGGCATATCATAACTGCCTTTCCAATACTTTCAATACCCATTATGAGTCGTCTTATAATGTGTAATCCATGTCATCCTAGATGTATCCATGTCTCTATATGCATACAAGCCGATCAAGGCCAGGCTTTGACTGAACAGTCACGGCCTATTTCGATTAGATCTGAAAAGTTTGAGTTTGGTTGTTGGCGCCGAGCGACGACGTTGTGGGCGAGATCCACCTTAGTGAGCGGTGTTGCCGAGAGGCCGCGCCCCCCTCTCTCCACACCTCGTCATATAGTAATTATGCTTGTAATTAAAATGGGTTTTGAAACGGGCAAGTACCTACCCCATTAAAGTTCACATGTAGTTAAGCTTTCATCTTAGCAAAACACAATCTTTTAACCCGTTTTGGAAATTTTAGACCACTCACTTACCACTCGATTGTAAAATTTTAGTTGAAAAAAGGGTGGCCATCGATTTTGTCATATTTATAAGCATCTTATTTTCGCCATGGCCATGAGGTCACTGGGTACGTCATTATATAAACTGAAGTTCACCTATCTTTGTGGGCTAACTCATCTCGTGAAGAAAATTTTGTTTTGTCATCCGTATGATGGTCCAACCAATCATTGAAAACCCTCTATTTATATGTGACATATCAAAAGCAAGCCGCCGACAGGAGGTTTCATTAGTACCTAGAGAGTTCAACACAACTCGGTTAATCATCTAAGGGTTACGTTTCGACCATAAGAAAAAAAGGGGAATGAAACTAAAGATATATTACGGGAAAAGTGCCAAAAAAGTCATAAACATTTTGTCTTTGTGCTGATTTAGTCCTAAACCTTTTTTTGGTGCCGATTTAGTTCTAAACATTTTTACGTTATGCCAATTCAGTCCTTTTTAGCCAGATTTTGCTAACTAGATGCCGGCCGACTAACGTAGCTTGATCGGCGCTGACATGGACAACTTTTAATAATATTTTAATATTTTTGAATTTTTTATTATTTTTTTTATTTTTATTATTTTTTTCTTCTCCTCTTCTTCCTCCAGCTGGTCGCTGGACCTTGGTGACCGGCTAGAGGCGACGGCCTGCGAGGTTGAGGTCGCCAGCCATCTCGCCAATGCCCGCGAGGGCGGCGAGGGCAAGCCCCGCTAGCTCAACGCAAGCTCAAGCTGGCCTCATGTTGAGCTGGCAGGGCTCGCCCTCGCCGGCCATGGGCAAGGGCGAGCCTCGCCACCCAGCGCGAGGCCGCCCTTGCGGCCACTGGCGAGGTGGCCGGCGACCTCGACCTTGCCGGCCGTCACCTTTGGCCGGTCGCCGAGTTCCGGCAATTAGCTGGAGGAAGAAGAGGAGAAGAAAAAAAAAAAAAAAAAAAAAAAAAAAAATCTAAAATATTAAAATATTATTAAAAATTATCCATGTTAGCGCCGATCAAGTTACGTCAACCGGCCGGCGTCTAGTCAGCAAAATCCAACCAAAATTGGCCGGAAAGGACTGAATTGGCACAACGTAAAAATGTTTAGGACTAAATCGACACAAAAAAAAAAGGATTTATGACTAAATCGGCACAAAGACAAAAAGTTTATGACTTTTTTGGCACTTTTCCGATGTATTACATATTTTTTGATGACTTCATGTGCTCTAAAAGTCTTTTAAAATTCCTTAGATCTATATAGAAATATGGCAGAATAAGCTGACATTGAGACCCAACTTCACATAATTCAGGACATGTGAAATATAAAGAGACTCTCATCTCAAAGGAAAGAAAAATAATTTCATGTATAATTGGGCCAGAAGAACTACATTAAAATTTTATGTAAATGTTTTTAACAAAATTGATAACTTTATAAAATGGAGTAGCATTTGTACAATAAATTTAGGATTGACTGGGTAATTATTCTGACAAGAGGAAGACACAAATCTAGGGGGAAAAGTATTAAAATAGTTCTAAACATTTTTACGTTGCGCCAATTCAGTCATTTCCGGCAATTTTGGTCGGATTTTGCTAACTAGATGCCGACAGGCTGACGTGGACAACTTTTAATGATATTTTTTTCGAATTTTGTCTTTTTCTTTTTTCTTTTTCTTTTTCTTTTCTTTTTCTTTTTTCCTTCTCCTCCTCCTTCCTCCATCTGGTCACTAGTGACCAGCCAAAGGCGACCGCCGGCGAGGTTGGCCTTGCTAGCCACCTCGCCCATGGCCGTTTGACTTAGATCTCTTCATGAAACTTGTAGAGGAAATCTTGATGTAGAACATATCCAAATTTCAGAGGAAACGAAGAAGAATAGGTAGGTAAAAACTCAGTATCTTGGAGAAGCATGTTCTGGACGATTCGGTGTTGGATCCAGAAGCTTCGTGAGACTGTAGAAATTAATATAAAAATAATTTGACTAGGAAGTCTTCATGAAAAATGTACTTTAATGTCTTGGATATAACTCAGTAAAATTTTGTAATTTTTGAGGTCGTATGGATATTTTAATCGAATTTCTTCGGAAACTGTGCATTCTGATTTCACCCGAAAATTACATGCCGTTTTGTGAGAATTGTGAAATTGTGTGAAATTCTATTTGGCCATGTATTTTGCATGAAATTATTATCCTATTGTCTTGTTTATCACTTGCCTTAATTTTTATGATTTTGGGGAATTTATAGATATTAAATTTAATATTTTTGAAAATGACATAAGCTGGAATTTAAATAAATGAAAAAGGGCATGAAAAAAATGGATTATTTTATTTGGCATAAATTCCATTAAATTGTATTTCATAAATAATTGTACCATGTAGTATGTATGATGAGGTCTTGATGTATGTATGACAATGAATTGAGATGCATGTATGAATTCCATGCCGAATATGACTTGTTTGACATCACATCATATGCCATGCTAAATTAAGACTGAAATTGGTGAACATGAATAATGTTAAATGAGGAGGTTGTTGTGGCGAATGATAATGCTCGGAATGTATAGAGATACATTGCCGGATGGCCCTGGGAGTTTCAGAATGCCCGGAAAGTTGGGGGTGCTGGAAGCCTTGTCGGAAGTCTTTGCCCGAGAGGAATGCCTCGCGATGCCAGTTAGGGGTGCGGGATGCCCGGCCAGGGAGTGTAAATGCCGGAAGCCCTGTCGGAGGTTTTTACCCGAGGGGAATGCCTCGTGATGCCAGTTGGGATGCGAGATGCCCGGAATGTGGGGGGCCGGATGCCCAGTGGCCTGGAATGGCTGAATGCCAGAGGTTTTCTCGCATGGGATGCGAGTGTAAAATATGAGATGAAAATTGATGATCCGAGGAAGGGTGATGTGGTGATCAAATTGAAAGTTAAAAGTGGAAATTGAATCATGCATGATATATGATATGACACGATGATGATCACCCATGGCACGATGATATGCATGATATGATGATGATATATGATATGGCATGATGACATGTGTAATATGATGATGTCATGATGATAATGACATGTGTATAATATGATGATGACATGTGTGATACGATGATGCCATGATGATGATGACATGTGTAATGTGATGATGATGATGACATGTGTATGATATGATGATGTCATGTGTATGATGATGATGACATGTGTGTAATATAGTAATGTTATGATGACGACGATATGAGTATGACATGATGATACACATGTATGTGTTATGATTGTGGTGATAATGCATGATAGTATATGCATGGCTTTAAGGTAAGTAATGCCTGCAATGCATGTATGACTTGTATGATGCATTGAGTGGTTATTGGATTCTTTTACCTGCTAAGTGGTTGTACTCACCCCTCTTGGGGACCAACATTTCAGATTAGCAGCATGCCGCTCCCTACCATCATGCGGGGTGTATTTTATGGTCTACCATCCGATGTAGAGGTTGAGTGAGAGGAGTTCGACTGTCCTTCTGTGCTTGGATTGACGTATATACGAGTGCGCTGTTCTGTCATGTATGACGTAGGCCTGGTTGGGAGCCTGATTGTCCAGGAGTTTGTCTCCGTCCACATTAGTCGTGACGGGGTGATGAGAGGGATGTTGCCACCGCCACTGCCTGATGCACCGGGTTGGGTGTGAGGCCCGTGCGTGACGAGTAGGAGCTGGATTTTTGGGATCGTTAGCCGACACTGATGATGGGGATTATGCACGCGAGTTGTAGAGGGTCGAGGGTTCTTTTTGGGGTTTTAGGCTGGACATGGGCGAGTCTCGACTTTTCCTTTTGATGCGCCCTGGGACCGCTTTTAAAAAAAAAAATGTGTCTATGAATTACGACGCTTCTTCTAAGTATAATCAAAGGGTAATAAGAAGTAACATTGGTGCTTGTGGCGACCTTCGAAGGGTTCGGGGTGCTACACACGAGGGCGACCTCGCGTTGGGTGGCGAGAAGCTAGCTCGAGGCTGCCCAGGCCGCGAGGGTGGCCTCGTGCCAAGTTGGCGAGGTCGAGCCTCGCTGGCCATGGGCGAGGCTCGACCCTTGTCACTCAGGCCTTGAGGGCGGCCTCACGTCGGATTTGGCGAGGTCGAGCCTTGCCGACCATGGGCAAGGCTCGACCCTTGTCGCCCAGGCCTCGAGGGTAGCCTTGTGCCAAGTCGACGAGGCTCAACCCTCGCCGCCTAGGCCTCGAGGGCGGCCTCGCCCATGGCTGGAGGCTCAACCTCACCAAATCTGGGCGTGAGGCCACCCTCGAGACCTGGGCGGCAAGGCTCGACCTCGCGGGCCTGGCACAAGGCCGCCCTCATGGCCTAGGCAGCCTCAAGCTGGCTTCTTACCGCCCAACGCAAGGTCGCTTTCGCGGCCACTAGTGAGGTGGCTAGCGAGGTCAACCTCGCCGACAGTCACCTTTAGTCGATCGTTGGCGATTAGCTAGAGGAGGGAGGAGGAAAAGGGAAAAAGAAAAAATGAAAAAGAAAAAAAATTCAAAAAAATTAAAAATTATTAAAAATTATTCAAGTCAGTGCCGATCAGGTTATGTTACCTGGTCAAGCGTCCGCTTAACAAAATCCGGCCAAAATTAGCCAGAAATGACTAAATTGGCACAATGTAAAAGGTTTATGATTAAATTGGCACAAAAAAGATTTAGGACTAAGTTAACACAAATGTAAAATGTTTAGAACTTTTTTAACACTTTTTCCCAAATCTAGGACTTATTTTTGCAGGCACAACAGCAAAAAACAAAATGACTCGAACAGACGTATGTTCCATTCTTGGAGATGTTCTCTTAGGTTTTTGTCTTTCAAATACAAATAAGAGGATAAACAAGCACTAACTAATGTGCCTTTGGCTAATAAGTTTTAGTTAAGGGCTAATTTTTAACGTTCCGTTTGTTTTGCGTAAATGACTTGAAAATTTTTTTTCTATAAATGATTACTTACATCACTATAAATATTTTCATTTTTCAGGAAAATGCTTAGACACAATTTATTGTTGAGAAAAAAATATTTTCTATCGAGTAATTATTATAAACAATATAAGTAATCAATTTTAGGATACCATCTTTTGATCTTATTCAATTTGAAAGGTAAATATAACAAATCTTAAATGAGTCCTTTTCAATATACGATAACAATCAATAACATTTCTCTATCTTGCAAATTTAGTTCAACATCTTTTGATCCTCAGTGACACCTTTCTCTAAGATCCCTTCGAATTCCTCCAAGTATTCCTTTTGCAACTCTATGTTGCCGAACACCTCCTTCATGGCCCGTGCAGTTGCCTTTATCGGCTCGCCCTCATGCTCCACCATGACCCACCGGATCGACTCAGCCACCACGTCGCCCGTGAACGACCCGTCTGCCTCATCCCTGGGCACTTCAAACCCGACCTGCTTCTCGTGCAGGAACCGGGCCATAAGGCCCTGGTCCGAGCTCCCTCCGGAGAACAGCACCAGGGGCAGGCCGCGGCTCAGTGCCTCGATCGTGGAGTTCCAGCCGCAGTGCGTCAGAACCCACCGATCGCCTCGTGGGCCAAGATCCGAGTCTGGGGGCCCAGCCCGCCCAGATGAATCCCCGGCCCGAGACTCGCTGCTCGAACCCAGGCGGGACGAGGCCGTTCCTAACCACCCAGACAAACGGTAAGCCGGACTTCTCAATCCCGGCGGCCAACTCGTTCGTTAGCTCGTGACTCAAAATCACTTCCGTTCCAAGCGCGATACAAAGCACCGATTTCTCGCGCTTAGTGTCGAGCCAACTTTTCAGGGCTTTCCATTTCTCATCGTCATCTCCTTCATCCTGTCGGACTGCCGGCGTCAATAGCCCGACCGGAATCGCGGGCTTCTTGTAAATCTGTTGCAACAAGTTCAACGGCTCCGATTCGAACTCGCGGCAGCTCCTCACGATCACGAAATCGCAGCCGTCGATCGTGTGGCCAAACCTGCAGAAATCGGAGACCTCCTCGTCCATGCACCGCTGGTGCTTCAATATCTCGTGGAGCCTGAAGCAAGCTGTGGACTCATATGGTATCCACGCCGGTACGCAGGTCAGGTCCTCCGGCTTCTGGCACCGGCCGCTGATGAGCTCTGATGGTGGGCCGAGGAATGCTAGCGCTGTCGCGTTGAACGTGCTGAAAAACACCGAGGTGACCCCCAGCCGAGCCGCGGCCCCTGGGAGCCAGTGGCTGGCGAAGTCGTGGATCACCCAGTCGACGTGGCTGCCAGAGAGGAAGCGGGTCAGGGCTGGTTCGAGCAGGTCGTAGGCCTTCTTGAGGTAGGGGACCAAGTCGATGTCCAAGTCGGAGGTCGACTCAGCGGAGCTGGGGAGGTTGGGGACGCGGGGCAAGGGGAGGGAGACGAGGCGGATGGAGGGAGGGAGTTCGGGGTGGGAGCGGGCGAGGCGAGCGACGTTGTTGGGGGTGGAGAGGAAGGAGATGGCGTGGCCGCGGAGGGAGAGGAACTTGGAGAGCTCGAGGAAGGGGGTGATGTGGCCGTGGGCGAGCCACGGGAACATCGCAATGTGGAGGCTTCGCGCCGACTCGCTGCCCATGATGGAAAGAATGCACAGAGAGAGAGAGAGAGAGAGAATTGCAGGTCGACGACGATGACTTGGTTTGGTGCGGTGTTGAAGATGGTGGGAGATTTCCTAGGGTTTTATGGATTGCAGGTCGACAACGATGACTTGATTTGGTGCGGTGTTGAAGATGGTCGGAGATTTCCTAGGGTTTTATGGACCGGGTCGAATTCCGGAGCACGCCATAACAGTAGTAATCAAGGTCAAAATAATGTTTTTGAGTTTGAATTGAAGACCTGCGATTTATGATGTGTGAAATCCGATGTCGATGGTGGAAATAGTATAGTAAGATCATGGCTGACGCATATGGGGGGACTGCATCTTTGTTTTCATCCGTTTCGGCTTCTTCTTTCCTTTCCTGCCTATGCTTAGGGTTTCATTGGTTTTCTTCTGTTCTCTTTTATATCCATTGAGAGTGATCTTTCGGAGCTCTTTGAGCACGTCGACTACTCTTCAGTGAGAGTAGTTACTTTTATACACATTCGGCTATTATGCACGCACACGTGAAGAGGCCTTTTAGCTTGTTGGTTTGACAAAATGATTGAATAATTGTGTGTTTATGACGTAATAATACTAGATGTGGTGAAGTTTTATTCATTGAGATGAATTTAGGTAAGTATGAATTTCCATTGATTCACGGGTCCTTATTCCTCTTTTACAAAGTCTAGCATTAGCAGCTTCATCTGTCTCAATAATCGGCTACCCAGACAAACCGAGTATGCATAGTCACCTTAGGCTACGTTTAGCAATCGGGATAAACTTCGGGATAAGATATGATTTATCCTATCCTACGTTTGGTGCTCGTTCAAGACATGATAAAATCGGATATAAGGGAGATATAGGTAGGATAAAATTATCCCATGGGAGAGGTGGGATAAATGTGTATAAGATTTATAATGTCCATAATAGGAAAGTTATTTTTCGTGAATAACAAACTTATTAAGTTAACAAAATTGAAATTATATTTCCATGTTTAGGGTTAATGTGGTGTCAAATTGGCAAAAGGACTTCAGTATTTTTGATCACTTTGGAAAAAAAGAGTACGGACTGACCGCTCGAATCTTTTCCTTAACTGAACCCTGGGTTACCCACATAGACAAAATTCAGCCATATAAAGATGACCACTTAATCTTTTTGGAAGCTGAGTGCTATACTGTGACTAATAATTGTAAATGTGCGGTTTTGAATTTTTAGCAAGAGTAGGATAATTAAAAGCGCCCTCTTGCTCTATTTTCTTTATATATTTATTCATGTCCAAACAATTTGGACAGAATATTATGAGGAGGAAGAGAAGAAATGGGTTTTGAGCTTACAAGGATTGGCCCCTCCCGTCCCCGTGTCTCAAACATGTCACGAAAATTCACTACAGAAATTGAGTTACGTGCCAACTTCCCTCGTCCATGCATGCACGTTCCCTGTGAAAATGCAACATGAGACAATCCGTCTTTCCTTTGCCGTTCTGCTTTCAATTCAACTCCGCTTCGGATTTGTTCATTGCATCACCGCGTCATCCGCATCGATATATAAATATTGTTAAGGAGAAGCACCTCAAAGACAACTATTAAAACAACCGATTAAGAAAGCTCTGCGATTTTCAATAGCCATTCTTTGTTATTGTATTATTTAGGGAAAAAGTCATAAAAAAAAAGACCCAAAATTTTACCAACTATGACACATTTACCTCAAACCTTTATAACACATTTATCCTAAACTTTTTTTTTTGTGACACCAAAAAAACCCAAACTTATACTTTTGTGATACCAAAAAACCTAAACTTTTGTTTTGTAACATGAAAAACCTTAAACTTATAGTCACATGACACGTTTATCCAAAAAAACTAGTGGCATAGAAAAAAAATTGGGATTTTGGGTGTCATGAGAGAAAATTTTGAGGTTTTTCATGTCAAAAAACCAAAGTTTATGGTAAATGTGTCACATAAGCAAAAGTTTGGAGTTTTTGATGTTATAAAAAATGTTTGGATTAAATATGTCACAATTGGTATAATTTAGGATTTTTGGTTGCTTTCGCCCCATGTTTCCATATGAATGGAAGACATAAAGGATAAGAAAATCACAAATGTCGTAACTTTCATACAATACTCACTATGGCATTTTTTTTCAATTACTCGAGTGTTACATGGATGAAAAACTATTTACTTGAGCGCATTTCTGGTGATCAGTCCTATATTGCTTTCTAAAGAAAATTTTCAGTCCAACGTTGGCTTTTTATTGAAAAAAAAAAAAAAAACCAGTTACAAAGTGGAAAATGGACGAGACAATGTGGCAATCGGGACTAAAACGACGACGGTATTATACAAAAAAACTCATGGCCCCGGCTGTGCGTCGAGGAGAAGCTCTGCTTGATCAGCTTCAGCTCCTGAAGGGTGAACTTGCAGAGGTATGATCCGCCAAGCCATATCGAGAGGTCCTCTGAGTTTGCCACCTCCTTCTTGGGCTTGCACTTCTTGGTTTCTTCTGTGGTTTTACAACCGCTTGTGACCGTAGACGTAGAACTCCATGAGATTTTCTTCACAGCCATTTGCTGAAAAAAGTTTCGGACTGAATTGGTCCATGAACGTCGAGACTTGCCCCTCTTGAATGTGGACACTAAGCAATCGTCATAATCATCTTGACTCTTTATTCGCTTGATCTGAACCGCTTCTCTTCATTGCAAATTTCAGAAGCTAATTTTGCCCCAATACTTCAATTTGAGGTTAAAGTTTGAAGAATTTTGCTCCCAATTCATCGATTTGGGATTAGGGTTTAAAGAACTAAGGCCTTATTTGTTGATTTGGGGAATACAAGTGGGGTCAAACCACATTGTTTAAGGAATGTTTCATTGACTTCATTTTGCCGGTAAGCCACGTCCGATGATTTATACTAAAATAATGCCGTGTTGAATTTTCAACAACACAAATTGCCAATAACACTCAAGTGAATGATTTTCAACTAATGCGACATTCAAATGATAGAAAAAAGTTACAACTTTCAAATGAGTACCGTACAAAAATTATACAAATTTGTGGTGTTCATATTCTTAAAGAAAAGTGAACATGATAGACTCGAATTCAATCCACGAGGCAACGTTCTCAAGTCGGTATTGAGTATTGACTAAAGTCCAATGTTATCAATAGGAGGATTATAGTTGAAGCACTGCGTAACCCGTTTTCTAGGGCGTTTAAGGTAACTGTGGATTTTTTTAAGACAAAAGAATGGAAGCAAACCGAACTGGAATAGTATTTAACGTGAAGTCTTTCATTTCGATTTGTAAGAGTTGTCAGAATGGAGATTCGTAGTCTATAAAGAGAAGTCAACGATCAAATGTGGCGAAACATTTTGTCTTTGGTTATATGGGAGTGGAAGACAGTGATTGTCTGCTTGTCGTTTCTCCGGTGACGGCTCCAATTAGCACTCTTCGATGATTAGTCAATGGATTGGTTCAAGAATCGATACGACGTCATCTCTGGTCCACCAAACGTTTCTGGACCAACGTTTCTAAGACGTCATGGAGCATTAGTTTTTTCAAAATGCCTCTCTCTCTCTCTCTCTCTCTCTCTACACCTAGTCAAATAGTAATTATGCTTGTAATCGGAAATGATGTTTGAAACGGGCAAGTACAAACCCCTACTGAGATCCACATGCCGGTAAATTTTCATCATCGCCAACGCAATATGTCAAACCTTTCTTGGAAATTTCGGGCACCTTATTTACCACTTGATCGTTCAATTTGAGTATATAAAAAGAAATGGGTTGTCGATCGCTTTTTACCATTTTCATAAGCATTGTATTTGCTCCGTGACCATGAGGTCACTGGGTATGTCAT
This sequence comes from Eucalyptus decipiens, assembly GCA_014182575.1. Taxonomy (NCBI): domain Eukaryota; kingdom Viridiplantae; phylum Streptophyta; class Magnoliopsida; order Myrtales; family Myrtaceae; genus Eucalyptus; species Eucalyptus decipiens. The sequence continues at coordinate 54,111,183 of CM024611.1, forward strand.
TATATAAATCAACTGAAGTTCACCTATTTTAGTGGGCTAAGTCATCAAGAGGAAGAAAAGTTTGTTTCGTCATCCGTGTAATTGTCCAAACAATCATTGAAAACCCTCTATTTCTAGGTGACATCAAAGGCCATCAGGCCGTAAAATAGAAAAGAGGGAGACATCAAACTAGGGCTTAATTTTGCGGCCATACCACCGAAAAAGATAAATTACCTGAATAGGATGTCCGTTCCATTCTAATATTATCGCGGGAATTGTCTATTTGCTTTTGTTTTTGAGATTATTATATTTATGTTTGATGAGCGGTTAAAGGTGCGATGCAATTTCCAATTTTTACTATAAGTAAAGTAGCCTAATCTTTTGAGATTTAAGACGGGGCGCCATTTAAAGTTTCCATTGGTTGACTTCATAATTGCACATGAATAATTCTGAAAAGAGAACTAATTAAATGATTGTCCTTAATTTTGTGAAATTAACAGCCTATTTCAAATCACAAAAAAAGTAAATAACAAATAATATATATTGTTGCAAAGTTCATTCCCCTTCAAAAATTTATTGCTCACAATATGCTTTTACTTTCACAGTATCCTAAAAATTGTTATACTAACAAAATCCTTTTGAAAATCCATAGTTTTATAAATTTTTTAGGAATCTTCTTTTCTGGTGACATTAACCGATGGAATATATTTTCTGGCATCAAATTAAGTGTTAGGCTTGGTCCATTACACACTGGTAAATTCATTTCAGATCCAAAGAATAGTAGGTAATTACTTTCTCGTACTTGTGACTTGAGATAATTACACGATATTGTTAAAATCAAATTTAAAAAAAAAAAATAATAAAATCTTAAGGTTTAGCTTAACGTCTAAAGCATATATCAGTTTTGATGCGTTGGATTAAATTTTCACATACAAAAGCGAAAAATTAATGTTGAGGTGGTGATCGTGTGTTAAGAAAGGGGGAAGGAAGATGCCTAGATGGAGTTGCAAGAGAAGAAAAGTAAAAGGAGTCGATCAAGGCGTTGGCCATTGTCTAAATGAACACAATCTGTCGAATTTCTTCTTGATTCTAATGAAAATGAGTTTGAATTTGTATGAACCGAACCCTTTAAGATCGATACCTGTCGGACTTCAATTTTTCAAATAATTTCAAACCGTCTTATGAAATTTGAAGGAGCTTATTTATTTTAGCGTTGACAATATGAATCGAGAAGTAGAATGCGGTACTCACCTGGCCACCTTCGATGTAAAATGTCAATCCCGTCGGCTTCCAAGAGGGGCACGGCTCGTGAGCGTTCTTCAAATGCACCGATCCAGAAGATGAATTCAGTTTGCGGACGCGGATGGCGGGGAAAATGTCCTCCACAGACAGACTTGTCTCCATTGAAGGTGTTCCTGAAAATGAATGAAAGAGAGAGAGAGAGAGGACGTGGGGTGACAGAGAGATGGTGAGCACAGAGAGCTTCGAGCATGGGGACAGACCATGCAAGAAAAGAACCCTCTGTGCTCACTCTCTTCTGTCACCTCCACCCAGAAAAAAGATGGGACTTACTCTCATCTAAATCGCGACAGCATATACACCATTGCTTGCACGTATTCCTTCGAGTCTCTGTTGAAATATTATCTCACATCGCTTGTTCTCTCGTATTATATAAACAGATGAGACAGCTGGATCGAACTGTGGATCTGCAGATGTCGTCTCGAGGGGGGCCTTTTATAGAAGGCGGTGGTGGTGTCACATGACGTATTGGGAATATATCGTTGAGATCTTTATCGTCCCAATGTTCTGGCCTTACGAGTTTAATAATCAAAAGCAGCCCCCACCGAAATGCTGGTAAAGTCAGTCGAGTGTGTCCTCTTTAGCTCATATTCTCGCTTTAGTTCCTATTCTACAGAACCTCTTTGCCATCCACTCGTGGTACCCTTGCCCTTTTTGGACAATTTCCGAATTCTGTCATCGATGTCCATCCTATCTTGTGTTGGGTTCGATCATTGGGTGCGAAGGACATCATGGGAGGACAAGAACCCTCGGCGTGAAAGGAGAGATGTTAAGGGCGCACAAGATCACTATTATGTTTTTCTATTTTTCTATTTCTAAGAATAAGTTTGGAACATAATTCCATATAATGATACAATTTCATTTTTCTATTTTTGGGACAATTTTTTAGCCTTGAAATGGGTTTGAAACAAGAATGAAGACTATAAATTTTCTATTTTTTTTTATTTTTTCTGGAATAGAAAAGAGAAAAAGAAAAAACTCTTCTTATTCCCACGCCCTCGCCACTCATGATCACCATCAGTCACTACCTGTCGATGTACAATTTCTATATTGACGCTTTCAATTCAATTGATTAAAGATGTTTTATCTTATAAAAGAGTGGAGCACAGTGAATGGAAAAGAGGGAGATATTTAGAGGGCCTAACAAGCGAATTTCTCTTCTAAGAATATAAATTTTGAATTATTATCGAGGGATTGGCTTTAGTCATTTCCATTCCTCAAATGGATATCTTTGCTCACAAGCTTATTCAGGGAATAGAAATAGAAAAATCTATATTTAACTAGAAAATATTTCCATGAACTAAATAATTATCATTCACATCCTTACCCAGGAGAGCCCAGGTTTTACTTTGGTCTAATTCAAGTAAGTTATTAATTGGATGCTCCTAAAAGAGCAGGAAATATGATTAGGGGCCCATGCAAGAACCTTAGGACTTCATATTACCCCTTTGATCCAATTCAAAACGAATTAGTGCATAGAAACAATAGTTTCCACCTCGTCCTTTATATTTTTTCTGACCAAAAAAAAAAAAACACAATAGTTCCACAGCCAAAATTGGACAACCCAAATTATTAAACCGTGAGGTGTTGAAATATTATCTCGCATTACTCAACAACGAGTCCTACATGCTTTTTATGTACATGTGTTCTCTTTCCACACATCATCTTAAGTTTTTAGGTTAGACTTTCTAATATGGTGTCATAATCCGACTTGCATATGAGAGGGATGTATTGAAATATCACCCCAAGTCGCTTGGTCAAATGACAAGCAACATTGCCAATTCCATTCCCTCCTCATCTTGGAACCAAAGACTATTATTTCTAATAGTGTGGTTGTCTCCACATAAGAGAATAGATCAACACTAGAAAACGTAACACGACGGATTACTTCTTTCGGGGGAGGCCAAGCCAGGGCAGCTCAAAGCATACGAAAATGATATTTTACAAGAAGCACAGGTCCTGCCCTCACAAGAATGTGCCGTGATGAAAAGCAGCAGAAAAGTATAAATGCTTTAAGCAATTGTAACAGGAACCACTGAAGTTGCTCTGACCAATTAACAATAAAGCAGTGCTAGATCGATATCTCGCCTTTTGCACATTCCATGCCGAGCATATTTCACTGGCCACCAAGATTGTGAATTCCTCCTCTGCTTTAACTCCTTTTACTACATCCGATTCTCTTGCGCGGCAACCGTACTGGATTTAGTAATTGAAAAGAGGAACCACGACGGATTAAATAACGAAAAGGGTAAGGCATATCGAGCATAGGAGAATCACATCACGTAGCTTAAGATGATTCATGACCCTCGAGCAGATTTTGATCAATCGAGTTAACATCATAGCATTCCCCCTAGATGATATTCGTTAGCACCTCTTTTGTTGTTTCATGATGATGGCCTTCGAGAAGAGAATCCCAGAGATTGCAGACGGAAGAATATATCTTAAAGGCCAAAGTGGAACCATTCCTACCTCTGAGATAATAGAATGTACGATCACGAAGGTCAACGGGGGTTTACATGGTCATTTAGCCCGATGCAATGTCAGTGGAGAAAAGGGCATGCGCATGGATGATGAGGCTAAATCGAACTGATTACCCCCTCTTTGCTTGAAGAAGTTCAATATTTTCCAAACCAATGACAAGTTGACCACTGAAAAGAGATGAGACCGATTAGCAAGCGACGCTGCCTTGCTCCGCTAGACATCTTGGAACTATCAATCTCGAAGCATCATTATAACTCTTCAAATGGGTCATATTATGCTTACAATTGATATCCAGATTCGTCCTCCAAAATTGACTAGCTCTAATGATGCTTTAACCGATATCCCACCCTAGACTCTATGGGTCTAAGAAAACATATACGGTTGCTACATTCACAAGGAAGATAAACACGACGAACAAGTGTATATACATGTGAATACTTAGTAGTGAAGGGCGGGATAGTCGTGGCTAACCTGGGATGCTGCCTTAACTAGGAAACAGACAAAAGCACTAGATTGTAAGATAAGTTCTTATCATAGTTGCTCCCGTGGGATCAGAAAGGAGATGCCTGATAAGGCCCTTTCTCATGTCATTTGGTGCTATGACAAACATATAGAAAGCAAAGAGTACAAGGTCAGCCGAAGAAAGAGTAGAGCCCAGGAAGCCTTGCCACATCCTGCAAAAAGACATGCACAATTCCCATGTGAATTATTTCTTCAGGAGACACAGAGGTAGGTCCCATTGCTTAAGCTTTCCATCACACGTGATAGTAAGCTTTGCGATACTGGTATTTTCAAAAAAATCGAAATTTAAAAGCCCAGTTCTCCTTACAAAAAAAGAAGGTCCAATTCTCGTTCAATGTGTATGTTCTTGTAGAAGTCACATAGTTTCTTGTGTATCACCTCTGCTATTATTATATGGAGAAAAATCCTTATATGATTCCCGCCCTTGGCTCAATTTGTGTCATTCTCCGGAGCTCAACTTATGTAAAAGTAACAGAATTAATCATCTTGTATTTTCCACGGCATGAAGAATAAAGAAAAGCTACAAACCTACGTGGTCTATTCCTCAAAAGTCTTGACAAATGTGTATGCTAAATCACAAAAGCCTATTACTTGACAAGAACTCCTGATAAAGAAGATGCCATTTGGTACTAATATTCTTGGTTAATTCTGAGATATATAGCATGGATTGAGCAAGGTGCTTACTTTTTTGTTAATAACTAGTTCAATTCTTTAGATGCAGGCTACCTAATGCTTAAAAGTATAGAAACTTCTATTTTATGTTCACTGACATATATCCAAGCGTTTTTAGCTCTGTAAACTCTGATGGAATGAAAAGAAAAAAACTCTGATGGAATGTCTAAGTTCTCTTATGCAAAACAATAGTAGGGCACCAAGGAATTACCATCTAGGCAAACGGAAGAATGTATGAAAAAATGTCCTGATTCCCTCGATATCCAGCTGCAAGATAAGAGCCAGTCCAAAGAGGAAAAACGCCCTTTGTCGTTTCCTTTCAAGTGGCCACAGGGTATTCCAAGCTGATAAAAGATAGTCCACGGTAAGATGACTGTAAACCAACTGAATCTCATGAATGTATTCTTAGAATCCATTCAACAAAGTATTGTTAAGATGTGAAATATATTCCACCTCGTCCTCAAATAGCTTTAACTTGTCTGAGAAGACGGTTTCTTATTCAAATATAACACGATATCACCATGAAAGAGCTTGAGTTTGATTCCTTTAATCCCTCTTTCATTCATTTATTGGGTCTCCTGTATTTTACATGATGGAAAAAAGAATTTCAATTTCATCCATGTGTAGGCTATTAAGAAGGCTACTTCTTCATACTGCCAACCTTGGTTTGAGAGAGGAAAGAAGTGGGGTTTGGGTATAAGACAAAACCATTTGAAGAAGACAGATATGCACTAATATATAATAAATATGATTTGCCAAAAGATTATATTGCTAGAATCAGCGAGCAAATAAAATGAATCAAACCTCACTAAGCACATGCAACTTTAGCTTAAGGCATTGTGACGTTTCTTATAAACAACACTTGTTTTTGAATTAATGCCCGTCTTTTATGGGAAACTGTTATGTATTTGTAAGACAACTTGTTTTTTGACTCTTTCCCCCGGTAGATAATTCTGCTTATGAGTATTTTCTCTATTTAGATAGGCATCACCAATTTTCCCAGCTTAATAATGAAAAAGGGTAATGTATACGAGAAATCTACATGATGTGTGATAAAAGAACAGAGTAGGGTAAAGATGAAGATGGAGAAATAGAAGGAACACCCCTCAAAGAAATTCAAAGAAAATAAGCAACGATGACAATAATATGATGAACAAGATACATGGTAGAGAATGACAGGGAAATGTTCTTATCATCATCGGAAGGTTGAGCTCATTCAACTTCAGCCATCATGTCATTAGACTACAAAGGAAACTTGCTGCTACTTGTCCATGGGAAGTGAACTCTCTAAGTTATTAGTGGTTGTGCATGTATTGGTGTACAGAGGGCAAGCAAATGCTTTAATGCATGACTGACTTGGTGCTGTCAACATATTATCCATACTGGGAAAAAGCTTTGGTTCCAAGCTCCCACTGATTCTAGAATAAGGGTTTCCATTTGCAAAAGGACACACGAGTAAAAGCATAAATTTATATTCAAAAAACGTCCAAAGAGACTCACACCAATTTGATTGACTCATAGTGCCTATCTGTATCCAAAAGTCAAAATTCTACAGCCTCGATCAAATAAAAATTGAAGCAGCATGCACCAACTCCCACAGTTGCAATCTATATTCAGCAGAAAGTTTGTGCACATTGCATTTTATAAATTGTGTAAAGTTATTGGCACTTCTAGGAAACTGATTGTGAAGAAATGCTAGACACAGAGAGAGAGAGAGAGAGCATGTACCCTGCATCGAGATGTTTCCATTACTTCGTTCATAAGCTTGAGCCCCCTTAACTTGACCAGCCTTCAAAACATTTGCAATTGCAGATGCATAAGTAGGAGCTTCAGACAAGGATCTCACCACAGAATAGCCTGTTTGAAAACACGCACATGTAATTTAGGCAAAAGAGAAAAATGTTAGATCAGCTTGGTTTTTCTTCACCTGTAGCTGGATGCACCATGCAGGCAGCAGCACCAAACGCAAGATTTTTCTGTTCTGTATTTGGCAAGGATCCACCAACTGGGATATAAGACCACTCCTGTATAGGGTATCGAAAATATCAGATGACTATTTACATGAAATTTCACAAGTACATCAAGAATAGATATATTATGTTCTCACAACTGCAAAATGATGCACAAATGTGCAACATTAGCAACAGTGCAAAATTGCACATTTCCAGAGAAGCTGAAAGGTGCATGCACTTCATGTGAAATTGTCAAGTTTTGTCATGGAAAGGTTAATATGTACGCAGTTTACACTTCCTCAAGGAGCATAAACCAACTTGTGGTATTATCCAGACATTTCCATATAATAAATTTCTACATGCCTAAAGAAACATTAAAACACATACGCACGTAGACTGTCAATTAGAGTACATCTAAAGATAAACATAGCATCATGCTTTCTTGATGAATTCTTACAATAAAGAATATTATAGTGCGAGACTAAGGCATTGTGAAAAGGTTATTTCCTTGAGTACATTTAAGGATACAATGGACTCAGACATTTCTCCCATAAATCATTGACATCAACACCATCATCAACAACCTGTTATGCCTTTGCTTAGTTACTGGAGTTGGTTACAAATGTCCAAGTTAACTTGTTAAGCACCATAATAATTGCAAAATTCACACATAAGAAAGTGCTTAATGACATTGTAGACTGCAAAAATATATTAAGTAGTCGTAGTATGGATTCATATATTACCTCTTCATAAGTTTTTGTAATTCTGACACCCATTGTTTGTAACCTAAACATCAGCCTTTCTTTTAGTACGTCAAAAGCCATAGCCTCTTTTGAAGCCAAACAAGTTTCCTATAGGACGTCTCTGTTAGTATCACAAGCATTTGGATATGTAATGTCATTCGTGCTGTAAAATATTTATCAGAGGAAACCTCGAAGAAGACTCTGGTGGATGACATCGGCATGGCATACAGAAAAGTTGGAGAATGAACTTCTGAACAGGGAATTTCTTGCTTGCTATAATCTCTGTAATCCATAAAAACCATCAGATCGGGATCATATGGATTATTTTCCACCTGAAATTGGAAAGGAAAAATCCATAAGCAAGGGGTAAAAACACAATATTTAAGAACCATGAAATGAACTTTCCTACTTTCATTATATCATAAAAGTAGTAATAATTATGCTCAGAAGGGTTTTGCAAATTATAGATATTTCAACCTCCTGCTCCATTTTAAAAGTCAGATGAGCATTAATGCAGTTGGACCATACTCAGTCAGTTAAAAATAAAATACTTCTAATAGAACAAAAAAGTAAACACCCAGTTGTCACATCAGATTACAAACCATTCTTTCACTGTAACAGTCATTTCAGTCTGAATATTAGTGCATTTACATTGAGCTACACCGAGACAAACTAGAAAGATACCACCATTGGTATATTTCTCTGGTATGGACAATTGGAGATTATTTGATGACCCAAAAGCTCAAAAAGCAAAGTTCACTTCTGAGTGACATTAAACCTACATAGGAACTGTACATGAACATTTACAGGATATACTACCTCAACCTCCACTCCATAAGCTGTCTGGAGAGAAACCCTTGGACCACCCACCTCATACTGCAAAAGTTTCCCTGAAGCCGCTCCAGATGCAACCGTAGCAAGCCTATAATACTATGCTAAAAGCTTCAGGTAAAGGAAATGAGTAAAGCTATGCTGACAAGAATGTAAAAATTGTGGAGTTTTCCTCTGTTACCGGCATGGGATGACAATGTTATGTTCACAAACAACATGGCTATACCCATCAGCAGCTTCAAATATATTTTCCACTTTAGAGCTCAGGAATGAAACACCTGACTTGACACACCTAAGGACAATTAATAAGGATTATGTATATATGGAGAGTGTTCTATGAGATGGACAAATAACAGCCAAAAATCATAGCCATGCTAACCTGTCTAGCAACTCCTCATGAAGAAGATGTCTACTAACTCGTCCATATGCACGACCAATCAGAATTGGCTCGCTATCATCAAGGTATACTATTGTGTCCTTCCAGACATGCTCAATACAATTTGCAAGTCCAAGATCTGAAAATGGAGTCTTAGTTTCCAGTTAAACTCAATACAGCACAAGCACTAATTTCATGAAACGTTGAAAAACATTTTACTGATCGTGACAGCTTTCAACAGCACTTCCATTGGGCAATAACTTTAGGATAATAGCAATTACTTAGAGAAGCTGGCACCAGCTTATAAAAGCCAAATGAAGGTGACAACATAAGGGGAAACTTGAATAAGTTGATATACTGTTGCTTTTAGAAGAATGCAATTTCAGCAAAAATGAGACCTAAGTGAACTGAAATAAGGGCATATTTCCTTCTTTCCATGGGGAGGGAACTTGTTTCTTCAAATACTAAAAAAATGAAAAGATAGATTATTAACTGAGGCATCGTCATTTATGCAAACTTCTCTAAAGTTATAGATGGAGGAACGCTGACAGAATAGGCTTATGCTCAAGAACCTTTTATTCAATTTTGATCCTCACTGCTGACATCTATTATGCCAGACTACTGGCTTCCTAATTGGAGATGAAGAGCTCTATTACAATGATGGCATTTTACAAGAGAAAACTTAAACTTTAAGAGATTGCTTGTACCTTTAAATTCATCTTCCCATACACCATAGTTATTCGTGAAAGGAAGATCCGGGCCAATGAGCCCGACGCTCAATCCTAGCGTCGCAGACTCTGCAGCCAGAGCTAGACCAGCAGGACCACAACCAATCACAACTAAATCCAGTGGATCATTTCCTAGCGAGATCGGTGGCAACTGCAAAAGTAGCCAATAACAGGGGACACCTTCAACATAAACATCAGGCATGAAACAGAACGCGTAATGGCACCAACAGAACAGAGATCACAGTAGTCGCAGTAGTCAATAGAGTCGAATCGATTGAATATAAGCATCTCAAATGAGAATCTGATCTAAACATGATATCTTCCAAAACCGCTTAACTAAAGGTGGCTGCCCATGCAATCCATGATAATAGCAAACGTTCTTTTAAATGCATTACTTGAAGATATTACCGCGAAGGGACTACATGTTACGAAACCTTCAAAGCATAAACGAACATTCAAACGCATATCGAGGGATAGTGCTCGCTCACGACACCAATTCACCATGAAAACTTATCAGTACAGGGGATGCCAACATCTACATCAAGGATCAGGACGATGACTACTCCTACTTCTTTCACTTTGAGCGTCTACTATAAGCGCCATCCGCATGCTCTGCCTCCGCAACACGAGAAAAAAAACACCAGAATTCCAACAGGCGCTACTACGCTCACCGACCTTATCCGCGATTCTAGACTGGCTGTCCATCGCCTTGCCCCGCTGCATTCGCACGAAGCACAGCTCCGATCCCCCGGCCTTGACGTAGTCCTCCTCGTCGGCGAAGCCTTCCCGGACGACGACGCAGCTCTCGCTCCCGGCGCCACCGGCCCTGACTCCGCACGCTCTGCACCGCGCGGACGACGCCGCCGCCCGAGCCCGAGCCCGAGCCCTCCGCCGCGAGCGAGGCGACACCGCCATTGCCGCGAAGTGCCGCGCGCCTCCGGTGACGCACTCCATCCCCCTCCCTCCCTCCCTCCCCCCGCGCTCCGCGCCTCGACGGCTGTTGTTGTTCTTCTTCTTGTTCTCGCGGGAATGCGCTTCCCCCGCCCCCCCACCGGCGCTGCTCACGCCATCACCGCCGCTCGGAGGTCGCCGGAGCCGAATGCTGGCGGGCTCGAGCGTCTCTCTCCGTCGTTCTTCTCCGTTTTTTTCTTTCTGCGTGTATCAGGGGAGGGAGCGTTGAGGATACTGGATAGAGTTTCGTGTCTGGGTGGTGAGGGAGCTGTCTCTCGTGGCCCTTTAAAAGTCGCTCAGCTGAGCGGTAGCTGTCGTGGTGACACGTGGAGGGGCGCCATTGGCGGGGCCTGAGGCGTTGGAAGACCGTCGACGATCGTGTCTTGTCAAGCGAAACGCGGTCGTTTTCTCTCCTTACGAGAACCATCGCGAAACTGTTTGTTTGATTATGGTTTTTTTTTTTTTTGGTGAAAAGAAGAAAATGTTTGATTACGTTTTTTATTCTTCGAAAAAAAATAATTTTTATTTTTGAGAATAATTTTTTTTTTATTCATATTTAATAAAATCAAGAAGTAAAAAAAAGTAATTTTTATTTTTATTTTTAGAAATAATTTCAAAATAAAGCATAACTTTTTTCTTTTTCCCTTCTCTTTTTCTTCCTCTCAACCGGGTCATTGGCCACTATTGACCATCGCCATGGCCATCAGCAATCGTCGGCGACCGACTAGGTGAGGTCCGGCAAACTCATTAGAGGCTTGCCTGACCACTGCAAGCCTCAACCTAGCAAATCTAGGTGAAGGCAAGCCTCACCAATCTCATCCAAGCAATGCAAGGTCAACCTCACCAATCGGTGTGAGGTTGGGCCTTGCTTGGCCAAGGTGAGGTCAAGCCTCGCCCAAATTTGACGAGATCAAGGCTAGCGGTGGCCAAGTTCGACAAACTTGTCGAATCTTAGCTAGCCAATCTTGGCCAGCCAATCATTGGCTACAAAAAGGAGAAGAAGAAAAAAAAAAGAAAAATAAGAAAAATATAATAAAAACATTAAAAAAAAACAAAAAAATTAAAAGTCATATCAAACGTATTTTTATCTTGAGAATATAAATTTAAAACATGGTTATGAAAGGTTTTCAAATAGTTAAAACTCATCTAAGGAATAAAATCTAAGAAAACCATTTTTGATAAAAAAAAAAAAAAAAATTATCCTTAGAAAAAATGGTTATCAAATGCATCATAAACTTATTAACATTTTATTTTTCTTCTATAAAATTGTTGTGATGATTTTTTTTGAATTTATAATCATTCATTTGCAAAACTTGTTTCAGCATCTTATGCATTTGTTCAAAACATATTGTTGTCTCACTAGGTTTTTACCTAATCTAATATCAACATAAAGTCTCCATGATTTTTTTAATTACATTTAAGAACGCTGATGTTCCAGGAAAAAATCACAGGTGCATGATTCTAATATAGTAAGAAATATTTCCATCACGTCATTTAGCTCTTTACGGATCATTATTTTGATTATGCCTTATATATATATTCAACATAAAGTCTTTATGTTATTATAATTTGGGATGATTGTATATTTGACAAATAAACGTGTCACCATACACAGACGCGAAATTCCTCGAGCTTCTGGTCAATTTCTTCTATTTCATATTAAAGAGTGGCTGTTCTCACATTTTTGGCTTTTCAAATGTTTGTTATTGCTTCATACTTGTCTTAGATACATGCCAATCGAAAAACCTTATTTATTCACTCATTGTAATTAGTGATAAATAGGAAATTTTTTCCTTCTTAACATAAATATTTCTAATTCACAAAAATTATTGGTTTCTGAAGCATGGACAATCCTTCTGACCCTAAAGACCAGCAGGACAAGCTAAGCTATGCTCTGCAAGTTTTTGTCAATGGCCTACTACCAACTGAACCTCAACTCTTGCAAGCATCAAGTTCAGCTGGGGTCGCACACGTGCTCAGGTACTCAATCTGTACAAGCATCAAGTTCAGTTGTTCTTCCTGCATCTTTTTTTGGAAAAATTCCAAATAAGAACTCAAAATGAATTTATTTTTTCAAATAAGGACCCAAAGTGAACTTTATGTCATATAATGATCCGAAATTGACTCATTGTTCCAAATAAGGATTCGAAATGAATTTTGTGTCATATAAGGACCCGAAGTGATCAATTTAATTTCTATTGAGGACCTTAGTTCGCTGGCAAACATTTCTCGGCAATTAAAATAGGGGCAATTTTGTCATAAATTTGTGATTGAAAAAAAAAAGAAAAATTCTAAATTAATTAAGTTTAGGTTATTCATTTAGATGTTTACGTTTTCTTCTTTCTTCTCCCCCGCTGCTCCTCAACCAAATCGCTGCCCGGTCATCATCGCGACTAGATTCTCGTTGCTCCTCGCTTTGCTCGATCGGTGGAAAATTTGGATCTCCGCAAACAAAGAAAGAAGCGGGTTTTTTCTTGTTTTTGAATTTGTGCATCAATCAACGGAGAATTTGGGTCTTCAACTTTGCAAAGGATGGGTACAAGGAATGGGAGAACTTCGTTCTTTGACTTTGCAGATGATGGGTACAAGGAACAAAGAGACCGTAAAAAACCTAGGGTTTTTTTTTTGTTTCTATTTTAGAATTTGTTAATTTTCCTATATTTTTTTTGGACAAAATTGCCTAAACTCCATTCGTCGGAAATGTCACATATTTGATAGCCGGCAAATATTTGGCTGACCAGCAAAGTCAGGTTCTTATTTGAAATTGATTCAACTACTTCAAGTCCTTATTTGAGACAATGAGTCCACTTTAGGTATTTATTTGACAAAATTCATTTTGAGTTATTATTTGAGAAATTTGATCAACTTTGGGTCATTATTTGGAATTTTCCCTCTTTTTTTGGCCTTCGGACTGTTGGGGTACCTCGTCTGTTTACGTTGCCCAATGCTACGCTGCATCCAATTCGGATCTGACGATCTGGTCCGGTGTTTGTACTAGAACTCAAATCTGTTAAATGTTCTAACGGCTGCTCCCGAGCTCTCCTGCCGCCCATTTGATTTGCTGCAAAACCCTTCATCGTACTTCTTGAAGGAACATGCAAGTGGCATGAAACCCCAGCCAAATTCAGTTCAACGAACATCATGTGTCAATCGGATTCCGTTGACAAATGAAACATAAAGGGTATCATCCGCTGTTTTAGAAGAGATATAAGAGAGTAAAAATGGAAACGTGAGAAGCACTTGAATTGTCGTAGATTCGTAATTGCTCCCCTGGAAAGTCATGGCTTTGCTGCTTTTGTGGGTTGTCTTTGTAGATTATTGATCTTAACTAGATTCTTAGTTAGAAAGTTGCGTGAATTTAGAAATACTGGCAATGTGAGAAACGAGTATGATTGACCCATCACGTTATACTTTAGCGGTCATCGTACCTTAAATGTAATAAATGAAAATACAATATGGAGCTAAGTGAGATCACAGATTAGTTGATAAAATATCATAAAATGTCATTGTCCTTAAAACTTTTATTCCATTGATAATTGAAGAACTTTAGCACGTAGCACGAACTCACATATGAGAAGGAGAGGTTGTTCCCAGATTTCGTGTTCATTCTTCATAAGCAAGTGAACAAAACCTGATCCTGGCCGCCATTTTTTCTTTTTTTTTTCTCTTTCACCATCCATATGGCTTGAAGGACTCCAAAAGCGATGGCTAGAAAGCTGATTTGATTCTTCAGGTTGAATGCCCGAGATTCAAGTTCACCATTACGTTTTGGCAGCACATAACATCGAAAAGAAACCCCGGCACCTATGGGCCCACGTGTCTCGGACCAAAGGTTCTCAACGGCACAAAAGACCGAAAAGGTAGAGCAAAATGATCTGGGACGAAGCTTGTAGGGGTCTAGGATTTTCTAGAGTGCTGTAGAATAGCAACATGGGAATGTATGTTTGCATTCTAGAGCATCTTCATAATTAAATGAAGCAATTGATAGATGAGGAATTGTGATATTAGGCCCTCCCCTCAGTAGCAGCCAAATGCTGCAACATGAGAAGGAAGCAATAGAGCATTGTTTTTTTTTCCTCCTCCCAAAACGCTATTCCCACATTGCATACGCATCTCCTTGTCAATTAGCCTAAATGATCTTAATTAACCTACAAGATACATAAGAGCTTCAACTTAAGACCCATTTGATGACTTAATCCACTTCAATTTTGTCCCGGTCATAAGGAAGAAAATTTTTGCACCACTCGTGAATCATGAATTATACATAATCATAGTCATTGATCATCATTGTTATGTGAAGTTTAATGGAAAATTCATGAAATTAATAGCTGTGATTTGTTGAGATCTAGAAATTAGACAAAGTTCGAGAGTAAAGTGTCCCTTTTTCTTCCTTTTTCTCTTATTATTTTGAGATAATTATATATGATCCTTAAACTTTGATTAAATACATAATGTGGTTTCCAAACTTTTATTTTGTTTAATGTGATCTTCAAATTTTTTGAAAAATGTATAATCTATTATTTTAATTGTATGAAAATATTCAATGTTGTCCTTAAACATTAAATGATATTAAATATTTTCATGGAGTTTAATAATTAAATTGAGTATGTACCAAAAGTTTACAAAGCATATTTAAAAAATTAAAATTTTAATGATCATATTACATATTAATAAATTAAAAATTCAAACATATATTTTACGTTAATTCAAAATTGATGACCATTTCTATCAATTTTTTTCTTGTGATAAGTGTATTAAAAATTCTAAAACTTGTTAAGAAAGTGTAATTAAGTTCTAAAACTTTCAAAAGAAATAATTAAGTTGTAAAATTTTCACGAAATTACAATCAAATCTTAAAACTTTTAAAAAGTATAATTAAGTGCTCAAACTTATCAAATTAATTAAATGAGTCATTTTGTTGATTGCGTTTTTTAAATTTTTAAACTCAATTATACTTTTTGATAATTTTTAGGACTTAATTATACTTTTTGAAATTTTTAAGATTCGATTATATATTCATGATAATTTTTAGGACTTAATTATATTTTTTTTGGAAATTTTAGGATTTAATTATATTTTTATAAAAAGTTTTAGAACCTTTAATAAAGTTATGCTTTTTTATCTTTATATTTGCCTTCATTTTCCTTTGAATTCCGCTAAGCTGCGGTCAACACTCAAAAACCAGAAGCTCAAGTGGCCAGCGCTTCCCGCGGATTCGAGAAGTCCGCAGATCGGCAATGCGCGGCGGCGGCGGCGGCGGCGGCGGCGGCGACGCGACGGGCTGGGACGAGGACGCCTACCGGGAGAGCGTCCTGAAGGAGAGGGAAGTCCAGACCCGGACCGTGTTCCGCGCCGCCTTCGCCCCCTCGCCGAGCCCTAGCCCCAGCCCCGACGCCGTCGTCGTCGCCTCCAGCGACGGCTCCGTCGCCTCCTACTCCATCTCCTCCTGCCTGTCCGACCACGTAAGTCCGCCGCGGAGCTCTCTTGCCGTGGCGTGTTTCCCGTTTATTTCCGAGCTAATTGCTTTGTACGATAGCGTTTTCGAATATGCGACGCGCGCGCGATGTTTGAATGCGGGGGTTTTGCATGTCCGAGATTCTTAATGTTGGCTTCGGATTTTTCAATTTCGCGTAAAAATCGTCGGATTCGGAGCTGTAGTCTGCTCTGCTCTGCTCCTTTAATGGGAAATGCCGGCCAAGTTTTGATTTTTTCGGCAGGCAATCGAGTTTGTTGAAGTCTTGAGGTCTCTGTTGTTGTTCTATGCATTCGTCGTGCGGGTTTTGAATTGTGAAATGTAATGCGATTATGTGTGCTTCAGAGGTTGCAGTCGTCGCGGTTTGCCGACACGAAGGGTCAAAAGTGAGTATGCGTCGATTACTAGCGGAAAGGTACTGCTTTACTGGTTTCAATTTAGAAGGCTACGCTGACTGGATTCCTTTTCTACAATCTGCGGCGGTGGTCTGAACTGCGGCAGCGTTCTAGAGGCGGAACCCGCTTGTTTCCTTCAGGGGCATGATGGACCTGCCTATGATGTCAAATTTTATGGCGATGGTGAAGATTCTCTTCTACTGAGGTACATGACGTCTAATCCTTCTCATTATTTTTACTTGATCTTCTTTCTTCTCTTCATTCTTAAAGAAGCTTATAGATACTGTTATTTTGTCCAATTTGTCTACACTACATATATGGCCATGGTAACTTCAATCTTTGATGGATGTTGTGAGTGAAGTCAAGGCCATGTGACTACAGGAAGGCATGTAGATGTGGGTATTCTTTAGGCCTTACAGGTTTAGGATAATGAACAAGGTTGCTTTGTTTTTTGATAGAGCTAGTCTTTTCATAGTATATGGATAAGCTCTGTGCATTATACTTGAGTAGCATTCTTAGTAAATTAAAGAAAGAATCTGATGATATCATGTAATCGTGTAGTTGTGGTGATGATGGACGGATTCGGGGGTGGATGTGGAGAGACATTACAAGCTCAGAGGCGCAAGATCATTCACAAGGTAGTAGTTATGTGACTTTTTCTGCTTCACTAAGCTTAATTGCAAACGAAGGAGCCGCATAATCATTTAGCAATCTTATTTATTTGTTTTTGTTTGGAGATTTGACCACTTGGCATTTCTGAGTCAGGTGGCAACGGCACATTTGTTGAGCTTGATATTCTTGATCAGTAGGAATATTGGACTATGGTTTTTCTTTCTTTCTACATATGTTAGGAATAAGCATCTTAGGGGGGAAGTGTGCATCATTTAAGATATCCTCTGGCAAGGTACTTCGAAATGGCAGATAAAAAGGAGAAAAATTGGAACCAAACTGAACTTGGGAAGCTTCAATTTTAGTCCTGTGCAATAGGTTTCACGCTTGCCACTTGTTGCTAGATTCAAGGAAAAAAGCCATGAAATATGGCAATTATCTCTACACCTTCTTCATTCCTTTTTTGGAAGTTTTGCCCCATTAGTTTGTATTCCATGGCAATGTGTACTTTTTGCCTGACGTCTAGCCTTGTTAAGTCACTGCAAAAGTGCCTTTTTCCCAGCATTATATTCTCGTTAATTTTTGGCATTGCTATTTACTTGCTCATATTCTCGGAATGCCCTCTTATCCTTGTTTCGTGATGGATATCTTTGTCCCACAAGATAATTTGATGAGTCAACAAATGAATACTACTAATTAAGGTTTAAGTATCCTCAGCGATGTAAACATTACTCTTTATTTATTTTGCATGTGACAGGAAACAGTGCAAAACCAGTACTTGATTTGGTGAATCCCCAAAGTAGGTGGGTACTTCATACTTAATTTATTTGCTATAACTATATGTAGTCATCTTCATATTTTTAGCTACCTGTGAAAATGGCTTATTAGCGTGCTGACATAAAGTTTTATCTTGATGATGATTGAAATTGGTGAGAATAAAAATTTTGGGCATAGTGTCATTATATCATCCAGTCTCCTTCCAACATAGATATCTATGGTAAAGTTATCAGGGAGAAATCTTCTCTGACGCCAGATTAACTTGGTATGATCTGTCAGATAGCCATTTAAGTTGAACTACACTTCTCGAAACACTCTAGACATCTCTTGGTTTCCCATTGGATTCAGAATTGTACATGTGTGAAAAATCATTATATCCTAAATTCCTAAGCATAGTTATCCATTTCAACTGTGCTAGGATTTGACTTTTATTGTTTGTGAATTATATTTCGTCTTCTAAAGATCAAGTATGCCTTCCATCTTCTCTGATATCCTCTTTAACTTCTTTTTGGCATCCTTACTGCCTTGTAGAGGTCCTTGGGGCGCCCTTTCACCAATCCCTGAGAACAATGCCCTGGCTGTAGATGTTAAGGTGTGAGAATATTTAGCTTCATGCTTTTTGTGCTCATGTGCTGATATATTTTCCTCACACGTCCCTCTACTGATGTTTATAACTCTCTTTTGAATAGCGGGGATCCATTTATGCTGCAGCTGGTGATTCTTGTGCATATTGTTGGGATGTGGTATGCATAATCTTTGGTGTATAACATTTAACTTTGCATTTTTTTTGCAAATTTTATGTCCCCTTTTCATCTGAATTTCTCAGGAATGTGGTAAAATAAAAACTGTTTTCAAAGGGCATTCTGACTACCTGCACTGTATAGCTGCACGGAACTCTTCTAATCAGGTTGGATATGTTTGTTTATTTGATGCTCTTCATTTCTGTTGCAGTCTGCCCCTTCCTTCCCCCCTTCTTTTTAATTTTTTTGTTGGCAGGGTTGTTAATGGTCTAGATTTTTCAAAGTACGTTTATCTCCTATCCTGAGTTGTTGCTTGCATAATAAAAGTATCTTCTCTTGCAGATTATAACAGGTTCTGAGGATGGGACAGCAAGAATATGGGGTAGGGAATACACCCCCCCAAAAAAAAAAAAAAAAAAAAAACCCTTCCCCTTCCTTTTTTTTTTTTTCTGTATTATGCTGCGATGCTCCTGTTTGGCATTTTTGAATTGTTGTTGCACTCTATTAGGTTATTTTTGGTCAATTGTCTTCTTCTTTCTCTCCCCCCGCCCCCCCTTCTTGACAGGTCTAACATATAGTCTTTCTGCTAGATTGCAGAAGTGGTAAGTGTGTCCAAGTAATTGATCCAGACAAAGACCATAAGAAAGGTTTCTTCGCAAGTGTTAGTTGTCTTGCTCTTGATGCAAGTGAGAGTTGGTTGGTAAGCATTCATAATTGCAAGTTTTCCTAGTAGCTTTAAATACCTTCATATTTGGCAATGGTTGTTGCAATTAAAATTATAACCTTTGGAGGTTTTTTGCTTACTTTACTTCCTCCCATCTATTATTTAATTTCGAAAGTATCAAAATTTTGATGATAGAGATTAATTTATGTGTGTGATCCTTTTTGACTGGTAAAGTACTTCTCTGGGAGGTTGACGTTTATCTCAGTCAAATTATGAGGAGTTATATTGGTGTAATGAATTAGTGTTTGGCATGTAGCATTTTCATTATTGATGTTATGCCCTCTAATCTTTTCATTTTCCATGCAGGTCTGTGGTCGGGGTCGGGATTTATCTATCTGGAGTATATCTGCTTCTGATTGCATAGCAAAAATCTCAACCAATGCTCCTGCACAGGATGTCTTATTTGATGATAATCAAGTAAGTCCATTTAATTTTATTTCCTGAATTTCTCACATACAGTTGTACCGACGTCCTTGCTCATTATATGAATTTCGTTTCCAATTCAGCATTACAAGGTTTTGTTTTCCTCAATGCTTCACTCTTTTGCATGACCTTGCTATCCTGGGCTTACTCAAGCATTCTATCCAAAAGGATGGCCATTGTTGCATTTGGACTTGAGTCGGTCTCTTGCCTGACCTTGCTACCCTGAGTTTACTTCAGCATCCTGTCTGAAAGGAAGACTACTGTTGCAATTGGATTTTGAACGGATTCAAATTTCTGACAAAGAACTTAATGAAACAGATGAAATAATAAAAATTTGGATGAATAAACAGTAATATTTAGGGCTAAGTAGTTCCTACGAATGTTTTTCAGTTTCTGACTTCGAATTTCACGAAAATTCTACATCAAAGTGAGCTGAAATGACAATTTTTCTGTAATTGGTAATATTTTTGCAGGTGATGTTGATTTGTCATTTGTGTTAGTAATAACTTATTGGTAAATCCCATTATTTTGTCAGGAACTTAAAATATAGTAGTAGATTGCGGATTTGTAGAATTGTCATGAATTTCATTGTTATGGATCTTTCTCAGGGCTCTGTAATTGGTAATACTTTTGCAGAATATTTATCCCACGTCTGTCTTATGCATTTAGTCTTCTGGTAGTTGCCTGCCCAATTGCACTGAAATAATTTTTCCCAATTGCAGATATTACTGGTTGGAGCTGAACCTTTGATCAGTCGTTTAGACATGAATGGGGCGGTTCTTTCTCAAATACATTGTGCACCTCAGTCGGTGTTCTCTGTTTCTCTGCATCAATCTGGTGTAAGTTCCTCTTAACTGGCCCTCATCATCTGATTGCTTCTACTGCAAAAACTCAACATCTGACTTATGACATATATTATCTCTTCCTAGCACGTCAATGATGAAAATATCTCCCTGCATGTCCTGAAATTTAAGCATTTAAATCCTATCGGGCTTAATATCTTGTTCAGGTAACTGCAGTCGGGGGTTATGGAGGCTTAGTCGACGTAATCTCCCAGTTCGGAAGCCACCTCTGCACATTTCGCTGCAAATGCATATGAATGAAAAACTGCATCGACATGATATTCTTGTAACGAACCTGCAGTGCTAAGCCCATGCCTCGGAGGAAATATGGTTGCTCCAAAGAACCTTGTGCATTTGCCTTAGTTAACCTTATCTGGCAAGGAGTTGACCTGACTTTTGCTAAAATCTGAGGTTTTTGATCTGTGGGCTGCTCTTTTCTTTCACTAAGTTTGACGAAGAGGGTGCTTGCTTGCAGCCCGAACATGCCCATGAAATGTAGTAGCGTAGAGAAAAAGGAGAGCTCAACTTCGTTATCGCAGGAGACTTTTGTTTGGACCATTATACTCCTTTTGTTAGATTTTTCCTTCTAAAATTTTGTATCTTGTAAAAGATTTGGTGATTTCAACGTTTAGAAGGCTAATTGGTTCTAGTCTTTTCTTAAAATAGATACAATATCTAGTATGTGCTGAAAAGGAGTAACATCGAGTTATCTAATTTTCTGTGGTATTCAAATCGGATTGAGAACTTCTCGACATGCAAGAACACACATCACAAGTGTTTTCCAGGTTTGTTTGTGAATTATCAATAACAACAATTTATATCTGAATATTTTTATAGATGATGAAAATATTTTTATTTATTTAATTTTGTTAACAATACAAATGACCTTATTGAGGAAGATATTTTTCAAATTCCACATTTTCATAAAATAAATGGAGTCTAAAATCTTGCCTTTCAATATTCGGCAACGGGTTAATCTTGTTCCATATTCGTTATTCAGCAATTATTAAACAATATTTAATTTTCATTTTCAGCCTGTAAAATCTAATATTTGTGCACTTAAGATTCTCAACGCTAGAATATAAAATTATCCAAAAAAAAAAAAAAAATCAACATATGCCTCAAAAAATGCCGTTGTGTGTATGTCCACAAAAAGCTTTCCAAACATAGTACAGCATGCAATGCTTGTATTCCTTTCTTCTTTGGCCACATGCAATGCTCATGTTGATAGAATATCTCTCCCTCTTCTCTCAATCGCTCTCCAAATTCGCTTCAATTATTTCGCAGAAGAATAAGTGATTTGGAGATTTATTTTTTTAAAAGATATTATCTTATGTCACTTATAATAATTAGCCAACGAAAAATAATTTTATTATCGATAATAATATATGTTTAAATATATTTGGAGACGAGAAAAATATCCTTTCGTTTATTTCTCTTAATAAGCGGCACGAGCTGGCGTTTAATTTCTGCATACCAAGGGGGGGGCTACGGTGGAGTTACAACAAAATCGTGGGCTTTTCAGCTTGGTGGGCTCAATCATTTGAGTTGTAGTGGGCCCCTCCAACTTGGAAAAAAAAGGCAAAATGGAAAGAAATAATCTTTTAAAAAAAAGAAAAAGAAGGGAGAAACGCGACGAGATCGCATGCTATTTTCCCAATTCCCACGCCCCGATAGAAATAAAAAAAATAAATAAAGAAAATGGAAAAGGAATTGGGAATAGGAAAAAAGAGAAAAATAAAAAAAATTACAACCTAGTCTCTCCCCCAATCCCTCCCTCCTCTCTCTCTCTCTCTCTCTCCACTCGTTCTCTCTCCTCCGCCGTCCCTAATTTCCTTCGTTATCTCTCTCTCTCTCTCTCTCCTCACGTCTCACTTGGCATCTCGCTCTAGATCTGAGGAGAAGCTCCCCCCGCCGCCGCCCGATCGCCGCCGCTTCTCCGGTCGCCTTCCCCGCCTCCGCCCGCCGACCGATCGATCGATCCCTCCCGTCCTCCGTCGAAGTAACCGTCGTCGACATCAGGTTCCTCTCTCTCGCCCCCACCCCGTCGCTCGATCGACCTTCGGGCCGGCCCCGCGAGGGTTCCGGTCTCCGATCTCCGGCGGCCGTGTTGGGTCCCCGAGCTCGCGGGGCCCGTGGGTCCGCGGCTCCGGCGTCGTCGATCTGCGCGGTTCTCGGAGCTTTTTCCGCGGCTGTCGATTGCTTTGCTTTCTGGCTGGTTCGGCTTTTAGGTTTTGGTGGATGCGCTTGGTTTTTCAGGGGAGTCGGATGGGTTTGGTTCCTTTTTCTGTGTTTCGTTTCGATTTTGGTGTGGATTTATAGTTGGATCCGGGCTGTCAAGTTTCGAGCTTTGGCTGCTTTTCTGCGAGGAATTTCTCCTGTTGCCGTGGTTCCCTGATAATTTCTGCGAGTTCCTATCAGTATCGTGTTTTCTTTGTGTTTATGATGGCTACGTCTTTTGATAATTTCTGCGAGTTGCTATCAGTATCGTGTTTTCTTTGTGTTTGTGATCGCTACGTCTTTTGTAAATCGATTCCTTTTGGGTATTTTGCAGCAATGGCAGGATTAACCCCAGAAGGTTCGGCGTTCGACTCTCGTCAGTTCGATGCTAAGATGAGTGAGCTGTAAGGAACACTTGCCTTGATAGTTTGGAGTCGTTTATAATATTTATTGATCGTGGAATCTCACGTACTTTGAATATCATGCCTTGCAGACTTTCAGCTGATGGGGAGGATTTCTTTACATCTTATGATGAGGTGTATGAGAGCTTTGATGCTATGGGCTTGCAAGAGAATCTCCTGAGGGGCATTTACGCATATGGTATATATGACTTTCAGCTCCTGTTTTCTTTTCACCTAATTATTCTCCTTGACAACGGATGGGCAACGTGTTGTAGAGTGTTGTAGAGCGTAGAAAGTGTGAACTGAACAACATGGGAGAGTTAAAGCTAAGGTCTTTACCTTTTTAAGTGTCACGCTGATGTGTTTTTTTCTTTTTCTTTTCTAAAAGGGAGAAGAGTTTTTATAAGTTAGAAAGCAGGACTCATGCTTCTTAAGCAATCAAGTTTTTCCGTTGAGGAAACATCCCCTTCAATGTGCCCTATATTGCTTGTTTATTTGGCTTTTGATAAGTGACAATTAATGAGTGATGAGTAGCAGTAGATGTGTACACAGGCAATGCACAGATTGAGATACTGAGGAGAAAAAAAGTTGCTTTAAAAAAGTAAGAAAAAAGCATATTCCAGCATCAAACTAAAAAAATTAGCAACAGCATCTTTCCAGCCACAAGTTCCACATAATGCTTAGAGGAATGTTGACTTTTTTTTTTTTTTTTTTTAAATTTTCCTTGCAGGGTTTGAGAAACCCTCAGCAATTCAGCAGAGGGGAATTGTACCATTCTGCAAAGGTTTAGATGTTATTCAACAGGCTCAATCAGGAACTGGAAAAACGGCCACTTTCTGCTCTGGCATTTTGCAACAACTTGACTACGGTCTCGTGGATTGCCAGGCTTTGGTTCTGGCACCCACTAGGGAACTTGCACAGCAGATTGAGAAGGTCATGCGTGCTCTTGGAGATTATCTTGGTGTCAAAGTACATGCTTGTGTTGGTGGAACCAGTGTTCGTGAAGACCAGCGAATCCTTTCTAGTGGAGTTCATGTTGTAGTTGGTACTCCTGGTCGTGTTTTCGACATGCTTCGAAGACAATCCCTGCGTCCTGATCACATCAAGATTTTTGTTCTGGATGAGGCTGATGAAATGCTTTCACGTGGTTTCAAGGATCAGGTGCATTTTGAGCCTGCAATATTGTGGTGTTGACCCTGTCCCCCTTCCCTCGCTTGCCCTCCTTTACCTCTCTTCCTTGTTAACCATTTTTGCCTGCAATACCAAATCTTTTCTGTGACGATCTCCATATTTTTTTTTTTTTCGTTGAACTCCCGTAGAAAGAGGTACATATTTTATTATTGATCATCAGGGTGACGTTTCACTTGGTCAGATGTGATTATTGCATGTCAAGTGTTTTGCAGTTGTTTTGGTCAGCTTTTTATTCTGCGTCTGTTAATGTAAAAAAAAGGGAAATTGGAAGGTGGAATATCATGGTGTGCTTGGTCATGCTCCCTCTTCCAAGCTTAACTTTGATTTACAAAAATAAAGATATAGATGCAGAGGTTGGTTGCTTTTATTTTTTGGATCATATCTGAGAGAATTCTAATTAGTATCTTGTTCTTCAGATCTACGACATTTTCCAGCTTCTTCCATCAAAAATTCAGGTTGGTGTATTCTCTGCCACAATGCCACCTGAA
The DNA here is from genome assembly GCA_014182575.1 of Eucalyptus decipiens. Classification (NCBI taxonomy): domain Eukaryota; kingdom Viridiplantae; phylum Streptophyta; class Magnoliopsida; order Myrtales; family Myrtaceae; genus Eucalyptus; species Eucalyptus decipiens. The sequence goes on from CM024611.1 coordinate 54,136,000, forward strand.
GCCCTGGAGATCACGAGGAAGTTTATGAACAAACCTGTTAGGATTCTTGTGAAGCGTGATGAGCTCACTCTGGAAGGTATCAAGCAGTTCTATGTCAATGTTGACAAGGAGGAATGGAAGCTTGAGACTCTTTGTGATCTGTATGAAACTCTAGCTATTACCCAAAGTGTCATCTTTGTAAACACCAGGCGCAAAGTTGACTGGCTGACGGACAAAATGAGGAGCAGAGACCACACTGTATCAGCCACCCATGGAGATATGGACCAGAATACCAGAGACATCATCATGCGTGAATTTCGCTCGGGATCATCCCGCGTGCTAATCACCACAGATCTTTTGGCCCGTGGTATTGATGTTCAGCAAGTCTCGCTCGTCATTAATTTTGACCTGCCGACACAGCCTGAGAACTATCTCCATCGCATAGGGCGTGGTGGGAGGTTCGGAAGGAAAGGTGTGGCCATCAACTTTGTTACGAGGGATGATGAGAGGATGCTGTCCGATATCCAGAGGTTCTACAACGTGGTCATCGAGGAGCTGCCGGCAAATGTTGCAGATCTCCTGTAGTAGGAATTTGCGTTGCTGTGGTAGGGAGCATGAGAAACCCATCTTGTGAAAGAGTAACTTGATGTGCTATGCTTTGGTTTTTACTTCTCTGTCTTATAGGCACAGTCTTCATCATAATTTTGAAACTGGAACTATGATATTTGAGTGATATGACATGAAAGCTTGCGTTTGCAGTAGCAAGTCTTTTATTTGAGCTCGCTGCAAAACTTATTCTGCCTATGCTTTTGGTGTTCATGCATTGCTCGAATTTTTGTTCTGCCGTACTTTGTATCGAGAAGGTCTGTAGTTACTCCAGTTTTCGGCCGCCTCCCTCTGTTCCCCTGTGACCTTGTCAAATGTTTAAGCATATGTCAGTCTGTAATGCCGGACTACCGTCAGATTGGAGCTGAAGCAGGAGACCTTTTTCTGGTCCTTATGGCACGTTTAGGAGAGCCGCAGAAACTTCCAACTCCACGTCTCTTTACTGATCTTTTGTGGGTCATATTCAATCTCTATCCAGCAGGAACGGCCGGACGCTGACAAGTCTACCTTCCCCGGTACTTCGTGGAGCCGACGTCTGAGACATTGCGTTGCGTCCAGGGCCGTCCAGCCAAGGTTTGACTGGTAGGAAGGTTAGGCGTGTGCCGCCATCTCTTTCCTTCTCATGGAAGGAACCTTCAGACTGAGTAGTTTCAGCGAATCATTGCCTTCCCACTGTCTGTTCTACGCCTGCATTTACTTGAACTTCGGTTTATTCCTTCAATGGTCGGCCGTTGTTGGGTCAAAAAACCTTCATCCTAGATCCGGTCAACTCCTAAACATGTCAGCCTCCTTACGACATTATGGCCCCACCCTCTTTTCAATCATAGCCTAAGGGGCTTGATGATTTTATCATGGGGATGGTACTCAGCAGCTTTTGTCAATTCCAATAATGGCAAAAACATGGTTCAATTCTTGTTTCGGGGCTTTGGCACAGTGTCTTGACCATCGAAGGGAACGACCCTGGCCTCGTTTTCTCGAAATGAAGTTTTGGAAAGCAGTATCGTTAAGCGTGACATTGGGGGCTGTTATCGTTTTCCAAAATCCGACGTCGGGGCTGACGTGACGTAACGTCTTTTACGTTGACATTTCTACTAGCTGGGTTGCACGGATCTCCCGTCCACGTTTCTTTCGGTCTTCTAAAAGGGACAATTTAATCTTTTTTGTTAATGAGGGTGTGATCAGTTAACGACGGTTTCCAAGCATCCGAGATTCCGAGGAAGGGCAGTTTACTTAGGCGTGTTGGGATCTCTCGGTTTGTACCAATGGGCAACTCGCGGGCGAGTCGAAGGTTCGGTAGTCGTTCTCAGACGACTTATTTTTTTCCCCCTGGGATGTTGTTGCATGATCGGTTTCGTGAAAATCCGAACTTTCTTTTTCTATGCAAAGTATACCGACGTACAAGTCTGGGAAATCTTTATGCCTCATCCGTTCGCTTTGGAACATTTCGCCATCCTCGAAAGTTAAGTTCTCTTTCCCATCGGGAAAGAAGCGATCTATCGCCTGTCGAAATCGGTCTAAGAGTAAAAAAATGGCATGAAATATGACAAGAACTGCTTCATTTGATTGGTAAAATGTAATGAATAATGAATGGATGGATGTCGACAGATCGGGTCGATTTGGGAGTAAATAGAGGAATTCGCTTTCGAACATTTTGTTCCTAGCATGGAATTGTCTAAAACCTCTTATGTTTAATAAGTAACACTTCATATTGTGTGAATGGAATCACATAAAGTCAATTATAGCGTCCAAAACCTCTTATTTTCGATAAGTAGCACTACATATTGTGTGAATGGAATCACATAAAATCAATTATAGCGGCTAATTTCACTGCTAAGAAAATCATTTCATACATTAGACACACACCTAAATGCGCGTAATTTACTCGTTCTCATAGAGCATTTCACGGTTCTGATCGAAATTCACGGTGCATATACTCGAACCGACGTAAGTGGCTGCATCATGCATCATTGCATGCGTTGGACATGCACATAACCACACTCAATTTACTCATTATTATATAACATTTTGCAGTTTAGATCGGAATTCACGGTGCATATACCCGAACCAACACAATTGGCTACACCTTGCGTCATTGCATGCATCGAACACGCACCTAATCGCGTGCAATTTACTCATTCTCGTAAAGCATTTCCTGGTTCAAATCAGGATTCGTGATGCATGTACCCAAATCGACGCAACTGGTTGCACCATGTGATTTTTTTTCATTTCACAGTATCTTTATCGCTCGATCCTAGGCGACATCTTGCTTGGATTGTTTTTGCAGGAGACGAATGCTTTCGAAACTTACTTTCCTTACGAAAAAAGAAAATAGAACAATCATTTGTATCGGTCGAAATAATTAACCAACAAAAAAAAAAAAGTGTCCGGCCGAGCCGCCGGCCGGCATCCGGCGTGTGAATTTTCCGGTCGGACGGCCGGCGGATCTCGAGGTACGACGAATGGATAAAAAGGCCCAAGCATCGATGAACCAGGTCTCGAAAAGAACTTTCCTTCTCTCTCTCTCTCTCTCTCTCTCTAACTTCACCGCTTTACCTCATCGTCATCACCACCTTCGCTCGGCGTCTAACCTTCATCTCTCTCTCTCTCTCTTTCTCTACCTTCCAGATTGCAGACCACCGCCTCGCTTCCCGCACATTCCTCGCCACTTTCTCTCTCCTCTGCATGGACTCTCTCTCTCTCTAGCACACACAGCAACGCCAACGCGCACCGCCATATCTCTCGAAGCTTCCCCGCGTGCCCGCACCATCCCGCGGCTGCCGCCGTGATCGCACCCCCCACCGCCGCTTCAATGGCGACTATGGACTCGCTCGAGAGCGTCGGCACTGTCGAGACCGTCGGCACCGTCGAGACCGTCGCCGCCGCCGGCGCCGCGGATCCGAGCCTCCCCCTCCGCAGGAGACGCGCCGGCGGAGGATCGGAGCCGGCCGCGACCGGCGCCGAGGACGCGGCCGAGGATTCGCGCGGCGGCGACTCCGCGGCCAAATCGGCTCGCTGCGACGACGGGGATCGTGGCGGCGGCGGCGGCGTCGGCGGCGTCGGCGGCGAAAGCCCGGCGGAGTCGGCGAATTCCGCGAGCAACGAGAAGGCCGGGGCAGGGGAAGGCGGAGGGCGGGATGCGGTGGCGAAGTTCGCGTACCGGCCGTCGGCTCCGGCGCACCGGACAGTGAGAGAGAGTCCTCTTAGCTCTGATAATATATTCAAGCAGGTCAGCGCAGCTCGTGCTTTAGTAATTCAGTTGGAATGGGTTGACTGCAGATGCGCCTGTAATTTTACGTCGTGAGTGCCTGTGCAGAAGCATCGGGGAGTGGCTTTGCTTCTGAATTTTAGTTTACTTGCAGGATTTGGCAGCTCTTTGTAACTCAAATTTCTAGCTTAAGTTTTGCTACTATGGAAATCTGAATTGTTGCTAGATCGGGTATTATTCGAAGTTCTTCGTTAGAGCTTGGAGAGATTCTGTTGATTAGAACTGTTTGCAAGTATTGATTATTGGTGTCTCATATCGACACTTGCTTGCTATCAGTTCTTTCTAGTGAAAGATAGGCCTTTTCTCCTGCGAGCTGTAATTTGCAATGCTGCACCATTCTGTAGTTCTTCTCTTTTTTTTTTCTCTTTTCTGGTTGAGGTGTGAAGGTTGAGGAAATGGTTTCATTCCACTTCGCTGCGTTCCCACTGTCCGCAATTCAGGGGAGGTCCCTGGTTGCATTTGACTTCTAAATCAGCTCATATGCAGATAATTTTTTTCATTTCCAGTTGGGTCTGGGGACGCTGCACTGTAATTTACCTGCTAGAATGCATAAGTGTGGTTCTCTTTTCAACAGAGTAATGGTTTCTATATCAGTTATCCAGTCATAAATATAGAAACTATTTGAGATTTTGAATCCAATTGGTCATGATGCGTCATGCTGTCAGTAGAGCTTTTAGCCATATGTATAGCCTGAACTTAGAATGTGCACGGCTAATATCCACTTCCTTTTTTTATGACAGAGCCATGCTGGTCTCTTCAACCTCTGTATAGTAGTGCTTGTTGCGGTTAACAGCAGACTTATCATTGAGAACCTAATGAAGGTTTGACTCATGCAATCAATTGAATTTTTTTTTGTCTTTTAGCTGTTAGCCCAAAAAATCAGATGAATACTTGTTTGATTCTTTTAGCTCCTGCTGAGTTTCCCTAATGCTCATCCCTCTTCTTTTGATCCTCGAGGTTTTTCTATCAGGACCCAAATTTTGGATGTTTACTTTTTAATTTCTCTTGCAGTATGGATGGTTAATTAAATCAGGTTTCTGGTTTAGTTCAAGATCATTACGAGATTGGCCGCTTCTCATGTGTTGGTAATGTGTGCTGGCTGCTGCTTTTTTCTATTAATGCTAACGACTTGACCTTAAAATTCCTATGAACTGATTAGCTCCTTATTCTGCTCTTCTACAGCCTCTCACTACCGATTTTCCCCCTTTCTGCTTTTCTTGTGGAGAAGTTGGCACAACATAAGTATCTTCCAGAGCCAGTAAGTTAATAGCACCATTTGACAAATATTCTGTTCGTCAGGTCAAGTTGCTATGCTGTTTTAGGGAAAGAATAACTACTTAGAATACAGATTGGAAGCAACTTAAAATCAACATCTTGAAACTTCAGAAATGTACATAAATCTCCGGCAGACAAACCCCTTCCTTTCTTGATGTGAACATATAGTGTTGAAATGACGGGCTTGTATTTGCTACTAAATTGCATCTCATTTAGCGCTTGGCAGACTGATCAGAATAAGAGTAGGGACTTCAAAAAGGCAAAGGGTATTCTTGAGTCATGCAAGATTTAGTTTTTATGTTGAAGAAGTAAAAATGCTAGGCTCAGTGCCCCTTGTCCATTAATAGATCTGATTTCTGGGTGATTTTACTAGCATTCAAAGCGATCGTAAAAAGTATTAGCAACTATTTCAAGAGGCCACTTTGAGCAGCGCTTATTCTTATGGCCATGGTCACTTTAACCTGTTAGTTCCTAAGCTTCTGTTTCCACCTGTCCGTTCTTCTCTAGATTTTTTAAGTTGAAACTATATTCATAGAAGTTCGAATGTTAGATATTTATCGGAGATTAGCTTTATTAGCCAGTATTTGTCCTTCTGATGCTTGGCACAACAGTACTTCAGGTCGCTTCTGGGGCTAAATCCGGGAAAGCAAAGTACAGGACATTTGTCTGATCTTTGACTCTGGCTTATGCTTGCAGGTTATTGTCTGTCTCCACATTATTATTACAACAGCCTCCGTTCTTTATCCAGTTCTTGTGATCCTCAGGTTGGTTTTGCATCCTTATTAACTTCCTTCTAGTGTGCTCTCATCTGCAAGTTTGGTAGTATGAACGTTGAGCTAGGTTTCTTAATTTTCCTTTGAACTTGATTTGTCAGCATCCATGTTCCAAATTGATATCAATTTTCACTGGATGTCAGGAACCCCTCTCTCTTTTGCTATTATTTTCTTATTTTGTTAATGCAGCTGAAACTGGGCAAAGCACCTTTACAGAATGGATGCTTCCTCTAAATTTATTCAGACGTGTCTAATATCTTGTATCTCTTTGAAGTTGACATCTCTAAGGAGGTTAAAATTAGTTAGCACTAGAGAAGTTGTTTTTATATTCTATTAGAAAAGGTTGTTGGTAGGAGTATCTCAGTGCTTCAACAATCGAGGTGCTCGCATTGGCATCATTTCATCAGCATAACATCAGGGTAGATCAACAATTTGGCAGCATCCCTTCAGGTCCGGTATAACATGAGGAGCCTGATGTCAAAGTGACTTCAATTTGTGCAGATGTGATTCCGCTGTTCTATCAGGTGTCACGCTGATGCTTTTTGCCTGCATTGTGTGGCTAAAATTGGTATCATATGCTCACACAAGCTATGACATGCGGTCTCTTGCCAAGTCAGCTGAGAAGGTGACAGTTTATTATATGAAGTTACTACTACTTTCTGTAAAACAGATTCGTGTGAATAAACTTGACTTAAATTTGATAGAATTTGTACTTACCGAATCTGCTACAATGTTGAGAAGCTGCTTTATAATATTTCGTGTCGGCATTCACTCTAGATGCCATTTTATCTCTGTGGTGCTCTCCTTCTTTTGTTGTTATGTCAATCTGTCGATTGACAAGTGCATCTTTCATGAAGCCTCTGCTACTTGTCAATGATGCTCTTTTTTATGCCAGGGTGACGTTGTTCCTAATTCTTTGAATTCGGAGTACTTGTACGATGTTAACTTCAAGAAGTTGGTCTACTTCATGGTCGCTCCTACATTGTGTTACCAGGTAATGGAACATTGAGTGTTTGTTTTCTCTCTGTAGAGCGTTTTATTGTCATGAATTGCTTGTCTAGAATGTACTGGTAACACAGTCAATTGCAGATTGGTGTGTTTCCCCTATTTTAATGACACTCAGGGGTTTCTCAATTGAGTTTGTGAAGTAATTTTTGGGTGGAAAGCTGATTATAGGGTGCCGAGTGGTCCTTGGCTGGTTCTTAGTCCTTCCCTCATAGGTGAGGTGCCATAGCAGGCCCTCTTCTGATATTGAGACCTATCTTAACTCCCAGGCCTGTGTGCACGGCATCAAGTATTGTTGAGTTTCTAGATGCCATAGCCCTGCACTTCTTAAGAGCAAAATGTGGCCGCTGGCAAGGTTTCTCTTTAATTTTCTCACCAGATAACATTTTCTTGTTTTTCATTTTGGTAATGGGTTTAATATGTCTTATGCAATACTGGGAAAACATAGAAAGAAAAGCATGAGGGAAGTGCAAGAGAAATCTAGCTCTTCCCCATACCAATGTTGAGATGGAAAGGTCTTGTTTTCATCTATTTCTTCTGCTGCCTTCTCTGATGATGGTTTAGCTGTCAAATATGGTTGGTGTATTGCTTTTCCATTGCAGAAGTATGCTTTTTATTGCTCACTGTAACTAATTGGTGGAGCCCAAATATTTCATCATTTGTTCGTGCCCATTTAGCTTTGTATTGGGATTGCACTGGCACTTACTTTCTTTTTCTTTTTCTTTTTTTTTTGGTAATGCTGTATGGTAGTCTTTAAGAGCTCTTGAATTGGTCATGCTGTGGCCTCTTTCTTTTGTGGCACAAATACATAGGTAGAACTCTTACATAAATGATGAGGTTGGAAAGCACTTTACTAATGATGATGCACCTCTATGCAGCTCAGCTATCCTCGCACTCCATGCGTCCGAAAAGCTTGGGTGGCTCGCCAACTTGTCAAGTTAGTAATATTCACTGGAGTCATGGGGTTTATCATTGAACAGGTGAGCTCCTATATCATTTGATGAGTAGTCCATATATTTGCAGATCTGACCTGTTCTTGCTGGCAATTTTTGCAGTATATAAATCCTATTGTCCAGAACTCACAACACCCTTTGAAAGGAAACCTTTTATATGCCATTGAGAGGATTTTGAAGCTTTCAGTTCCAAATCTATATGTGTGGCTCTGCATGTTCTACTGTTTCTTCCACCTCTGGTATTATCTTCATTCCTCAAAGAAGCTTTTCCATTTCCAAGATCCATCAAATAAATTAGAAGAAAAAATTTGTCTCCAAATCTTTATGAAACATGTGAAGCTTGTCTCTCAAGGGTGTAGTATGAACTCTTTGTACATGCTGGCCAAAAGGAAAAGAACTTTTATGCACAATAGTTTTAGGATTTTCTCATTTCTTTGATTATCGTACTAAAGGATTTCAAGACATATCTAAGGGTTTCTCCAGGTTAAATATACTTGCAGAACTTCTTCGTTTTGGTGACCGTGAATTCTATAAAGACTGGTGGAATGCAAAAACAGTGGACGAGGTAATGTCACAATACTATATTTAGGTTTCTTGGTTTTTTATTGGTGCCTTGCTGATTTCAATTATTTGTCATTTGTGGTCCTTCCATGCTCTTGAACTTGGGGATATTATCAGTACTGGAGACTGTGGAATATGGTATGTTCCTCTGCTTGTATTTGTCTCATGCAAAACTGGTCCTGTTTTTGGCTCTAATGCTGTGGCCGTTTCCTAGTTCTTTCTCGAAATATAAAATCTTTAATGTGTAATTTATCACCACCTGCAATAATATTAGCGACACATGGTTTTAGTTCAATGAGGCCTTTGCTCGGATTTCTTACAAGATCTCAGACGAAACTCTCCATGAGTTTTATAGGGGAATAGAAACTTCCCATTACTTGGAAAACCTTTATTTGTTGACTGAACTGAGGAAGTTCTGGTTACAAAAGTCATGGTGCACAAATCTTCTTCTTGTCTCATCTCAAAATGAGATGGTAGTATTGTGTGCCTGGCACCTTTAAACTTGTGGTCAAATAGCAACTTAACAAGGTGGTAAAATTTACAAGAAAAGAGAGGAAGGAGCCTGCTGCCTAGTTTTCTGCTTGTCAACACGTGTCTAATTTTTCTTGAGTTCCGTATCATGGAACAAGATTTAGCTTCAGGTCATCAGCAATAAAAAGTATGATCCTTATATTTTTCAGCCAATACTTTTTGTGCAAAATTATTATTATTATTTTTTTTTTGGTAAGTTTGTGCAAAATTATTATTATTTTCTTCTATTCCTATTTCTGAAACTTTGTTGCTCTAGATTGTAAAATTACACTCGTCCAAAAGAAGAAAAGGAAATGCTGCTCACATGCTCCCTGATTGCACAATAAAGCCTCTAATCTTTTTGAAGAACTTGACATATGAAGATTGTTAGTTATTGAATTTCTCGTTTGTTGCAGCCTGTTCACAAATGGATGATTCGCCACATATATTTTCCTTGTTTGAGAAATGGGATACCAAAGGTAGTTGATCCCTCTCTTTGCTTTAGAATGTTTGCATACTTCAGTGTTATGTCCAGGCGGTGTACTTCTCCTACACCATCTATTGATACTAGTGGAGTAAGTTGACCTTCAATGCCTGACACATAAGCTTGACCTTTTGCTGAATACTAGAATAAAAAACTGAAGCATCTGAAGCTGCATTACTTTGGGATATTAGACGAAAAAGAATTGTTCTTTCTTTACCTTAGTACTTCTTAAATATCAGTTATATATTAGTCTCTGCAACAAAGAGAATAAAATTCCAACTATTCGATGGGCTTTCTTGGAGACATAATAATCTTAAATTACCTTGCCACTCTAGCGCATGTTTGATCCCCTCAGGGATTCCAATTTCCAAGATTCAATTATCTCTGCATCACGTTGTTCAAGAATTGTCTGCAAAATTATTTATCGTATTTGTCAAGATTTCTTATATGGATGATACTCTCTGTTCAGAGATCACTCTCCTAATTGGGTGATCTTCACATTCTCAATATGAATGCTACAATGAACTCGTAAGACCGTGAAAACCAGACCCATCAGGCGGCCAATCTATCCTGTTGGTCTTTGTTTATCCAGATTTAGTGAGTATACGGGTTATAGGCTCTTATCTCTTTAGTTTTTCTTGATAAGCAATCTGTCTGTCAAAGTGCTCTACAGCTAGAAGTGGTTGATAATATGCATATGGCAGTATGTTCATGTATTTTCCACCTCATCTTTCTTTTCAATCAGTTGGGTGTGAATTCTTCTGCCACTTTAATTTTAGGGTCTCTGAAATACATTGCAATTTCTTGACCAAGACTAATCTTTTTTTCTTGTTTGGTTCTCTTCAATTTCAGATGGTTGCTGTTTTGATTGTCTTTTTAGTGTCTGCTATCTTCCATGAGGTAGGCCTTTTGGGATCATCGTGTTTATTTCATTTGTTAGCTATTTCACCAAATACGGTATCTGGTTTTTTCTATTTGTCTAGAATACTTAATGGATAAAATGCTCTTATGACCTAAGCAAGAAATAATGTGTTTCTAATTTCTCTTTTGATTTTGGGTTTTGAGATTAACACGAATGTAAGGTAATAGTTCGGTGGCAATTTTCCCCAACCTAAGTCTGTTGCTGGTTGATACTTCATGACTAGAATATTCTCAGGACGTGAGCAAGATTTACTGAATTTCTTTTATTCTGACTTGAGCAGTTGTGCATCGCCGTCCCTTGCCACATATTCAAGTTTTGGGCATTTATTGGCATTATGTTCCAGGTAAGATGATTTAGAGCTTGACCCACCTCATTCTATTTCTGTATGTACCTATCGAACATGTGCGGAGAGAACTGAATTACGCACTTCGTAGCATCTCTTTCATATGGGGATGGGTTTCGGATAGTCATTTATCTAGAGCATGTTTCAGCTTGGTAAATATTCTTTGGACAGGTTCCTCTGGTGCTGTTCACCAATTACCTTCAAGAGAAGTTCAACAACTCAATGGTATGGCGTCGTTTTCCTTTATTATGTCGATTCATTCGCCCGCTTCATCTCGTGTCCTGAATCCATATTCCTGAGTTCATATTTCAGGTGGGGAATATGGTCTTCTGGTTCATATTCTGCATTCTCGGCCAACCAACGTGCCTACTCTTGTACTATCATGACTTGATGAACCGAAAAGGGAATATCGCTTGAGCTCTTGCAACTCCTCTCGCCGGAAAATGGAGCTGGTTAGTCCCAGACTGCGATTTCAGGCTCCCCGCTGTATCTTCACTCTGTATGTATTCATCACAAGTTTCGGGTTACTTGTAAAGAAAGGGGGGGAAAGGCAGTTTCTTTAAGCACGATGACTAGTGTGGCGATGACTAGTGCCACAGTCGGAAGCAACAATCCGACTATCGTAATAACTAAAAAGCAGAGAATGGGCGCTGATTCAGTATCGCATCGTCTTGTCTTGGTTATGGCGCTTCTCATCTGTGTTCAGCTCTGTAAAGTTCTAGCGAGATTTTTCATCTACTTCTCAATTTACCTTTCACTTTCGTGATTCCAACATGCGGAAGAACCGAGTGATAACACTTCGAAACTGACCTCTCACCTGCAGGTCCGATCTCTCGAGAAAATTATCCTTTCTCCTCCCGTATCATCTTTTTAATTGAGGTTTCTCTACGAGCAATCATTTAAACCTGACTCATGTTCGAATCTACTTCACCACTACCACCGACTCCACGATCGAAGAAACGAACTCCCATCAGCATTTGCACAGCACGCACCGTCTCGATAGAGTGGCCCGGCAATCCATGTTTTCGCCTAACAGTTTGGATGTCCACAAAATAACATTTCGCACCACTTTGCCACAATCTAGTTGCACGAACAATCAAACATGTCGATTTGGAAGTGCTCCGTTAATCGAGCCAAATGGAAATGAATGGAACATTCAGCGACTGTTCGGACTGTACTGAGTATGATTCAATAAACAAATACAAGGGCCAATTTACAGGGCCAAAAGAAAATTCTGAAAATCAATATTCGTGTTATACTGCTAAAGTAGAACTTAAAAGAGGGAAGCACACAGAGACAGCGATTGCCGGGGGAAGTCACAGGGAAAAGGACTAAAAAGGTTAAAAGGAAAAAAGGGGCCAAGGATATCCATCTCCCAAAGATGACGCATCGCGCTTCGCATGAATCCGCTCGTTGAATCCAAGGATTTGAGATTCCAGCAAATATATAGCAGCACAGCTAAGCATACCATTAGATACCTGGAGTTGGATGCTTAACTTGGTCAATTCCCCCAGAGAGTAGCCTATTCTACCACAAAGTCTGCATGGAAGGGTTCTTGATTTACAACGATCCGCGAAACTGGCCATTAAAAATGAACCCTCTCGTCACTGTCAAAGTGGAGCCTCTCAATGCCCTTTAGGGCGTTTTCATAATTCTTAAGGTGCACCGCATTTCTCCCAGAGGATGATTGCCTAGGGTCCGATGAACCGACTGGCGAACTTCTTTGGCCACTTGAAATCTTGCGGACTGCTCCGGGACTGGCTTCTGTCGTGCGAGCACGATGGGAATCAGACTCACCACCCATAAATGCTTCACGGCTGCTGGAAATTGCTGCCCGCCTAGATGATCCGCCTGAGCGCCCCAAAAATGCTGAACTTGATATCTATGCATTCCAAAGACACATTGTGAGCTATGTGAACAAAGAAATGTGGACTATTATCTATACCACCACATAAATGTTTCATGTATATTTAAGAGGTGATATAATACTTTTCAAAATAGTTACACCAACTAAAATACATGAAACACTTAATTCACCATTAAGTAAAAGTTACAATGGACGAAGTCGCAAAAATACAGTGTGCCCACAAGATCAGCTTTTAACTACTTCAAATTTGTTTCTGCGTTCTTGAGTCCACCCAAACACTTTTACTAGGATAATTCTACAACCAGAGTCGTTCTGCCTGAGTGTCTGCCAAAAAAGTCTTGCAAAATCTTCATTTTCCCATGCTTCGCTAAATTAAAATGTAAATTATTATGAAACTAACAGCAAAACTAACAAAAGTCCCAGTGCTTTCTGCTGAAAACCATGCCCTTCGCAACCCCAAACGTTCAAATAACAAATACTCACATAAGGTAAGTAGCAATCCAATATAGATGCTTGACACCCTAGCAATGATACAATGACAGGTAATATTACACACCATCTGATAACAATGCTCGACACCCTAACAACAATGCACTGAAACCACAGGTGGTTCTCCATCCTCAACTGAGGGTCCATATGAAGATCAGTATAATGTAGCAACTTCACCAACTTAATCTGACCCCACCCAAACTGCTCCTACACACATACTCGAAAATATGCTTGTTTCTCTTCAATACATGAAGATTCCCAACTCATCCAAAAGACGAGTAATTACCAGTGCTTCAGACAGGAACCTCTGTTTATAAAAAAACTAATTTCTTGATATGTTTGGTAAAAAAGGGCAGAAAAGAAAGGCAGAACTGGAGTTGAATGTAGGAAAAGAAACAATGATTTCTTCTGCCTGTCTAAAAGGAAGGGAAATGACATTAATTCACCAATAATCCTGCACAATTTTGCCTTTCTGAGTGACCATTAAAGACACATTCAGAAAGCCCATGAAAATATACATCTTTCTCCCTAATACTCCAAAAATGAAAAGAACAAAATATGTTGACCCAGGAAGGGTTTTTCCACTCCAAAACTTAGCGCCTTTTTCCCTTCCATTCTGAAAAATTGAAGATAGCTTTCCTTTCCAATAGTTTGCCTAGTAATTCTATCCTTCCACTATAGTTCCAAATAGTGTTACCAGCTGTTTACCACTGTTTCCTCAGAAATTGCACCATCAGTTGTTAAGCAAATATAATAGAACATCCAAGAGGCTCTTGGACTATCTTTCAACAAAACTTAGCGTAAATATATGTTTCATACTATGCATTTAGTATAACACAGAGAAACATCAAGGTAAGACAAAAGAATTACCATTGCTTCCTTGGAAATGGCACCATCATTTGTAACTGGACTCTTCTGCTTTGAGAAACTTCCAGCGGTTGCAGTTGCACCAGATAGCCTTCTTCTAGAAGGATCCATAGATGATAAACCAACTGGACGACTGTCTTCTCCACCTGGAAAATTCCAGTCTTAATGCATATTAATTGGGAAAGTATACCAGGGAAAAGTCAACAGGTAGCAAGCACTGACAATTAGGACATTTAAACATTCAAAATTTAGCTCTTACCTGTCTGCTTATCCACATGGCCAGCAACAGGGGGAATCCCAGAACTGGGTCCAGCACCAAGACCCTGACAGTAGAAACAAGGACTAATCATTTTTAGCTAAAGTAAAGGAGCCAACAGTAAAGAAAATGGGAACGAAAATACATCACATCATATATATTCTCCCCTCCTTGCCACAAAACTTCCAAAGTCTCACTCAAACTCGCATTTTCTCCATTTTTTCCACTTTCCTGAGAAGATCATAAATGGAACTCACCAGTGCACGAGATGGGGGTGTTGCCATTTGAGATTGCTGGTATTTCAGTATAGTCCAATCAAACACATAATCGAACTGGAAACCTGGATAGGCAATCAACTTGCAGAATGAGAAGGCGGAATTTATGCTGTGGCTCACTTACAGATAATGAAATGATCTACATTGGCAGTAAATACATAAAATATTCTGAGAATTCATTGGTAGAAATGTATGCAAAACCTTCACGTATGAAGAGGTCACGAAATAGTCTCTTTAAGTAAGAATAATCTGGCTTATCATCAAATCGCAGTGAACGGCAATAATGAAAATAGGATGCAAATTCTGTCGGATAACCACGACACAGAGCCTGTAAAGCATCAACATCCATCAGTCCATAAAGCCAGAAATGACCTCACATGCTCACGAAGAGACAACATACCTCGATTGAAGTAGAAACCTTTTTCTCACTAATCTTCTCATACTTTTGCTTCTTGGTTCCGGCTTTCAATCCCTGCCAAGGGAGACTGCGAAGGAAGTAGCAGCTCTAATTACTGAAACAAACTGAAACCTATCACCTAATCTACGATATATGATATAGACAGCGACAGTCACCTTCCTCTTAGGAAATACATAAGAACATAACCAAGAGACTCTAGATCATCCCTCCGACTTTGCTCTATATAGACCAGCAAAATAAGGGAAAAAATCAGTAATGACAGGAAATAAAACAAACAAGAAACCAACACCAAAAAAAGAATAAGTCGCCCCACCAATGCCAAGATGAGTGTTCATGCTCGCATATCTTGCAGTTCCAGTCAAATTCTTGTTTTCCCTGAATGTTCAATCAACGAACACAATAAGCAACTGCTTACCATGATAACCAAAGCCTCAAATGGTAGAATTTGTTGAGACAAACACCAATATATCAAAAAGTTGAAATCAGAGCAAAAAAAAACAGTTGATTTCTTTGAGGTGACAACAATTGGCAACAGACACCAGACTCCACAGTCCATATGGTCTTGAGTGGCCACTCTAAAACATAATAACTGCTGCTGTAGCCTCCACCAGTTAACTGGAGGACAGAGAGAGTTGGAGAAGGCCATAATTGACTTCAAACATGGAAAAAGCAACTCACTTTCCAGTTTAAATTTATTTGACACTCCACACTCTACACCCTCATAAAGATTGGGTGGTGTGACAAGTTTTTCATAGTTTTTTTGTTATTTTTGTTCAATGTTCTTGTATGATCCTCGTGTACTAGAACAGATTTTCACTAACTAACAAAATATCTCGGTTCAAAAAAGATAATGAATGCAATCATCACAATATACTGCCTCAACAATGCAGGGTTAAGCTCAACATGACTGCAAGTAACATCATCTTTATAAACTCAGACAAGGATTGACGCATGACCTTCATTTTGATAATCATACTGATACATAACCCAATGCCATGGCAAGAAGAAAAGTACGAATACTAAAACAAGCATGTAAGCAACAAAAACAAAAAAGAGAATTACTTCAAAAGCTTAACTCACCTGTAAGGAATGTGTTGATGAGTTGAGCTATCTCTGTATTTCTTGGCCAGACCAAAGTCGATAACGTAAACCTGAGGACAGGTATGGAGAGAACCACATTACATCTTACTAGGTCCAAAAAGAAATCACAAAGTAAATCCAATATGTCAAAGCCATAAAAAACCTGATTGGCCCGTCTTCCCAAGCCCATCACAAAATTATCTGGCTTGATATCTCTATGCAAAAATGACTTCGAGTGAACAAACTCGACACGGTTAATCTAATAAAAACATAAGTGTCAGCAGGGATCAAAGACACTACAATTATAACCAGGAAAATATCGCAAGTAAACGAATCAAACCATTTGATCTGCAAGCATCAAAACAGTCTTCAAGGAAAGTTTCCTACTACAGAAGTTAAACAAATCTTCAAGGCTGGGTCCGAGCAAATCCATCACAAGTACATTGTATTCTCCCTCGACGCCAAACCATCTTACATTCGGAATCCCAGCTGCAAAGACACAGAACGAGTAGTTAATGTAACAGCATTGACAGAACAAGTTCAAAATTCAAAGCCGTGGAGAAGGAACATTACTTCCTCCTTGCAGGATCCGATACAATTTCGATTCATATAGCAATTGAGGATGCTTTGTCTTGATGTTCTCCTGAAAATCACCAGACCAGTAACCCATTATAGTAATCACTCTATCAGCATGCATACCAGAGAGAAAAAGCACAAATGCAAATTCTAGCTCCACCAGAGACAAGATAAGAAGCACCAAGCACCACCTTCCCCATCCATAAAAGTTAGATCCAATAGAACAATTTCCTCCTCCAAAACTGGTTATATGACTACAAATAGCTATACAACATGCTCTGATGCATTCCAAATCAACCAAACTATGCTGTAAGGTCTCTCAAAACAAATTCATCTAAACAAGCACGAAGAAGAAGACTCTAAAGGCCACTCACAAGCTTAATGGCGACCTCTTCATTTGTCTGTATATTGGTCCCTGCACAACCATCCAACATCAGCCAAATACAGCCAAAATCCCAAGAAACCAAAAAGGCAAAGAGAGAGAGAGAAAAGAGAGAGAAAAGTTGATCGGCAAAATCAAGTCAACGACGGACCGAGGTAGATCTCTCCGAAGGAGCCACCGCCGATCTTCCTGCCGAGCCGGAACTTGTTCCCCACGCGAGGCTCCATCGCCGCCACGCCCCGAGAAAGCACCGATCCCAAAACTCTAACTTCCGGCCCCCCACCCCCCCCAAAATCCACGCCGGAAGCGGCACGCGCAATCAAAGCGCCGACCCGCGCCGACCGACGGGCGAACGAAGGAACCGCAAGCGAAACCGGCGAAGCGAAGCCGGACCGGACGCCGGAGTCAAAGGCTCTCGAAGATCTAGGGTTTACTGGGCTTCTCGAGGCACGAATCGATGAGGAAAAATCAAAAAAGGAAGAAGTCGGAAAATGCCGAATCGATCGACGAAGCAAACACCACCGCCGCCGCCGCCACGCTCCTCGTCGCCGTCGCCGTCATCTCTCGGTGGCTCCCATCTCGTCGACGCTGCTCCGCCGCGCTCGCATTGCGCGCAAAAAAAGAAGGTACGATCCGAAATCGAAAAGGAAAAGAAAAACACGACTTGGGGGGAGAAGAGAAGAGAGGGTGGGGAGAAGGACAGCGAACGATGTTGCCCGGTGGCTCCCGTGTGGCCCTTTTTCTCTTTTTGATTTTTCGCCCTTTTATTTCCCTCTTCTCCTTTTCCCTTTTCTTTTTTGGAAAAATCCTAAATAGGACCCAAAGTGTCTCCCATTTTTTTCAAAAAATTGGCCTTAAGTGAAATTCTGTCTCAAATAAAAACTCAAAATGATCATTTAGTCTTAGATAAGGACCTTATTTGCCGGTCGGTAAACAAATGCATCTTCGATGCATATTCTGGTGGGCCGATCAAGGGCATTTTTGTCCAAATTTTTTTTCGATTGTCCTATTCTTTCTTCTTTTTTTGGGGGGAGGGGTTTAATGGGTGTGTTATTCATCATCTTCTATGTCCCCTGTTCAGCTTCTTGCCTAAATCAAGATCAAGAACATCGAACTTGGGAAGGGCTGAAGAGCGTTGGTCACTGGTAAGGGCTAGTGACAGGTGACCTCGCTGATGGCAGCAAGGGGCGACATCCCCCGCCTCCGCTCGTCATTCCATCAACAACCTCGTCTTCTACTAGGACTACGACTGGGACATCGAAGTCGCCTTCTTCATCCCTTCCTTCCACCACCACTCCCAAATCTACTAAATAATTATTTTGAGTCATTATTTGAGACAGACTTAACTTCAAGTTATCTTTTGAAAAAATAAAAGCACTTTGAGTCCCTATTCGAGATTTTCCCCATTTTTTTTATAAGAGATAATGGTATAGATAGTTCTATGATTTTTGAGCTGTCAAATTTTTCAATGTATTTTTTAAATTTAATCTAATGTGCAACGTCAAAGATAACATTACACATTGAACTAAAATTTATAAACTATATTAAACAAACTAAAAATTTAAAGAGCATGTTGCATATTTAGTCATAATTTAAGGATTATTTGCAACATTTGCCCCTTTTATAATTTCGTTATTCTTATTTTCCCGCTTTTTCGCTTTGCATGAAAAGGAGCGCGGCGTTCTGATACTTCAGGGGGACCAGATTTTTTTCCTCCTCTTTTACTTTTTTTTGGTCCCCTTCAGGGCGATGTCGGAAAATGTTTTCTCGAGAGATAAATCGGAGCCCACGCTCTGAAAAGGGCAGAGGAGCTTCTCGCTTTTTTCCCTATCGATCTGTAGCGCCGTAGAAAGGAAAGAATCAATTGTATCTTATCGGACGTTCAATTACCGCAAAAAGAAAAAGGAACCTTTCCGTTACAACATGTTCATAGCTCTCTGAGATTCAAAATCCAAGTACTCTGCATTCGGCTGCCCGGCGTAATTGTAGATGTCGAACACCTTGTCCTCCATAGGAAGGTTCCCGCTCTCGGGTCCCTTGAAGCCCTCCATCGGCGAAGGCCAAGGAAGAGGTGCCGGGATATTGGAGCCCGAGACTTCTTGGCTCATGCCGAGAGCTGCGGGGTTTTCGGGTGGATTTGCCGGGGGTCTTCGGTTGGACGAGCTTGGCGTGAGAGAAATGGAGACCGATTGGTTTTGCTGCATCTGCTGCTGATTCTTCATTGGAGATTTGGGTCGGAGAGCCTCTATTTCGGGAGTGGTCACCACGAGATGAGGAGCATCCGGGGGCGGGTTTCGCCCTCCCCCACCTTGCCATACCTTCCCGTCCTTGTCCGCAAAGTTCTTAATGTATGCCTGAAAAGCATCAACATTCAATTTTCAATCGTCACTTGAAGAGTTAAGCTAGCAGAAAGTATCAAAATTCTGATATGCCCCCAGAACTTTTGGTTATAAATTCAGTCTTTAGGTTCCATATCATGGCAAGGATTTAGTCATTTCAATGAGGTGGGCAGTGAGGTGCAATGACTGGGTTTGTCTAATGTTTGGTAAAGTAGCAGATTTTTCTTGTGAGGTTGAAAACCGTTCTGAAAGGTAAACAAAAGAAAAATAGGAAAGAAATTCACAGACCATCAGAAAGCGAGTGGACATACAAGCATGATCGGTACACTGGCAAAAAAGAACCAGAAAAGCTTTGGCATCCCGAGCAACTTGCAGAAGAAAAGTTAAGAATACAACAGACAACTGAACTGATCATGACCAACACAGCAAAAAGCCCAGCGTGAGAGCACACTTTAAGATCCGGTTGGAATGTCATGTTATTCATCAAAAGAAGGAACAAGCATCAACTTTAGACATAAATAAATTGTTCGGAAGAACATGTTAATAGTCTTTAACTATTCTTGCACAGTCAATTTGAAATATCATCGAGTTTATTGTTCACTTCTTGTCCATCAAAATCTAGGCTAATTTCTGTCTACACTAAGTAAATTTATATAGTCATTCAGTGGCACTATTATTCTGTTAGACCAAGGCCAGGCTTACTAGGCAGATCAAGAAGCTGATGACAAAGTGGCAAGCTTCTTCAAAGAAGATGGGAACATTTGTAAAAGAAATTCAGCAAACCAAATACTGTACCTCAGCATTAAAGTTTGAAGAGGATAGTTCCTTGCCCACTGTCAACCAACCAGTTCGAATATTATGGTCTTCACCGAACAGTTCCAGCCTCCTGCGGCCAAGAGCAAAGTGCTCGATTATGCGATACATATCTTCAGGTTTCTGGGTTGAACCTGCATCTCCATTAAATTCAAGAAACGTACAAACATCAGAACCCCCTGACGTGACAGGAAATGATGTCGACACACAAGCAGCCAGTAAAAGAACTGCTGAGACAAGGAAAACCAGTTGCTCAAAGACCCATTGCAAAGCTTTGATTGGAGAGTCCATTTGTGACTTCTACGGAAATGCATACAGAAAGTAAGATGCTTTCCTTAATTGTATGCTTCAGAAGGTTATGGTAGACTGATGGTGCATTATGAAGACCGATAATAAGTTTGCTAACACTTCAATGCAGCTTTGCATATACTCTTTGATTTTCTGTTTTTTCTTTAGAAGGGTGGGCACCATGTGAAACCAAAAATCAATTTTCAGTTGTGCTTTGGCAGAATTGAAAATTGGTCTCCATTTTGTCAGAAAGTCCAAACTGCTTGAGGAACCCCTCATTCTTTCATGTTAAAAGTTTGGCTCCAGAGTAGAAGATTTGCAAGAAAGGTCCAGCCCATTGATTAAATCACTTAAATAATACACTAGCTGACTCAAACTTTGCCGATAGAGATGGCAAGCAGGGGCATCTGGGAGGAGCCTTGAGATCATGTATTTCCTTCACAGAGTAATTGCATTATGCTTTTGGAAAAGAGTAAAGAAAATCACCTTTGATAATCTAACCGCCTGTTTACATCTAAAGAAAAAAGCAGCTCAGTTTGCTGAGCATGTGTGTCAGAACTAAAATGGCAGGGGGTCAATTCCTCTTCTGCCACCCATGCCACTAATAATCTTTTGCAAAAACCCAAGATGCAGTCACAAGGAGGTGACTCGTTCACCAGTTTAACCAGTTGAACCAGGTGAACTATAGATTTGACTAGTTCTAGACTTCCAACGCTAAGAAGTACTGGACTGTACCAGAGGAGAGACACGTACCAGTTGAAAATGCAAAATACTACTTATATGCTACATCATGTTTAAGCAGCCTAGCACAAAATTGAAGGGAGTAGACCAGCCACTAATGAGTTCAAAATTTGTATTTCACTGAGTATGCTAGGAATAGATATAAACAGCAAGCTCCCAGTATGAATTACTGACCATAAGGGGGTTCCTCAGCAATTATTACATCGGTATCTATGTTTGCATGAATTATGTGACCGTCAGTACTGCGGCGAACTGTTCCTTTAATGCCCATCAAGCAATGTTCCTTCATCACAATGACAAGCAACAGCATATTAGCAGATGAAGACATTCAAGGGCAATACAGTAGAAAATGACACATGAGAAAAACTAAGACAAAGTGGCAGAACAAGCATAGAATCTAAGGAGAAAACCTACTTTAGAGTGCTGAAACAATGTGTGAGAATCATGTCGTAACCCCGGAGTTGCATTAGTTTTATTCGTCTTGACCCAACAGATATCCTCACATCTTCGAAATCCCCACTGTTACAAACAATAAATCAAATTAACCATCGAGCACCAAAACCTAAATATACCAATTAAATAAACACCTAAAAGGAAGCGTCAGGCTTGATCCGTACCTTCTTCAAACATTGACGGCCTTGTTCCAAACCCACTCCATCTCCCACCCAGAGGAAAATAAATGACGGGGTATCAGCAATTGCCTACGAACATGAAAAGACAATTCATTTCCACGAGTCAAAAAATAGAACTGAGCATTTCCCCACATTGTTTGGGATGTTTCATTATATAATCAAGGAAATTGGATATACAGTTCAACAAGATATTCCCAACCAAGAAAATATTTCATTTATGATAAACCCAGAATCTAAAGAAATCAAGCATAATCTCATTAACATAGTCCCTTGCAAACATTTTCTTCTTTCCTGTTTCAGCCAAAACTATATTTATGCATGAAAGCAGAAGTGGGGCGGCAATATCTTCCATCCTTCAGGGTTTGGGTCCTTCCTTAAAGTAAACACTAACGACTACTATTGTCTATTTCCGTAACTTTAAGCCATTAACAACCCCGGCAGAAAATTGACAAGTTCAAATCTATAAACAAGCGGTAGTCTTAGTACCTCAATCTTCAAATTAAGTATTTCCTCAAATGTCCAGTATTCAGTATGATCAGCAACACCAGGAGCACGATGAACATATTCTTCCCAAGGAGGATCCACAAGAATGACATCGAACTTAGTTCCAAAGAACTCAGGAGTAAGCTCGAATTCACGGAGATCGCACTTGTAATACATAGGAGGAGAAGCAGCTTTAGACACAATCTCATCCTTCTTCTGTATAAGCTCCCTAAGCTTGGGATAATCCTCCACAACATTGGTGAGCTCAAGCTCCCGAATAAAATTCTGAGGTCGCATTCCAGTGTCAACAAAATTCTGAGAGTAATCATTTTGCTCCCCTCTTGAAGGAGCTTTATGTGAAGGTCCACCTGATCTAGGGGGAACCCAACCCCCTGAAGCTTTATCAGGTGGCGCTCCTCGTCCCATTGGTCCTGAAACATTAAAACCAGGGCCAGGTATGTTGGCAGGCCCACCTCTTCCAGGCCCAGATTGATTATAGTACATTGCAGGATTGGGTGGTGTCCCCAAATTGTTAGCAAACCTAGGGACTGATGGGCCCTGAGGAACGGGAGAGAGGCCAGCTGGAACCCCTAACATATTCACATCAACTCCTCGAGCTCCATGCCACATTGGAGAATATGGCGGAATAAAGACACCTGGAGAAATAGGCGGACCCGGGGCAGGTGACATACCGGGAGTCATAGGCCCAGGAGGCGGCATCCCAAGTGGTCCAAAAGATGCTCCAATCATAGGTATTGGGATTGCCACTGGTTGGTTGTCTCTTCCGGTTGGCCGACCACGTCCAATCCTGCCTGGTCTATTGCCTTTTGCCCCTTGATTAGGCCCTCTACTAAAGGATCCAGACTCCTGGTTAGCAAATGGGGGCTGTGAACCACTGCTAGACACCTGGCCACCAGGAGTACGGGCAGGCATAGGGCCCTTCTGTCCTCTCCCTTTCCCTCCCTGGAAGTCACCATCATCTCTCCACATATTCTGATCTCTCATTGATAAATCATCCTCAACATATCTTTCCTTTGTATCTTCACCAGATGGAGCGGACCCATAAATACTAGATCTTGCCCTTTCTTCCCGTGCATGCCCCCATTCTTCCTCAGCTGAAGGTCCTTTCGTGTCGGCTTGCTGACCAACTTCAAATCTTCTAGCAAAACTAGATCCAGCATCAGCACTAGCATAATCAATAGGTCTGGTCTGAATCTCTATAACATCGTAATTATCATTTGAAATCCCATAATTCGACGAAGTTTTCACAGCTTCACCTCTACTTCCATCTTTCCTATTGCCAGACCGACCATGAGACCTTTCATTATCAGGCCTCTCACGAGCATATCTGCTACTTCTATCAGGGGTCCTGGAGCGGTGGCTTCTCGCACTTCTCTCTCTTGACCAAAAGCTTCCATCTTCATCTGTATGGCGAGACCCATCCCGGCTTTCAGTAACATCCCTATTTGTAGGAGTCCTCTGCTGTCTGTGTTTTTCATTTTTCTCCTTGCCTGTTCTGTCCTCATAATTAGCTGG
Organism: Eucalyptus decipiens; assembly: GCA_014182575.1. Lineage (NCBI taxonomy): Eukaryota > Viridiplantae > Streptophyta > Magnoliopsida > Myrtales > Myrtaceae > Eucalyptus > Eucalyptus decipiens. The sequence continues at coordinate 54,159,718 of CM024611.1, forward strand.
ACTTGCCTTATTATCCTCTTCTACGGCTTCCGACATGCTTCTACTCTTACCATCATGTCTCCGTTCATCCTTTCGGTCAGATCTCATGCCTTTGTCAACTATTGAATCTGTGACCCTACCCTTACTCTCACCAAATTCATGTCTAGCTGCCATACTTTTGTCCCTGACACTCTCATACTTGTTGTCAGATGTCCTGCTACTTCTGCCATCATTTTTTTCGCTAGTACTTTCTTTAACATCCACATCATCCCACCTTTTCTTTGAGCTCTTTACATACTCAAGAGACCCATGGCCCTTCTCATGGCTGCTTTCCTTCCTTTCTGAGTACTTCAAATCTTTATCAGATGTATCCCCCTCATGAGACCTATCATGTTTGCTTCTACTTTTCCCCTGGGAACTTTCGTACTCAGATGACTTTGGGGTCAGTTTTCTTCTGTCACTTTCATCAACCCTGCCATGTTTACTCCCCAGCTTGTCTCCACCATCCTGCCTATTTTCTACTTCTCCATCCTGATACCATGAACTCAACTTTTCCAAAGAACTTTCCTCTTGCTTTCTCTTCACCTGCTTCGAGCGCGAGTCTTTTCTAGTGTCGAAGTCTTCTTCATCGCTCCCGGCTCTGCTGGAACCAGTTGATCTCTTTCGACTTTCATATTTATCTCCAGAATTTCTCCTCCTTCCACTGCTATCGAAACCATCAACATCATCTCCACTACCAGGTTTTCTGGACTTGCTTGATCGTTGTTTCCTCCTGTCACTTCCTTCCCATTCAGCATCATCCCCGGCCCTGTCACTTTTCCTATCGATATCATCTTCTCTATCTTTTCTACCGTAGCTCTGGCTTATATCTGGCGAGTCCATGGAAAAAGAATCGCCAAAATCTAATTCATCTATAAATCAATCAAACAGAGAGAATGTCCTTGGGAAGGCCCAAGTGACTTATTTGAGACTTCAATCCTGTAACCACACAAGCCAGAATGCGCAAATCAGGTACATTGAGCACAGCAGCGACAAAGTACGCTGAAAAGTAAACCTTTAAAGCAACAATGATAGACATGTCAAAGAAAGTGACTAAAGGAAGGCAAAACCTCCATCTGAGAACCCAATTCGCACACATGCACGAAAAAGACAAAGTTCATACCATCTGCCAGTTCCACTACGATCGAAGCAGCCTACTGGAAACAAACTACGACACCGAAAAACAGCAACAAGAGAATGGAAGCGGAAGGGCATCATCTACAGATAATGCTGCCCGATAACAGAAATTGCAGGCCAATTGCCGCACCAAAAGACAAGTGCAATTCAGGATTGAACATCGCAACCAGCCATTACCCACTGTCCGGTCGGACATTCTCGACCGAGAGAGCCCACAAAAATGAAAATGACCCAGATTCGTCAAGAGAAACGCACCCAATTGACATAACCCGGGAAAAATTCAAAGCCTTGAGCAGGAGAAAGCACGAAATGAGAAACCCACACGGCTCAAAGCCACAAAAATACCACACACGGCAGCAAAGCCCTAACCTTCAGCCCGCTATCCAAGGAAAAACGACACTCCAACTTTCAGACAATTCGTCGAACAGGTGGAGTGATGCGGGCCGAGGACTGCTCCAACTGATGATTCAATCGAACCTTCCTTCCCCGACGAACGTCTCTCCTCCGAATCGATCACCGAATCGACGACGATGCCGAAGCCGCGAGGGCAGAAGGCCTCGCGACCGATGCTGCAGCAGCAGCCGCTTCCGTCCTCTTCCCCTCCGCCGTCCCCGGGTCGCTGGCCGGCGAACGGGAACCGCCCGAGAGCTCGGTCGCCGACGGAGCTCTCCGGCTACGGAGTGCGGCGGTTCTCGCGGTAATCCGATCTGCAACCGCGATTCGGCAACAAGTGGTGGGGAAATCTCGTCGGATCCCGGAGAAATTAGGGTTTTCTGAAAGCAGATATACTTTTAATAAACCCCCAAACCAAAGTCGGTGGGGTTCATTTTCTATCAATTTGTGCAATTTTGAAAGGATTCAAGTATTTTGGGTTTCCGAACCAAAAAAAAAAAAAAAATTATTTTTGAGTTAAATGAATTTAGGGTATGAGTTTTGGGAATCTATAGCAAGTGAAAAATTAAAATTTGAAATCAGAAATACCATAATTTGAAGAACTTACCTGTATGTTAGTAGTACTCACTAAGATACAAAGGAACTCATAAATGTTACTATGGTTAGTGGCTCGAATCTTGAATGCAATTTACCAAAAAGCCCCACGTTGAATTCACGCCCAGCTATTTGGACGAGCGAGACACGCCACTCTATATCAAGTACCTAAGGACTAAAACTCGTGATTGGATACAAAACATATATATTTCCAACAAATTTAGAAAACTTTTGGATCGAATTCTCAGTATTCTTTGCTTTGATACAAAACTCAGTCCAATTTGGACTTTCTTTTAATTTCCACATCCAGATGTCCTTTAGATAAGAGCTGGACATCCTAAACAGGTTATCTTCTATGTGATTCGTTTAGGGCTTAAATACGAGATATATTCTGACACTTTTCATCCTGATACTCCAGATTGAGTTTTTATATGTGAACGCTTGACTGAGTTTGATTTTCTAGTGACAAAAGATTGTGCTTCTCATTCATTTTATTGACCAAGCTTGATTAGCTTTGATTAAATTCAAGCTTTTTACGTGTAAATGCTTTTGGGCTGGAAAACTTGCGGTCGACTTCTATCCAAGGAGAAAAATGTTCCTTGCTTTGTTAAGAAAGGAAGAACAACTTGGACTTTCTTTTAATTTCCAAATTCAAATGACCTTCGAATAAAGCCCGTACATCTTAAATAGGACATCTCTTATGTTATTGGTTTGGAGATCAAACACGAGATATATTCAATTACTTTTCATCCCATTACTCATGCTCGAGTTTTTATGTGTGAATGCTTGACTGAATTTGACTTTTTGGCGACGAAAGATTATACATCTAATTCGTTTTATTGATTGAGCACGATTAGCTTTGATTAATCAATGTTCAAGCTTTTCACCTGTAAATGCTTTAGAGTTGGATTAGTGATGTTATAACTTCTGCATGTGGATGCTTTTCTGGGATCATGCTTTTGAAATCACTTAGCCATTTGAAATTTGAACGCGTTTGAGTACTCGATTCCTGATCCCATTGAGCACATCATAAGCCGACTTTTCTCGAAAAATTAGTCATGCGTTCACACTAAGTTATTAAACGCATCTGACTCAATTACATTACCCATGTGCCCACAGGCTTATGTCGGTAGACATAATTTTACACTTTTTTATTCCTCTCTTTTTGACTATCAATAATTTTTACATGTGCGGTGTTTACGGCTGTTTGTCTATTGAGTGTGGAAAGTATCAAGGAAACAATTTGTCAAGTTGAATTCTGAAGAAGGTTGCATGAACATTTAACCTTAAAATTTAGTAAGATAGGCATGCAGTTTAATTTTGAGAAAAATAAATTTCTTATTAACGTATTATCTGATGACATTTCCGTTCCATCTTTTTAATTATTTTATGGGGGATATGAATTTGTTGAATTGAATGACATGTTTTTAATAGAAACAAATTTGTACATTAACAGAAAACTAAAATATCCATACAAACGCTATGTGTCAAATAAGATGTAAGTTACTGAACAAAAAAAAAAAAATGTAAGTTTCATTTTTTAAGAATATAATATAATTTCAATAAATAACTGTAGATGTGAACCATAATTTATTCACGTATTAAAACAATCAATGCTTGAGATTATGATTATAATTAATTATCAATCTAATAAGAGTGGCAACCACATGCATGGAGCTAAGTGCAATGGGTTGGCAAATGAGAGAGACCAAAAGAGTGAGAAAGCAAGCGTCGAGCAAAAGAGAGTCGCAATTCGAGAGTAGGAGCACGAGAGAAGCGAGTTGCTGACTCGAGAGGAGAGGGACGGAGTAAAACATGCAAAAGAGAGGAGAAAATATTAAGTGGTTAGCAATCACCACGTCATCGTCCTACGTGGCACGCGCAAGCTCGAGTGGCTCCACTAACGAGTCGACACGTGTCATTGGACTTGGACTAGCCAGAAAATAGAGAAATGAAAATTTGGAGGGTTTTTTTTTTCTCTCTTCCCCTGACAACCGGCTGAAAAGAGAGTCCGCAGAAGCAATAATTAATGCTTTTGCCGCTCAAAACCTCTCTCCCCACCCATTTCAATTTTCAAGCAAGTCTTCTCCTTCGTCGGGTTGAGCGGAAAGAAACGAAGATATCCTCTCTCTCTTTCTCCGGCACGCCCGATCGCTCCATCTCCCCGTCCGCCTCCCCCGCCCCTTCCCCTTCCCCTTCCCCTTCCCCTTCCCCAAAGCCTCCGTCGGTCGCAAATGCTATTCGGTCGCCCTCTCGCACGTCGCTTCCCCCAAGACCCCCACTCGGTCGCAGCTGCTGGGTCCCGAGCCCGTTCACCTCCGCCATCACCTTCGGAGCCTCATCGGCGGCTACGATTCATCAGCCGACTCCTCTCTCCCCCCACGCTCGCGCGCGGTCTCTTGGGAACCCCGGTGGGGTCCACTGTGGCGAAAGAGAGCAAACACTACCTATCCCCCTGCCCCCTCTCTTTGCGCAAAGATCTCGCCATTTCCAAAGCGGTGGGAACATCAACAGCGTCTTCTTCTTCGATGCACATGTAAATCGACCTACACATCCATATCCTTCACTTCCTCCATCTCTCTCGCCTATCGTATTCATTGTTCGACGGCATCTGCAGCTGACGCCGCGGGCGAGTGGTTGGAGCCATGAACCGAGCTCGGGTTCAACTTCCGGCGTCGTCGGCTGTCGTTGCCTTTCCGCGTCGACTCTAGAAACCGTGGCCCGACTCGGTTGTGATTTTGGGTTGAAGCGGAAGCGGAAGAAGCTTGCGACTGCTGCGTCCCGAGCCCCTTCGCCTTCACATGCTGTTCGCATTGTTTGTCGCCTTCATCGCTTTTCCAGCGCCGGCGATAGAAACACTTCGCGAGGCTCGGTTTTGATTTCGGGCTCGGGCGCGTCGCCACCAAAGCGGAAGAACTTGCAACTTCTTCATTATGAAGAAGTTGTAGTCTATTCGGTCATATGGCCTTTCAACTTTGAATGTACCCAGATGATGATGATGATGGTAGCTGGCATGTGCAGCTTGTTAGGTTAGTGTTGGGCATATCGCATGCCCGCATGTGGAATCTAGGCATGCCGAGGGGTTGAATTTGTGGTCTTTAAAGTTGAGTCGGAATGCGGGTTGAGGTTGTTTTACAGTGCACAATTTGGCAAAAACTAATCACAGTTACATCTTTCCACCATTGGGACACCATATGAGTACCCCCTCTTTGGGAAATATTTGCAGTTGTTCGAACCTTGTAGTTGTTTGAACCTCGTGGCCACGAGGTGGGCGGCAAGAATAGTTCTAATCTCAGATGGATGAATCAGCTTCTAGTGTCCAAGAGCCTTTTAAATTAAGTAACTATGTCGAACTTGTCCCCCTCAAGGAATGACACAGACTTCTGCTTAGGAACATTTTCAGCAATTGTCTCCATAATCTCGTTGAATAAATTCTCGGCTGTTGTTTTCTAAGGCATTGTTCTTGGGATTCAATGAAGCAAACCTTTTGAACATTTAGGTCATGCAAGAGTATGCATAAGTCTTAATCCTTTTGAGATGTTCGGAAGCAAAATCAGACGAATATGACACACAACTTTGTCAACTCATTCCTGAAGTTGATTTTGTATGCAGAGGCAACCCTGTTCACATTATAAACCAGTCTAATAGCCAAAAAAAATTTGACAATTGAAAGTCTTGACCAGCAGCTGCATCATATCAATTCTGAAGCAGCGTGGTGCTACATCATTTTTAAATTTCTGGAATTCCACATAACTGAACCTTTAAACCTAAACATCGGATTCACCAATTTATAATTTGAAAAAATAATAATCATGGCCATGAGCCGACACTGAGAACAGCTTAGATCGTCCTAGGACTCATGGCGGTTAATTAAATTCCAACGTCATGCATGGCACATATCGACATCAACGAGCTGCGTGTTTCCGACCATCAATAACAAGAATCAACGTGTTCTTGCCAAAATGCTTGCGGAAGATGCCATTGTGGTGCCCTAGTTCTGGACAGCGAGACTCCTACACAAGCCGTTAACATACACCACACTCGGTCTTGGCCGATCGATTCTATATACCAAAAACACGGACACCACATATCGCATGCAATTTAAGTAAATGTACCGCAACAAAAGGCATATGGAGAAAGCTCAGCCATCCAAAATCAACAACTTGATTATCGAAGGGAACAAAACTCCATTCTCAGTAGCTGAGTAGGCAAAACCTCAACATGATCCAGTATGTTTAAAGTCATCAAAACCAGAGTATGCCATCAAACCTCAAATTTAAAAGCACAATATCCCAATGAAGAAACAAAAAACCAAAAACCGCATCTTTGCATACCCCTACACAGCTCCTCTCTTTTGGCTCACAATGCGAATGGGGGCCTCTCTTTTTTCCAAAGCCAACAACTACACAGCACCAGAATTTGACAAAGACAAGAACTAATAATTAGTTAACCAAGCATTCAGAAAATGTGCAGAACCGACGCCGAAAGGTGATGACGGCGACGAACGAAGCGAGCCGTGTGTGAAGGCCGAGAGGGCTCGGGACCCGCAGCTTGCAAACTTCTTCTGCTTTGGTGGTGATGCGCTCGAGCCCGAAATCAAAACCGAGCCCCGCACGGTTTCTATCGCCGGCGGGGAAAAGCGATGGAGGCGACAAACGAAGCGAGCAACCCGTGAAGGCGGAGGGGCTCGGGACGCAGCTAGCCGCAAGCTTCTTCCGCTTCCGCTTCAACCCAAAATCACAACCGAGTCGATCACGGTTTCTAGAGTCGACGCCGGAAAGGCAACGACAACCGACGACGCCGAAGTTGAACCCGAGCTCGGTTCATGGCTCCAACCACTCGCCCGCAGCCACACTGCGGATGCCGTCAAACAATGAATACGATAGGCGAGAGAGATGGAGGAAGTGAAGGATATGGATGTGTAGGTCGATTTACATGTGCATCGAAGAAGAAGACGCTGTTGATGTTCCCACTGCTGGAAATGGCGAGATGCTGCGCAAAGAGAGGGGGCAGGGGGATAGGTAGTGTTTGCTCTCTTTCTGCCATAGTGGACCCCACCAGGGTTCCCAAGAGACCGCGCGCGAGCGTGGGGGGAGAGAGGAGTCGGCTGATGAATCGTAGCCGCCGATGAGGCTCCGAAGGTGATGGCGGAGGTGAACGGGCTCGGGACCCAGCAGCTGCGACCGAGTGGGGGTCTTGGGGAAGCGACGTGCGAGAGGGCGGGCGAATAGCATTTGCGACCGACGGAGGCTTTGGGGAAGGGGAAGGGGAAGGGGAAGGGGCAGGGGGAGATGGAGCGGTCGGGCGTGTCGGAGAAAGAGAGAGAGGATATCTTCGTTTCTTTCCGCTCAACCCGACGAAGGAGAAGACTTGCTTGAAAATTGAAATGGGTGGGGAGAGAGGTTTTGAGCGGCAAAAGCATTAATTATTGCTTCTGCGGACTCTCTTTTCAGCCGGTTGTCAGGGGGAGAGAGAAAAAAAAACCCTCCAAATTTTCATTTCTCTATTTTCTGGCTAGTCCAAGTCCAACGACACGTGTCGACTCGTTAGTGGAGCCACTCGGGCTTTGCGTGCCACGTAGGACGATGACGTGGTGATTGCTAACCACTGAATATTTTCTCAAAAGAGAGAGAACGAAAAATGCAACACTTGAAAGGAGAAGAAATTAAAATTTGCTTGAATGGGTTTTCGTTTTGGTCTGATTTTTAGATGATTCTTAACTTAGAACCTGAAATCGAAACAGTTCTCGCTGGTTCAAAAAGTATGCAACCGGAAATCGAACCAGGTGCATTATGCCTAGTCAGCACAGGAGTGTGCATCCTCTCCACTTAGCTTTCTCTTTATATATATATATAAATATATATTTTTATTTTTATGTTCCAGATGGATGGATTCAATGTACGATGGAATTGGGTGATGCACAGGGCCTCATTGGTCGGTGGTGCTGAATGGACATGGCGGCGGCTACCTTCTTCGACAAGGAAAGCGCGGGACCCACCCCCCCAGCGTCCTCACCACGCCCGACCCCACCCGTCGGATCAGCACGCGATCCAACGGCCGTCGTTCATCGACAAGACGAGGGCGGGGGCGCGCGCGAGCCGCGACGGCGGTCCCCTCTCCGTTTCGGACCGAACATCCCGTCGCTCCCGGTCCCGGTCCCGGTCCCCGTCCCCGGTGTACGGACACCGAGAAAGAGGGGAAGGGGAAAGCTCGGGCCCCGGCGCACGTGCGGAGAAAAAGGTACGAGAAAAAAATCGTTGCCCCCCGTAACGACAGGACAGCCCCCTCTGTCGTCCCTGCCACGCTTTTCTCCTGCTGTCTCCCTAGATCTCCCTCTCTGCTGTTGACTATCTCTCTCTTCTGTGGAAACAATGGCGTCTTAGCTTTCTCTCTCTACAACCCAGTGACTCTCTCTCTCTCTCTCTCTTCTCCCTCGTGCCGCCATTCGAAGCGGCCGCTAGCCGGCCCTGTTTCTTCTTCCGCGAGACCGACTCTTCTCGCGCCGCCGTGCGTGCGTGCTCGCGTTTCGTGGGGGGGGGGGGGTGGCGGCATGGACTACGGACCGGCCGCGCTCTCGGATTCGAACGACGTGAGCTACAGCAGCGGCGTGTACTCCACGCTGACCTGCGCGGAGGGTCCTTCCTCCTCTTACTCCCCCGACGCCGCGGCGGCGGCGGCGGCGGCGGCGGAGGCGGAGGCGGAGGCGCGGGCCCTGAGGAAGCTCTCCGACAGCCTCGAGTCGATCTTCGAGCTCCCGCTCGCCGGCTCCGGCTTCTCGTTCTCCGACGCCACGATCGTCGCCGCCGACGGCCGCGAGGTCCCCGTCCACCGGTGCGTCCTCGCCGTGCGGAGCCCGTTCTTCGGGGCCAAGTTCTCGGGGAGCCAGAGCGGGGTGAGGCTCGAATTCAAGGAGCTGACCGAGGATTTCGGGGTCGGGGTCGGGTTCGAGGTCGGGGCCGAAGCGCTGGTGGTTGTCTTGGGGTATCTGTACAGCGGCAAGGTGAAGGCGTTTCCGAAAGGGGTGTGCGACTGCGTGGACGAGGAGTGCCTGCACGTGGCTTGTAGGCCAGCCTTGGAGTTCCTGGTGCAGGTGCTCTATGCTTCGTCCACGTTTCAGATTCCTGAACTGGTGGCTCTGTATCAGGTATATCAGCAAATTACTCGTGTCGTCTGCTTGTTCCTGTCATGTTGCTTTTTTCGGATGATTGATGGCGACAAGTTGCCGACTTTTTGCTCATTCAATGGCAAAGAGGACGTTCTCGGAAAGTTCAGACTTTGAATTTGCGTCTGAAGAGATTTCATCATGCATTTGAAGCGAAAATAACTGAAAAAGTTGAGTTCTCTCGTGGTCCAGTAGTCAAAGAAAGGAATTAGGAGACCGATCTGTGCCTTTTGTTGTGTAGTTGCTCGAGTCAGCTGATGCTTATCTATCTGCTTCCACTGTCAATGGCCTTTGAGCATCAGCCTTGACGGCTGGTAGCTTAAAAGGAGGACCTTTCTCTTTCTTCTTCTTTTTGCGTCGAGGTTTAAATCCTCAGACTGCAAAGAAGTGGCAAAAGGAGTATAGCAGTCTACTTCTTTTCCTTTTTCTTTTTTGGGTTTTTGAGAAGCTCTCAAGAGTGGTTGTTCTATGAGCTCAGCCTCAGACAAGATTGGTATGCGAGGGCCCCTAGAAACTGGGATGACTTTGACTAGACCTATGACCTGCTTAGTGAAGAGCATCTGACAATTTGGAGCTCTTTCATTTTAGCCTTTTGCATTTAAATTAACTTAATGGGTCAGTCGTTTCAACTTCATGGTTGATTAGTTCCCTTCCTACTTTTTTTTTGGGTAAAGAGTTCCCTTCCTACTTTGATGTCTTGCATGGGGTCAAATGTTTACTTCGACACCCCCTTCAATATGGTGATGTGCCTGAAGTGACCTTGTCTAATGTCAAACTGCTCAGTAATGCTGCAGTCGTTGGAAAAAGATATTGGCAGAGAAAACTACGATAAAGAAATCTAGATTCGGAGTTACGGCTAGAAATGCTAGATTATTTTTCTTGAAGTTTTAATTGCCAAAACATGGTTGCATTGTTCAGTATAACCGAATCAGACTTGTTCATTTGCAGAGGCGCCTACTGGACATTCTCGACAAGGTTGCCCCAGATGACATTTTGCTTGTGCTATCGGCTGCAAATATATGTGGTGATGAATGTCATGGATTGCTGGCACAATGTTTAGAATATGTCGTGAGTTCTGATCTCGATACTGTTACCCTAGAGAAAGGCTTGCCTTGCACTATCATTGAACGAATCATCAGTGCCCGTTTGGAAGTTGGTGTGAACATACCTGAATGTATAAACTTCCCTGACAAGCATGTGAAGAGGATTCATCGGGCCCTGGACATGGACGATGTCGACTTAGTCAGAATGCTGCTGAAGGAGGGCCATACTACTCTGGATGATGCACATGCACTTCACTATGCTGTAGCATACTGTGATGCGAAGACCTTGACTGAGCTTCTTGATCTTGGAATTGCTGACGTGAATTGTAGAAATGCAAGAGGCTTCACAGTTTTGCATGTTGCTGCGATGAGGAAAGAGCCAAATGTTATTGTGTCTCTCCTAATGAAGGGAGCTCAGCCTTTTGATCTCTCTCCTCATGGTAGAAAAGCTCTTCAACTATGTAAGAGGTGCACAAAAGCTGCAGACTACATGGAGTCTACCGAGGAAGGAAAGCCTTCACCGAACGACAAATTATGTGTCGAGATCTTGGAACAAGCTGAACAAAGAGAGCCCTTACTTGGAGAAGCACCCTTTTCTCTTGCTGTTTCAGGTGATGATCGGCGCATGGAATTGTTGTATCTTGAAAACAGAGGTAAGATATTTGGGTTCAATTTTTTCCTCCTCCACTTCAGTGGTCCTCTTTTAAGATACAGATTGAGAAACCCTGTTTGTGTTCCTTGAAATATTGTTGGTCAGTAACAAAAGTGCATTTGACACGTGCATGTGAAGAACCTGCATGTACATAGTCTGTTTGGTGTAGGAATTATTTGTTTACCCAAATGCTCTTCGCAAGGTCCAATGCGTTATTTATTGGACGTTCTTAGTGTTCCTTATGGATTCACAGGTGGACGGTGCATTTGCATCGGTCTCAGATGTACGCAGCGACAGAGCTACGGTGCTGGGTACTTATTTCCCACTTTCTTATGTTGTCAATGGCCAACATTGTACAGATTTGTGGGGTGTGCATACCTGTGAGCAAGAGAGAGACAGAGTGATTTCTAAGATGAGCATTCTTGAAGCATATTTTTTTGAAATAGTCCCCGTTATATAGCCACTAGTCTAATTGAGACTATTTCTTCCTTTGCTACTTAAAACTTTCTCACTGAAAATTTCCAATGTCTAGTATGATAAGGATCCCTTTGATCAGATTAGTATGACAAAGGAGAAGACTCGTGATATCCCCCTTATAAAATTTTTATCTAGGTGTTTCCTGTTTTCATCTTTATCAGATTAGCCTTTTTAGTTTGGTTCCTAGGTCAATCTTCATTGTTTTCCTTGTTATATCCTCTAAGCTTGGGTCAAATGAATCAGTTAGCAGGAACTGTTATATATAAAGGCATCTGCTAATTTATGTTAGCGCCTCCACCTTTTGCAAAATAAATTCTTTCAGATGAATTGGTCGTTTATTCGGCGTTTGAAGAATGATTCATACGATGCTCTGCTAATCTCAAAATTGAGAAGCCAAATAGGATTTTGGCAAGTTGCTTGATTTCCAAGCAAGATGCCTAAAATCCTCATACAGTTAATCGTAACATTCATGCATAGTGCACACAAAATTTGCTCTTATTGTATAGGTTTGTATGCACTTACCTGTTTCAGTATTGTTCATGGCCCCTCCTGGCTCCTGGGACTGATCCTGCTTGGGGGCATATGCTGTTATATGGGTGCAAAGCCAAATAAATAAATAAATAATTCTTAAAGTAGAAAGCATCAGTGCAGATCATGGGTTAGATTGAGTTCAAGATAAAGTATGTTTGCCTAGCATATAAGAGATTCTCGGTTGAAAACATTGGCCAGAACCAGAGCAGTTTGTTGCAAGGTGTGACAAGATTTTCTTGCATAAAGGAAGAAGATTTTATTTATATTGACTAGTTAATTAAATTGCTAATAGAAACTTTGGCTTCGTCTTCTTAAAGTTTCCAAGAACTCAGTGCAATGATATTATCGAGCATCTTTGATGATGGATTCACAAGGCACTCCCTCTTACTCTTTACTGTTGCATCAAGCATGGTGTTGCATGAATATACGCCCCCTGTTATTTGGCTGTGCTTGATGATTAATTTTATAAAAATTTCCAGTTGCACTAGCAAGACTCCTGTTTCCTATGGAAGCGAAAGTTGCGATGGCTATTGCTCAAGTGGACGGCACTCGTGAGGTCCCATTGAGTAGCAGGAATTGTAAGGACTTGGCTGGCTCGCTGGGGATGCATATGGACTTGGATGAGGCACCTTTTCAAGAGCAGCATCTCAAAAGGAATATAGCTCTCTCCCGAACTGGTAATTAATATCTGGACTGTAAGATTGTGAACTTGTCTTCTTTTAGCATCAGATTTTCTCTTGCTTATCCAAGGGTTGCTCTATCTAGAAAGGGTAATTTTAGGAGGTCAAATCTATGTAGGAGTTGGTCTTAATGATTTAGTCGCCATAACCAGCAGCAACTACACTTATTCACGCTGCCATGCTGTCAATTTCTATTACCGAAAGCAGATATACGTGGCAGATTTTTATGATAGAACATTCCATATAGGGTAAATGTAAGACCAGCTTGAGGAATTTGCACTTTCAGCGTTTGTTACACCCATTATGACACAAAAAAGGATTCTTAAGGTTTTGGGAGCAAGACACTTTGATTTGCATGTAACTCACTTCAATCAGCTTAGTTTCTCTGATAAGGACAAATAACGTGCCTCTTGTACGTATGAAGCTGAGGATTATGTTTGCCTGATTGTTACCACCATTTGAACAGTGGAACTCGGCAAACGCTTCTTCCCTAGATGCTCGAATGTACTTAGTAATATTATGGATGCCGATGATTGTACTCGGCTAGCATGCCTTGACAATGGCACTCCGGAAGAACGACTTCTAAAGAGGAGAAGGTTCACGGAACTTCAAGAAGCTTTTAGCAAGGCTTTCAACGAGGATAAGAAGGAGTTAGACAAATCAAACGTTTCTTCCTTTTCATCATCTTCATCTTCAGGAGCAACGAGGCCTAAGGGAAAGCTCCACATCAACTATCGATCAGTGTAAGATTTCAGAAATGTGCATACTGTTTTATCATAACCTTCTTTGTTTCTCTTGGTTTGCACCTACTGCTTTATATCTGTGTCAGGGTTTTTTAATAGGGCATATAGGAGTCTGTTAAGTTCAATCGGCTGAGAAATGCAAGGGCCATTTTTCTTGACATTTCTGTGAACCAGTGCTGGTTTTGTTATCTCAACAGGAAACTTTGTGAGTAAATAATCAAGTGCATATGGAATCAAGGAGTTGTATCCCAAGCACTGTGGACATAGAATATCACAATTCACGGTAGAAGCCTAGAAGGTCTCACATTTAAACTTTGTCAGGATGCACAGAAAAGCATGTGTTCGAACGTGTAGCAGCACAAGTACGTAGATACGCCTAAGTCATATGTACTTTCATTCTCTCAAAACTCAGAAGTATTTCTTGTGCATGTGGAGTCCATAAGATGTGAAAATTTGTGGGATCACATACCGATGATCTCTTAAGAACGGTAAAGAGGGGCAGAGAAGTCAGCTGGAAACGTGTGATGTTGACTCAGGACTCTATGCTTAGACTAAGACAGACATTAGGGAGTGATCTTTTGGGAACATCATGGTGTTGGTGTATGTATTGTCTTGGACCATAATTTTGTGTTTATCCGTTCTATCTAGTAAGATCTTATCTAAATTTAGCATGGCCCACATCTTTGAGTGATTGATGTCCTAAAAGATACTCCCAATGTAGATAAAATTTCTTGAGGCAGACTTTAGAAGGACACCTGGCATAACTTCTGTCGTCAAGGTTCTCATTTGAGTGAGAGAATAGGCCCCCATTCCCATCTAATCTGCACATCTTCTCAAATGATGAGATGGGGGACTTCGAAATTGGTTCGCTTTGTCAGAGATTAGGGAGCAGATTAATTCTCCAGAGATTCAGTAGAGAGCTAAAAGTCACAAATTCTCAATCAGCAGAAAAACTTTACATTAAGCCATCCTCGTCGTTTTATGAAGCAGGCAGTGTTTTCAGGGATTGAAACTCCAGTGTTGGAAAGATGCCTTTGATCTGAGCTCCATTACTTTCGACCAGTTGAATGATTACTACCATAGACTAAAGCAGCGTTCTCGTGAAAAAGGGTCCAATCACGGTGTACCATCAATCGACTTTTCCTTCTCGACATGTTGAAGCTTTCAACGAGAACCACATGGAGCACGATCAAGAAAAAAGAAATATCGTCTCTGTAAGAATACATGGAGAACCGGTAACTCCTGATTAGAATTTGGTCGTGCAGAACATTTGGAAAATACTGAAATTGAACTTTTCGCTATATACAGCTTCTCTTTATACGTAGCTGGTCACAACACACACCAAAAAAGAAAAAAAAAATAGTGCATACTAGAGAAAGAACATCCAGGGGACTCTGATACAATGGTGGACAAAGGAAAAAACTTCCAACATCTGGACAAGCATGGGTATTTGCCGTAAGATCCTAGTTTAATGGTTGGATTCCCTCTCCCCTCCTGTTTCCAGTATATCCTCATTCGGTCAAGCAAAGAGACTTCACTCAAGAAATTCTCTCCAAGTATGGCAAAAGCTGCATCATGCGATCTGGTCCACAGAAAAAAAGTAGCAACAATGATTCTGGTGTCAGCTTAAATACAGAAAGAAGAACCCAAATGGGCAAGAAAATAACAGATGGAACAGAGCAGGAGTACATGTAAATTTAGGGCATCAGTCCCGCTGCTTGCTCCATCAGCCCACTCGGGTACTCACTCCAACCACACGGCTTCTCAATCAGACCCTCCAATTCAAGATAGATTCTCGAGTCATTCACCACCAGGTCTTCTACTTCTTCGACGTCAGCAACGTTGTCACCAACGACCATATTGTCTTCGAGGAGTCTCTCAGACATCTCGTGGAAAACCGAAGACAAATGTGACGGACTAGCTCCGGCCATCTGATCCGGCGTCTGCCTGAAATCTCTGCCACCCAGTGGAGAAGGCCACGGATTGTGCATCTGAATGGTCTCAAAGTCCTCCAGCACGACACTATTTGGCTGAGACTCCATCTGAGCCGACTCGTCACTGATTGTCAGGCAATCAACGTTTGGGCTTTGAATCTTGGGATCCATTGCTTCAAGCAAGCATTGGGTGGCGCCATCGGGATCAAGCAGTTTGCTCTTCTTGCTTGATTCACGAGTGTCTAATTCTCTCTTGCGCCTCCTCTTCTGGATTAACTGCTGGACAAAGTTCGGGCTTTTGGCAGCTTTGTAGAGGAAGAGGAACATCTGCTGGTGCCTGCACTCGGCACAACGAACCTGCTCTGCGACCTGGTCAATCTCATGCTGTGAATTCTGCCGCTCTTCTCTTAGTTTCAGGATCTCGGCCTTCAATGCTTCCTGGTCCTTCTTAAGCGTTTTGAGTACGGCTTCCTTTCCAGCTTTCGGGTACCCCGAGGTAAAACTACGACTCGATGTCTTCCTGTGCTTGCTGAATTTTCCTCTCCTCTTTATGTTGTTCAGCAAGTGCTTCTTCCCTGCCTGAAAACCTTCGTTCGCAAACTCCCATCGTTCTGTATCAATCTTCCTAAAACCCTGCGACACATCTTGCATCAGGATGCATGAAGAATTGAAGACAGGAGGAAGCTGGGCCTGGGAGTTCATATTGAAAAAAAAGGCTAAAGAGTAGAGAATAAGCAGAATGAAGGCTAACGAAGTTTCAATGGAAGATGCGCACAAGGGGGTATCATTAGGCCAATATACGCAGACCACATTGCACGTCAAGGAGAGATCCTTTGCCATGATTCAAAAACCAGTACAAAGAGTGTATGGACAACGAAATGACTCAAAAATCAATCCGTCGACTCCATATATATGAACGCAAAAGTGCTGAATTATACTAATGGTCTCGCCCCAAAAGAAGAGAGGTGCCGTAAGGCTTTACCAAAACATCGGATAGACACGAAGCGATGGCCAAGGAAACTCATCTTCAGCTAGAAAGTGCAGAATTGAGCATCGAAACAGCAAAATGCACAGTACTAACAGCTTTAAAGGAACTGCTACAGTGCATTTCTGAATCCAAATTCAAATTTACCATTTAAGAAAAGAACTCAAATACAAATCAGTGAGAAGATAATCTTAATGGGTGTTCTGATGTCAGGGTTGACATGATAGTTTCTGCAAATTACCGTCTAAAGCGTCATCACTAGAATATGATGACAGGCCATTGTTCTCTAGCCACCGATTCATGAGATTTCATATAGAATCTGCGTATCTCTCCCGCCATTTCAGATTCCTTCGTTCCTCGTGCCCTAAACTAGGGTAAAGCACAACTAACAACCGACCAAGTCGATCAAATTGAATCTCAACAACCTGAGCAAAACGTCGAGAGTGGAAGCCCTTGGATCCTAGCCTCTTCGCCCCGGGGACTATCTGCTGGGACGGTGAAGAGTAGCTGGATGCTCCAAGAGGATCACACTCTGGACGACATCAAAAAAAAGAAAAAGAAAAGAAAAGAAAAGAAAAAAACACCGAAACAGAGTTAAACCAAAGGACACGTCTACACAAGTAGTTTGCTCTTACCTATGGAGAAAGTTTCAAGCAAAAGACATGGACAAGAAAACACAATCCCGTTCAAGGGGAGTACCCACGTAAGTGTTGAGCTGCCTGATGAAGCTGGAGAAGTTGGAGTGCTTGAAATATCGAGGCAGGACCTGCTTCGAGAACTCGTGCTGATCCCACACCACGAAGCTGTCCCGGCCTGAACCCCACGACACCACCGGGTCCGATCCGGGGTCCGACACCATCTCATACGTCTTCCTCAGGAACGGCGTCGGCCCCACCTCCCCCAGCCCCTCCATCGGCCTCACCACTTCCTCTGCTGCTGCCCCCCACGAACATGAGGGCGACATGGTGGTGGCATCTCCGGGATCAGCAAACATCGCCGCCTCCTCCTCTTCCACTTCTTCCTCTTTGATCTTCACCACCTGCAGGGCCAGAGCTGAATGGGGTTCAGGCCAGGACAGGCACGAGCGCGAGGGCAACACGCCGTCAATCCTGCCACCGTCGACGGCTACTCTTGGAGAGGCAACAGAATGGGCAGGCGACCACGTCTCTCCGGCATCACCGCCGTCAAGAACAGCAGGGGACGCGATTGCTTCTAGTGAACTTGCCGAAGGTCTCGCCTTTCCTAGCTCGAGGCCCGGTTCAGGAAAGAGGGTGTCGGAAAACGACGCGTGTGGCGTTCCGCCGGCGCCGCCGTGAGACGCCGTCGTCATCTTGAGCCGGAGTTCGAGGTCAAAGGCCTCGACACAGTGGAGGGCGAGACTGTCAGACCGAGAACTCGAGCTGAAAAGTGGACTTGTAAGAGCGACAAAGGAGGAATGGTTGGCTTTATACACGCGGGAAAGTGTCCAAAGAGTCGCCACGTTCCTCTCCCTTTTGGGGTCTTCCTCAGGAAGAGGAGGAGGTGCTTGTCGGGTTCCTCGCCGCGGTGAGGGCCCGAGAGGGCGGCGGCGATCGTGGACCGTCAGATCTGGTTCGGGATAACCCGCTGCGGTGGGGGCTCTTTCGCCTTGTCGGCGAATCCTGTGCATGAGCGCCACTTGTCGATGCGCTTATCCAACTAAGCAATCCAGTTGGCTCGTGCGGGCGGCCGTTTTTCATCGTACGATCATGCAATCCATGCAATCGCCGGCGTGTTGAAACCGTGGGCATAGCATATACTTTCATCACTTTTCCTGGCCCTTATATTGAGCTGGATGTGTAACATTTAATAATTGGTAAAAATATATTATTCAAGTTCATGTTAACATGTTTTCGAATATATTTAATCACAAAATAGTCATCACATACAGTGTAAAAAAGCAATTTTCAAACTTTTCCTAAAATGCTCTAAGAATAAGAAGTAGAGCATGATGAATCAATTCATTTAACAAGATCCATTTTGATAGGATTAGAATAAATGGGATTGGTCTGACTTGTTGCTTGGATGGTTGACTCCTGCTGTCCACAAATGACCTATGCCATGTTTTGTGAATAACCACACTTGAGAATGAATGAATTGTGATACAATACCAAATTAGCCACCGTTCTATTTCGGACTCAAAATCCATAAAAGGAATTTAAGGGAGAGAAAAAGGGGCCCTAGACCATATATCCTACTGTCTTGGGATGACTGCACATTATATTATGGCAACACAATCAAATGAAGTTGAAAAGCCCCGTAGTGACCAATGCCTTAAATTATATTTTCAAGAAAAAATAAAACTACCTTTGGAGCACTCGTGAATAATATTCTTTTATCATCATCATTAGAGTTTTCTGTACATTTATTATCATTTGACAGGGACTACTGCAAGGAAAAACATGTTGGGAGCCCCATGTAACTAATTTGGGTCTATTACAGGGATTTAAAAAAAAAAAAAGAAGTACATGGATTCTGTGCTGGGTGCTTGTCCTTTTCCTTTTGTATCGGAAAAATGTAACAGAGGGTTCCATTAGAAGTGTAAACAACGCGGAATTTGCTATCCTCGGGATTCAAGAATCATTCCCACATCGCTTGTAATATTTACGATTCTATGTTAAATTTCCAGAAGAATGACAAATTCCTTTTGGATATAATTCATTTTCCATTGCAAAAATTCACTTCATCAATGATAATGGTGTTTCGCATGCCGAAAGTGTTATTACCATCAAACGTTGCATGTGCGAAACAAGTCAAGTAATATGATCCATTCCATTGACTAATTCTGCTCTTAAATATCCAACAAGATCACACATAAGGCCTCATGAATGGATGGTCAATATTCATTCCCTGTTTAGGTCTTCACCTATATTATTAGTGGCTAGCTCATAAGGATATCTTAAAATTAGTATGTATATCCACAAACTTCTGAATGGGTACATAGAGACACTGAGCATAATCCAAATCCACCAACCTCAATCTTCTATAATTTACAACCAAAATCAGAAATCAACTTTGATTTACGAACTAAATCATATAATTTCATGATTCGATTTATATCTAAACGCCTTTTATAAAACATAGTTATAAATCATGAACTTTTTATGACTCTTTTGTTATAGGCATCGCAAATCATTCGCAAGTAAATCAGCTCAAATGGTAATCAGTAATGCTTTTCCATTTCAAATAAACAAAATTATAGGAAATGCTCAATCTACATTTTATGCAATAAACATACCATTTTGTATAACTTATAATATATCTAATCCATATCATTTTCAAAATATGAGTTTACAAACTCGAAAAAGAGATAGTATTACTCAGTTAAGAAATTTAAAGGTGACATGTGGAGATTACTCAAGTCAACGCACTCATATTCCCATCAATTATTCAAAAAACATATGCTACTCTAACGAATGATATGATTAAACTATATTTATCTGTTGATAAAATGATTTCTACACCCTAATTAAGACATTCAATAATGAATGTTCATCTTTATTTATTACGCATATATTCACTCCACATAATTTGAACGCGAAAGTTCAGAATTTCATTCCCATTAAACTGCAACTTGTAATTGATTTTCATCAAACCTCACAGCTCCATAATGCCTTTATCTACTATTTCCACATAAATCTTAAGCTCAAAAGCTCCTCAATTGAACCTCACAGTTCAACTTTTACATAACTCTAGATCTAAGACCTAACTTTGAAAATTATTCCAATTAAATGAATTATAGGCTTGAATAGTTATAAGGTGTTGCAATTTGCGGTTGATTAGGCTTGTTGGGACGTCCGAATCGCCTACGCTCGAAACTTTCTCTCTTTCCCCCTTTTTCTCTTCATGAACGAGCTCAATCTCTCCTCTTCTTTTTCTTTTTCTTTTTCTTGTTTATCCGCCGCTTTGCACGCTCATGCACAAATCCGTTGAAGGAAGAAATGAAAATGGGTTGGGCTAAGGGCTTGGACTTTGGGCTTGGCAAACAAAATATGGACGGAATTAATTGGCCATACACTACACTTAAAACATATGAGCGATCATACTCAAAGTGAATCGGAAACAAGGCCGAAGGAAACACGGACTATGTAGCTGAACATGGCGTGAACTGACTGCACAGCCCATCCTTCACTCTCGTGACTTCAGTAGCTGCTGATCTATGTTGAAGCCAAGATCAGAACAGTGCAAAAGATAGGGACCGACATATTCATAACCCCACAGAACCAAAATCATGCAATTTCTTGCAAAAAGATTTGGGCCAATTTGGAAATTCTAGTTCTTTGTTTAGAGCCCTTCTTCGTTTTTTGGGGTTCTCTTTTGTGAGCTCGGCCATGACACGGGTTGACAAGAAAATTGATGAATATTGACTCCTCATGAACATCCTTGCACTTTGTCAGTGAGGGAAAGATGGAAGATGATCAATGAGGGTAAAGAAAAGCACTGCAGCTAGTTTATTTTTGCTATGAGGAAACACACAAATCAAAGCCACTCGAAAGGGTATTAATATAACTCCCCATGCTAAATTACAAGAAGCTAAGCTTGAATCATAGTTTTTTTTATTAGGAGTCTGAAAATCTTTCCTTCCTTTTGCGGGTTTCAACATAGGAACTTGTGAGGTTCGCGTTAGAATTCTGAGGATCGATGCTTTTGTCAATCTTCATGTCATTTGGTTGCTCACCTTGTTTGTAAACCAGATGCACCCCGCAACTTCTTAGAATCCCCTCCGATGCTTGAAACAGTACCACAAATTGATTGCGGCAATTCACCAATTTTGCATCCAATCCCCACATCATTCGCCGTGGAACATATAGAACCCATACATGGTCTAACTCCAACAAGGAAAAACAATCTACACAACCATAAGTTTCTTCCTTGTTGACAAACAACTGGATCTCACATGAGATACTGGCATCCTTCCGATTGGTTGAACCAACAATAGCACAAAACACCAAGCCGGCTATGTCACAGTATAATTCTGAAGATAAAGGAAACTTTATGAGTCCTTCGATGCTTTGATGGAAAAACCACATTTGGGATCTTACTTCCTGGATGAAAAATGTCAACTCAAGTCTCTCCAAGCAATCCCTGCCATTTGGAACATTTTACATTTGAGACACAAAACACATAAATACGTGCGTAGAGAGAGAGAGAGAGAGAGAGACCTCAATTGACAGCATATTGCAATTGCTGGAGCATTGATTATGAATAAGCTTATGACATCTAGAGAAGTCAAATCTTCTGAGCCAAGGTGATTCATCTGAAATATATCGTAACACATTCGACAAGTCCGCACATGTTTCCAGCGATTCACAACCTTTTGCATGTAAAGATGTTATGTTTGGCGGGAGAGCTAAAATCTCTTGCAGCTGCTTGCAATGCATCAAAAAAAGCTGCTGCAACTTTGTAAATTGACTGATGCAGGTAGGAAGGCTCACAAATTTGTTCTCCGACAAATCTAAAATTGTCAACGAGGACATGCAATGAAGATCTTTCAAGAAACTAAGCTCTCATAAGCTGCATCTTTGCATATTCAAGTTAATAACACTCGGAAGGGCTAGCAGGAGAGAGAAATTGGTGCAATCACTTGATTCACACAAACATTCCGGGAGCTTGCTAAGTTGTGAGCAACCATCAACCAAGATACACTCAAGATGCTGCAGTGTATAGATGCTACAAGGAAGGCTTTTAAGGTCCGTGCACTCTTCTAGATACAACCCTCTCAGTTCAATGAGATTTGCGACAGAAGAGGGTAGCTCTCTGATGGCGGTCCCATGAAGCGCTAGTTCTGTCAAATGTTTCGTTTGTACAAGAATATCTGGAAACCTTGAAAGCTTTGAGCAACCACTAAGAATTAGATTTTGAAGTGATCTTAACTTCATATTTCTTGGGAAACGGCTAAGATTACAGCAATTCAAAAAGTTCAAATATACGAGCTTGTCAAGATGCCCAAGAGACTGATGAACCTCAACAAGATTGGTGCACTCTCGTAGATCCAAACTCTCAAGATTTGGCAGTGATGATACATCGGGAATTTCACTTAGCAAAGCACAGTGGCTAAAATTAACAGACTTCAAATTTCTACAAAGTTGCATAGTAAACAAATGATATATGTAAGTAGTTTTTCAAGATCTTCACAGATTCATCGTTTATTTTGATGGAAGAGAATATTGCAAGTACGTACCTCGAATGTCTTCCCCAATATGCACATGCTGCTTTTACTTAGGTCTAGACCTACAAGTTTCCTGAGGTCTATATTGAATGGCGCCGATGTTGGATAATAATTGGGCCATTCCAGCCATCTCAAGTTAGTGGGAAAGTATATGGGATCGCCGGTATAGTACACATTGCTAGTTAAGAATATTCTGAGCCTTCTCATATTTGTGAAAGCTTGAGCACTAAAGTGTACTTCTTCAGGAGCAGCCAACTTGATCATTATTGCTTCTACTTTGTTCGTTCCCTGGCAGCACATTATATGAATAGATAAATTAAGTGCAAAGGTGTCTAGGTTATGCAAGGACTTAACTATTAATAAAAAAATAAGATTTGGTGTGCTCCAGGTGCCTTTTGCTTTTAGCTTTCAGAATTTGCTTTTACTTCTGCATTTGACACACTAGTTTTATAAGCAAGTCAAATCATTGAAGAAACATATCATTTAAGTTCCTGGGGATTTTTTTTTATAATTTACTTTCTGGGGAGAGGTCAATAATGCAATTACATTTCAAGGTGGGATGTGAAAATTAAAGATTCTCATGAGACCGCCAGGCTATTATCTTACTTAGCAGAGACATATTCACACGCTTTTTCGATAGAAGGCAAAAGTACCTTTTAAGAGGCTTTAACCCTACCAAACATGCATACATATTGTCAAAAACAAAAGATCACGATTCAGTGCATTACTGTGCCTTCCATTAGAACATGAAGCACATCCTTATAGAACCACAATTGTTGCGCTCCCTTGGCTCTTTGGGAGATTCCTTCCGAACAATTTCTCTTCCCATTTCTTGAATCATATCATGCATTTCCAGCTTGCCATGCTAAATAGTGACGAGCGACTTATCTAATAGAACCTCAATTCCAACATCTGGGTAGAGATCACAACTCTTCAAAACATTTCTCACATAACTTTTATTCTCTCCCTTGAAGAAACATGCAATGTCAAGAAAAATATCCTTCTCATAATCATCTAGACCATCAAAGCTCATTCTCAACACACTAAAGATGTCTCCATTGAAAACTTCCTTCAATTTATTTAATGTGCTTTTCCATACAGGTAATTTTTTACCCCGAAGAAAAGAACCCAAGACTTTAATGGTTAATGGAAGTCCTTTGGTGGATTCCACTACCACTATGTTATATGAAAGCTCTTCATGATCTGGACAAGGAGAAGAATTTGGGAAAACAATTGTCCTGAAAAGCGTACAAGCCATTAAACGATCTAATGGTTGAACCTTGTACATACTTTCTATGCCATGAGCAGCCAGTAAATGTTCATCTCTAGTCATTATGATGATTCTACTTCCACAACCAAACCAATCATGTCCTCCAACTAGTGTTTGCAATTGGATCAATTGGTTCACATCATCAAGGACAATGATGACCTTTTTTTTGCAAAGTCTACTCTTTGTCATGCTCATACCTTCGTCGACATTGTGAAGCTTCAAACAATCATCCCACCTCACCTCATAAATAAGTGCCTCTTGAAGCTGAAGTAGGCCACTTGTCTGCGAATTTCTCGCAAGTTTCTCTAACGTTGGAAAGAAAGCTGCAATACTCAAATTTGTGCACAAAGGCATTGTAAGTTGCTTTGGCGATAGTTGTCTTCCCTAGTCCTCCAAATTCGCTTTCCAACCATGCGAACCTCATTCGATTCCATGTCAAGCAAAAGTACGCATACGGTGCGTGTGCGAGTCCATGGCAACCACGTTTTCAGGAACATATAACTGCTTGCGATTCTTCAGCTGAGTGCATACTTCCGTGACAATGTTCTTAATGACATAAGACTCACGCCTGGTAGATTCAAACACATTGGATAAAAAAGTACTAAGCTGATCTCCAATAAACTGTCAATATCTCAAGCACAACAGGCCAGATTAAATTCAGTTTCTAGCAAATTGACATCTAATGCCGAAATGGGCTTGTGGCGGGATGCGGTCCACCTGCTTGTTTACTTAACTCACGAATTGCTTAGTTGCTTGTCAAGAAAACTAATACATAAGCTTTCCTGCTTTGACTAGCGTGAATTGTTTTTTTTTCCCATTTTATGCATAAGCATTACCATGAATCTATTGCCATGGAAATTAGTGAAATTCCGTAATCAACAGTTTTTTCATTTTGTTTTGCCACAGAACAAACGGTAAGCAAACTGAGAAAGGAGTAAATGAGAGAGCCTTACTGGTCAACCAAATGCCAGCCGGAGATGTTAGCTGCTGCAGTCAGTGCTTCTCTCCACCTCTTCACCTTCTCCAGATCGCTGCCGTTCGACTTCAACCTCTCCTCGTGATCGATTAGGGCTTGCCCGTACCTCCCGCTGTGCTTCCTCACCTCCGAGGGATCCACCTTGTAGAACACCGGCCACACGATCTGCCCCATCGTATCCCTGCACTCCACGATTCTCACCAGCTCGTCCAAGCACCAGCTAGAGGACGCGTAGTTCTCCGAGAACACGACGATCGAGATCCTCGACTCCCCGATGGCTCTGAGGATTGCCGGCGCGATCTCCTCGCCCTTCCGGAGCTCTTCCTTATCCATGAACGCGCCGATCCCTCGCTGGTCCAGTGCCGCGTGGAGGTGGCCAGTGAAGCCGTTGCGCGTGTCCTCGCCACAGAAGCTCAGGAACACGTCGTATCTGTACGGACGGCCGGACTCCCCGTTGGCTCCCCAAGAATCCTCCCACATCTTCCGGGGCACCTGGTCTTCCATGAATGCCCTGAATGCCCCGTTCCCTCGCTCGCTGTCCTCAGCAAGTAAGTCCAGAAGCAGTTCGTTTCCATCTGGATCGCCAGCCCAACGGTCCGCGGAACTGACGTGTTAAGGATAATGGCAGAAATTAAGGAATCAAGATCAAATGAGATCACATAATTGCGAAAGTCAAAAGAAGAATCTATGTAACAAGCAAGTGCTAAGATGAAGGGATCGTAAATTCAATTCGATTAATTTTAATGGTTTGTAATCTATTATATAAATACATGTACCGAGTTCATGAAAAATACATCCATTGCAGAAAATCTTTTTCTCATAATTCTCTTGACTCTCATACCAGACTTCACCACGGGGGGAATCTCCTATCTTCGACATAACAACGACACGGGGAATTGCCTTGAGATTGGAGGGGGGACTTCCTCTTATCCGAAAAGCATCTGAATCGGGAGTTGCCTCGCCTGCTGGACCGAAACAGCTTGACCGACGGCCGGCCAAGCGGTTGCACAACCTCCGAAGGTATGAGAGACGGCAGGAGCAAGAGCAACCTCCTTCCATCGCCTCTTGGACTGAAAGACTGAAACGGGGTTGACTCTCAAGGCTGAATAGCTCTATATATAGTTAAATAGAATATTCTTTTTAAAAGCCACGTCATAAAAAAATCTATGACGATTCATTTCCGTATGTTGTGCGGAACCATACGGAAATGCAATATATATTTCGCACGACGACTCATTTCCGTATGGTGGGTGGAACCATATGGAAATGCAATATATATTTCGGTATTCTCGAATGATCCAAGAGCAAAATAAAGATATAACATGTATTTATTTCGCGAAAAACTCAATAATATTTTTTTCTTCAAGAATACAGTTAGTTTTTATTCGTTTTATTGGGTGATATATAATCAAAAACACTTTCTGAAGTTTGGATTTCATTGAAAAATATTTTCAATCTCATGACCTTATTTTAGGAAAAAAAATTCAAAATTTTAAATTTATTTTATAGTTTAAAATTTTTATTTTTTTATTTTATGTTTGCTCTTTTTTCTTTTCTTTCCTTTTCATTTTCCTACCTCCTTCGCCACAATCGGCCGGCAATGGCCGCAGGCGAGCTCCCCTTTGGCTCCCCAAGAATCCTGCCACATCTTCCCAAGAATCCTGCCCCGTTCCCTCGCTCGCTGTCCTCAGCAGGGAAGGCCAGACGCAGTTCGTTTCCATCTGGATCGTGGGCCCAAGTCTCGGACATCTCAGATTGGGCCTTGGGCCCCACTGTGGAGAGTTTGGGCGAGCGGTTCGGGATCCGAGAGGCCATCTCCTTCCATCGGACTAGCGACCTGACCGGGAATGGCCTCGCCTGTTGGACTGAAACCGGTTGATTCACGGCCGGCCATCTCTCAATGGAATCTAGCAGTGTGGGGGAACCGTGGAGCTGGAAATTGATAGTTAAATAGACATTTTCTTTTTATAAATGCCACGTCATAAAGAAGGCGTAGCCATATGGAAATATGATATCTATTTGGGTAATGCTTGAATGATCCAAGAGATGAGTAAAGATATAGCGTGTGGTTGTCCCATGAAAAATAAGAGTTCATCAGAAGCGTGACTGTTAAGTTTTTTGACTTTCAATTTGTGATAAGGGCATTTTTGTGATGTCCTCGGTACGTCATGGCTAACGTAGTTATTTAAGTCTTCCCATTTTTTAATCACACATAAGTGTCTTTATACTAGTAATAATCGAAAACATGGGAAACTTAAAGAATGCACGCGTAATATAAACCGGGCTAACACATTTCATTTGTTATTTATTTACTTTAGGTGACATGATTGGTGTATTGGGAATTTAAAAAAATAAAAATAAAGGGTTAATCCCAAAATACATCATACACCCACGATACTATCTTGACCTTAGAACTGCCTGTACATGTCTCGCCACCTATCTTCCAATGCTATCATGTCCAAAAGTCATCACTTGGATCCAAAATGTGGCTTCACCTTCCTACTCTTGCCTCGTCGACCATACTACTACCATTGTCATCTCTATCATCCTCGGGGTGTGGGATTGGCCCCGCGAGCTATCCTCCTCCTTGTGCGTCGACCACAAGGAATCCCATGAGTACGGGACTTGCTGGGACTCCTATGTCTATGGTCAAAATGGCGATGCACCAAATGAAGGTAATGTCTAGAAAATCCGGACCAATGAAGTCGGAAAAACGCCAGGTGAGGTCCATGGGTACCCCATAACTAATGGAAGTTCAAGTAGGTTGGATCGACATAATTACTATTGATATCAAAAAGTAAAATCAACAACTGGTGAGTCTAAACACAGCAAATAGAAAGTTCACTGGTCTATATTATATAAACCAATCATTGTACTGACAAGGAAAGCCTCAATATAAAAATTATGAAATCATTTTCAAATCAACTTGCTTGAGAACCTTTTTCAAAATCAACCTAGCGGTTCAATAAGATAAGTAACTTTTCCAAACAATTAATCAGTAACTCTGATGGGATTTAAAGATACTAAGACTATATTCAATATGAATTCATGTTGCCAACATTCTTTGGGAACTTCGTTACCCTCTAGGCATCTTGCACTCATCCATCATCGCGAGGATATTTGGGGGAACCGTGTTACACCCCACAGGCATCTAGAGGAACTCAGTTACCCCTTGAGGCATCCCTACTACTTGTTGGGGATATCGTTGTCCCAAGGAGTGACGGTATTCTCAATCACACATCCATACCATGACACAACAATTCCATAATTTAATTTAAAAGTCATTGACATTATTACTAACAAGAAAAGTCAAGAGTGAATCCAATGAATCCTCAATCACTTGTACTCCCCCTACACTTATATAAACTCACTCGTGCCTACATCAGACGGATAGCAAGAAGGATTCCATATCATAGTCCCCAAATTCACCCTATAATGGTGTTCCGCATTCTTCGGAAATAGCAGCGGTTGCTTAGGTAAATGCATTTAAATAATTATGAAATTTTAACATAAGATAGACGAGATCCAAAGGGACATTTTTCATGAAGAAATCGAAGTATAATTCATTTTATACAACACTATATAAATTTTTGGAAAACCAAACTAAAACAGTAGGTCTTCTGATAGATAACAGGATTCAAAAGAACATTGTTTTGCCGACTAAACGATTTCAAAAAATTCTGAAATTTTTATATGTGATATGTTGGGATGTCCTCTACAACTTTCATGGTAGACACTGAATAATATTCTTTGTCGAAAATTCTGTAGAAAATGGAAAGCAGAGGAAGGTCGGTTTTGTGTCTGTGAAAACAGATCCTGTACGTAATTGTTTTTCAAATATATTTTTGTCATACAAACTCCCAAAAATCTGAATTTAAAGTATGTTGTAGAACAGC
The DNA here is from genome assembly GCA_014182575.1 of Eucalyptus decipiens. Lineage (NCBI taxonomy): Eukaryota > Viridiplantae > Streptophyta > Magnoliopsida > Myrtales > Myrtaceae > Eucalyptus > Eucalyptus decipiens. The sequence continues at coordinate 54,188,396 of CM024611.1, forward strand.
CAATGAGGGATGACTTTCGTGAGGACATCCTGTGGAATTCGTATCACAAAAGTCAATACAGAATTAGAAAAATCAGAGGTCTTGCAGGAACCCAACTTGACTTAGACCCCTTCACTAATTAAACTCAGGCTTTTGGCATTTCCAGCCCTAGTATTCACTAGACATCAATAGACCGTACTCCTACGATCCAACCACGAACTCAATATTTTAGCTAGGTAATTTGGTCTAAAATTCCAACTATACGGGAATCTAAGCAACGATTATGGAAATTTCTAGGAAACGAATCTCATCAAACATAATCAATCGACATAGGATAGAATGGAGGATATCCACTTACCTCGGATCCTAAAGGGTTGTGGTCGCGGGCTCGGCGGGGTGAGGGCATGGCGGTACGCGTGACGGCTTGGATGAGGCGTCCTTGATGTCGACTTGAAAAGCTGAGGTTGCTTCTGGCTCACACGGAAGAAAGCTGAAGAGGGAAGTGGGAAGCTTGCTCGCTGACTTTGGTGTTTGTGGCGGAGGAAGTTTGCGGTGCAGATAGAGGGGAAAGCTGCAGTGAAAACGGAAGAAACAGGAAGAACTTGGGCGTGAAAGCAGGAAGAAAGCGAGCGGTTTTGCCCTTCTCTTTTCGAACTCAGCCTTCACCGTTCCTTTGCTGCTGAGGTGTCGCCGTTTAAAGAGAGCTGTTGAGGAAGGTGACACGGAGTTAGTCTCCGTTGCCGACCCCAGAGGAGATGTGGCAAAGCGCTGGAAGTGTAGCGGCATGAAGAGAGAACGAAGGAAAGTTGCAGCGAGCAATTTCGATGACCGAGGAGGCGGCTTTGTTTATCTCTTGCTCAATCCTCGTTTTTCAATCGTTGCGGTCACTATTTTTGACTCTGGCCACCAGAGCTCTTGACTGCTGGATGAAGAGGTGGCTGAATTCGGTAAAACGGTGAAAGTGGACGAGGTGGACTTCTGGTTGTGCTTCTTGCTGCGCGACTCATCGTGGCAAATGGCGCCAGCTGGGGTGACGTAGCCGTGAACGGAGAATTGGGTGGCGCGGCTCATTGAAGGCCAAGTGCGGCAGCCTGATGATGGTGGCTTGGACGGTTAGGCTTTTGGGCTCGCAATACGTTGAACGAAATTCCGGATGTCACAAGTTTGGACTATGCACATATGTTTTAGGGTTTTTTTTTTAAGGAAGATTATAAAAGGATGTGCTCACATTTAAAACCTTGGCCTCTTTTGTTTTTCCTATCTTCTTTATGAATCTTTTAAGTCTTGTGACTCACCAAGTAGTTTTTTGAGATTTTGGCTTGTATCTTGTACTTGTTGAAGAAAGTGAAATCCCTCTCTCCTCGAGGGTTTCCCATCTCGGATTTCCACGTATATCTTGCGTTTTGGGTGATCTAGATTTTGCTTTTATCCTTCACTATTTGTGCTTCGATTGGTGTATCTTGTGGCTTTTTTTTTTTTTCCAACAATGACAATGAGGAATTTGCAATTCTTGCGATTCAAGAATCATTGCCACATCACTTTTAATTTTTACGGTTCTAGGAAGAAGTACACCCTAAGTCACTTTTTCATAAAATCGGATACTTAAATGCTCCAGTAAGGTTTGCTAGAAATTTGACATGGCGTTATTTTATTAATAAAACCGTCTAGTGGCTTGCCGGAATGTCTACTCAGTAATCATTGTCTCAAAACAATGTCATTTTGCCCCTAAATTTGATTTTAAATATGAATATTAATTAAATTTGATTTAAATAAAAAAAAAAGAAATCGGCAAGGGCCTCCACAACTCCTACCGCCGTGGCCCCACCATCGTCAGAAAGGGTTGTGATGATGGGGTGGGGGCCTACATGGCCTCACCTAGATTGCGCCAAGGGCTGTTGCTGGCGGGTTGGCCGCGACCCCTCACCCTAGATCTAGGTGAGGGTGTGCAGGCCCTCGCTTGTAGTCGACATTGGTTGAGGCTCGGTGACCCTAGTCGATCCTTGCCCCACTGTTGCTAGCCTTTTTTAACAATGGTGGGGGTGGCAGCGGCGGCGAGGGCTATAAAGACTATTGTTAATTTCTCTTTTAATTTAATTTAATTCATATTAAAAATCAAATTTGCACTAAAATGATGTCGTTTTGGGTTTATCTAGCCATGTCAAAGCCACGTGAATAAATCTTTTTTAAAGAAATGTCACATCATTTAAAATTCTCATCATAAAATGCCACGTCAGTTGTTTGGTTGGAAATTCTCGTGTTAGCGCTTAAGTGTTCATTTCTTCTTTGATTTTGGCACTTAAGTATATTTTTGGAAGTTTTGGCACTTATATGTCCACCAATGCTAAATTTTGGCACTTGGGATATCCACACCTCTACAATTCTATGTTAAATTTTTAGAGGGATGACAAATTCCTTCGAATATAATTCATTTTATGTTGCAAAAATTCAATTCATCGATGATAATAATGTTTCACATGCCAAGGGTATAATTATTGCTGGATGTTGCACGTGTGAAACAAGTCAAGTAATATGGTCTATTCTATTACTCAATCCTATGCTTAAGTATCTAATAAGATCACGCATAACGTACCGTGACAAAGACGAACAAAATTCTCCTATTATTTGGCTCTCCATCTATATTGCTAGTGGCTGGCCCATAAGAATATTCTAAAATTGGTAGGCATATCTACAAACTCCTCAATGGGATCATAGAGACACTGAACAAATCCATCAACATCAATCCTCATTAACCCACAACCAAAATCGGAAATCATATCAACTCTTATTCACGAACCAAATCATATAATTTCACAATTCAGTATATATCAAAAACACCTTTTCTAAACCATCATAAATCGTGAATTTTTTGTGATTCTTTCTTAACAAGTTTCGTAAACCATTTATAGGCAATCGGCTCAAACTTTAATCAACAAATGCTTTTCCACTTCAAATAAATACTCAATCTAGATTTTATGCACTAAATATGTATTTCGTAACTCATAATATATCTAGTTCATATTGTGTTCGAAAAATGAGTAAGCAGACTCGAAAAAAAGATATTATTACTCATTGAGGAAAGTTGAAAATTGACTTATGAAGGTTACTCAAGTCAACTAAACTACATTTATCCATCGATAAAATGATTTCTACATGCTAACCAAGAAATTCATTTTTATTTGTTACGCCTATTATTTGCTTCACGTAACTTGAATGAGAAAGTTCAGACATTCGTTCCAATCAAACTTTACTTTGGAATCAATTTTCGTCAAAACTTAGAGCTCCACAGCTCTCTTATTTATGTTTACATATAAATCTAAAATTCAATTGCTCCTCAATCAGACCTCGCATTTCAACTTTTAATAATTCCAGATTTAAGATCCGACTTCGAAAATTACTCTGATTAAATAAATAATAGGCTTGAATAATCACAAGGTGTTGCAATTCGCAAACTAATTCGGCTTGTTGGGACATCCGAATCGGCTACGCGCGAAACTTTTTCTCTTTTCCCCTTTTCTCTTCACGGACGAGCTCTATCTTTCCCCTTCTATTTCCTTTTTCTTGTTTAGTCCGCCGCTTCGCACACTCACGCACGAATCTGTGGAAGGAAGAAAGGAAATGGGTTGGGCTGAGAGGTTGGGCTGAGGGCTTGGCTAACAAAATATGGTCTGAATTAATGGGCCATACATTACGCTTAAAACATACGAGCAATTATACTTAAGGTGAATCGGAAACAAGGCCAAATCAAACATGGACCATGTAGTTGAACATGTAGTGAACTGACTGCACAGCCCATCCTTCATTCTCATGACTTCAGTAGCCGCTGATCTTTGTTGAAGCCAAGATTAAAACAGGGCAAGAGATAGAAAGGCTGACAAGAGTGTTTTTATGGCTGATGTATTCATAAACTCACAGAAGCAAAATCATGTAATTTCTTGCAGAAAGATTTGAGCCAATTTGGAAATTCTAGTTCTTTTTCAGAGCCCCTTCTTCGTTTTTTTGGTTCTCTTTCTTGAGCTTGACCTTGATATGGGTCGACGAAAAAATTTAGCATTATTGACTCAATAGGAGCATCCTTGCACTTTCTCAGTGAGGAAAAGATGGAAGATGATCACATAATCTGAGGGTAAAGAAAAACACAGCAGCAAGTTTATTTTTGCTATGAGGAAACACGCGATCAAAGCCACTCAAAAGGATATTAGTATAACTCCCTACACTAAATTACAAGAAGTTAAGTTTGAATCATAGTTTACTTATTAAGAGTCTGAAACTGTTTCCTTCCTTTTGCAGCTTTGAACACAAGAACTTGTCAGGTTCATTTTAGAATTTAGAGAATTGACGCTTTCCTCAATCTTCATGTCATTTGGTTGCTTAGTTTGTCTGTACACCAGATGCACCCCACAACTTCTTAGAGTTCCCTCCGATGCTTGAAATAATATTGTAACTTGATTGCGGTGATTCAACAATTTCACATCCAATCCCCACATCATTCACCGTGGAATATATAGAACCCATGTGTGGTCTGACTCCAATAAGAAAAAATAATCTATACAACCATAAGTTTCTTGATTGTTGACAAACAACAGGATCTCACATGAAATACTAGCTTTCCTTTGATTAGCTTAATCACATGAGATCTTGAGAAAATGAGAGAAGAGAGAGAGAGAGAGAGAGAGAGAGATCAATTGACAACATATTGCAATTACTGGAGTATTGATGCTTATGACAGCCGGAGAAGTCAATTCGTTTGAGCCAAGATGACTCATTTGGATGATAACCTCACATGTGTTATAATTCCGTGCGTGTTTCAAGCAATTCACAACCTTTTGCAAGTAAATATGTTATGTTCGGCGGGAGAGCTAGATTCTTGAGTCATTCACCTACTTCTTCGACATCAGCGACGTTGTCACTAACGACCATATTGTCTCCGAAGAGTCTCTCAGACATCTCGTTGAAAACCGAAGACAAATGCGACGGACCAGCTCCGGCCATCTGATCCGGCGTCTGACCCTGCACAACCCTGAAATCTCTGCCACCCAGTGGAGAAGGCCACGGATTGTGCATCTGAATGGTCTCAAAATCCTCCAGCACGACACTATTTGGCTGAGACTTCATCTGAGCTGACTCGTCACTGATTGTCAGGCAATCAACATTTGGGCTTTGAATCTTGGGATCCATTGCTTCAAGCAAGCATTGGGTGGCGCCATCGGGATCAAGCAGTTTTCTCTTCTTGCTTGATTCACGAGTGCCTAATTCTCTCTTGTGCCTCCTCTTCTGGATTAATTGCTGGACAAAGTTTGGGCTTTTGGCAGCTTTGTAGAGGAAGAGGAACATCTGCTGGTGCCTGCACTCGGCACAACGAACCTGCTCTGCGACCTGGTCAATCTCATGCTGTGAATTCTCCCGTTCTTCTCTTAGTTTCAGGATCTCGGCCTTCAATGCTTCCTGGTTCTTCTTAAGCGTTTCGAGTAAAGCTTCCTTTCCAGCTTTCGGGTACCCCGAGGTAAAACTACTACTCGATGTCTTCCTCTTTATGTTCTTCAGCAAGTGCTTCTTCCCTGCCTGAAAACCTTCGTTTGCAAACTCCCATCGTTCCATATCAATCTTCCTAAAACCCTGCGACACATCTTGCATCAGGATGCATGAAGAATTGAAGACAGGAGGAAGCTGGGCCTGGGAGTTCATATTGAAAAAAAAGGCTAAAGAGTAGAGAATAAGCAGAATGAAGGCTAACGAAGTTTAAATGGAAGATGCGCACAAGGGGGTATCATTAGGCCAATATACGCAGAGCACATTGCACGTCAAGGAGAGATCCTTTGCCATGATTCAAAAACCAGTACAAAGAGTGTATGGACAATGAAATGACTCAAAAATCAATCCGTCAACTCCATATATATGAACACAAAAGTGCTGAATTATACTAATGGTCTCGCCCCAAAAGAAGAGAGGTGCCGTAAGGCTTTACCAAAACATCGGATAGACACAAAACATCGGATAGACACAAAGCGATGGCCAAGGAAACTCATCTTCAGCTAGAAAGTGCAGAATTGAGCATCGAAACAGCAAAATGCACAGTACTAACAGCTTTAAAGGAACTGCTGCAGTGCATTTCTGAATCCAAATTCAAATTTACCATTTAAGAAAAGAACTCAAATACAAATCAGTGAGAAGATAATCTTAATGGGTGTTCTGATGTCAGGGTTGACATGATAGTTTCTGCAAATTACCGTCTAAAGCGTCATCACTAGAATATGATGACAGGCCATTGTTCTCTAGCCACCGATTCATGAGATTTCATATAGAATCTGCGTATCTCTCCCGCCATTTCAGATTCCTTCGTTCCTCGTGCCCTAAACTAGGGTAAAGCACAACTAACAACCGACCAAGTGGGTCAAATTGAATCTCAACGACCTGAGCAAAACGTCGAGAGTGGAAGCCCTTGGATCCTAGCCTCTTCGCCCCGGGGACTATCTGTTGGGACGGTGAAGAGTAGTTGGATGCTCCAAGAGGATCACACTCTGGATGACATAAAAAAAAAAGCACCGAAACAGAGTTAAACCAAAGGACACATCTACACAAGTAGTTTGCTCTTACCTATGGGGAAAGTTTCAAGCAAAAGACATGGACAAGAAAACACAATCCCGTTCAAGGGGAGTACCCACGTAAGTGTTGAGCTGCCTGATGAAGCTGGAGAAGTTGGAGTGCTTGAAAGATCGAGGCAGGACCTGCTTCGAGAACTCGTGCTGATCCCATACCACGAAGCTGTCCCGGCCTGAACCCCACGACACCACGGGGTCCGGGTCCGACACCATCTCATACGCCTTCCTCAGGAACGGCGTCGGCCCCACCTCCCCCAGCCCCTCCATCGGCCTCACAACTTCCTCTACTGCTGCCCCCCACGAGCATGAGGGCGACATGGTGGTGGCATCTCCGGGATCAGCAACCATCGCCGCCTCCTCCTCTTCCACTTCTTCCTCTTTGATCTTCACTACCTGCACGGCCAGAGCTGAATGGGGTTTAGGCCAGGACAGGCACGAGCGCGAAGGCAACACGCCGTCAATCCTGCCGTCATCGACGGCTACTCTTGGAGAGGCAACAGAATGGGCAGGCGACCCCATCTCTCCGGCATCACCGCCGTCAAGAACAGCAGGGGACGCGATCTCTTCTAGTGAACTTGCCGAAGGTCTCGCCTTTTCCTAGCTCGAGGCCCGGTTCAGGAAAGAGGGTGTCGGAAAACGACGAGTGTGGCGTTCCGCCGGCGCCACCGTGAGACACCATCGTCATCTTGAGCCGGAGTTCGAGGTCAAAGGCCTCGACACAGTGGAGGGCGAGACTGTCAGACCGAGAACTCGAGCTGAAAAGTGGACTTGTAAGAGCGACAAAGGAGGAATGGTTGGCTTTATACACGCGGGAAATTGTCCAAAGAGTCGCCAAGTTCCTCTCCCTTTTGGGGGCTTCCTCAGGAAGAGGAGGAGGTGTTTGTCGGCTTCCTGGCCGCGGTGGGGGGCGAGAAGGTGGCGGCGATCGTGGGCCGTCGGATCCGGTTCGGGACAAGCCTGCTGCGGTGGGGGATCTTTCGCCTGGTCGGCGAATCCTATGCATGAGCGCCACTTGTCGATGCGCTTGTCCAACTAAGCAATCCAGTTGGCTCGTGCGGGCGGCCGTTTTTCATCGTACAATCAGGCAATTCATGCAATCGCCGGCGTGTTGAAACCGTGGGCATAGCGTATACTTTCATCACTTTTCCTGGCCCTTATATTGAGCTCGCTGTGTAATATTTAATAATTGGTAAAAATATATTATTCAAGTTCGTATTAACACGTTTTTCGAATATATTTAATCACAAAATTATCATCACATACACCGTAAAAAAACAAAATTTCAAACTTTTCTCAAAATGCACTAAGAATAAGAAGTATGACGTGATTGATTAATTCATTTAACAAGATCCGTTTTGATAGGATTAGAATGAATGAGATTGGTCCGACTTTTTGCTCGGACGGTTAACTCCTGCCGTTGACAGATGACCTATGCCATGTTTCATGAATGGATGGATTGTGATATAGTACCGAATAAGTCACTGTTATATTTTAGACTCAAAATTCATAAAGAAATTTTAAGGGAGAGAAAAAGGGGCCCTAGACCATACATCCTATGGCCTCAAGGAGACTGCACATTACATCATGGCAACACGATCAAATAAAGTTGAAAAGCCCTTGTAGTCATTGACGCTTTACATTATATTTTCAAAAATAAAAAATAAAAAATCTTCGGCGCACTCACGAGTAATATTTTATCATCATCATTAGTTTTCTGTACATTTATTATCATTTGACAGGGACTACTGCAATGAAAAACATGTTGGGAGCGCTGTGTAGCTAAGTTGGGTCGATTACAAGGATTTTTTTTTTTCTAAAAAAAAAGGATTACAAGGATTCTGTGCTGGGTATTTGTCCTTTTCCTTTTGTATCGAAAAAGTGTAAAAGAGAGTTCATTATAAGTGCAAACAAAGCGGAATTTGCTATCCTCGGGATTCAAGGATCATTCCCACATCATTTGTAATATTTACGATTCTATGTTAAATTTCTAGAAGAATGACAAGTTCCTTATAGATATAATTCATTTTCCATTGCGAAATTCGCTTCATCGATGATAATGGTGCTTCGCATGCCAAAGGTATTATTACTGTTGCACATTGCACGTGCAAAACAAGCCAAGTAATATAATACATTCCATTGACTAATTCTGCGCTTAAATATCCAACAAGATCACGCATCAGGTCTGATGAAAAGATGGTCAAGATTCATCTCCCGTTTAGGTCTGAACCTATGTTGTTGGTGGCTAGCTCATAAGGCATCTTAAAACTAGTATGTATATCCACAAACTTCTTAATGGGTACACAGAAACACTGAGCATAATCCAAATCCATCAACCTTAATCTTCAATAATTTACAACCAAAATTAGAAACCATATCAACTCTAATTCACAAACTAAATCACATAATTTCATGATTCGATATATATCAAAACACCTTTTATAAAACATAGTTATAAATCATAAATTTTTTGTGATTATTTTATAATAGGCTTTGCAAATCATTCACAAGTAATTAGCTCAAACGGTACTTAGCAATGCTTTTCCATTTCAAATAAACAAAAATGATAGTAAATGCTTGATTTAGATTTTATGCAATAAACGTACCATTTTGTGTAACTCATAGTATATCTAATCCATATCGTTTTCAAAATGTGAGTTTACAAATATGAAAAAGAGATGGTATCACTCACATAAGAAATTTAAAAATTGACTTATGGAGATTACTCAAGTTAATGCACTCATATTCCCATCGATTATCCAAAAAAATATGCTACTCTAACGAATGATACAACTATACTTATCTGTTGATAACATGATATCTACACGCCAATTAAGAAATTTGTTAATGAATGTTCATCTTTATTTGTTATGCATATTATTCACTCCACAAAACTTGAACGCGAAAGTTTAGAATTTCGTTCCAATAAAACTATAACTTGTAATTGATTTTCGTCAAACCTCGCAACTCCACAATGCCTTTATCTACTATTTCCACATACATCTTAAGCTCAATAGCTCCTCAACTGAACCTCACAGTTCAACTTTCACATAACTCTAGATTTAAGACCTAACTTTGAAAATTACTCCAATTAAATGAATAATAGGCTCAAATAATTATAAGGTGTTGCAATATGCAGTTGATTAGGCTTGTTGGGACGTCCGATGTCAACACTCGAAATTTTTTCTCTTTTCCCTTTTTCTCTTCATGAACGAGCTCAATCTCTCCTTTTCTTTTTCTTTTTCTTTTTCTTTTTCTTTTTCTTATTTATCCGCCGCTTCGCATGCTCATGCACAAATCCGTTGAAGGAAGAAAGGAAAATGGGTTGGGCTAAGGGCTTGGACTTTGGGCTTGGCAAACAAAATATGGACGGAATTAATTGGCCATACACTACACTTAAAACATACGAGCGATTATACTCAAAGTGAACCGGAAACAAGGCCGAAGGAAACATGGACTATGTAGCTGAGCATGGCGTGAACTGACTGCACGGCCCATCCTTCATTCTCGTGACTTCAGTAGCTGCTGATCTATGTTGAAGCCAAGATCAGAATAGGGCAAAAGATAGTGATTGACATATTCATAACCTCACAGAACCAAAATCATGCAATTTCTTGCAGAAAGATTTGGGCCAATTTGGAAATTTTAGTTCTTTGTTTAGAGCCCTTCTTTGTTTTTTGGGGTTCTCTTTTTTGAGCTCAGCCGTGATACGGGTCAACAAGAAAATTGATGAATATTGACTCCTCATAAACATCATTGCACTTTGTCAGTGAGGGAAAGATGGAAGATGATCAATGAGGGTAAAGAAAAGCAAAACAGCTAGTTTATTTTTGATATGAGGAAACACATGATCAAAGCTGCTCAAAAGGGTATTAATATAACTCCCCACACTAAATTACAAGAAGCTAAGCTCGAATAATAGTTTTGTTGATTAGGAGTCTGAAAATCTTTCCTTCCTTTTGCGGGTTTCAACATAGGAACTTGTGAGGTTCACGTTAGAATTCTGAGGATCGATGCTTTCGTCAATCTTCATGTCATTTGGTTGCTTACCTTGTTTGTAAACCAGATGCACCCCGCAACTTCTTAGAGCCCCCTCCGACGCTTGAAACAATACTGCAAATTGACTGCGGCGATTCACCAATTTGCATCCAATCCCCACATCATTCGCCGTGGAACGTATAGAACCCATACATGGTCTAACTCCAATGAGGAAAAACAATCTACACAACCACAAGTTGCTTCCTTGTTGACAAACAACTGGATCTCACATGAGATACTGGCTTCCTTCCAATTGGTTGAACCAACAATAGCACAAAACGCCAAGCCGGCTATGTCACAGTATAATTCTGAAGATACAGGAAACTTTATGAGTCCTTCGATACTTTGATGGACAAACCACGTTGGGATCTTACTTCCTGGATGAAAAATGTCAACTCGAGTCTCTCCAAGCAATCCTTGCCATTTGGAAAATTTTACATTTGAGACACAAACACACAAACACGTGCATAGGGAGGGAGAGAGGGAGGGAGAGAGACCTCAATTGACGGCATATTACAATTGCTGGAGCATTGATTTTGAATCAGCTTATGACAACTAGAGAAGTCAAATCTTCTGAGCCAAGGTGATTCATCTGAAATATATCGTAGTACATTCAACAAGTCCGCACATGTTTCCAGTGATTCACAACCTTTTGCATGTAAAGATGTTATGTTTGGCGGGAGAGCTAGAATCTCTTGCAGCTGCTTGTAATGCATCAAAAAAAGCTGCTGCAACTTCGTAAATTGACTGATGCAGGTAGGAAGGCTCACAACTTTGTTCTCCGACAAATCTAAAATTGTCAATGAGGACATGCAATGAAGATTTTTCAAGAAACTAAGCTCTGATAAGCTGCATCTTTGCATATTCAAGTTAATAACGCTCGGAAGGGCTAACGGGAGAGAGAAATTGGTGCAATCACTTGTTTCACACAAACATTCTGGGAGCTTGCTAAGTTGTGAGCAACCATTAACCAAGATAAGCTCAAGATGCTGCAGTGTATAGATGCTACAAGGAAGGTTTTTAAGGTCCGTGTAGTCTTCTAGATACAACCCTTTCAATTCAATGAGATTTGTGACAGAAGAGGGTAGCTCTCTGATGGCAGTCCCATGAAGTGCTAGTTTTGTCAAATGTTTCATTTGTACAAGAATATCTGGAAACCTTGAAAGCTTTGAGCAACCTCTAAAATTAGATTTTGAAGTGATCTTAACTTCAGATTTCTTGGGAAACGACTAAGATTGCAGCAGTTCAAAAAGTTCAAATATACGAGCTTGTCAAGATGCCCAAGAGACTGATGAACCTCAACAAGATTGGTGCACTCTCGTAGATCCAAACTCTCAAGATTTGGCAGTGACGATACATCGGGAATTTCACTTAGCAAAGCACAGTGGCTAAAATTAACAAACTTCAAATTTCTACAAAGCAGCATAGTAAATAGATGATATATGTTAAGTAGTTTTTCAAGATCATCACATATTCATCTTTTATTTTGATGGAAGAGAATATTGCAAGTATGTACCTCGAATATCTTCCCCAATATGCGGATGGTGCTTTTACTTAGGTCTAGACCTACAAGTTTCCCGTGGTTTGCAGTGAAGGGCATCGATGTTGGATAATAATCGGGCCATTCAAACCATCTCAAGTTAGTGGGAAAGCATACAGGATCACCCATGTAGTACACATTGCGAGCTAAGAAAATTTTGAGCCTTCTCATGTTTGTGAAGGCTTGAGCACTAAAGTATACTTCTTCAAGAGCAGCTAACTTGATCATTATTGCTTCTACTTTACTTGTTCCCTGGCAGCACATTATATGAATAGATAAATTAAGTGCAAAAGTGTCTAGGTTATGCAAGGACTTAACTAGCAATAAAAAAAAAAAACAAAAGATTTGGTGTGCTTCGGGTGCCCTTTGCTCTTAGCTTTCAAAATTTGCTTTTACTTCCACATTTGACACACTAGTTTTATAAGCAATTCAAATCATTGAAGAAACATATCATTTAAGTTCCTGGGAATTTTTCATAGTTTAAGTTTTTGGGGAGGTAAATAGTGCAAACCTTACATTTCGGGTTGGGATGTGGAAAAAAATGATTCTTATGAAACCGTCAGGCCATTTTCTTACTTAGCAGAAATATATTCGCACGCTTCTTCATTAGAACGTCCAAAGTACTTTTTAAGAGGCTTTAACCCTACCAAACAGCATACATATTGTCAAAACAGAAGATCATGATTCAGTGCATTACCGTGCCTTCTGTTAGAACATGAAGCACATCCTTATAGAACCACAATCTGCTGCGCTCCCCTGGCTCTTTGGGAGATTCCTTCCGAACAATTTCTCTTCCCATTTCTTGAATCATGTCATGCATTTCCAGCTTGCCATGCTCAATAGTGACGGGCGACTTATCTAATAGAACCTCAATTTCAACATCTGGGTAGAGATCACAACTCTTCAAAACATTTCTCACATAACTTTCATTCTCTCCCTTGAAGAAACATGCAATGTCAAGAAAAATATCCTTCTCATAATCGTCTAGACCATCAAAGCTCATTCTTAGCACACTGAAGATGTCTCCATTGAAAACTTCCTTCAATTTATCTAATGTGCTTTTCCATACAAGTAATTTTTTAGCTCAAAGAGATGAACCCAAAACTTTAACGGCCAATGGAAGTCCTTTGGTGTATTCCACTATGTTATATGAAAGCTCTTTATGATATGGACAAGGAGAATAATTCGGGAAAACAATTGTCCTGAAAAGCGTACGAGCCGATAAACGATCTAATGGTTGAACCTTGTACATACTTTCTATGCCATGAGCAGCCAGTAAATGTTCATCTCTAGTTGTTATGATGATTCTACTTCCACAACCAAACCAATCATGTCCTCCAACTAGTGTTTTCAATTGGATCAATTGGTTCACATCATCAAGGACAATGAGGACCTTTTTTTTGCAAAGTCTACTCTTTGTCATGCTCATACCTTCGTCAACACTGTGAAGCTTCAGACAATCATCCCACCTTAACTCATAAATAAGTGCCTCTTGAAGCTGAAAGAGGCCACTGTGTGCGTTTTGTTCACAAGTTTCTCTAACATTGGAAAGAAAGCTGCAATACTCAAATTTGTGTGCAAAGGCATTGTAAGTAGCTTTGGCGATAGTTGTCTTCCCTATTCCTCCAAATCCACAAATTCCAACCATGCGAATCTCATTCAATTCCATGTCAAGCAAAGTATGCATACGGTGCACATGTGAGTCCATGGCAACCACGTTTTCAGGCACATATAACTGCTTGCAATTCTTCAGCTGAGCGCATACTCTCTTGACAATTCTCTCAATGACAGAAGACTCACGCCTGGTAGATTCAAACACATTGGATAAAAAAGTACTAAGCTGATCTCCAATAAACCGCGGTCAATATCTCAAGCACAACAGGCAAGATTAAAATCAGTTTCTAGCAAATTGACATCTAATGCAAAATGGGCTTGTGGAGGGACGCGGTCCACCTGCTTGTTTATGTACTCAAACTCACGAATTGCTTGGTTGCTAGTGAAGAAAACTAATACATAAGCTTTCCTGCTTCGATCAGCGTGAATTGTTTTTTTTTTTGCCATTTTATGCGTAAGCATTCCCATGAATCTATTGCCATGGAAATTAGTGAAATTCCGTAATCAACGGTTTTTTCATTTAGTTTTGCCACAGAGCAAACGGTAAGCAAACTGAGAAAAGAGTAAATGAGAGAGCCTTACTGGTCAACCAAATGCCAGCCGGAGATGTTAGCTGCTGCAGTCAGTGCTTCTCTCCACCTCTTCACCTTCTCCGGATCGCTGCTGTTCGACTTCAATCTCTCCTCGTGATCGATTAGGGCTTGCCCGTACCTCCCCCTGTGCTCCCCCACATCCGAGGGATCCACCTTGTAGAACACCGGGCACACCATCTGCCCCATCGTATCCCTGCACTCGAGGATTCTCTCCAGCTCGTCCAAGCACCAACTAGATGACGCGTAGTTCTCCGAGAACACGACGATCGAGATCCTCGACTCCCCAATGGCTCGGAGGATTGCCGACGCGATCTCCTCGCCCTGCCGGAGCTCCTCCTCATCCAGGAATGCGTCGATTCCTCGCTGGTCGAGCGCCGCGTGGAGATGGCCGGTGAAGCCGTTGCGCGTGTCCTCGCCACGGAAGCTCAGGAACACGTCATATCTGTATGGACGGCCGGACTCCCCGTTGGCTCCCCAAGAATCCTGCCACATCTTTCAGAGCACCTCGTCTTCCATGAATGCCTCGTTCCCTCGCTCGCTGTCCTCAGCAGGGAAGTCCAGACGCAGTTCGTTTCCATCTGGATCGTGGGCCCAAGTCACCTCATGAAAGAGCAAGGACATCAGATATAGGACCTTGTCCGAGGAGCTCAGAGACTCTTCTTCTGGATCGTCGGCCCTAGTCACCGCAAGATCGGCCATCCCCCATAGCTCGTCCGAGGAGCTCAGTGACACTTCTTCTGGATCGTCGGCCCCAGTCACCGCAAGATCGGCCATCCCCCATAGCTCGTCCGAGGAGCTCAGTGACACTTCTTCTGGATCGTCGGCCCCAGTCACCGCAATATCGGCCATCCCCCATAGCTCATCCGAGGAGCTCAGTGACCCTTCTTCTGGATCGTCGGCCCCAGTGACCGCAAGATCGGTCATCCCCCATAGCTCGTCCGAGGAGCTCAGTGACCCTTCTTCTTCGTCAGGATAGCCGGAGTCCCCAGGCACCCGGTGAAGGGAGGCCCCCCTGTGGAGAGTTTGGGCGAGCGGTTCGGGATCCGAGAGGCCATCTCCTTCCATCGGACCAGCGACCTGACCGGAAATGGCCTCGCCTGTTGGACTGAAACTGGTTGATTCACGGCCGGCCATCTCTCAATGGAATGTATCAGTGTAGGGAACCGTGGAGCTGGAAGCAAAGTAAGACGCGTTAGGGATTTATACATGTGCCCAGCAGGAAATTGATAGTTAAATAGACATTTTCTTTTTATAAATGCCACGTCATAAAGAAAGCGTAACATGGAACGTATCAATGCACGGAACCATAGGCAAATATTATATCTATTTGGGTATGCTCGAATGATCCAAGAGCGGAGTAAAAATATAGCGTGCGTTTGTCCCACAAAAAATTTAATAATAGAAATTTTTTTTTTTTCAACAATATGACTAGTTTTTCTTTGTTTTATTTGGTGATATATAATCGAAAACGCTTTCGGAAGTTTGGATCTCATTGAAAAATATTTTCAATCTCATAACTTTATTTTAAGAGAAAAAAATAATTTTTTAAATTTATTTTATTTTTTAAAAATTGCATTTTAATTATTTTTTAATTTTTAGTTTTCTCTTTTTTCTTTTCTTTCCTTATAATTTTTTTATTTATATTTTTAAAGAGGTTTGGCTTATTTTACAATATTCCAATTGGCTTACATGATGTTAGCTCTAGGTATGGGATCTTCTCAAATGGCTTGAATATTTTATGAAACTCTTAAATCCCCGAATTTGTTCAAAAATAAGATATTTATCCTTTTCCTTTTGTATAAAAAAAATGTAAAAGAGAGTTCATTAGAAGTGTGACTGTTAAGTATTTTGACTTTCAAATTCGTGATAAGGGCATTTTTGTGACGTCCTCAATACATCATGGCTAACGTAGTTATCCAATTTTTTTTCCATTTTTTAAGCACGCGAAGTGTCTTTATACTAGTAATAATCGAAAACATGGGAAACTTAAAGAACGCATGAGTAATATAAACCAGGCTAACACATTTCATTCCTCATTTATTTACTTTAGGTGACATGATTGGTGTATTGGGAATTTAAAAAAGAAGAAGGGTTATCCCAAAATACATCATACCCCCACGGTACTATCTCAATCTTGAAATTGTCTGTACATGTCCTTCCGATGCTAGCACATCCAAAAGTCGTTGCTTAGATCCAAAATGTGGCTTCACCTTCCTACTCCTGCCCCAGTCGACCATACTACTACCATTGTCATCACTATCACCTGTCACGCCTCGATCCTCGGTCACGCACACATCCTTCTACTTGGTCGATTTTAAAATGTGATATCCCAGGATTATGTATCGCCAACCCTTTCTTTTATTAAGCACATGCGGAAGCAGTTATAAATCCCCAGACAATAAAACAATGGGATAGAAAAGTAGGCCATATCTTTCATATTGAAATCCATAACCAAACCTTTATACATGACATAAACTAGAGTACTTCACAACTCTTCACAACTTTTTACTTTACTCTATTCACATCAAAATGGAGTCACAAAAGAAGATGAAATTTCAGTCCATCTGGATCGTACTAAAGATCCCTCTCGGAATTATCATCCTCTTCCAAAAATACTTCTCCTCAGGTTTCACCTTTGAATTCTCCTTCTCAGACTCTTCCTCCTCAGCTTCTCAGCGGGGTCCTGAAATGTTTTCTCCAAATCGGGATGAGACTACGCCTCAGCGAGTTTTACCCCACTAAGGCCCGATTAGTAAACCATTATATTATAGGCTGCCTAAACACGCATAGGGCAAATAACTTACCTTGGCCTCAGATCCC
Organism: Eucalyptus decipiens; assembly: GCA_014182575.1. NCBI lineage: Eukaryota > Viridiplantae > Streptophyta > Magnoliopsida > Myrtales > Myrtaceae > Eucalyptus > Eucalyptus decipiens. The sequence goes on from CM024611.1 coordinate 54,205,573, forward strand.
ACTTGCATGTTAGCACAGATCAACTAGACACCCAAGTAATCATATCATATATCAAAGCATCGATCAAATCGACCTAGTCGATTACATGTCAACAAGACCACTCACGGTCATTTCCATCCAATCAATCAATTCACAGCATCATATCAAAGCAATGATCAATCGACCTAGTCGATTACTTGACATCACGACTCATGCTTGGTCGGCATATTCAATACTATCTATAAAGTCCTATCAAATCAGGACTGCTCACCCAAAGCTGATAAATAGATAGCATAGCTCACCCAAAGCTGATAATAAGGTATACTGCTCACCCAAAGCTGGCATATTGCCCGAAAGTCGATATAGTATACCAGTATACTGCTCACCCAAAGTTGACATATCGCCTGAAGGCCGATATAGTATACCATATGCTCACCCAAAGCTGATAATATATTGCTCGCCCAAAGCTGATAATAAGGTATACTGCTCACCCAAAGTTGACATATCGCCCGTAGGTTGATATAATATACCAGTATACTGCTCATCCAAAGCTGACATATTGCCCGAAGGCCGATATAGTATACCATATGCTCACCCAAAGCTAATAATATATTGCTCGCCCAAAGTTGATAATAAGGTATACTGCTCACCCAAAGCTGACATATCGCCCGTAGGTCGATATAATATACCGGTATATTGCTCACCCAAAGCTGACATATCACCCGAAGGCCGATATAATATACCATTTCCATCATCCAATATTCTCATTATTTTTATCATACCCGATAAAATAGTCGTGTGGGTACACGATCGGCCTTAGCCAAAATATTATAATTTCCTTTTTCATAATTCTCACCATTCTCTATAGCCCACCAAAACACTTTTGGTGCTGTCAACCGACACTCGGTTATTTTCCAATTAATAACCAAAATTCAATAATTTATGAATAAATCCTAAAATCACTCATAAATTGATTTAGCACAAAATCAAGCTCAATTAAATAAACGGACTGCGCCATGGAAATTAGCACAAAATTTCGGTCGCTGGCTATCTCCGCCTTAATTTCCGAAAATAAATAAATAATTAATTAATTTCGAAAATTAATTAATAAACATTAAAAATTCAATATAGCTCAAAATAAAGCCCAATTAAATAAACGGACTTCACCACGGTCATCAGCATAATTTTCCGGTCACTAGCCATCTCAATTGAATTTTCGGAAAATAAATAAATAGATAATTAATTTCGAAAATTAAATAATTAATATTAAAAATTCAATTTAGATCAAAATAAAGCCCGATTAAATAAACAGACTTCACCACGGTCATCAGCATAATATTCCGGTCCCTGACCATCCCATTTGGATTTTTGAAAAATAAATAATTAACTAATTAATTTCGAAAAATAATATTTAAATGCCAAAAATCCCACTTAGGCCCAAATCGTCAAATTGAAGCCCGATTAGGGGTCAGAAAATTCCTGAGCTACCTTCATTAAATGGTAGACCACGTTTACTTACTAATTACACAATCAATTTATCTAATTCGCATCACAATTGGCTAATAAACACTAATCCATACTAATCTAACAACCTAAACCTAATTAATTAAAACTAAATCACCATTAAGCATAATTAGCCAACTAATCCGGAATTAGTGAGATTACTCACCAAATCGTGCGCAATTCGGATCAATCCGACGGGGCGACGCGAGGAACAATTCTTCCCAAAGCACGGCTCGGGTTTGGGGCCCGGAAACGGCCCAAAAGCGGGCCTAAAGCCGCTGGAAACCCACTCCGTGAGGTGGCTGTCCGGGCTGAAAAAGAACACCAAACAGCAACCAAATAACGCAGCAAGGGTGGCAAGGTGCGGGGGAAGACCGGTGGAGGTCCGGCGAGCTCAAACGGTGGCCGGAGGTGGCCGGACGGGGGCTGAACAGAGCTGGGCAGAGCCCAAACGGGGCTGGACGACGCACGGCGAGGGCGGCAAGCGCGGACGGGAGGCGGCGGAGCGCACGGCGTGCGCGGGTGTGCGGTGCGGGCGGCGGTCTAGCTCCGGTGCGGCGGCGATGGCTTCGGCGAGCTGCTGTCCTTCCTCCTCTGCTTGCTGGTTTTTCACGAACAAGAAGAAAGAAAGAGGGGTTTCGGTCACGTGGGGTTGGGGGAGAAGAAAGAGGAGAGAGAAGAAGAGATAAGGATTGAAAGAGAGAGAGAAGATGAGTTTGACTAGTCAAAATGGGGAGAGAGAGAAGCCAAATTGAATTTGGCAAGGGGTGCTCGGTGGGGTGCTCGCACAAAAGGGGGAGAGGAGAGAGAAAGAAAGAAGAGAGAGAGAGAAAGGAAAATAAATAATACCATTATTTTAATTTTCCTTTTCTCTTTTCTTTTCCATTTCTATTTTCTTTTGGTCTTTTATTTTTCCTCCGATAATTTCTTTCTTGAAATTTCGGACTTAGTAATAAATTATTAGATGATGAGACGGTCAAAAATGAATTGTGACATGCTTTCGGATATTCATTAAACCGAATTAAATTTCATTGGTTAAAATCGATCGGACGTAATTTTAGTCCAATCCAACAAATAAGGTAGCTTTTAGGGATTTTACCGGATATATCCCTTTAACGGCTTCACCTAATATATTAGTTAACTTGTGAGTGATCGATGTTCGAGAGAAAAAGACTATAGGCACGCCGACGATATGCACATTTCATTTTATCGAAACGGGTTTGAATTTCAGGATGTCACATCATCCCTGGGGTGTGGGATTCGCCCCATGAGCTATCCTCCTCCTCGCTCGTAGACCATGAGGAAGCCCATGAGTACAAGACTTGCCGGGACCCCTATGTCTATGGTCAAAATGGCGATGCACCAAATGAAGGTAATGCCTAGAGAATCTGGATCCATGAAGTTGGAAAAATGCCAAGTGAGGTCCATGGGTACCCCATAACTAATGGAAGTTCAAGCAGGAAGGAATGACATAATTACTATTGATATGAAAAAGTAAAATCAACAACCGGTGAGAATAAACCTAGCAAATAGAAAGTCTACCGGTCTATATTACATGAACCAATCGCTGTACCGATAAGGAAAGCCTCAATATAAAGAATATAAAATCATTTTCAAATCAACTTGCTTGAGGACCTTTTTCAAAATCAACCTACCGGATCAATATGGTAAGTAACTTTTCCAAACAAGTAATCATTAACTCAAATGGGATTTAAAGATACTAAGACTATATTCAATATGAATTCATGTCACCACTATTCTCCGGGAACCCCGTTATCCCCTAGGCATCTTGCACCCATCCAATATCGCGAGGATATCTGGGGAAACCGTGTTACACCCCATAGGCATTTGGAGGAACTCAGTTAGCCCTCGAGGCATCCCTACTACAAGTCGGGGTATCGTCGTCCCAAGGACTGATGGTATTCTCAATCACACATCTATACCATGACACAACAATTCCATAATTCAATTTAAAAGGCATTGACGTTATTACTACCAAGGAAACTCAAGAGTGAATCCAATAAATTTTCAGTCACTTATACTCCCCCTACACTAATATACACTCACTCGTACCTACATCAAACGAATAGCAAGAAGGATTCCATATCATAGTCCCCAAATTCACCATATAATGGTGTTTTGCATTCTTTGGAAACAGCAGTGGTTGCTTAGGTAAATGCATTTAAAAAATTATGAAATATTAACATAAGATAGACAAGATCAAAGGGACATTTTTTCATGAAGAAATTGAAGTACAATTCATTTTATACGACACTATATAAATTTTTGGAAAACCAAACTAAAACAGTAGGTCTTCTGATGGATAACAGGATTAAAAAGAACATTGTTTCTCTGACTAAAAGATTTCAAAAATTCTGAAATTTTTATATGTTATATTTTGGGATGTAATCTACAACTTTCATGGAGGACACTGATAAAAATTCTTGCTCGAAAATTCTGTGGAAAATGGAAAGCAGAGGAAGGTCGGTTTTTGCGAGAGAGGAAAAAGAAGCTGCAGCAGAGATAGAGAGGAACCGAGAGTTTTCGGGAGAGAGGAAAAAGAAGAGAGAGAGAGAGAGAGAAAGAGAAAGAAAGTAAGAAAGAAAGAAAGGAAAAAGAAAATAAAAAAAAAAAAAGAAAAAGGAGGAGATAAAGGGAAAGAGAGAAAGGAAAGAAGGAGAGAGAGGGACTGCAGAGAGCTCGGACAAAGAAAGAAAAAGAAAGAGAGAAAGAAGAAGAAGAAAAAGAAGGGAAAAGAAGAAATGGGGCTTCACACGTTCTCGCCATGGAAGCCTTGTCAAGCCACCTCAACTAAGTAACGCAACGCCTGGTAAGTGCTCGTGCTCCTTGTTTGTTCAATCGGAGTAGTTTCGGGCTTAAGGATTGAAAATCGGAATTTTGGGAATATCGAATGGCGAAATTCGATTTTTGAATGATTGAGCTGCGTATTTTTATAGAAATGATAGTTTAGGATGTTGTGGAGCTGTAGGATTTTACTGATCGTGAATTGAGTTTATGGTTTGCCCGAAATAAAATTTTGAAATTTATCGTGCATAATGAATGGTGCACGACCAGGAATTTAGGGCCATAATTTGTTGGTTTTTGACTTGATTTTGGATCAAATAAATCAGGGTTCTTGTAGTATGTTAGAAGGGTTTTCTATTGACAATAAGTACGCTTGAAACGGGGTTCGGTGGAGAAAATTATGACATGACCAAGTTCTGTGCTCAAGTTTTGCGTTGCGGATGGCTTAAATAATCGCTTTGGATATGTGGTTATTAGCGCGTAGGTGTCATTTATCGATGAATAAGCATAATTTAGTCGAGTCGTTAGTTGGAGAGTAGCATATTACTTGGTTTTAATGTTGTTTTCGATTTATTGATGGGAATATGAGTGCTTTGGCTTCAGTAACCACATATGTTGATTTTAAGCTTTTTTAGGTGAGTGGTGCCATCTCTTCTAAGAATTTATAAGCTCATATCTTTAAAATGATAAATGATTGATATTTTATGAGGTATGAATAAGTATATTTATTGTATAAAATTTGGATCAGACATTTTCTACATTTTGGTATTTGAGAATAGTGTGAGGTCTTTTTTGGTGGAAATATATATACTCTATTGATAAACGAAGTCGAGAAATATTACATGTTTTAGGTTGGTGAAACTTTTTTTTACGAAAAGCTTAACTTGGAGATAGTTTATGAAATGTTATATAGATATCGGTTTGTGATAAGTTTTTTGAAATATATTTGATTTGATTCGATTCGATTTGTAAAATTGATTTATGAGATGAGTCTTGAAATTATTTGAGAATATTCTATAAAAAGTATTTTGGTAGATGAGTTGAGTTGCGAAATCTTTTGGTGATATATAAAATGATTTATGGATTTGGTTTGTGAATTGTGGAAAGTGTTGTTTTGGATTGATATTGATGTTTAATTTCGCTGTGAGCCTAGTGAGGGGCTTGTGGGTATGCACATACTATTCTAGGATATCCTTATGGGTCAAGCTACTGGCTAATAATAAGTGGAGACCTTGTCAAGGGGGAATCTTAGTCGCATTGTCACTAGGCATTATATTGTGACCATGGTTTGATATTAAGCAACTGGTTGGTCAATGGAGTGGACCATTGACACGTGATATGAGTTTGGTCAATGTAGTGAACCATTGACATGTGATTTGATTTTAGTCATTGGAATGGATCATCAACGTGTGGTTTCATATGAGATAAACCAATGGAATAAACCATTAATGTTTGGCATGAGATTAACCAACGGGATGGACCGTTAGTGTGTGACTTAATGAAATTGATCAATGAATTTGACCATCGACATTTGTTTTGATGTTATTGTGAAATGAATGCAACTATTCTTAAGTATACGTAACTTATTCTTTTATTATTTGTTTGTTATATTCTAGATTTGGGTTAAAAGAGTTATGGTTTGTTTTGTAAATATGCATAGTGAGTGCTCAATCTGCTTAGAAGAGATGTACTACTCAGAGTTGTGATTGCTCACCCCTCTATTTGCCAATCATTTTCAAGTTCTTTAGCTAATGATAAGTGGTACGAGAGCGATATCGATGATGGGACTTTTAGAAGTTAGATTTTGGGGGCTTTGAGGTTACTTTTTTTTTTGGTTGAAAGCTTTGAGGTTGCTTAGGAGTTGGATTTTGGGGGCTTTGAGGTTGCGTCCCTTCGGATGGAAGGACGGCAGTGTCATACTCCATTCACGATGGTTTTAGGGTGTGACACATAATATTTTTAGTAGGTCAAAGTGGGCCCCCAAAAAAAAGGAAAAGGAAGGGATATTTAAGGGAAAAGGGGACGCGTCCGAGAACAGCGAACGGGAGAAAGAAGGAAAAGAGAAAGGAAAAAGAGGAGAAAAAGGAAAGAAAGGGGAGGAAAAAACAGAGAGAGAATTGCGGACACATCATGGAGGCTTTGTCAAGTTGAATCAATTAGGTATCGCAATGTCCAGATTCAAGCCCTTTGTTTGTCTAACCGGAATAGCTTTCGGAATTAGGGCACAATTTCGAAGTTCCATGAAATTTCGCAAATACGACCTTGTCCAAAGATCTCATTGACACTTCTTCTTCGTCAAGATCGCCGGAGTCCCCGGGCACCGGGTGAAGGGAGGCCCCACTGTGGAGAGTTTTGGCGAGCGGTTCGGGATCCGAGAGGCCATCTTCTTCCATCGGACTAGCGACCTGACCCGGAATGGCCTCGCCTGTTGGACTGAAACTGGTTAATTCACGGCCGGCCATCTCTCAATGGAATGTATCAGTGTAGGGAATCGTGGAGCTGGAAGCAAAGTAAGACGCATTAGGGATTTATACATGTGCCCAGCAGGAAATTGATAGTTAAATAGACATTTTCTTTTTATAAATGCCACATCATAAAGAAGGCGTAAGATGGAACGTATCAGTTCACGGAACCATAGGTAAATATAATATCTATTTGGGTATGCTCGAATGATCCTAGAGTGGAGTAAAGATACAACGTGCGTTTGTTCCACGAAAAATTTAATAATAGAAAATTCTTTTCTATGACTAGTTTTTATTTTTTATTTTTTATTTGGTGATATATAATTGAAAACGCTTTTGGAAGTTTGGATCTCATTGGAAAATATTTTCAATCTCATGACTTTATTTTAAGAGAAAAAACTAATTTTTTTAAATTTATTTTATTTGTTTAAAATTGAATTTTTAATTATTTTAATTTTATGTTTTCTCTTTTTTCTTTTCTTTCCTTATAAAAAAATTATATTTTTAAAGAGGTTTAACTTATTTTACAAGTATTCCAGTTGTGTTACATGATGTTAGCTCTAGGTATGAGATCTTCTCAAGTGGCTTGAATATTTTATAAAACTCTTAAATCCCAGAATTTGGTAAAATATAAGGCATTTGTCCTTTTCCTTTTATATAAAAAAAAAATGCAAAAGACAATTCATTAGAAGCGCTATTATTAAGTTTTTTGACTTTCAAATTATTGATAAGGGCATTTTTGTGACGTCCTCAGTATGTCATGGCTAACGTAGTTATCCAATTTTTTCCATTTTTTAAGCACGCGGAAGTGTCTTTATACTAGTAATAATCGAAAACATGGGAAACTTAAAGAACGCGCGTGCAATATAAACTAGGCTAACACATTTCATTCCTTATTTATTTACTTTAGGTGACATGATTGGTGTTTTGGGAATTTTTTTTAAAAAAAGGTTATCCCAAAATACATCATACCCCGGTACTATCTTGACCTTGGAACTGCCTATACATGTCTCGCCACCTATCTTCCGATGCTAGCACATTCAAAAGTCGTCAATTGGATCCAAAATGTGGCTTCACCTTCCTACTCTTGCCCCAGTCGACTGTACTACTACCATTGTCATCTCTATCATCCCTGGGGTGTGGGATTGGCCCCACGACCTGTCCTCCTCGTCGTGCGTAGACCACGAGGAAACCCATGAGTACGAGACTTGCTGGGACCCCTATGTCTATGCTCAAAATGGCGATGCACCGGATGAAGGCAATGTCCAGAAAATCCGGATCCATGAAGTCGGAAAAACGCTAGGTGGGGTCCACAGGTACCCATAACTAATGGAAGTTCAAGCAAGAAGGATCGACATAGTTACTATTGATATGAAAAAGTAAAATCAACAACCGGTGAGTCTAAACCCAGCAAATTGAAAGCCCATCGGTATATATTACATAAACCAATTGTTGTATTGACAAGGAAAGCCTCAATATAAAGAATATGGAATCATTTTCAAATCAACTTGCTTGAGAACTTTTTTCAAAATCAACCTAGTGGATCAATAAGATAAGTAACTTTTCCAAACAAGTAATCAGTAACTCAAATGGGATTTAAAGATACTAAGAATATTTTCAATATGAATTCATGTCGCCACCATTCTCTGGGAACCCCATTATCCCTAGGCATCTCGCACCTATCCAGCATTGCGAGGATATCTAGGGAAACTGTGCTACACCCCACAAGTATTTGGAGGGACTCAGTTACCCCTCGAGGCATCCATAATATAAGTCGGGGTATCGTTGTCCCAAGGATTGATGGTATTCTCAATCATACATCTATACCATGACACAACAATTCCATAATTCAATTTAAAATGCATTGGCATTATTACTACCAAGGAAACTCAAGAGTGAATCCAATGAATCCTCAGTCACTTATACTCCCCCTACACTAATATACACTCACTCGTACCTACATCAAACGAATAGCAAGAAGGATTCCATATCATAGTCCCCAAATTCACCATATAATGGTGTTCTGCATTCTTTGGAAACAGCAGTAGTTGCTTAGGTAAATGCATTTAAAAAATTATGAAATCTTAACATAAGATAGACAAGATCCAAAGAGACATTTTCATGAAGACATCGAAGTACAATTCATTTTATGCGACACTATATCATTTTTTGGAAAACCAAACTAAAACAGTTGGTCTTCTGATAGATAACAGGATTAAAAAGAACATTGTTTCTCTGACTAAACGATTTCAAAAAATTCTGAAATTTTATATGTGATAGTTTGGGATGTACTCTACAACTTTCATGAGGAAATTGATTAAAATTCTTGCTCGAAAATTCAGTGGAAAATGAAAGGCAGAGGAAGGTCGGTTTTGTGTCCGTGAAAACAGATCTTGTATTTTATTGTTTTTCAAATATATTTTTGTCATACAAACTCTAAAAAATCTGAATTTAAAGTATGTTGTAGAAAAGACAATGAGGGATGACTTTCGTGAAGGACATCCTGTGGAATTCGTATCACACAAGTCAATACAAAATTAGAAAAATCAGAGGCCTTGCAGGAACCAACCTGACTTATACGCCTTCACTAATTTAACTCGGGCTTTTGGCATTTCCAGCCCTAGCATACACTAGACATCAATAGACCGTACTCCTACGATCCAACCACGAACTCAATATTTTAGCTAGGTAATTTGGCCGAAACTTTCAACTAGACGGGAATCTAAGCAACGTTTATGGAAATTTCTAGGAAACGAGTCTTGCCAAACATAATCAATTGACATAGGATAGAAAGGAGGATATCCACTTGCCTTGGGTCCTAAAGGGTTGCGGTCACGGCTCGGCGGGGCGAGGGCATGGCAGTACACGCAACCGCTTGGGTGAGGCGTCCCTGATGTCGACTTGAAATGCTGAGGTTGCTTCTGGCTCACACGGATGAAAGCTGAACAGGGAAGTGGGAAGCTTGCTCGCTGACTTTGGTGTTTGTGGCAGTGGAAGTTTGCGGTGCAGATTGAGGGGAAAGCTGCAGTGAAAACGGAAGACACAGGAAGAACTTGGGCGTGAAGGCAGGATGAAAGCGAGCGGTTGTGTCCTTCACCGTTCCTTTGCTGCTGAGCTGTCGCCGTTTAAAGAGAGCTGTTGAGGAAGGTGACACGGCGTTCGTCTCCGTTGCCGACCCCAGAGGAGATGTGGCAAAGCGCTGGAAGTGTAGCGGCATGGAGAGAGAACGAAGGGCGAGCAATTTCGATGACCGAGTAGGCGGCTTTGTTTATCTCTTGCTCAATCCTCATTTTTCAATTGTTGCGGTCATTATATTTGACTCTGGCCACCAGAGCTTTTGACAGCTGGATGAAGAGGTGGCTGAATTCAGTAAAACGGTGAAAGTGGACGAGGTGGACTTCTGGTTGTGCTTCATGCTGCGCGACTCATCGCGGAAAATGGCGCCAGCTGTGGAGACGTAGCCGTGAACGGAGAATTGGGTGGCGCGGCTGATTGAAGGCCGAGTGCGGCAGCTTGATGATACTGGCTTGGACGGTTAGGCATTCGGGCTCACAATACGTTGAGGGAAAAATCTGGATGTCACAAGTTTGGACTATGCACATATGTTTTAGGGTTTTTTTTAAGGAAGATTATAAAAGGATGTGCTTAACAACACATTTAAAACCTTGGCCTCTTTTGTTTTTCTTATCTTCTTTTTGGATATTTGAATCTTGTGACTCACCAAGTGGTTTTTTGAGATTTTGGCTTGTGTCTTGTACTTGTTGAACAAAGTGAAATCCCTCTCTTCTCAAGGTTTCCCATTTTGGATTTCCACGTATATCTTGTGTTTTGGGTGATCTAGATTTTGCTTTTATCATTCACTATTTGTGCTTTGATTGGTATATCTTGTGGCATTTTTTTTCCAACAATAACAATGAGGAATTTGCAATTTTTGCGTTTTAAGTATCATTGCCACATCAATTTTAATGTTTATGGTTCTAGGAAGAAGTACACCCTAAGTCACTTTTTCATAAAATTGGATACTTAAATGCCAGCTCCAGCAAGATTTGTCAGAAATATGACGTGGCGTTATTTTATTAATAAAACCGTCTAGTGGCTTGTCAGAATATCTACTCAGCAATCTTTGTCTCAAAATGACGTCATTTTGCCTCAAAATTTGATTTTTAATATAAATATTTATCAAATTTGATTAAAAAGACTAAATTTAAATAAGAAAAGGGAAATCAATGAGGGCCTCCATGACTCTTGTTGCCGCTACCCCACCATTGACGGAAAGGGCTGGTGATGGTGGGGTAGGGGCCTACATGGCCTCGCCTAGATTGCGCCAAGGGCTGTCGCTGGTGGGTCGAGCCGCAACCCCTCACCCCAAATCTAGGTGAGGGCATGCAAGCCCTCACTTGTAGTCGGCCAGCCACTGGTTAGGGCTTGGCGACCCTAGTCGATCTTCACCCCACCGTTGCTAGCCTTTTTCAACAATGGTGGGGTGGAAGTGGCGGCGAGGGCTGTGGAGATCTTTCTAATTTCTCTTTTAATTTAATTCAATTTATATTAAAAATCAAATTTGCATCAAAATGATGCCATTTTGGGCTTATCTAGCCTCGTCAAAGTCACGTGAATAATTTTTTTTAAAGAAATGTCACATCATTTAAAATTCTCGCCAAAAAATGCCACATCAGTTGTTTGGTCGGAAATTCTCGCATTAGTGCTTAAGTGTTCATTTCTTTTATGATTTTGGCACTTAAGTGTACTTTTTGGAAGTTTTGACACTTATATATCCACTAATGCTAAATTTTGGCACTTGGGGGTATCCACACTTCTACAATTCTATGTTAAATTTTTAGAGGGATGACAAATTCCTTTTGAATATAATTCATTTTATGTTGCAAAAATTCAATTCATTGATGATAATAACGTTTCTCATGCCAAGGGTATGATTATTGTTGGACGTTGCATGTGTCAAACAAGTCAAGTAAGATGTTCTATCGTATTGACCAATCATGTGCTTAAGTATCTAACAAGATCACGCATAACGTACCATGACAAAGACGGACAAAATTCTCCTATTATCCGGCTCTCCATCTATATTGCTAGTGGCTGGCCCATAAGAATATTCTAAAACTGGTATGCATATCCACAAGCTCCTCAATGGGATCATAGAGGACATTGAACAAATCTATCAACATCAATCTTCATTGATCCACAACCAAAATCAGAAACCATATCAACTCTAAATCACAAACCAAATCATATAATTTCACGATTCAATATATAACAAAAGCACCTTTTTAAACCATATTCATAAATCATGAATTTTTTGTGATTCTTTCTTAACAAGTTTCGTAAACCATTTACAGGCAATCAGCTCAAACTTTAATCAACAAATGCTTTCCCACTTCAAATAAATGCTCAATCTAGATTTTATGTAATAAATATGTCATTTCGTAACTCATAGTATATCTAGTTCATATTGCGTTCGAAATATGAGTTAGCAAACTCGAAATATAGATATTTATTACTCATCAAGGAAAGTTGAAAATTGACATACGAAGGTTACTTAAGTCAACTAAACTAGGTTTATCCATCAATAAAATGATTTCTATGCACTAACCGAGAAATTCATTTTTATTCGTTACGCGTATAATTTGCTTCACATAACTTGTAGGCAAATGTTCAGACTTTTGTTCCAATCAAACTTTACTTCGAAATCAGTTTTCGTCAAACCTTAGAGCTCCACAGCTCTCTTATCTACTGTTTACACATAAATCTAAAATTCAATTGCTCCTCAATCAAATCTCGCATTTCAACTTTTAATAATTCCAGATTTAAGACCCGACTTCGAAAATTACTCTGATTAAATAAATAATAGGCTTGAATAATCACAAGGTGTTGCAATTCGCAAACTAATTCGGCTTGTTGGGACATCCGAATCGGCAACGCGTGAAACTTTTTCTCTTTTCCCCTTTTCTCTTCACGGACGAGCTCTCTCTCCCCCCTTCTATCTCCTTTTTCTTGTTTAGTCCGCCGCTTCGCACACTCGCGCGAATCTGTGGAAGGAAGAAAGGAGATGGGTTGGGCTGAGGGGTTGGGCTGAGGGGTTGGGCTTTCTGCTTGGCTAACAAAATATGGGCTGAATTAATGGGCCATACATTATGCTTAAAACATACGAGCAATTACACCTAAGGTGAATCGGAAACAAGGCCAAATCAAACACGGACCATGTAGCTGAACATGTAGTGAACTGACTGCACAGCCCATCCTTCATTCTCATGACTTCAGTAGCCGCTGACCATTGTTGAAGCCAAGATTAAAACAGGGCAAGAGATAGAAAGGTTGACAAGAGTGCTTTTTATGGCTGATGTATTAATAAACTCACAGAAGCAAAATCATGCAATTTCTTGCAGAAAGATTTGAGCCAATTTGGAAATTCTAGTTCTCTGTTTAGAGCCCCTTCTTTGTTTTTTTGGTTCTCTTTCTTGAGCTTGGCCTTGTTATGGGTCGACAATTTTTTTTAGCAATATTGTCTTCATGGGAGCATCCTTGCACTTTCTCAGTGAGGAAAAGATGGAAGATGATCACATAATTTGAGGGTAAAGAAAAACACATCACATAATTTGAGGGTAAAGAAAAACACAGCAGCAAGTTTATTTTCGTTATGAGGAAACATGCGATCAAAGCCGCTCAAAAGGGTATTAATATAACTCCCTACACTAAATTACAAGAAGTTAAGTGTGAATCATAGTTTACTTTTAAGAGTCTGAAACTGTTTCCTTCCTTATGCAGCTTTGAACACAACAACTTGTCAGGTTCATTTTAGAATTTAGAGGATTGACGCTTTCGTCAATCTTCATGTCATTTGGTTGCTTAGCTTGTCCGTACACCAAATGCACCCCACAACTTCTTAGAGTTCCCTCCGATGCTTGAAACAATATTGTAACTTAATTGCAGTGATTCAGCAATTTCGCATCCAATCCCCACATCATTCACCGTGGAATGTATAGAACCCATGTGTGGTCTGACTCCAATGAGGAAAAACAATCTACACAACCATAAGTTTCTTGATTGTTGACAAACAACAAGATCTCACATGAAATATTGGTTTCCCTTCGATTAGCTGAACCACTAGCACAAAAGGCCAAGCTGGCTATGTTGCAGTATGATTTTGAAGGTACGAGAAACCTTATGAGTCCTCTTGTGCTTTGACGGATGAATCACTTTGGGATCTTGCTTCTTGGATGAAAAATGTCAACCCGAGTCTCCCAAGCAATCCTTGTCCTGCCAAACATTTACACTTGAGACACAAACACATGCCGGGGGGCATGGGGGGTGGGAGAGAGAGAGAGAGAGACCTCAATTGACAACAAATTGCAATTGCTGGAGCATTGATCCTGACTTAGCTTATGACAGCCGAAGAAGTCAATTCGTCTGAGCCAAGGTGACTCATTTGGATGATAACGTAACTTGTGTGATAATTTAGTGCATATTTCAAGCGATTCATAACCTTTAGCAAGTAAATATGTTATGTTCGACGGGAGAGCTAGATTCTTGAGTCATTCATCACCAGGTCTCCTACTTCTTCGACATCAGTTGTGACATCCCAATTTTCCAATTCTATTTTCAATAAATTGAGAAGGGCATTTCGTTGGCACGCATATTGTAACATCCCGGGCCTCACTGTGTGATATTGTCCTATTTGGACAATGAGTTCTCACGGCTTTAAAATGCGTTACGCAGGGGCAGAGGGCCATCCCTCGGGCCTTCCCTCTCCCAAGCCATGATATTGTACTCTTTGGGTTACTTGCCTTGGCGTGGACGAACCGCCATCCCAGCCACGGTCTTTTCCCTCAAGGCTTTGTTCTCAGCACAGCGGAAGCATGTGTGAAACGCGTCACACAGGTTAGAGGGGTCCAAGTCATTATAAACTGGCCCAAGACTCCCTCTCTAGGCGATGTGGGATAGGGACCCCTTCCTTGCGCACGTTCAGGGACCGAGGCGTGGACGCACCGCCATCCCTCCTCCCCACGCATTGCCGCTCGGGCCGTCACACATATAGTTATTTTCCTTGAGTCGGCCACTCATGTGAAAACCAATCTATTAGGTGAAGCCGTTAAGAGATTTTAATGCATCAGACTCAAGAATTTGATCAGGAAGCGATCTTTCAACCGAGCTAATCTGCAAGGGTCATTACGGCACAATTAAAAATCGATTAGAGACCGGAGATAGGTCGACTCGACAGAGGCATGTGATCAAGTGTGGGTGATTCCACTAGATTGCACAATTCTTGTTGATTGGCGCTGGACCGACTTTTTTGTCGATTAGGTACCTTGTGTTCGTATTTGAAACCTTAAGATTACCCTGATAACCGAAAGTCGCCAATATTTCAAAGATGTACATTGTGGCTTGAATTGATCAACCACATGTCAAATGCATGAAAATTTCTAAAAGCTGCCCGGTAGATCGGGACGCGTTAGTATCGTGCCGAAATGAAATTAACCATGGAATTGAGATCGAATTCAGAAATTGGAAGTTTGGGTGTGTCACAAATCATTTTAGGAACATTAACTCATCTTCGGAAGATTTTTCGTGCAAGCTGAGTTTTTCAACAAAACAATCAAAGTATGGTTAATTTGGATTGGAAAATTGGTAAGCCTGCTTTTTGTGGTATATATGAGATCAAGATGGTTTTATGGTTAAGTAAATATGTGAATTGAAGTGTGGGGACATTGGATTATTTTTATGGATTTCAATTTGGTTCAATTAAAAGAGAATTGAAGAATGGGATGTACAAAGTTTAAAAATTCGTATGCCATGGCGGAGGATGGAATTGGACCCATTGAAGATTGTTGTGGGAGGTTTGGAGATAGTGGAGCATGACACTTGGTGGGCCATTTTGTTGGATTAAAGAAAGAGAAAAAGAAAAGAAATGGTCCCCCTTCCTTCTCTCTCCTCTCTCTCTCTCCCGTCAGCACCTCCTCTCCATCTTCTTCTCCTTCTTTGCATGCCCAGTAACCGAAGAAGCCAGATGTAGTAGCCCACAGCTCCATCTATCGCCGGTTGCTGCCGCCATTCGCACCGCCATGTCGCTCGCTGCCCGCTTGCGCCACCACCGCGCCACCGCTTCCCTCTCTCCTCCTTCTCCTGCTCGTGCTCAACGTCCCCAGCAGATCTGCAAGCCGAAGACAGCGAGACCGGCAGCACCGCCGAAGTAGCCGCACTCCACTGCCGCTCGCCGTCCAAGCCTCGCGCGCAAGGCCGTTGCTATTCGCTGTCGCTCCACACGTCTCCACCTCCCTCTCGCCTGCCCTTGCGTCGCAGCTGCTGCATCAGCCCGTGCCGGAGTCGTTCGACCACCTCCGGCCACCGTTCGGGCCCCGCCTAGGTTCGGTTCGACCCCTCAACCTTCCCCGGTCCTTCTCCATCTCATCCAAGCACCGGATCTACCCTTCCTCGGCCTCAAACCGCAGCGAACAGCATCAATCAAAAATGGGTATGGCAGCCTGGTTTTGGCCCGTTTTAGTCGGTTTCCCGACCCCGGATGCTTGGTCCGCTTTGAAGAAAGTTATTCCCCTCGGTGTCCCCATCGTTTTGGTCCGCTTGGTTCGTTAATCCGGTGGGTTTAGCTCACTAAGCCTCGCTTAGAGGGTTAATTATGCTTAGGGAGGTTTAGTTTATGTTAAGTATTATTAGGTGGTTAGTTTAAGTTATTTAAGAGTAGATAAGATTAAGGTGGTGTTTTAATTTAAAGTGTGCTTAATTAAGGGTAAGTAGGTTTATTTAGAATAAGCCTTGATTGGGCATAAAGGAATTTACTTTTGATTTATTTAAATATTTCGAAATTATTAAATAATTTAATAATATTCGAAATTATTAAAATATTATTATTTAATTATTTATGAAATAAATTTAATTATTTATAAAATTCCGAAAATTTTGTCAAGACCCTAAATTCTCGGAATTTCACGCCTGTTCTTCTTTGTGTAGTCGATTTTGAAATTGATGATCGTATATTATAAATTGAGTGTGGATCGTGAAAAATATGGATATTATTATTTAATTAATTTTCGGAATAAATTTAATTATTTAATAAATTCCAAAAATTATTGCGGGACCCTAAATTCTCAGAATTTCACGCTGATCGCTACTGTGTATTCAGATTATGAATTTGATGATTATATATTGCAAATTGAGTGATAATTTGTGTAATTAATTGTTGAGTTGTGAATCTGAGTGGTGATTGTGAAAAGTATATAATTTCTTCAGAAAATCCCGGGTGTCGGGTTTGACACCGAAAATGAATTTTAAGTATTATATCAAACAGTGGGGTTTGAAAAAGGAAAGTATTGATTTTTGGTTCGAAGTGATGTGTGCCCACGCACGACTACTTACTCGAATGTTTTAATACGAAAGAAAGAGGCCAGGACTACTATTTTAATCAGAGCATTGAGTGAAATGCAAAGTGTTCGGGGACCAATATTGAATTGTCGTGTACTGGTTGAAAGACTCGGTCGCAGTAGTGGCTACGCCAACTGGACCTTTATTCCTTTAGAAACGCCGTCAACAGAGTGACATGGCTCGGGTTGTAATAGAGGCTAGGCCAACTGGACCCATGCTCCTTCGGGAATGCCGTCGACGTAATGATGAAGCCGCGCTCCATGGGGGGAGGTGATGCCTGGCATTAATGTCATTAGATAGACGAACTGCGAGTAGGCTATGCCATTATGTGGCAGTGAATAACAATTGGAATGCATGTTGAGTGTTGTTGATGTGTCGGATTATAGGACGAAATTGTGTGGCATGGAATGAGATGTGTCATAATGATTTAGTCTTATAATCAGGACCCCCGTGGTTGTCAGTTATATGAAAGCGAATGCGTTCTGATTGTTTAAGTTCGTATTACTGTATGTGGTTGAGTGATATGAATTATGCTAATCTGTAGGAAGGAACTGAGGTGAGGTAAGTCCTCTATGTGGTGTGGCTAGGCCACTCTTGGACATATTTTCTTTCTAATAGAGGTTTAGGGGGTTGAACTTGCTGAGACAATGTCTCACCCCGTTGTGGGCCAACATTTTCAAGTCCCTTGTGGACGGGGCGGCCAGATCGCTTTGGTTGGTCTTGAGGAGTTGCAAAGGTGAAGTCAGGAGAATTGGAGAACGTGTTCGACTTGTAGGTCATAGGGTAGTTCCTTTTAAGAGCCAGTCTTTTGTAGACTTTTGGTTGTAGGCCTTCGTTTGTAACTCCGTTGATTTATGAAAGTGTAATGTTGTGAAATTGCTTCCTACTTTTCTATCCCATATTTTATTGTCAGGGGTTTTATAATATGCTTCGGCATGTGCATTAAAGAACTGATTGGGTCGCCGACTTAACCTGGGAACATTGCATTTGAATGACCATGGCGGGATGTTGGCGCGCTTGAAGTTCGGGGTGTGACATCAGTGATGTTGTCACTAACAACCATATTGTCTCCGAAGAGTCTCTCAGACATCTCGTGGAAAACCGAAGACAAATACGACGGACTAGCTCCAGCCATCTGATCTGGCGTCTGATCTTGCACAACCTCGAAATCTCTGCCACCCAGTGGAGAAGGCCACGGATTGTACATCTAAATGGTCTCAAAATCCTCCAGCACGACATTATTTGGCTGAGACTCCATCTGAGCCGACTCGTCACTGATTGTCAGGCAATCAACATTTGGGCCTTGAATCTTGGGATCCATTACTTCAAGCAAGCATTGGGTGGCGCCATCGGGATCAAGCAGTTTGCTCTTCTTGCTTGATTCACAAGTGTCTAATTCTCTCTCGTGCCTCCTCTTCTGGATTAATTGCTGGACAAAGTTCGGGCTTTTGGCAGCTTTGTAGAGGAAGAGGAACATCTGCTGGTGCTTGCACTCAGCACAACGAACCTGCTTTGCGACCTGGTCAATCTCATGCTGTGAGTTCTCCCGCTCTTCTCTTAGTTTCAGGATCTCGGCCTTCAATGCTTCCAGGTCCTTCTTATGCGTCTCGAGTTTAGCTTCCTTTCCAGCTTTCGGGTAACTTGAGGTAAAATTACTACTCGATGTCCTCCTATGCTTGCTGAATTTGCCTCTCCTCTTTATGTTCTTCAACAAGTGCTTCTTTCCTGCCTGAAAACCTTCGTTCGCAAACTCCCATCGTTCCGTATCAATCTTCCTAAAACCCTACGACACATCTTGCATCAGGATGCATGAAGAATTGAAGACAGGAAGAAGCTGGGCCTAGCAGTTGATATTGAAACAAAAGGCTAAAAAGTAGAGAATAAGCAGAAGGAAGGCTAACGAAGTTTCAATGGAAGATGTGCACAAGGGGGTATTAGTAGGCCAATATACACAGAGCACATTGTACGTCAAGGAGAGATCCTTTGCCATGGTTCAAAACCCAGTACAAAGAGTGTATGGACAATGAAATGACTGAAAAATTAATCCGTCAACTCTATATATATGAACACAAAAGTGCTGAATTATACTAATGGTCTCGCCCCAAAGGAAGAGAGGTGCCGTAAGGCTTTACCAAAACATCGGATAGACACGAAGCGATGGCCAAGGAAACTCATCTTCAGCTAGAAAGTGCAGAATTGAGCATTGAAACAACAAAATGCACAGTACTAATAGCTTTAAAAGAACTGCTGCAGTGCATTTCTGAGTCCAAATTCAAATTTACCATTTAAGAAAAGAACTCAAATACAAATCAGTGAGAAGATAATCTTAATGGGTGTTCTGATGTCAGGGTTGACATGATAGTTTCTGCAAATTACCGTCTAAAGCATCATCACTAGAATATGATGACAGGCCATTGTTCTCTGGCCACCGATTCATGAGATTTCATATAGATTCTGCGTATCTCACCCGCCATTTCAGATTCCTTCGTTCCTTGTACCCTAAACTAGGGTAAAGCACAACTAACAACCGACCAAGTGGGTCAAATTGAATCTCAACAACCTGGGCAAAACGTCTAGAGTGGAAGCCCTTGGATCCTAGCCTCTTCACCCCCGAGGACTTGTTACGAAATCGCACGTTGATTCCACAAAAAATAACGCTTGCAAACAATTCACTAGACATAATATAATAATAAAAGAACACAATCAAATGAACATGCCAAAAAATTTGTTATCGAAGTTCACCCAAACCTGGGCTACGTCTTCGCGCAGAGGCAGTTTGCGAATCCACTAGACTTTGAAAAAAGTTGGAATACAACAATGATTTTCTCTTAAGATTAGGGCACAAAGAGATTGAGAATCCTCATCAAGAAAAAAAAAAAAACTCACTTTTTTTCTTCTCTCTTTTTCTTGCCTCTCTATTTCCTTTTTTAGCGTCTTGACGGCTAGGGTTTTATCATTGCTAATATAAATGTATCACTTTTAACTTAAAAACAAATCTGATTGGAAAAGACAAAAAAGCTCCTAAAAACAAATATTTGGCTTCATCTATAACAATCTCCTACTTGAAGACAAATATACCTAAGCACCAAGCAACTTTGTATCCATCTTCTTCAAAAAATAGTAGTTGAAAAACTTGTGCCTCTGCGATACTCCTCATCAATCAACATGGAGTAATACCAATGGTAGTAGTATAGAAAATATACTTCTCTCTGTCTACTACCTTGGTTATCATGTTAGCTGGATTCTTCGAGCCATCAATCTTCTGTAACTTTAACTCATTATCTTTTAATGCTGACCTGATAAAGTGATAACTCTTCTTGATATGTCTAGTCTTTGAGTGATAAGCTGCATTCTTTGTTAAGTGCACTGCACTTTGACTATCACTCCAAAGTGTACTGACTGGCTGTTTTCGATGTAACTCCTCTATATAATCTTGTAACCACACAATTTCCTTGGAGGCTTCTGTGATCGCCATGTATTCTGCCTCTGTCGTTGATAAAGCCACTACTTTTTGTAGTTGAGATACCCAACTCACTACTGTACTTGCAACTGTAAAGACATATCCAGTGGTACTCTTACCACTATCTCGATCACTCGAATGATCTGCATCTACATAACCTTGCAACTCTAGAGATGTACCACCATAACAAAGTGAGTAATTGGAAGTATCTGCTAGATATCTCAATATCCATTTTACTGCATTCCAATACTCTCTGCCTGGGTTCTGCATATATCGACTCACAACTCCCACTGCATGTGCAATGTCTAGTCTCGTGCTCACCATGGCATACATCAAACTCCCCACTGTTGATGCATATGGAACTACCGCCATCTCATCTTTCAAAGCCTGAGCGCTTGGACACATATCCTTGGAAAGTTTGAAGTGACTCGCTAGAAGAGTTGCAATTGGTTTTGCCTTATCCATGTTAAATCTCTTTAACACATTGTTCACATAGTCTTCCTGCAACAACCATAATTTCTTATTTTTCCTATCCCTGATGATTTTTATGCCTATAATATTCTTGGCCTCTCCCAAGTCTTTCATAGCAAACTGTGATGATAACATCTTCTTCACTTCTACGATTCTCTTCATATTGGAACTAGCCACTAGCATGTCATCCATATATATGAGAGATGCACAATGTCATCATCATCATACTTGCAAAAATAAACACAGTGATCAGACTCATAGTGTGCAAATCTTTTTTCTTGTATGAAACGATCAAATTTTAGGTACCATTGCCGCGGAGCTTGTTTCAAGCCATACAAGCTTTTCTTCAAGCGACATACCATATGATCCTTACCTTTGACTTCAAAACCCTTAGGTTGTGCCATATATAATTCTTCATCTAAGTTACCGCGTAAAAACGCTATTTTTATGTCTAACTGCTCAAGATGAAGATCCTCCACTGCAACTATACTCAGCAAAACTCTAATTGATATCATTTTCACTACAAGTGAAAATATCTCGTAGTAGTCGATCCCTTCTTTTTGAGAAAAGCCCTTGACTACAAGTCTCGCCTTGTATCTAATACTACCATTTGCTTCATTCTTAATCATGTACACCCATTTGTTTAATAAAGCTTTTTTACCTATGGGCAACTTGGTCAAATCCCAAGTTTTGTTCTGAAGTAATGAGCTCATCTCGTCTTTCATAGCACACTCCCACTGCAAGTGAGACGTGTCTGCCTTTGCCTCATTGTAAGTCTCCGGTTCTCCTGAATCTATATATAAGACATGGCTCAGAATAGTATTAGCTGATGAATCAAAAATTACCTTTGGCTTTTTCACACGTGTAAACCTTCTCAAGATAGGTACTTCAGGGTCGTTCGTTTGCTCCGAACTTCAGAGTCGTTCGTTTGCTCCAAATCATTGTGTTCCTCTTGAACTACTTCTTCACTGATAATAGACTCATCTTAAACCTCTCTTTTAGGTAAACTTCGATCTACTGGAAACATCTTCATGGACATTGTGTCTAATTCAACATATTCTGATTGTACTACCTTCTCATGCTCTGTTTCTGTTTGACGATCCTTGTACGTATTTTCTTCATTGAATACCACATTGCGACTGCGGATGACTTTGTTATTCTCATAATCCCAAAGCCTATAGTCATACTCGTCGCCATTGTATCCGATGAAGACGCACTTCTGGGACTTAGCATCAAGCTTCTTTCTATCTTCCCTATCAATCAAAGCATATGCAATACAACCAAACACCTTTAGATGAGAAAAATTAATTTTTTTACCTGACCACCATTTTTGTGATATTTTTCCATCCAACACACAAGATGGACTTCTGTTGATAAGATAAATAGCTGCATCAACTATGGCAGCCTATAAGTGTAGCGGGAGACCCGCGTGTAGTCTCATGCATCTCGCACGTTCTAGAATAGTGCTGTTTATTCTTTCAGCTACACCGTTCTCTTGAGGAGTTCTAGGAATATTCTTTAGCCCGTGTATGCCTTCTCGACTCAAATATTCTGCAAATTCCTTACTTATGTATTCTCCACCATTATCAGATTTCAAAGCTTTAATTTGATAATCTGTCTCTTTTTCTACCATGGTCTTCCACATTCTGAACATTCCGAATACTTCTAATTTTTCTCTAAGAGCATAGACCCAAGTCTTCATTGTTGCATCATCAATGAATGTGACAAAATATCTCTTACTACCATAAGAGAGTTCCTGAGCAGGCCTCCATACATCAGTATGAACCAACTCTAGTTTCTGGCCTTTATTTTGTCGCTTATTCAATTGAAAACTAACAGCCTTCTGTTTTCCATAAAAGCAACTCTCACAAAAATCTAACTCAACTTTTTGCAAACCTGGAAGTAATTTTCTTGAGTGTAACTGCTTTACACATTTTTCACCAAGATATCCCAAACGATAATGCCAAAGAGTAGACAAATTACCTATGGCCATTGTAGTTGCAATCATATCACTGATATTGTCTCCTTGGAGAAGGTAAAGTGTACCTATATGCTTTCCTTTTGCTACTACTCTTGCCCTTGAGGTTATCTTCCACTCTCCGCATCCAAAGGTTATTACCGAACCTTTTTCGTCAAGTTTATTGGTTGAAATCGAATTTTTCTTTAATTTCGGAATATGCCTAGTTTCACGTAAAACTAAACGTCCTCCACCTGAGATGTTCACAGTCACGGTTCCTTTCCCAACAATGGGACACATGTGGCCGTTCCCACAACCACTTGTCCGAAATCTCCACTGACATAATCATCAAATATGTCTCTTTGCGAGGTGCAATGAAAAGAAGCACTGGAATCAATAAACCATTTATCTGTCACCAAGTCAAACCCTGCAGACAAACACAACTTATCTAGCAAAGATTCATCACTAACCACATTAGCTCCCTGATTCTCATCTTGCTGCTTCTTTTGTAGGCTTCACACTGAACCCTCCGGTGTCCAGTTTTGTGACAAAACCAACACTCATCTTTTGCAACCTATCTCTTACCCCTTGATTGTGATCTGCCACGCCTGTTGAATTTTCCTCTACTTTTACTTCTTCCACAGTTCTCCACTACGAGTGCCATTGAAGATGTAGATGTAGAAAAATTATCTCCACTTGAGACTTTCCTTCGCATCTCTTCATCCATAATACTACTCACAACATCATCAAGAGTTAAATCATCTTTCATGGTGCTTGAAATTCCCTACACTGCGTTATTGTAGCTTTCTGGAAGAGAACATAAAAATAATAAAGCTTGAAGCTTTATATCTAAATTTATGCCCGCGGATTCTAATTGACCCGTGACTTGCGTGAAACTATTAATATGCTTTGCCACAAAACCTCTATCAGATAACTTCATATTAACTAGTTTCTTCAGAAAAATACCTGATTTGATATGGATGACTTCTCATAAATATTCGTTAGAATATCCATGGCTTTTTTTTTTTTTTTTTTTTTTTTTTTTTTGCAGTTTTTGCTTTCGCAATATGGTACCCTGTCTTTTTTGTCAACCCTAGACGAATTGCACCTAATGCCTTTCGATCAAGAATTTTCCATCCAGCTTTTGCTGTCGGATCCACTTCCGCCATCTCGGGTTTCCAACCCTCAAGTGGTGCATAGAGATCTTTTTGATAAAGATAATCCTCTATTTGTAGTTTTCACCATTCGAAATCCTCCCCATTGAACTTATCGATTATGATTTTATCTTTTACCATCCTATTTGCTTTCAATCGAACGTCACCAAAAAACCCTCGATGTTCTCGATTAGCCAACCCAGGCTCTGATACCTAGGGGTGATCGGGTTCAGGGTGGGTAGGGTCTAAACCTGGACCCTGTTCCCGATCCTGTTATAACGGGTTCTCTTTTTTTGAACCTGGTACCCGACCCTGTTTGCATAGGACCCTGTTCCGGACCCACCCTGTTTTTCCGGTCCGGAAACAGGGTTAACCCTGTTTATATTAGAACCTATTTTGCATAAAAATTGCTGTACAACACTCATAAGATAAAGCATTTAACACTCATATGTAAGACAATCTAATGATAATGTCCTTGGTAAGACAAAATTAAGTTTATTTTCTAATGATAATGTCCTTGGTAAGACAATCCAAATCTGTATATAAAAAAAAAAAAAAGAGAGATTAAATAAGGCATTCACTTAATAGACTTTTACCATTGACGCCATGTCTCAATCACGATCTGCTCTGTCTCAACATCATTAGCTACTCCGCCTTTCTCATTGACTGACGCCTCTTTTGAGGTATCTGCACAAGAGATGAATTAGCAGGATCAGGCACGGAACGAGCAAATGAAGAGGAAGAGTGGCCTATTTTTATTGCTATAAAAAGTAATAAAGAAAAGAAAACAGGATAGATAGATGCATGGAAAAGCATGGCTATTTTCCAGATAGATTCTTCCTTGGAATACCAACTAGAATCTATTACCTGGTGCCAGCATAATGCCGCGAGCGTCTAGCAATTAGGGTGAACCAGAATTGCTTGCCCAAGAAAGAAAGCTTCTCCTGATACGACACAAAAGCAGTTAACACAATATCATTCTCTCATTCTCTCCGTTAGGTACATGATTTCTTGCACAAATTATCATTGAAATGCATGATGATGCTTTTTAACTTAGCTGCATGATGCTATTCTCGGTACAAACCATTTTAATTGATTAACAATTAGATTAGTAAGCTAAAGACTGAATATTGATTAAACGGAATGGCAACAACAAAACTAAGCCTTATCCCATTAAAAAGGTCTGGCTATATGAACTGTTTTACGCCCTTGCGCTTCATCCTATATAACAATAATTCGGTAAAAACTGTGATTGAAGTACTTCACAATCCATACCTGGTGAAAGAACCCATGTACCAACGCGACTGTCCACAAGGTACTCTTGAGTTTATTCCGAACTCCACGTGTCAGATATTCATTCCAAACAAACATTGTATCATAGAGGCTCTGCCCAGACTCCTGATCACACAGGTTCTTCTGAAGGTTATGCATAACATCATATGAGTAGCTGAAGAAGAAGTCCTTCATAAGATCAACCACAGACAGGAGCTTCTTGTATCTATGGGGATGATCAAAAGGCAAAGCATCTGGTTAAAACACACTGAACAAGAGAACAGATCAAACACAAACTATAAGTGTAATCCAACAATTTGAACCACAAAAGTGAAAAAGAATTAACAGTAATCTGCTGCCGACACCTTGTATCAATCATTTTGCATTACAAGATCAAGGGGGCAATATTCACCCTGTCCATTTGCAGTAAAATAAACTAGCAATGACTTCAAGAAAATTCAAACACTAAATAGGATGCAGTCGTAAAGTGTGATATCCTTATGCCACAACTACAAACTAACTGGTCATCCAATGCATGAACCCAAGTGAAGAACCAAGGCATCTTCAACTGAAACTTGATGTTATGAGACCACTGCTTTTGATTAAATTAGGAATAGAATGTTGCAAGACAAATGAGATTTTCTTCATCTTGTAGCAATGCTATACGATTAAATTAGCAGGACCCGGTAGTAGGGGCAGCAGCAGCTTTGTAGGGGAGGGTAGTCAGGCGAGGCGCTACAGCAGGGGGTTTGGTGGGACGTGGCAACGTCGGGTCGACGCGGATCAGCACAGCAGCGGCTTTGACGAGCTGCTGGTATCGCGGCTGGTGAGGGCGACAAGGATTGGCGCGGCTTCAGCGGGCATCAACGAGGGGGCTAGGCTAGATTGCGAGCAGAGCAGGGGGCATCGTTCGGGTGGCAGTAGATTGGCAACAGGGGAGCTTGGGAAACAGCATGCGGTGAGAACAGGATCGGCGGAGGGCTATTGTGGGTTGCTCGAAGATGCGACAAGTTGGGCTTGCGGACGCCAGATCTGCGGGTCAGGGGCGTCGGCGAGGCAACAGCAGCAGGTGGAACGGCGAGATTGAACGGAGGCGGCGTCAGCGCTCGGGTGTGAGCTCGGCGAGCCAGTGGAGCAGAGCTTCAGATGACCGACGGAACGGCAACGATGGTGCGAGTGCGAGGGGTACGACGAGAGCGGCAGAGGCAGCATCGGATGGAACCATCCCATGTGAGAGAGGTAAAGATAGAAAGTAGAGATTAGGGTTTTGCATTTTGGTTTTTGGGGGTGGCTTAAAACCGGTTCCCAAACCGGTCCGATCGATCCAGTTCCTAGGTGGGTAAACCCTCGGAATCAGTTCCCGGACTGGTTTCAACCGGAACCGGTTCCCAACCCTGTTTTCTGGGTGAGCTGATCTGGGAATCGGGTTGACCCGGTCCAGTTGCACACCCCTACTGATACCAGTTGTTACGAAATCGCATGTCGATTCCACAAAAAATAACACTTGCAAACAATTCACCAAACAGAATATAGTAATAAAAGAACATAATTAGATGAACACGCCAGAAAATTTGCCATCGAAGTTTACCCAAACTTGGGCTACGTCTCCATGTAGAGGCACTCTACGAATCCACTAGACTTTGAAAAAAGTTGGAATATAACGATGATCTTCTCTCAAGATCATGGCACAAAGAGATTGAGAACCCTCATCAAGAAAAAAAAAAAACTCACTTTTTTTCTTTTTTCTTTTTCTTGCCTCTCTATTTCCTTTTTTAGCATCTTGACGGCTAGGGTCTTGTCATCGCTAATATAAATGTATCACTTTTAACCCATATATGATAGAAAAGACAAAAAAGCTCCTAAGAATAAATATTTGGTTTCATCTATAATGCTACTATCTGGTGGGACGGTGAAGAGTAGCTGGATGCTTCAAGAGGATCACACTTTGGACAACATAAAAAAATAGAATCGAAACAGAGTTAAACCAAATAACACATCTACACAAGTAGTTTGCTTTTACCTATGGAGAAAGTTTCAAGCAAAATACATGGACAAAAAACACAATCCCATTCAAAAGGAGTACCCACGTTAAGTGTTGAGCTGCCAGATGAAGCTGGAGAAGTTGTAGTGCTTGAAATATCGAGGCAGGACCTGCTTTGAGAACTTGTGCTGATCCCACACCACGAAGCTGTCCCAGCCTGAACCCCACGACACCACCGGGTCCGATCCGGGGTCCAACACCATCTCATACGTCTTCCTCAGGAACGGCGTCGGCCCCACCTCCCCTAGCCCGTCCATCGGCCTCACCACTTCCTCTGCTGCTGCCCGCCACGAGCATGACGAAGACATGGTGGTGGCGTCCCCGGGATCAGCACCCATCGCCACCTCCTCCTCTTCCACTTCTTCCTCTTTGATCTTCACCACCTGCACGGCCACAGCTGATTGGGATCCGGGCTAGGACAGGCATGGACGCAAAGGCGACCCGGCTTTGATCCTGCCGTCGCCAACGGCTACTCTTGGTGAGGCGACCGAATGGGCAGGCGACCCCATCTCTCCGGCATCACCGCCGTCAAGAACAGCAAGGGATGTGATCTCTTCTAGTGAACTCGCCAAAGGTCTTGCCTTTCCTAGCTCGAGGCCCGGTTCAGGAAAGAGGGTGTCGGAAAGCGACGGGCGATGAGTTCGGCCGGCGCTGCCGTGAGACGCCGTCGTCATGTTGAGCCGGAGTTCGAGGTCAAAGGCCTCGACACAGTGGAGGGCGAGACTGTCAGACCGAGAAGTCGAGCTGAAAAGTGGACTTGTAAGAGCGACAAAGGAGGAATGGTTGGCTTTATACACGCGGGAAATTGTCCAAAGAGTCGTCGCGTTCCTCTCCCTTTTGGGGGCTTCCTCAGGAAGAGGAGGAGGTGTTTGTCGGGTTCCTCACGGCGGTTCGGGGCGAGAGGGCGGCGGCGATTGTGGGCCATCGGATCTGGTTCGGGATAAGCCCGCTGCGGTTGGGGCTCTTCCGCTTGGTCGGCGAATCCTATGCATGAGCGCCACGTGTCGATGCGCTTGTCCAACTAAGCAATCCAGTTGGCTCGTGCGGGCGGCCGTTTTTCATCGTACAATCATGCAATTCATGCAATCGCCGGCGTGTTGAAACCTTGGGCATAGCGTATACTTTCATCACTTTTCTTGACCCTTATATTGAGCTCGATGTGCAACATTTAATAATTGGTAAAAATATATCATGTTAACACGTTTTCCAATATATTTAATTACAAAATAGTCATCACATACATTGTAAAAAAGCAATTTTCAAACTTTTCCTAAAATGTGCTAAGAATAAGAAGTAGGGCATGGATCAATTCATTTAACAAGATCCGTTTTGATAGGATTAGAATGAATGGGATTGGTCTGACTTGTTGCTTGGATGGTTGACTCTTGCTATCGATAGATGACATATGCCATGTTCCGTGAATAACCACACTTGAGAATGGATGAATTGTGATACAATACCAAATTAGCCACTGTTCTATTTCGGACTCAAAATCCATAAAGGAATTTAAGGGAGAGAAAAAGGAGCCTAGACCATATATCCTACTGTCTCGGGATGACTGCACGTTATATTATGGCAACACGATCAAATGAAGTTGAACAGCCCTCGTAGTAACCAACGCCTTAAAATATATTTTCTAGAAAAAATAAAAGTACCTTTGGAGGACTTGTGAATAATATTCTTTTATCATCATCATTAGAGTTTTCTGTACATTTATTATCATTTGACAGGGACTACTGCAAGGAAAAACATTTTGGGAGCCCCATGTAACTAATTTGGGTCGATTACAGGGATTTAAAAGAAAAAAGAAAAAAAGAACTACATGAATTCTGTGCTGGGTGCTTGTCCTTTCCTTTTGTATCGGAAAAATGTAAAAGAGGATTTCATTAGAAGTGTAAACAACGTGGAATTTGGTATCCTTGAGATTCAAGAATCATTCCCGCATCACTTGTAATTTTACGATTCTATGTCAAATTTCCCATTTTGTATAACTCATAGTATATCTAATCCATATCGTTTTCAAAATGTGAGCTTACAAATTCGAAAAAGATATGGTATCACTCACATAAGAAATTTAAAAAGTGACTTATGGAGATTACTCAAGTTAACGCATTTGTATTCCCATCAATTATTCAAAAAAATATGCTACTCTAACGAATGATACAATTAAACCATACTTATTTGTTGATAACATGATTTCTACACGCCAATTAAGAAATTTGTTAATGATGTTCATCTTTATTTGTTACGCATATTATTCACTCCACAAAACTTGAACGCGAAAGTTTAGAATTTCGCTCCAATAAAACTATAACTTGTAATTGATTTTCGTCAAACCTCACAGCCTTTATCTTAAGCTAAAAGCTCCTCAACTGAACCTCACAGTTCAACTTTCACATAATTCTAGATCTAAGACCAAACTTTGAAAATTTCTCCAACTAAATGAATAATAGGCTCGAATAATTATAAGGTGTTGCAATTTGCGGTTGATTAGGCTTATTGGGACGTCCGAATCGCCAACGCTCGAAACTCTCTCTTTTCCCCTTTTTCTCTTCGTGAACGAGCTCAATCTCCTCTTCTTTTTCTTGATTATCCGCTGCTTCGCACACTCATGCACGAACAAAATATGGGTTGGGCTAAGGGCTTGGACTTTGGGCTTGGCAAACAAAATATGGGTGGAATTAATTGGCCATACATCACACTTAAAACATACGAGCGATCATACTCAAAGTGAATCGGAAACAAGGCCGAAGGAAACACGGACTATGTAGCTGAACATGGCGTGAACTGACTGCGCAGCCCATCCTTCATTCTCGTGACTACAATAGCTGCTGATCTATGTTGAAGCCAAGATCAAAACAGGGCAAAAGATAGTGACCGACATATTCATAACCTCACAGAACCAAAATCATGCAATTTCTTGCAGAAAGATTTGGGCCAATTTGGAAATTCTAGTTCTTTGTTTAGAGCCCTTCTTCGTTTTTTGGGGTTCTCTTTTTTGAGCTCGGCCGTGATACGGGTCAACAAGAAAATTGATGAATATTGACTCCTCATAAACATCATTGCACTTTGTCAGTGAGGGAAAGATGAAAGATGATCAATGAGGGTAAAGAAAAGCACAACAGCTAGTTTATTTTTGATATGAGGAAACACACGATCAAAGCTGCTCAAAAGGGTATTAATATAACTCCCCATACTAAATTACAAGAAGCTAAGCTCGAATCATAGTTTTGTTGATTAGGAGTCTCAAAATCTTTCCTTTCTTTTGCGGGTTTCAACATAGGAATTTGTGAGGTTCGAGTTAGAATTCTGAGGATCGATGCTTTCGTCAATCTTCATGTCTGTTGGTTGCTTACCTTGTTTGTAAACCATATGCACCCCGCAACTTCTTATAGTCCCCTCCGACGCTTGAAACAGTACTGCAAATTGACTGCGGTGATTCACCAATTTTGCATCCAATCCCCACATCATTTGCCGTGGAACGTATAGAACCCATACATGGTCTAACTCCAACGAGGAAAAACAATCTACACAACCATAAGTTTCTTCCTTGTTGACAAACAACTGGATCTCACATGAGATACTGGCTTCCTTTCGATTGGTGGAACCAACAATAGCACAAAACGCCAAGCCGGCTATGTCACAGTATGATTTTGAAGATACAGGAAACTTTATGAGTCCTCCGATGCTTTGATGGACATACCACGTTGGGATCTTACTTCCTGGATGAAAAATGTCAACTCGAGTCTCTCCAACCAATCCCTGCCATTTGGAATATTTTACATTTGAGACACAAACACACAAACACGTGCAAACGGAGGGAGAGAGGAGGGAGAGATACCTCAATTGACAGCATATTGCAATTGCTGGAGCATTGATTTTGAATCAACTTATGACAGCTAGAGAAGTCAAATCTTCTGAGCCAAGGTGATTCATCTGAAATATATCGTAACACATTCGACAAGTCTGCACATGTTTCCAGTGATTCACAACCTTTTGCATGTAAAGATGTTATGTTTGGCGGGAGAGCTAGAATCTCTTGCAGCTGCTTGCAATGCATCAAAAAAAGGTGCTGCAACTTTGCAAATTGACTGATGCAGGTAGGAAGGCTCACAAATTTGTTCTCTGACAAATCTAAAATTGTCAACGAGGACATGCAATGAATATTTTTCAAGAAACTAAGCTCTGATAAGCTGCATCTTTGCATATTCAAGTTAATAAGACTCGGAAGGGCTAACAGGAGAGAAAAATTGGTGCAATCACTTGATTCACACAAACATTCTGGGAGCTTGCTAAGTTGTGAGCAACCATCCGCTAAAATACGCTCAAGGTGCTGCAGTGTATAGATGCTTTAGGAAGGTTTTTAAGGTCTGTGCAGTCTTCTAGATACAACCCTTTCAATTCAATGAGATTTGCGATAGAAGAGGGTAGCTCTTTGATGGCAGTCCCATGAAGCGCTAGTTCTATCAAATGTTTCATTTGTACAAGAATATCTGGAAACCTTGAAAGCTTTGAGCAACCTCTGAGAATTAGATTTTGAAGTGATCTTAACTTCAGATTTCTTGGGAAACGGCTAAGATTGCAGCAGTTCAAAAAGTTCAAATAAATGAGCTTGTCAAGATGCCCAAGAGACTGATGAACCTCAACAAGATTGGTGCACTCTCGTAGATCCAAACTCTCAAGATTTGGCAATGATGATACATCGGGAATTTCACTCAGCAAAGCACAGTGGCTAAAATTAACAAACTTCAAATTTCTACAAAGCTGCATAGTAAATGGATGTAAGTAGTTTTTCAAGATCTTCACATATTCATCTTTTATTTTGACAGAAGAGAATATTGCATGTACCTCGAATGTCTTCCCCAATATGCGGATGCTGCTTTTACTTAGGTCTAGACCTACAAGTTGTCTGCAGTGAATGGCACCGGTGTTGGATAATAATCGGGCCATTCCAACCATCTCAAGTTAGTGGGAAAGTATATGGGATCACCCATATAGTACACATTGCGAGCTAACAAAATTCTGAGCCTTCTCATGCTTGTGAAGGCTTGAGCACTAAAGTGTACTTCTTCAGGAGCAGCCAACATGATCATTATTGCTTCTACTTTACTTGTTCCCTGGCAGCACATTATATGAATAGATAAATTAAGTGCAAAAGTGTCTAGGTTATGCAAGGACTTAACTAGTAATAAAAAAAAAAAAAGATTTGGTGTGCTTCGGTTGCCTTTTGCTCTTAGCTTTCATAATTTGCTTTTACTTCCGCACTTGACACACTAGTTTCAAAGCAAGTCAAATCATTGAAGAAACATATCATTTGAGTTCTTGGGGATTTTTCATAGTTTAAGTTTTTGGGGGAGAGGTCAATTGTGCAAACCTTACATTTCAGGTTGGGATGTAAAAAAAAAAAATGATTCTTATGAGATCGTTAGGCCATTATCTTACTTAGCAGAAATATATTCGCATGCTTCTTCGTTATAATGTCCAAAGTACTTTTTAAGAGGCTTTAACCCTACCAAACAGGCATACATAATGTCAAAAACCAAAGATCATGATTTAGTGCATTACCGTGCCTTCTTTTAGAACATGAAGCACATCCTTATAGAACCACAATCTTCTGCGCTCCCCCGGCTCTTTGGGAGATTCCTTCCGAACAATTTCTCTTCCCATTTCTTGAATCATATCATGCATTTCCAGCTTGCCATGCTCAATGGTGACGAGCGACTTATCTAATAGAACCTCAATTCCAACATCTGGGTAGAGATCACAACTCTTCAAAACATTTCTCACATAACTTTTTTTCTCTCCCTTGAAGAAACATGCAATGTCAAGAAAAATATCCTTCTCATAATCATCTAGACCATCAAAGCTCATTCCTAGCACGCTGAAGATGTCTCCATTGAAAACTTCCTTCAATTTATCTAATGTGCTTTTCCATGTATGTAATTTTTTACCTCGAAGAAAAGAACCCAAAACTTTAATGGCTAATGGAAGTCCTTTGGTGTATTCCACTATGTTATACGAAAGCTCTTCATGATCTGGACAGGGAGAAGAATTCGGGAAAACAATTGTCCTGAAAAGCGCTTGAGCTGTTAAATGATCTAATGGTTGAACCTTGTACATACTTTCTATGCCATGAGTAGTCAATAAATGTTCATCTCTAGTAGTTATGATGATTCTGCTTCCACAACCAAACCAATCATGTCCTCCAGCTAGTGTTTCCAGTTGGATCAATTGGTTCACATCATCAAGGACAATGAGGAGCTTTTTTTTGCAAAGTCTACTCTTTGTCAAGCTCATACCTTCGTGGACATTGTGAAGCTTCAGACAATCATCCCACCTTACCTCATAAATAAGTGTCTCTTGAAGCTGAAGTAGGCCGTTCTCTGCGAAGTTCTCGCAAGTTTCTCTAACATTGAAAAGAAAGCTGCAATACTCAAATTTGTGCTCAAAGGCATTGTAAGTAGCTTTGGCGATGGTTGTCTTCCCTATTCCTCCAAATCCGCAAATTCCAACCATGCGAACCTCATTCGATTCCATGTCAAGCAAAGTACGCATACGGTGCACATGCGAGTCCATGGCAACCGCATTTTCAGGAACATGTAACCGCTTGCGATTCTTCAGCTGAGCGCATACTCCCTTGACAATGCGCTCAATGACATAAGACTCACGCCTGGTAGATTCAAACACATTGGATAAAATAGTATAAGCTGATCTTCAATAAATCGTGGTCAATATCTCAAGCACAACAGGCCAGATTAAATTTAGTTTCTAGCAAATTGACATCGAATGCAAAAATGGGCTTGTAAAGGGACGCCATCCACCTACTTGTTTATATACTCAACTCACGAATTACTTAGGGCGCATTTGGTAGCACTTCTGTTCGGGGAACAATTTTTGATCAGAAATGGTTTTTTCTAATTTTGTTTTCGGGAATAATTTCTGAGTAAAAGAATGCGTTTGGTAACTTTCTAAAATTTCTATTTCCGGGATAGAAATACGTTTGGTAGGATTCTTAGATTTTATTTATTTCTTTTAATTTTTTAATTCTTTTATTATATTTTCTTATGTTTTTCCTTTTTCTTTTTCTCTTTGGCCAGTTCGGCGAGCCTCGGCCTCGGCCAAGCGAGGCAAGGTCGGCCTTGCCTTGGCTTGGCGAGGCCCAGACTTGCGCCGACTGGGGAGGTTGAGCCTTGCCTTGGTTGGGCGAGGTCAAGCTCGCCGTGAAGAAGAGAAAAGAAGAAAA
This sequence comes from Eucalyptus decipiens, assembly GCA_014182575.1. Lineage (NCBI taxonomy): Eukaryota > Viridiplantae > Streptophyta > Magnoliopsida > Myrtales > Myrtaceae > Eucalyptus > Eucalyptus decipiens. The sequence goes on from CM024611.1 coordinate 54,240,309, forward strand.
GAGAAAAAAAAAAAAAAGATTCTAGAAATTGTTCCCAAGAATAAGAAATTTACTTCTTGTTTCTGTTCCAAATTTATTCTCGAAAAAAAAAAAAAGATTGTTTTGTTCTTGGAAACAAAAATCTCTGAACAAAAAAATAGATTTTTTGTTATTGGAAATAAAAATTTTACCAAACAGGTTTCTATTAGTTGTTCTAAGAAACAGAAACAAAATTTACCAAACAGGTTCATAGTTGCTTTGTCAAGAAAACTAAAACATAAGCTTTCCTGCTTCGACTAGCCTGAATTGTTTTTTATTTATTTATTTTTTTTATTCCACTTTGTGCATAAGCATTCCCATGAATCTATTGCCATGGAGATTAGTGAAATTCCGCAATCAACAGTTTTTTCATTTTGTTTTGCCACAGAACAAACGGTAAGCAAACTGAGAAAGGAGTAAATGAGAGAGCCTTACTCGTCAACCAAATGCCAGCCGGAGATGCTAGCTGCTGCAGTCAGCGCTTCTCTCCACCTCTTCACCTTCTCCGGATCGCTGCTGTTCGACTTCAATCTCTCCTCGTGATCGATTAGGGCTTGGCCGTACCTCCCCCTGTGCTTCCTCACATCCGAGGGATCCACCTTGTAGAACACCGGCCACACGATCTGCCCCATCGTATCCCTGCACTCGACGATCCTCACCAGCTCGTCCAAGCACCAGCTAGAGGACGCGTAGTTCTCCGAGAACTCGACGATCGAGGTCCTTGACTCCCCGATGGCTCTGAGGATTGCCGGCAAGATCTCCTCGCCCTTCCGGAGCTCCTCCTCATCCATGAACGCGTCGATCCCTCGCTGGTCCAGTGCCGTGTGGAGGTGGCCGGCAAAGCCGTTGCGCGTGTCCTCGCCACGGAAGCTCAGGAACACGTCGTATCTGTACGGACGGCCGGACTCCCCGATGGCTCCCCAAGAATCCTGCCTGATCACCTCGCCCTTCCGGCGCACCTCGTCTTCCACAAATGCCCCGTTCCGTCGCTGGCTGCACTTGACAGAGGAGAAAAGACGCGGTTTGTTTCCATCTGGATCGCCAGCCCAACGCGCCCCGGAACTGAAGTGTTAAGGATAATGGCACAAATTAAGAAATCGAGATCAAATCAGATCACATAATTGCTAAAGTCAAAAGAAGAATCTCACATAACAAGCAAGTGCCAAGATCAAGAGATCGTAAATTCAATTCGATTAATTTTAACGGTTTGTAATCTATTATATAAATACATGTACTGAGTTCATGAAAAATGCATCAATTGCAGAAAATCTTTTTCTCATAATTCTCACGATGCTCAAACCTTGGGGGAGTCTGCAAATCTTTTTCTCATAATTCTCACGATGCTCAAACCTTGGAGGGAGGCAAGAGAAGAAATCTTCTCCCTCCGACATAACAAGGACACCGGGAATTGCCTTGAGATTGGAGGGGGGACTTCCTCTTATCCGAAAGCATCTGAATCGGGAGTTGCCTTGCCTGTTGGACTGAAACGGGTTGATTCACGGCCGGCCATCTCTAAATGGGATGAGTCAGTGTGGGAGACGCGCCCTGTCAAGGCCATCTCTAAAAGGGATGTGTCCCAGACGCGCCTTGGACTGAGATCAAGGGATTGTAAATTCAATTTGATTACTTTTAATGGTTTGTAATCTATTATATAAATACATGTACCGAGTTTATGAAAAATACATCAATTGCAGAAAATCTTTTTCTCATAATTCTCTCCATTCTCATACCAGACTTCACCACGGGGGGAATCTCCTCTCTTCGACATAACAACGACACCGGGAATTGCCTCGAGATTGGAGGGGGGACTTCCGCTTATCCGAAAAGCATCTGAATCGGGAGTTGCCTCGCCTGCTGGACCGAAACGGGTTGACCGACGGCCGGCCAAGCGGTTGCACAACCTCCGAATGAGGGATGAGAGACGGCAGGAGCAAGAGCAACCTCCTTCCGTCGCCTCCTGGACTGAAAGACTGAAACGGGGTCGACTCTCAAGGCCGAATAGCTCTATATATAGTTAAATAGAATTTTATTTTTAAATGCCACGTCATAAAAAAATGCCTAAAGTGGAATGTGTCGGTGCGCGGAACCATACGGAAATACAATATATATTTCAGTATTCTCGAATGATCCGAGAGCAAAGTAAAGATATAGCATGCATTTATTTCTCGAAAAACTCAATAATAATTTTTTTTTCAAGAATATGATTAGTTTTTATTTATTTTATTTGGTGATATAAAATCAAAAATGCTTTCTGAAGTTTGGATTTCATTGAAAAATATTTTCAATCTCATGACTTTATTTTAGGAAAAAAAATTCAAAATTTTAAATTTACTTTATAGTTTAAAATTTTAATTTTTTTAATTTTATGTTTTCTCTTTTTTTTTTTTTGGTTTTCCTTTTCATTTTCCTACTTCCTTCACCACAATCGGCTGGCAATGGCCATAGGCAAGCTCAAGGCTTAGCTAGAGTTATGCTAGATCACAAACTCAAAGCTTGGTAGAAGCTAGCAAGCTTGAGGCTTGGCTAGAGTTTCACTGGATCTCGATGCCCATGGCTCGAATGCTCATGGTAAGGTTTTTCTATGTATTATTATTGAGCAAAAATCAGTGAAAACTGAAAACTACGAAATTGCCAATTACGACCCTTTCAAACAATGACAATATATTTGATTGTGTTGCCAACCTTATGCTTATACTACTATGGATGGAAATTAATTTTATCCATTTCTCTTGCGTGAGCCGCGGGTCGCTTTTCGCACCGTGAGCCACCGTGCGCCCCGCCTCGCTCACCGGGAGCTCCGCCTCACCTCGCCCGCCCGTGGCCGCCGTTCCTCCGCCGAACCAGCCCCGGATCCGCCCCATCTCCCGCCCGCGACCAGCAGCAATTAAAAATGGGTATGTAGCAGACGTTGGCCCGTTTTTGCCGCCTTCCCGAGCCCTGATGCTCGGCCCACTTTGAGGAAAGTTGTTCTCCTCGGCGTCCCCAGTCGTTTTGGTCCGCTTCGGTTCGCTAATCCAGTGAGTTTAACTCACTAAACCTCGCTTAGAGGGTTAATGATGCTTTAGGTGTGTTTAGTTTATGTTAAGTGTTATTAGGTGGTTAGTTTAATTTATTTAAATGTAGATTATGTTAATGTGCTTAATTAACTTAAATTGTGTTTAATTTAAAGTTAAGTGGATGTTTATATTAATATAAATATTGATGTGACATAAAGAAATTTACTTTGATTTATTTAAATATCTCGAAATTATTTAATAATTTAATAATATATTATTATTCGAAATTATTAAAATATTATTATTTAATTATTTTCGGAATAAATTTAATTATTTATTAAATTTCGAAATTTTCAATCCCTAAATTCTCGGAATTCGTGTTTGGCCGCTGTGTAGTCAGATTTTGAAATTGATGATTGGAATTATAAATTGAGTGTGGATTGTGAAAATATCGATATTATTATTTAATTAATTTTCGGAATAAATTTAATTATTTAATAATCCGAAAAATTATTTTGGGACCCTAAATTCTCGGAATCTCGTGCCGATCGTTGCTTTGCATTTAGAATTTGAATTTGATGAATGAATGTACCAAATTGAGTGTTAATTGTGATAAATAGAGATTTTATTCATAAAGACCCAAGTGTTGGGTTTTGATGCAAAAATTGGATTTTAATGATTATATTAAATAGTGGGGTTTGAAAAAGTGAGATATTGGCTTTTTTGATTTGAAATTAGCGTGTCCCCACGCATGTGAATAATTTCTGGGATATTTTAATATGAAGAAAAATGGCGGGATCACTATTTTAAATGGAAGCATTGAGTGAAATGCAAAGGTCCCTGTGGCCGAGTATGCTTTGGCCGTGTGATAACTAAGAGGAATCGTCCCGGTCAATCGAGCCGGACTTGCCCCTATATGTGATGCCCATGTGGTTGCGGGTCGCAGCTTGATTTTGGGCCCATGCTCCTTCGAGAACGCCGTCGATGTGCCGACGAAGCCGCGCTCCAAGGTGGGAGACGATGCCCGGCTATATGCCGCAGATAGCCGAACAAATGAGTAGGCTATGCCCTTGTGTGGCAGTGAATAATAATTGGAATGCGTGCTAAGTGCGATCGTGATTTATATGAAAGTGATGGCATTCCAATTGTTTGAATTATTATTACTACCCGAGATTGTGTGATATGAATTGTGCTAACCTGCAGGAAGGAAATGAGGCGAGGTAAGTTCTCTGTGTGATGTGGCTAGGCCACCCGGGGTGTATTTTCTTTCTAATAGGGGTTTAGGGGGTTGAACTTGCTGAGACATTGTCTTATCCCGGTTTGGGGATTAAAATTTCAGGTCCCTAGATGGCGGTCGTGAAGGACCCGAAGCCCTAAGTCTGGAAAGGTGGAGACTGAAGTATCGGTGAACGTGTCCTGCTAGTTGGCTTTAGGGTAGTCTTCCTTTTGTCGAGCTGGTCTATTTTGTAGACAGTTCAGAGTTGTATTTAAACCTATGTGTTTGTAAATGAGTGTTTGGTATTGTGATTGATTGCCTGCTTCTATCCCAAGTTAAATGTTGTCGGGGATTTGTTTCGCTTCCGCATGCGTAATAAAATGAATGGGTCGGCGACGTATCCTGGGATGTCGCATATTTGATCGACCGCAATGGGATGTGCGCGCGCTCGGGGTTCGGGGCGTGACAACAAGTCAGGGCTATTTTGTTACAGAAACGTGTTTGTCAAAACTTTTGTTCTCGGGAACAGATTTGAAACATAAACAATAAGTAGAAAGAAATAGTTTCTTGTTCCCGGAAACAATTTCGAGAAATAATTTTCTCTCTTCTTTTTTCTTCTCTTTTCTTTTCTTCTTCTTCCTTTTGGCTGGTTGCTGGCCTCGATCATAAACGGCAATCGACGACCTCACCGGAGCGTCACCGTGGCTGGGCGAGGCTCGGCCTCGCTGGGCCATCGCGCGTCGCCCAACGGTGGCCCGGTGAGGCCAAGCCTGGCCACTGAGGCCACTGGCGAGGCTCCGGCAAGCTCGCCAAACCTCGCCCAGCCAGTTGCCGAATGTCGCCGTGGCCAACGACTAGCCATAAAGGAGGAAGAAGGAAAAGAAAGAAAAAGAAAGATGAAAAAATATATATAATAAAAATATTGAAAATTTAAAATAAACAATAAAAAATATGCAAGTTTACCAAACACATTTTTATTCTTGGAATAGAAATTTTTGCAGTTATCAAGCGCAAAGGTTACAACCAAAATCCGCACACGTAATCATATCAGGAACCATAACCGCCACGGGGGCCGTCCGTACGGGTGTGCCCGCGGTTTGTGATTGTAAATTAGCATTAAAATAATTTGACCACACTTGTGAAGATCTTCTGCTGATTAAATTATTGGGTAGATATTTTAACGGATTGCTTATCTTGTTTTCTTATTTTCAGGGTCATCCCTTCTTCCGAATGCGATTGTCGATGCTTCGATTTTACAAGGTATTGGAAACGCGCTTAAGAGAAAGTTGTTTGACGTTCCAAATCTATGTACTGTCATTTTGTGTCAAATCACATGAGAGAACGCAGCAAAATTTATGTAAGCAGTGCAAAAAGATCGAGCATAGATTGCACATAACTTTATGCTTTTGCAATGAGTTTTCACTTTTGTGGAGAGCTTGAAAATCTGGGCCTTTGGAAGTCTACCTATGGAAGTCGTAAGTTCTTTGTTAGTTCATGTGATGAAGAGATGGGCGAGGATATGATTCCTGGACCAATCTTCAAAGTAGCTCATGCTCGTACCCGATCTTGGACCTTACCAAGTTCGAGTTCATTAGCTTATGGTATATTTACGGCGGCTCTTATTATGTTTGCATAATTATATATCAAATCACACATTTATCTAATATTTTAAATCTTTAGAATAGTTGGTCTTAAATTCAATTTTTTTCAAGCCCTATTTACCACTCCCATCACATATTTTCATGTTCTAGTATCAAACCAAATTTGAGATTATGCATAAGATGGAACATTGAAATACTTAAATATTAAACCACACGTTTATATAATAATTTAAATTTTTAGATTGATTAGCATTGATATCACAAAATGTTGTTAATCGGCGTTGCAGCGGAATCGGATCGTAATTTTGTAATTATGTAGGGAGCTATAAAAATCGATCGAAATTAAACGAGGAACAATAAAAGGACACAACACCAGAAATTTACGTGGTTCTGTCTGAATGTCGGAACCTACGTTTATGGGGAAAGCCAGCAAATCAATCCACTATAAAACGAAAAATTACAGGAATACAATCACTCAATGCACTCATGTGATAGGTGGCCAAAATTTCCATGGAAAACTAGGCCAAAAGTTGAAGGAAATTTCAATGAAACTTCCAAGCAATTTCCTCTCTCCTTCCCCACCCTTTTCTCACGCATAGATGTCTGTTGTATTTTACGATGGCAACTTCCACCTTTTCCTTTCTTCCTCTTAGTTTATTCTTCTCCCTTGTCTCTTTCAACGTACAAGCTGTTGCTTTCTCTTCCCTGAACGTGCAACTTCCATTTCTGCTCCCTCTTGAACGACAAACTGGAGACTAAGAAACAAAACAAAGCAAGGCGTGAACGTGAAGTTACCAAAAAAAATTCTTGGACCCACATAAACGTCGATCGCCTACCACCATGGTTTTTATATATAGGTCGAATAGTTCGAGTGAGGAAAAAACCCCCTCACCAGCACAAAAACCGCACAACCGACCAAACTCCATATTAAGTTCAATAGGATGATGCTCATGGCCTTCTCCATTAGCTCGTCCTTTTCAGCATCTCGCATCGTTTCGGGCAACTGAGCCTTGCCCTCCAATGCCTTGGCTAATCCTTGAGTTGTTAATAGCGCCTTCATCTTGACGCTCCACAACCCGAAGTTGTTCCTCCAGTTAAATTTCTCAATTTCTACTTTTGCTCCAGACATAATTGCAAGGTCTCAGCTCTGATACCAATTGTTGTTAATCGGCATTGCAGTGGAAGCGGATCGTAATTTTGCAATTATGTCGGGAAATATAGAAATCGATCGAAATAAAACAAGGAACAATAAAATGACACAACACCAGAAATTTACGTGGTTCTATCCGAATGTCGGAACCTACGTCCACGGGGAGAGCCAGCAAATCAATCCACTATAAAACGGAAAATTACAGGATTACAATCACTCAATGCACTCATGTGACAGTCTGATTTTCCGCTTTTGTTTTCAATTAAATAAATTGGGCTTTTCGTTGATGTGCTTATAGCGTTATTTTCTGAGCTGATCACTCATTAAATAACTTGACTAATCGGGAAAGTTATTAAAGGATTTTGATGCAATAGACTTGAGAATTCGACTAGGAATCAACTGCTCGACCGTGTTAGTCTACAAGGATTAGTTCGGCACAGTCGAAAATCTATTAGAAATTGGAAATAGGTCGATTCGATAGAGATAAAATTAGGCTTGGGTGATTCCAACTAATTACAAATTTCTTGTCGATCGGCACTAAATCGAATTTTCTGTTATTTTGATACCCTGTGCTCGTAATTGAAACCTCGAGATTTTTCACGACAATTGAGAGTCGTCAATACGTCGAAGATGTACATTGTGGCTCAGGAATAATCGACCACGGGTCAGTTGCACCGAAAATTCCTAAAAACTAATCGATAATTTAGGTTGCGCTAAAATCACATTAGACTGAAATTAACCGAGGAAATGATGTCGATTATATAAATTAAGAATTGTCACGTGTCACAATTCATCCCAAAGACATTGTTGCATCTTCTCAAAATTTATTGATGATGGATATTGTTCATGAAATGTGCAAGATCAGCAAATTAAAAGAGCAAAGGAATTGTCACATTTTAAGTAGGATTTTAAGGCCTCTAATGTGAAGCAATTTAAGAGGTATTATAAGTTGTTACTAAGGGACTTGACCCTATTGAATTAGATGTTAGATTGGTAATTAAAGAAAGAAGAGAAGTCTCCTCAAAAGGAAATTCGTAGGAATCCCTCTCTCCTACAATTTCTTCTCAATTTCCTTGGTATTTAATGGAGATGGACTTGGAAAAGATAGAGGGACCACTTGATAGGGAAATGAACTCAATCTCCATGGGAAAAAGTTACGAGAATCAACTTCAAAATTCGGATTTAGCAGTTTACATGGATTCCAACATTTTCTTTCATTCCATTTAGAAGAGACAACGTTGGAAACTTTGTGGGGCCTATGATGGTGATAGGTGGCCAAAATTTCCATGGAAAACTAGGCCAAAAGCTGAAGGAAATTTCAATGAAACTTCCAAGCAATTTCCTCTCTCATTCTCCACCCTTTTCTCACGCATGGATGTCTGCTGTATTTTATGATGGTAACTTCCACATTTTCCTTTCTTTCTCTTATTTTATTCTTCTCCCTTGTCTCTTTCAACGTACAAGCTGTTGCTTTCTCTTCCCTTGAATGTGCAACTTCCATTTCTGCTCCCTCTTGAACGACAAACCGGAGACTAAGAAACAAAACAAAGCAAGGTGTGAACGTGACGTTACCAAAAAAATTCTTGGACCCACATAAACATCGACCGCCTACCACCATGGTTTTTATATATAGGTCGGATAGTTCGAGTGAGGAAAAAACCCCCTCACCCGCACAGGAACCGCACAACCAACCAAACTCCATATTAAGTTCAACAGGATGATGCTCATGGCCTTCTCCATTAGCTCGTCCTTTTCAGCATCTCGTATCGTTTCGGGCAACTGAGCCTTGGCCTCCAATGCCTTGGCGAATCCTTAAGTTGTTAATAGTGCCTTCATCTTAACGCTCCACAACCCGAAGTTGTTCCTCCCGTTAAATTTCTCAATTTCTACTTTTTTTTTTGGTGACCCAGGGAACCTCCGTGCACCGCTTCGCGGTGGAAAGTAAACCTTGGGGTGAATTGGGCCACCACCACAGACCCAGGCACAGGTGAATTGCATGCTTTGCATTGAAGCAACGCGGACGCGGAGTCTCAAACCCTTCCCCTTGCGGATGGGGTACCAAGCCTTAACCATCGCAGCCACCGCGGGCGGTGGTCTCAATTTCTACTTTTGCTCCAGACATAATTGCAAAGTCTCAGCTCTGATACCAATTGTTGTTAATCGGCGTTGTAGCGGAAGCGGATCGTAATTTTGCAATTATGTCGGGAGCTATAGGAATCGATCGAAATAAAACGAGGAATAATAAGAGGACACAACACCAGAAATTTACGTGTTTCGGTCCAAATTTTGGAACCTACGTTCACGGGAAGAGCTAGCAAATCAATCCACTATAAAACGGAGAATTACAGGATTACAATCACTCAATGCACACAAGTGTTTCCCAGCCCTACTTTATACCCGATACCCATGGTGTTTAACAACTCACACTCAATGGACTCGACTCCCGCACAAATCTCTCTGAGCTCACGTCTCTCGCTCTCGGTCTCTCGAGCTCTTTTTTCTTTTTGCTCTTTCTTTCGCAGCTTACGAGCTCCAGACGTCTTTCTCCTTTTATCGGTGGAAGGGAAGGAAATAAAAAACAAACTTGTATTCCCCAATTGTCAGAACGGTGCCGATTCAAAGCATGCGCCTCCATGCATTTAATGATAGCGTGTGAGTGGATGACCAGCATGCACTGACACACGTAGAGTAGCTTCTGCCTTCTCTCTTTCTTTATTCTGCCATCCCTCTTTCTTTATCAATAAAAAACAAGGGAAACCCACAAAGGAGAAACCGTGAAAGAGGGAATTCGGCGCCTACCATGTGCATGCATTTAATGACGTAGAAGAATTGGACGATCAACCCTTCGGTCTCATTTCATGCTGACAAAGAATAATCCCATGGATTGTCCCTCTTCATTTCCAACGCGAAGCGCAGATCATGGGCGGGATCCCTTCGGCTCCTATCTTGCGCCATTTTTCATCAAATGCTCCGCGCACGTACTTTCTCATTTCGGCATGAAAATGTTTTGCACGTATCGGATATCGTATATGGATTCAAATTTGAGACATAATTTAACACAAAATTTCACGCATGAAATAACAAGGCGATGGCGGCAGATCGTGGCTTACGGGACCTATTTTTCTCTTCATTGACATCTTCAAATTGAAATAAGCAGACAAGTACACGACGCATACACACGCAGAAGCGCAAGAGCTTATACCACTAATATGCTTCGACGGAAAAATCGAAAGGAGAGAGATGGCGGGTCCCACGGCGGGCGATGGAAAGAGACGAAATGGTAATAGGGTGGTGGTGTGATATGATGAGTTTTTTCCATGATGATAGGCTGAAAAGTATCGTGGCCGACCCCATCTCCGACTGAGATAAGTATACCACGTACATGCACATCGCGCCATCCCCATGTAGCCAGATCAAAGCCTAATTGTGGAGGGAGGGGGAGATTACATTATTGCGTAGAATCTCTTCACCAATAGATAACTAATGAAGTTGTTGTCATTATGATCTCTCTCTTTCTCTATCCACCTACTCCAAGCATGTCTCTCCAGATTTTCTCATCCTAAGAATTTTTCTAGGGAGAAGGATTATGTCTTACGTGTGCGTGTAAGATTCTTATGTTCGAGATGATGGGCTCAATATGTGTTGAAGATCATGAAGATGTGCTTGATCCGCATGGATTGTCTAGCACCTTGTTTCTGTCGGGTCATGTCTCGAAGTCAATTCCTTCTAACATAATTGGAAATGTACGGTGCATTTAAAACAATGCAAAGATTTTGACATAATTGATTGTCCATTTTCATTTGCTATGAAAGTTACAGATGCCATCGTTTTGATTTAGAACAATACCCAACTGAGATTTGAGTTTGAGCACTTGAAAACTTTGCACCGATAAACTTTCATAATGACCGATGTTTGGTTAAGATCATTTTTCAATTTTCTACAATTCTAACATTTTGCATTTTAATTGATGAGAAATATTTAGAAATTTATCAAATCAGAAAGAAAATCGATACAAATCATTATATATTTTTCTAGAAGCATTTCTTTTAAAAATCGGCATTTGTTCTTTTTCTAGGAGGGTTAGGCAAAGAAAATCAAAGAAAACTCAAAGTCGGCGATTGGGAAATCAAAAACGATCGTGGGATTCATGTTCAACAATTATGGAAATATGAATTTGATCGGTCAACACGGGCATCATTACAGCAACGCAACGAAGGCCCGAAAGGGCAGCTAGGGGTGTATATAGTCTGGGCGGACAGTTCCCGACCTAGAATCGGGAACCGCTTGTTAAGGACCGGTTCAAAAAATTGGAACCGGGATCCAGTTGTTAGTTACATAGATCCACCCGGGAACCGTACCGCCAGTCTGGTTCGGTTCCCGGGTGGATCTATGGAATGGGTTTCACCAACAATAATATTATTTTTTTAAATCCCACTGTGAATACTCTTCCCCGCTAACCCTAGCCTAAGGGGGTTCCTGGGTTTCTCGAAAGCTCCGATCTTGACATGAAACAACTTTGGTTTATGATCGAAATTGCTGGTTCTTCGCCTGACCTATTCTTCTCCTCCTCGTCCTTCTTTGCGTGCTTGCTTTTTGCCCACTAACTGCTCGGCGTTTTGTCAAGGTGTGTGCTTTGGATTTTTCAGCTTCAGGATCAGGACCTCTCCATTTGGTTTGACTAGCATGATATTAGATTATCAACTTTAATTAATTTTTTTAATTATTTGATTTGGGTTAATTATTTAATTTGGGTTTGTTAATTAGTAATTTAATTTTTTTTTAATATTAAAAATATTATTTTTTAAAATCCCGTTGTGAATATTCTTCCTCACTAACCCTAGCCCAAGGGGGTTCTTGGGTTTCTCAAAAGGTCCTGATCTTGACACGAATCAACTTTGGTTTTTGACCGAAATTGCTGGTTCTTCGCCCGACCTATTCTTCTCCTCCTCCTCCTCCTTCACGTGCTTGCTTTTTGCCCACTAACCTGTTCGGCATTTTGTCAAGGTGTGCGCTTTGGACTTTTCAGCTTCGGGATCGGACCTCTCCATCTGGTTTGAGTAGCATGATATTAGATTACCAACTTTAATTAATTTTTTAATTATTTGATTTGGGTTAATTATTTAATTTGGGTTTGTTAATTAGTAATTTCAATTTTTTTCAATATTAAAAATTAATATATTATCATAATATAATCGGTCCAGTCCGAGTGGGTGGGTGGACGGATTCACCTATGGAACCGGGAACCGGACCGGTACCCACCGGTTCTCATAAATTGGAACTGGGAACCGGATCGGTTTCCTCAAGAACCACCGGTTCCGGGCGGTCCGGGTGATTTCCGGTTCTTTTGCATACCTCTAGCAACAGCTACAAACTAAACCTCACCTACGTCGTGTCGCACACAATCATTTACCCTAAGAAGCCGATACGAACCTGTTAACCCCCTCCGCCCATTGACCGCTGATCGTAAAAGTGAAAAAGCGAAGAAAGCAGAGAGAGAGAGAGAGAGAGGGCAGACATCGACTGCACGATCCATTGGACCGGTTGACGATCCAATAGTGCGAAAGGTGCCTTGGGAACGGCCTAGCTGGGGGCGGAGGTCTTCCCTTACGACAGGGATAATTTCGTTTTACTCGGTCAACACATGTCCGCACCATCGGCTACCATCGATGGCTAGCTAAAATGGCGCCCGCAGGAAGCGAAACGGAGGGAAAATCGAACGAGACAACGAGAGGAAAAAGTCCTGCTCCTGCCGTCGCCGTCGCCGCTGGTGCCGCCACCACCACCCCTCGCCACATCCTCCTCTCCCCCCCTCCACATCAACGATCACCGAGGAGAACCAAAAGGCAGAGCATAACAAAATAAAAAAAAAAAAAATCCAATTTGAAAAAAAAAGGGGAGAATAATTTGGCCGAAATGGAAAAAGGCGAGCCAAGATGCATCGTTCATTAAATCCGAATTCGATTAGCCTCAAAGACCTCCCTTCCCCCAAACACGAGCGCACACAAACTCGCACTCGCCTCTCGCCACCAGGGGGTGCATGACAACCCAAAATTTCTGTTCCAAATAGTTTTTCCACCTGCACTATTTCGGAAGAGAAATGGTTTGATAAACCTATTCGGTTTTTCTATTTCTGGAATAGATTTCTGAAGAGAAATCGAAATAATTTCTCTCACTAAACCCTAATTTCGGTAAATCCTCCCTCATCTCCTCTATGTCTCTGCCTCCTCCTCCTCCTCCACCTCTCCTCATTTTATTAAAAATAAAAATAAATATATTCATTTTATTCATTTAAAAATAAAAATAAATTTATTAAATTTATTTTTATTTGCCTTGAGTGTTTTGCCAAATAATTTTTATTTTTTATTTTTATTCTTTTTAAAATAAATTTATTCATAAATTAAAATAAAATATAATAATAAAATAAATTTATTTTTAAGGATATTTTTATTTTAAAATAAAATTATATTTATATTTTATATTTTTATGATTTATTTTATTTTATTTTATTTTACTCATTATTTTTTTTGTTACTAAATCATTTTTATTTTTATTTTTTATATTAAAGGTCGTCGGTCGTCGCCGCCGCCGTACGAAAGGAAGAAATTTTGTTTTGTTATCAAACAAATTTCTATTTTTATAGTAAAATTTTGTGTCGTTTTTCAAACGGTTATTTTTGCTAATAAACTCTTTTAGAAATAGAAATAGAAAATCTATTTATGTTCCAAAACTATTTCTAAAACAAAATTGTTGTCATGCGCACCCTGGGGCTTGCCGAGCCACTCGACGGCGACGACAACGGTGACGGCCGTTATCATCTAATCGAGAGGGCGAAGCGCATCATCCATCTTTAGATCGATCAAGAGGCTCTGCGGTTTTAAGTATGCTTAAGGTAAACTAAGGGTGCGCATGACAAAATTTCTGGAACAGAAATTGATTTCTAATCAGAAATTGATTTCTCAATTTCTATTTCAGAAATTGAGAAGTTAAAATTTTTAGCTTCTGATTTCTTTTTCAAATCTATTTCTGGAATAGAAATCTGTTCCAAAATAGGAAAGATCAAATTGCGTTACTAAACTGGATTGCTCCAAACTTTTCTGGGGAATAGAGAAATAGAGAAATAAAGAAATAGAAATTTTATCATGCGTGCCTTAAAAGATGACGTTACACGATGATGGATGAATTTCGGGGGTGACAAGGGGAGAGATTTCTTCTTCTTTTTTGGATAAGTGCATTAGAAGACCTAAAACTTATCATGAAAATGCAAATGAGTCCTAAAACTTTCAAAAAGTGCAATTAAGTCCTAAAACTTATCACGAAAGTTCAATCAAGTCCTAAAACTTTTAAAAGGTTCAATAAAGTTCTAAAATTTGTCTCGAAAGTGCAATCGAAATCCTAAAACTTTCAAAGAGTGTAATCAATGGAAGAACTTAGATTGAACCATTTTGATAAGTTTTAGGATTTGATTGCACTTTTGAAAGTTTTAGAACTTAATTGCACTTTGTGACAAGTTTTAGAACTTAATTACACTTTTTGAAAGTTTTATGACTTAATTGCATTTTCATGACAAATTTTAGGACTTCCAATGTACTTATCCTTTTTTTTTTTTTTTTACTTCTTGTTATAGATATTATTCCGAAGGGACTTAATCGAGGTGAATTTTGGCGGATTGCAGGTTTTTATTTATTTATTTCATTTTAATTTCTTCTAGTTATTATATAAAGGAAAAGTGGTGTGGGGAAGGGAGGGAAAAAAAGAAGAGGAAAAGAGGAATAAAGATCCGGCGATTTGCGAGGGCTTTGTCGTGGTTATATACATTGCGATGTTAAGAAAAATATCCTCCTCATAATCATCTAGGCCATCGAAGCTTATTCTTAGTAGACTGAAGACTTCTCCACTGAAATTCCATTCAAGTACGCTTCTACCTCGAAAAAAAGAACCCAAAACTTTGATAGCTAACAGAAATCCTTAGGTGTAATATGTTAAAGATCATGAGGAAACAAAGCTCGTGGAAGTAAAGTCTGCTACAAGAAAGGGAGTAAGCAATAAGTCGACAGCTGTATTAGCCACAAGTGCACATGAAGTCACTAGTTCAACTAAGAAGAATGGAGTCAATGGTGTTAGCTCACAGCTAAGAGTCAGTGGCACAACTCAGAGCTCCACATGTTCGAATATGAATGGAGCTATATTACTAAAGAAAGTTATTCTGTATTACAGAACAAAACAGAATAAGCAACAGTTTGTTATTTCTGTTAGTTATGTTTTCATTCTTCTTTACTTTTAGATCATGTAATATAAAAGGAGAGAAGAAAAGGGAAAAGGGACGATGAGCTCTCAAATGAATGTTTTCCTTCAACTGATCATTGAATACAGAATACAGAGAATAAAAAACACTCTCAATTCATCGTCGTTCTTCTCCTCTGTTCTTTTCATTTTTCTTCACATGGTATCAGAGCTTCCCCTAAGAGCTCAAATCATCTTTGCTAGCTATTCTATTCAAGCAACCGATTGCTCGCGAAATCCAAACGAAGTCGAGGCAAATTGAAGCAAGTTCTAAGTTTCACTGATTGAATCTTTCGATTATGAACTGTGTGAGGCTTTGTTGTTCAGAGATCTCAGATTGCCCTATATTCGCTTAATATGTCTCCGTTAGATTCGATCACCATTGGTGATGCACACAGAACTCCGTTTTGTAAAGATCAACAGGTGATTGTGATTGCGAACGTGCATCATCAAGACCCCTGAGAACACAAAATGGCAGCAAGAACATAGAAATACCCTTTTCCAATCCATGTCAATATATCCAACTTTGTCACGATAAAGTTAGCTGAAGACAACTTCCTTCTTTGGCAAGCATAGTTCCATAGATTCTTGCGAAGTCAAGATCTTTTTGGCTTCATTAATGGTGAAATACCACCACTTGTTCAAACGTTGCAGATTGAGGTTGAAGGTCATGAATCTAAAACAGTGAATCCTGATTATATAGATTGGGTAAAAACTAATCAACTTGTATCGTCATGGATTAGTGGAGCAGTATCTAAGAACATTCTGAGCTTGATCATCGGGTTGGAAACTTCACATGAGGTATGGCAAACGCTACTTAATTGCTTCTTGCAAAAATCAGTAGCTAGAGAGTTTGAACTAAAAGGGAAGTTACAAGCTTGCCATAAAAGAGATTGAACATTATCTGTTTACCTCGGAGGATATAAATCAATTTGTGATCAGCTTAATGCAATTAGGAAACCTGTAGATGAGATAACCAAGATGTTTGGTGCTCTGGAGGGGTTAGGATCAGAATATGAAAGTTTCAGAACTACTATGTATTGCTTGAAACCTCAACTAGAATATGATGAAGTAATCTCTTAGCTTGAAAGGTTCGAAACCAGGTTGTAGACCTATTCCTCAAGTCAATACAATCCCAATCTAGCCTACTATGGACACAAAAAGTCTGAAGTTCTGCAGAATTCTAGTTTCGGAAGTCAAAAAGATAATAGTCGTGGGGGACGCAATTATGGCAGAGGGCGTGCAATGAATAATAGAAATCGTGGATATGGTTATTCTGGAAGAAGTCAAAATTATAGGCTAAATTATTTGAGTCAGAATCAGGAAGATCAGCGTTTCAAACAGTCAAATAATTGGTCTAGCTTTGGACAGGGATTTCGACCATATGCAAATTCTTCCCAAAGGTATCAAGCTACCAAATCATATCCATCCCAAAATTTAACATCTAACAAATGTGTGCAGGATGAGAAAATAACAAACAATGTTCCTTTGGAGTGTCAAATCTGTAAACGACCGGGACATGATGCACTTTATTGCTGGTATCAATTTGATAACTCATATCAAGCTAAAGAGATTCCAACTGCCTTAGCAGCAATGCACCTTGAAGATTCACAAGGCAATGAATGGTATCCAGATACTAGTGCAACAGCTCACATTATTGCAGATTCGGGTATTCTTCATAACTATTCTACATACAATGGGACTGATATAGTTATGATAGGAAATGGTTCATGCCTATCCATTGCTTGTATTAGTGATGCTTTATTACATACAGAAGTCAGTACTTTACCTCTAAATGATGTGTTGATAGTCCCTGAAATCAAGAAAAATCTACTTTCAGTTTCAAAATTAACAAATGATTATCCCTGCTCATTTGTTTTTGATAAAAATGGGGTCTATATAAAGGACAACTGCACCAATACAACAGTGAGGCTCGGAAGGAAAGTTAAAGGACTCTACCAAGTTGATCCATAAACCACGGAAGCCTTCTTTACTCAAATACAGAAAGCTGTAGGAGAAGATGTCTGGCACCAGTGATTAGCACATACCAATTTCAAAACATAGAAGTATCTGCAGAATCAACATCTAATTCACCGCAATACAAGAACTTAAAACATATGTAGAAGCTGTCAGATTGCGAAGAGTTTTGCATTACCATTTCCTTTGTTCGAAACTGCATCTACTATTCCTTTAGAAAAGATACACTGTGATGTCTGGGGTCCTTCACCAGTTGAGTCATTTCAGAAATTCAAATACTATGTCATCTTTGTGGACAACTTTTCTCATTACAGTTGGATGTATCTAGTGAAACTGAAGTCAGACTTTTATGACAAATTTGTCATGTTTCAGAAACAAGTGGAGAATCAATTTGATTGTAGAATCAAATTTTTTCAATGTGATGGTGGAGGAGAATTCACTAGCAAAAAGTTTCAGAATTACTTACAGCAGTGTGGCATCAAACAATATGTTTCCTATCCCTATACATAGGAGCAGAATGGGATTTCTGAAAGGAAACATCGACATGTAGTTGAGTTGGGAATAGCTATGCTATATCATGCTAGAGTTCCACTAAAGTATTGGGTGGATGCCTTTATGATAGCCAACTACATTATCAATCTACTTCCCACACCAAAGTTACACATGCACTCACCCTACAGCAAAATTTATCAACAGAAGCCAAGTTATGACCATCTGAGGGTCTTTGGATGTGCATGCTACCCCTATCTCAGACCATATGTACAACATAAACTTAATCCACATTCACTCACATGTGTATTTTTGGGATACAGTGAATGACACAAAGGATATTGTTGCCTTCTGCCTACTAATGGCCATATAAATATATATATATATATATATATATAGACACACACACACACACACATATCAGTCGCCATATGGTGTTTGATGAAAGAGTCTTTCCTTTCACTAAGAAACTAACAACAGAGTACCATCAGTGTACTGCCTTGTATCAACAGTGGATAGATGAAGTTAATCTTCTAGACTCCACGAGTGCAAAACAAGTGAAGTATTACTTAAATGAACATATAGGACATTTACAGGATAGTGGAATATTGGAAGATACCCACATCAATACATCATATCTTGTTACAATGTCCCAAAATTCACATCTCTTACAGTCACAGTCTCGCTCAGTCTCTGAAGAACAGGCAGATCCTATTCAAATACCTGAAATACTAACTGAAATCACTACTGATCAAGCATAATTAGATTCTCCACCTAATTCACAAGGTACACTCTCTGTTCACCATATGCAAACACGACTAAAATCTGGGATTGTAAAGCCAAATCCTAGATATGCATGTTTGGTTGTATATAAGGTTCCTCTTGAACCAAAGTCAGTTAAGTCAGCATTGGCAGATAAAGGCTGGTATAAAGCAATGCTGGAGGAAATGGATGCTCTGTATAAGAACCAGACTTGGGAGTTGGTTCCTCGAACTAATCAAATGAATGTCATAGGTTGTAAATGGGTGTTTAAAACTAAGCTAGCACCTGATGGGAGTCTTGATAGGTTAAAGGCTCGGTTAGTAGCTAAAGGGTTTCATCAAGAAGAGGGTGTTGATTTCATAAAAACCTTTAGTCCTGTTATTAACATGTCACAATTCGCATAGTCCTTTCTGTGGCAATGATGAAACATTGGTCCGTACATCAACTTGATGTTAAAAATGCATTTCTACATGGCATATTAAATGAGACGGTTTATATGGAGCAGCCACCGGGTTTTACACATCCTAAAAAATCTCAATACGTGTGTCTCCTCAAGAAATCCTTATATCGTCTTCGACAAGCACCTCGTGCTTGTTTGACAAATTTAGTAATTTCCTTCTTGAAAATGGCTTTTGCAGCACAACTGATCCTTCACTTTTTTCTTTTTTTTTGTAACCCAGGGAACCCTATAAGCCGACAGCTAGCGAGTAAACTCTGGGGGAGCGACTGCAGGACCCACCACCACAGTACTTCATAATGAATCAGATACAGTGCTTTTGTTGCTCTATGTAGATGATATTGTGTTAACTGGCAGCTCAGATCATCTCCTATCTAAACTGATCCAGTCCCTAAGTCTTTACTTCCACATGAAAGACCTTGGATATCTTCACTACTCCTTAGGTATTGAAGCCAAACGTACATCTCAAGGTCTGTTTCTATGTCAAACCAAGTATGCTCTTGATCTTCTTACTCGAGCTGACATGAAAGAGAGTAAACCTATTTCAATTCCTCTGTCTCTGAGATAAGCTATCATGGCAAACAATGACATACTCTTGACCAATCCACTTGAGTATAGAAGTCTAGTTGGTGGTCTTCAATATCTCACCATAACTCGACCTGATCTTGCTTATGCAACAAATTTGTTATGTCAGAAAATGCAGCAGCCAACACTTGGAGATTTTCATAGGCTAAAAAGGGTTCTTCGCTATGTTAAAGGAACTGTTAATCTTGGTCTTTTCATCCATTCTAACAGCTCCATGAACCTATATGGAGTTTTTGATGCTGATTGGGCTGGGTGTTCTGCCACCAGGCGATCAACTACTGGTTTCTGCAACTATCTTGGCTCTAACCTCATTTCCTGGTTAGCTAAGAGACAACATACTATGTCGCGTTCATCAACAGAAGCTGAGTATCGAGCCCTTGCATCAACTACTGTTGATCTTACATGGATCAGCTTTGTTCTTCGTGACATTGGTATATGTCTGTCTGCACAAACAATTCTGTTTTGTGACAATAAGTCTGCTATTTCTCTTACTGCTAATCCTATTTTACATGCTCGCACAAAACATATTGAAGTGGATTTTCATTTTGTTTGAGAAAAAGTTTTCTCAGGGTCTCTAGCTGTTCGATATGTTCCCAGTACTCATCAACTCGCTGATATCTTCACTAAATCCTTATCCCGTTTAGCACACTCTACTCTTCGCACCAAATTGGGTATGGGGTATCGACCCCTTCCCAATTTGCCGGGGGATGTTAAAGATCATGAGGAAACAGAGCTCGTGGAAGTAAAGTCTGCTACAAGAAAGGGAGTAAACAGTAAGTTGACAGCTGTATTAGCCACAAGTGCACATGAAGTCACTAGTTCAACTAACAAGAATGGAGTCAATGGTGTCAGCTCACAGCTAAGAGTCAGTGGCACAACTCAGAGCTCCACATGTTCGAATATGAATGGAGCTGTATTATTAAAGAACAGTTATTCTATTTTACATAACAAAACAGAATAAGCAACAGTTTGTTATTTCTGTTAGTTCTGTTTTCATTCTTCTTTACTTTTAGATCATGTAATATAAAAAGAGAGAAGAAAAGGGAAAAGTGACAATAAGCTTTCAGATGAATGTTTTCCTTCAACTGATCATTGAATACAGAATGTAGAGAATCAAAAACACTTTCAATTCATCGTCGTTCTTCTCCTCTGTTCTTTTCATTTTTCTTCACATAATCCACTACGTTATCTAAAAGCTCTTCATAATCTAAAAGAGGAGAAAGATTCCCGACAACAATCGAACTAAAGAGCATACAATCTCTAGAATGATGTAACGTTGAACCTTGTATACAATTTCTACGTGATGGGCAGCCAGTAAATGTTCATCTCTAGTTGTTATGATAATCCTACATCTACAACCAAGCCAATCACGTCCTCCAATTAGCGTTTCCAATTGGATCAACTGGTTCACATCGTCAATGACAATGAGGACCCTTTTTCTACGAAGTCTACCCTTTATCATGCTTGAGCCTTCGTGGACATTGCCAAGCTTCAGACCACCATCTCACATTACCTGAGGAAAAAGTGTCTCTTGAAGCTAAAGTAGGCCAATGTCTGTGAATTTCTCGCAAGTTTCTCTAACATTGGAAAGAAAGCTACAACACTCAAATGTGTGCATGAAAGCATTGTAAATAGCTTTGGTGATAGTCGTCTTCCCTATTCCTCCAAGTCCGCAAATTCCGACCATGCGAACCTCATTTGATTCCATGTCCAGCAAAGTATGCATGCGGGGACACATGCAAATCCATGCTAACCAGGTTTTCGGGGACATGTAATTGATTGCGATTCATCTTAGACCATACTCTCTTGACAATGCTTCGAATGACATTGAACTCGCGCCTGGTAGATTCAAAGCATAAAGCCGATTGTGGATACCGAAGGAAATTCAAAGATATTTGATGCAAGGAGCACTAAGTTGATCTCCAATAAGTTCAAGCCGCGGTCAATGTCTCAAGCACAATGGACCGCATGCATGATTTGCTTGTGAAAAATTGACACACAAGCTTTCCTGCTCCAATTAGCGTAAATTGATTTTTTTCCCCTTATTATGCATTAGCATCACCATGAATTTATTGCAAAGGAAACAAGTGAAATTCGGTAATCAACAGTTAGAACACAAATTTTGTGAAAAAAACAAACAGTTAGCATCCTCAGAAAGGATTAAGTGGTAGCCTTACTCATCAACCAAATGCCAGCCAGATATGTTAGCTGCTTTGGTCAGTGCTTCTCTCCACCTCTTCACCTTCTCCGAATCGCCGCCGTTCGACTTCAACCTCTCCTCGTGATTGATTAGGGCTTGTCCGTACCTCCCCCTTCTGCTTCCTCACGTCCGACAGATCCACCTTGTAGATACCGGCCACACGATCTGCCTCATCGTGTCCCTGCACTCGAGGATTCTCACCAGCTTGTCCAAGCACCAGCCAGAGGACGCGTAGTCCTCAGAAAATACAACGATCGAGATCCTCGACCCCACGATTGCTCCGAGGATCGCCGGCGCAATCTCCTCGCCCTTCCCGAGCTCCTCATCGTCCATGAACACAGTGATCCCCCGCTGGTCCAGCACGACGTGGAGGTGGCCGGTGAAGCCGTTGCCCATGTGCCCGCTGCGGAAGCTGAGGAGCACGTCCTATTTGTGGGGACGGCTGGAGGAGAAGGGCGAAGGCGGATCACCACCGTAGTAGGCCTCCGGGCTCGAGCTGGACCAGAGCCATGAGCGACCGTAGTTGCGGGATAAGGGACCCATGATGAAGGTTGAGCGACCGCCGATGTAGGATGAGCGCCCGAATGATGGCGATGGGGGAAGGTTCCATCCGAACAGCACCCTGACGTGGGAAATGTCTCGCCAGTTAGGCCGAAACTGGTTGGCTCCCTGCCGGCCATGGATGCACCAATAAGGCTCCGTATCGGGGGCCAAGACACGTGCTCACGGCAGAGCTGACTCTGTCCTCGGTCAAATGACAGAGGCACAGTCTCAGTGGAATCCGTAAGCATAGAGGATACTTTCGTCACTTTCCTTGGCCCCAATATTGAGCTTGATGTGTAGCATTTAGTAATTGGTAAAAATATATCATTCGAGTACACGTCAACACGTTTTCTAATATATTTAATCACAAAATAGTCATCGCCTGCATCATAAAAAAAGAAATTTCTAACTTATGCACTAAGAATAAGAAGTTGGGCATGATGGATCAATTCATTCAACAAATTCGTTTTGATAGGGTTAGAATGAATGAGATTGGTCTGACCTCTCACCCGGATGGCTGATTCCCGCTGCTGACAGACGTCCCATGTTACGTTTCGTGAAGAATTATGCCCGAGAATGAATGAATTGTGATATAGAGACGAGTAAGCCGCTACTCTATTTCTGACTCGAAATCCATAAAGGACTTTAAGAGAGAAAAAAAGGGGCCTTTTACCATAAATCCTACTGGTTCGAGATGATTGCACGTTACATCATAGCAGCATGATCAAATGAAGTTGGAAAGCCCTTAGTAGTGATCAACGCCTTAAATTATATTTTCAAGAAAAAAAAAGTACCTTAAAAGCACTCGTGAATAATATTCTTTTATTATCATTTGACAGGGATTACTGCAAGGAAAAACAGGTTGGGAGCCCCATGTCACTAAGTTGGGTGATTACAGGGATTCTGTCTTAGAAAAAAGAAAAGAAAAAAGAAGTACAAGGATTCTGTGGTGGGTGTTTGTCCTTTACCTTGAGTTCATTCAAAGTGTAAACGATTAGAAATCTGTAATCCTCGGGATTCAAGGATCATTCCCACTTCACTTGTAATGTTTACGATTCTATGTTAAATTTATGGAAGAATGACAAATTCCTTTTGGATATAATTCATTTTCCATTGCAAAAATTCACTTCATGCCGAAGGTATTATTACCATTGGATATTGCACATGCGAAACAAGCCAAGTAATATGCTCTATTCCATTGACCAATTCCGTGCTTAAGTATCCAATAAGATCATGCATAAGGTCTCGTGAAAAAAATGTTCAAGATTCCCCTTCTAAATAGGTCTCCGTCTATATTGTCTATGGCTAGCTCATAAGGATACTTAAAACTAGTATATATATTCACAAACTCCTTATGGGTACATAGAGACATTGAGCATAATCCAAATCTATTAATCTCAATCTTTAATAATTTGCAAACCAAAATAAAAAATCATATCAACTCTGATTCACAAATAAAATCACACAATTTCATGATTCAATATATATCAAAACGCCTTTCATAAACTATATTTATAAATCATGAACTTTCGTGATTTTTTCGTAATAGGTTTCGCAAATCATTCCCAAGGAATTAGCTCAAACTGTAATCAACTATGCTTTTCCATTTCAAATAAACAAAATTGTACTAAATGCTCGATCTAGATTTTATACAATCAACATGCCATTTCGTATAACTCATAGTATATCTATCCATATCGCTTTCAAAGTATGAGTTTACAAACTCGAAAAAGAGATAGCAATTGTTCAAAAAACACACTTGTATTCCCATCAATTGTTCAAAAAACATATGCTACTCTAATGAATTGTCACGCCCCGATCCTCAGGCACGTACACATCCCTTACTTTTGGTCGATTTTAAAATGTGATATCCCATGACTATGTATCGCCGACCCTTTCATATATATATATATATGCACATGCGGAAGCAGTTATAATTCCCCAGACAATAAAGCAATGTGATAGAAAAGCAGGCCATATATTTTTCTTACTGAAAATTCACAACTACATCTTTTTACATGCATCTCATAGTATTCTACAATACTATATATACGCAACTCTGGTCTAACATCTATTCACATGCAAACAAGGTCTGACAAGTCAGGACGGGATCTCAGTCCTCATTCGGGTCGTACTCGATGTCATACTCGGGGTCCTCCTCCACGTACTCCTCTTCGGGTTCCTCAACAGGGATCTCCTCATCGATTCATGCTCCTTAGGCTCCTCATCCAGTCCCCGAAATGGTTATTCAATAACCACTGAGACAACGTCTCAGCAAGTTCTACCTCCTAAGACCCGATTAGTAAACTAATACACCTTAGGGCTGCCTACGCACAACATGAGTCAGAGGACGTACCTTAGCCTCAGATTCCATCTGCATATTAGTACAGATCGAATAGGCACGCAAGCAATCACATCACAGATCGAAGCATCGATCTAATCAACTTAGTCGATTTCACATCAGGAAGACCACTCATGATCATCTCCCTTCAATCATTCAATTCACAACATCAAACCAAGGCAGACTGAATCACATCAAGACACTCTCGGATCGGGACCATCGATCAATCGACCTAGTCGATTACATAAGTCGATCGGACCATTTCTAGGTCATTCATCCAACACCAAGCAATTCCTTAGATTGAGTGGTTTTACGGTCCCACTTGACCTTATCAATATTTAGTGGATTTACGGTCCCACCCGACCTTTCCAAGATTTAGTAGCTTTACGGTCCCACCCGACCCTTTCAAGATATAGTGGCTTTATGGTCCCACCCAACTCTCTCAAGATTTAGTGGCTTTACGGTCCCACCCGACCCTCTCAAGATTTAGTGGCTTTACGGTCCCACCCGACCCTTTCAAGATTTAGTGGCTTTACGGTCCCACCCGACCCTCTCGAGATTTAGTGGCTTTATGGTCCCACCCGACCTTTTTACAATGTCATACTATGTCACCGAGCCACGTGCATTCTCCAAGAAGACATACCGAGTCTCCGAGCCACGTGCATTCTCTAAGGCTACATTTTCGCCAAGATGACATATCTAATCACCAAGCCACGTGTCTTTCCCAAGTAACATTCCAATTCACTTGGCCACGTGCATTCTCCAGGTGATTTACCAACTCACTTTCGATACTATCAACCAATACCCGACCAATTCTCAATCACAAGGCCAAAATTTCATTATTTAATAACATAACTAAAAAATACACCATTAAATCAATTCGACACGAATTAAAGCTCAAATAAATAAACGGACTGCTCCAAGACAATCAACACGAAATTCCAGTCACCGGCCATCCCGGTTGAACTTCCGGAAAATAAATAATTAAATAATTAATTTCGAAAAATAAATAAATAAATACAATCAATTCAATTTAGCACAATATAAAGCTTCAATTAAATAAACTGAACACCACGATCATCGCATAAAATCCCTGGTCACTGGCCATCCCAGGTTAATTTCCGGAAATAAATAATTAAATAATTAATTTCGAAAATTAATATTTAATTCCTAAAAATACTACCTAGGCCCGATTTGCTTAATTAACACCCGATAAGGGACGGGAAAAATCCCAAGAAGCTTCCAATAAATACTACAGACAATTCTCTATCTAATTACACTAACTACACAACTAATATGCAAAGCAATTAACTAATAATCACTAATCAATTCTAATCTAACAACCTAATTACACTTAATTAATGCTAATCAACCTTTAAGCGTAATTAGCAAACTAAGAAGGCATTAGCGAGTAAAACTCACTCAAAACGACGGGCTCGACGCGATGATCGACTTTCCTCAAAGCGGGCCGAGCATCCGGGCTCGGGAAAAATGGTCAAAACGGGCCAAAACCCTTTGCGATACCCATTTTCTGCACTTTCTGATCACCGCTGGAAGGGGCGGTTCCGGGGCCGATTGAGGCGGCCAAGGGTAGCTGAGGGCGAGGCGGAGCTTCGGCGGGGTCGATGGTGGCCGGAGGTGGTTGGGCGGCGGCCGTAGGTGGCCGAACGGGACTGAGCAGAGGCAAAACAGGGGCTGGGTCGCGCAGCGGGGACGGCAGGCGCGAGCGTGAGGCGGCAGAGCGCGCGGCGTCGCGCGGGCGGCGGTGCGGCGGCTTCGGTGCGGCGGCGTCCAAGCAGCTGGTCGCGGCTCCTTCCGGCGACGCTGGACCTGCTTCTGCTTCTGCTTTTCGGTTCTGTTCGAACCAGAGGGAGGAGAGGGGCGAAGCTGTGCACGGGCAGCAGGACGGCGGACGGCGGCGACCCCGGCTCCGGTTGCTTGCTGCATCGGCGCCGAGAGAAATCGCTGCTTCGGCTTGCTAGTTCGTTGATCTTCAGCTTCCATGGAGTTTTGAAGAAAAAGAAGGAGATGGGGGAGGAGTTCGGTCGACGAAGGAGAGAGAGGAGAAAGAGAAATTCAATTTTTCCTCTTCCTCTCACACACTCTCTCTCTTAGGTCATCACATGGCCACCATGACCTAATATGATGTCATCTTCCACTCACATTTCTTGACAATTATACCCCTTCTAGAAGCATTTAGGTAGGCCAAAGTGTGGGGGTAGAGATGGCATACGAATTTTGCTAGGTTTTCTTTCTAATTGAGTCTTAATTCCTCTTGAATTAAATCAAATTGACCCCCATTAATTTATTCAACACCTCATCATTCCAATTGGTATTTTTCCTTACCAATGTAGCCCACTTGCATCCCAATTTCACAATTCACTTCCAATTGAACGAAAACGTACTATTTATCCAAATAAATTAAAACCCAAAAATCTGGATGTCACATGAATGATACGATTAAACTATATTTATCCATCGATAAAATGATTTCTACACACTAACCAAGAAATTCGCTAGTGAATGTTCATCTTTATTTGTTACATGTATTGTTCGCTCCACGTAACTTGAACGCAGAACTTCAGAATTTCGTTCTAATCAAACTGTATTCCATTATTGATTTTCCTCAGACCTCATAGCTTCACAATGCCCTTATCAACTATTTCCATATAAATCTTAAGCTCAATAGCTCCTCAATTGAACCTCACAGTTTAACTTTCACATAATGCTAGATTTAAGACCTAACTTTGAAAATTACTATTAAATGAATGATAGGCTTGAATACTTACAAGGTGTTGCAATTTGTAGTTGATGTGGCTTGTTGGGACGTCCGAATCGCCTACGCTTGAAACTCTATTTTTTCCCCTTCTTCTCTTCATGAAGGAGCTCAAAATCTCACCCATCGGTGGACAGCTGAGTTGGTTCGGCTTTGGACACTTTATCGCAAAGGTCGTGAGATCGAAACTCCGCAGCTGCTAATACATCTTAGGGGGGAGCCATGGTGGTGGGGTCCTATGATGTGAATCGTTGCGGAAGGATCGATCTACGAAGGCCCAGATGGTGCGAATTGCAAACCTCAACCTCCAATCAAACATGTGATTAGCAACCTCAGTATGAACGTGACCTGTTGACGAACACGTGTCAACCAACCAACGTTATAGACGCCACGAGCGAAAGAATTCGCTATCTCGCTCGATAAGTCGAATTGACCGCCACAAGATAATCTTGATTAGGTCAAGTCCTCAAAAGAACAGTAAAAAGAGAACCTCTCAATTCTTTTCCTCCAAAAATAAAATATATCTGTCCCCAAAGAAATTTGGCAAATCCTTTATATAGGCTGCCACACAGACCCTAAAAACCAACCCTAAAAATCTAATGCGTTATATTCTAAAATATTCCTATTTTAGAATATTCTTAAACAAGAATATAGATAATAATTGACTTGGTCAATTATTTGGTAACAAGATAATTAAATTGCACCAAGATTTCCAAGATTCTTCAAGATTTGATCCAAGGTCATCTTCACGCCAAAGATCACGAACCATGACGCCAACAAACTTGCCCGAATTGTTTGGCCCGCGCTCGAGTAATCGAACTAGTAGGAATAGACAATGAGTCCCTAGCACCTCCTCCTCGATATGACTCGATGTCCACATCATTCTATGCTAGCTTTCCCCCAGGTATTGATGCTTGGTCCGAGGTGCACCGTGCATTGTACGGGCCGTGGGTTGCTGATTAGCCTAAGCGGAAGGGGGCCCGGCGGATCCTGGGTTACCAAAAAAAAAAAAAAAAAAGCTCAAAATCTCTCCTCTTCTTTTTCTTTTTCTTGTTTAGTCCGCTGCTTCGCACAACGCAAATACGTTGAAGGAAGAAACGAAAATGGGTTGGGCTGAGGGCTTCGACTTTGGGCTAGGCAAACAAAATATGGGCGGAATTAATTGGCCATTCATTACACTTAAACATACGAGCAATCATACTTAAGGTGAATCAGAAACAAGGCCAAAGCAAACACGGACTATGTAGCTGAACATGGAGTGAACCGACTGCACAGCCCATTCTTCATTCTCATGACTTCAGTAGCTGCTGATCTACGTTGAAGCCAAGAATAGAACAGGGCAAAAGATAGAAAGACTGACTAAAATGCTTTTATGACTGACATATTCATAACCTCACAGAACCAAAATCATGCAACTTCTTGCAGAAAGATTTGGGCCAATTTGGAAATTCTAGTTTTTTGTTTAGAGGCCTTCTTCGTTTTCTGGGTTTTCTTTTTGAGCTCGGCCAGATAAGGGTGGACAGGAAAAGTTCCCGTAGCCTGTATTGAATGGCACCGATGGTCGATAATAATAGGGCCATTCCAGCCATCTCAATTCAGTGGGAAAGTATATGGGTTCACTCGTCTGCTGTACATTGCGAGCTAAGAAAAGTCTGAGCCTTCTCATGTTTTTGAAGGCTTGAGCACTAAAGTGTACTTCTTCCGAAGTAGCCAACTTAAGCATTATTGTTTCTACTTTATTTGTTCCCTGGTAGCACATATATGAGTAGATAATTTAAGTGCAAAGGTATCTAGGTTATGCAAGGACTTAACTGGTAATAATAAATAAGATTGGCGTGCTTTGGGCGCCGTTTGCTCTTAGCTTTCAGAATTTGCTTTACTTCCGCATTGGACACATTAATTTTATAAGCACCTCAAATCATTGAAGAAACGTATCATTTAAGGTCGCGGGGATTTTTTCACAATTTACTTTCTGGAGAGAGCTCAATAGTGCAGACCTTACATTTCAGGGGAGATTTGGAAAAAATGATTTTATGAGACCATCAGGCCATTATCTTAACAGAAACATATTCACATGCTTTTTCAGTAGAAGGTCAAAGGTACTTTTTAAGAGGCTTTAACCCTACCAAACATGCATATGTCACGGGCCGATCGATTGGGATCGTGACCGCGCGGCGACTCGGGCAACTTTGGATCACCCAAGCCAAGCCTTGCTCGATCAGCGCTCACTCGCTTGCTTACCCGGATCGTTGAGAGAGAAAGTAGAGAGAGAAGCTCTGGAAGGAAAGGGCCTTTGTATTACTGAAATGGAGGATTGGATGATTACAAGTGAAGGAGGACACCCCTTTTATAGTTGAGGGCCTCGGCTTACAACCGTTGATCTACTTTTCATCCAGCGGGCGAGATCGCACCGCCTCAACTACCGACATAATATCTAACTACCGTCTACCGACATAAATGAAAAGGGAACAGACTCCCGTAATCTAGCCAAATGACAGCTTCGCCCGCCCTTGCAATTCGGGGAGAAGGCTTGGTGGGAATCCAAGCGAGAGTAGGAGGTCCACGAGCGAGTTGGGGTCGACTCTGGGAAACCTCTCGGGTCGTCCATCTTTTGGCCCGTGACATTCTCCCCCACTCATTCGAGCGACGTCCTCGTCGCTCTCAGCTTGGCGAGCAGCCTTGCGGGTTTTGGCACGATCCCTCTTGTGCTTGTTTCTCTTCGCTCGGACGCTCACGAACGAAGGGCCGCATCCTTCTATGATGAAGTCGGCTTTGGTACGCGGCTCGGTCTTCGGCTTGGACGGAGCGCGCGGTGCACACTCAACCTCAGGGAAGAGTGTTTGGATCGGCATGGCGTGTGTTGGAGTCGGATCCAACTTGACCTTCGGCTTCACCTCGGACAGCTTGTTGATGCACATCACGGCCTTCAAGCTCTTGTCCAGGTGTCGGATTGACGCGATGGTCTTGGTGTCGACCACCCCTTTGATCATGGGGATCATCGACGGGCATTTTTGGTCGAGGATCATCAAGCACTTGGTCCTCATGTCGATCATGGCTCCCACACTATCGAAGAATTGCATGCCAAGTATGAGATCGTAATCATCAAGGGGAATTACCTCGAACGCCATTCGTCCCTTCCATCCGCCGATCTTGACGTCCACGTCGGGTGTTGATCCCACGCCATGGAAGTCACCCGAATTGATCGGCTTGTACGACTTCTCGGAAGGCTCCACGTGAAGTCCCAAGACCTTCGCAACCTCGGTCGACATGAACATGTTGGATGCGTCGTTGTCGACCAATGCGTAGAGCGTTCGGCCGCCCACTTCGACCTCCACAAAGAACATGTCGGTGTTTGGAGCGATTTCTCCTTTGGTCGGCGATCGGGCTTGGACCGAGTTGATCATCTTCACAGCTCTGATCCGGATCTGCCGCTTGTCTTCTTTGATCTCTTCCTTTTCTTCCTCAATGGCAAGGAGGGCATTGATTCGACCCTTCTTCGGGCACTTTTGGGTCCAGTGCGGACCTTGACAAATGAAACAAGGAGAAGGTGGGGGTTGATCAAACCTACTTGCGTAGTCCGTTGGTGGTCGACCCCTTTGGAAGGCTGGCTTGGAAGACCCTTCTCCCCATGTTTTGGGTCGGCCGCTTTGCTCATGCGCGCCTCGAGGAGTGTTTCTTCCAACTTCATCCTCGCAAGGTCAATCCGACCTCCAATCCCTTGGTCGGCTCCTTGGTTCGGTCCTGGTGAGGTCGACGAGCGACTCGGCCACGCTCAGCGCACGCGCAAGACTACTCACGTCCCGCCGCTTCAACTCGAGCTGTGCCCATGGCTTGAGTCCATCCATGAACGCTCCGAAAGCCTCCTCTTCGCTTAGGTTGCGAATCTGGAGTTTGAGCTCCGTGAACTCCTTCACGTACTCTCGGATCACGCCTCTTTGCTCGAGGCGATGGAGCTTGCTACGGTCCTCTTGCTGAGCAAACTCGGGGAAAAAGTAGTCCCGAAACTCACGCACGAAGTCGTCCCATGTATTCACGGGATCAGCGCCACGTCTAATCTCGTCACACCTATTGCGCCACCAAAGCATAGCCGTGTCAGACAAGAACATGGAAGCGGTTCGTACCTTGATCGACTCGTCGTGTATGTTGACGGCACCGAAGTACTGTTCCATGCTCCAGACGAAGTTGTCCACCTCCTTGGCGGATCGTTCACCTTTGAACTCTTTCGGCTTTGGCACCTCAATTTTGGGCACCGCTTGGTTCGACACAGCACCATTGGTAATGCTCAGCTTGCACAGGGCGAGCTCGGTCTTGAGCTTTTGGATCTCGGCCTTCATGGCTTCGACCTCGTCCCTACGCGGAGCTTCTTCCTCGACCACTTGGACGCGCTCTTTCAACACATCGATCGATGCTTCCAGGGCTTCGTCCTTGTCGTGTAAGGGTGCGGTAGCTTCGTTGAGGCACGACATGAAGTCTTCACGGAGCGAACTCTCAACCTCCATGATCCGATCTCGCACATCGTCAAGACCTTCCATGAGCTCGAGCACGGCGCTCCGGACCTTCCCGATCTTCTCATCGAACGCAGCTACAGCATCCATCGAGGCGTCTCTTTTCTTTGCACGGCCACGGTTCTCGTTGACTTGTGCGGCCTCTCCAACCATGACAGCTTCTTGGCTCGACATTCCTTCAAACAGATGGTGCTTCTTGACCTCTCGAACGGATCTCTCTTTTGCTCCGATACCACTTGTCACGGGCCGATCGATTGGGATCATGACCGCGCGGCGACTCGGGCAACTTTGGATCACCCAAGCCAAGCCTTGCTCGATCAGCGCTCACTCGCTCGCTTACCCGGATCGTTGAGAGAGAAAGTAGAGAGAGAAGCTCTGGAAGGAAAGGGCCTTTATATTATTGAAATGGAGGATTGGATGATTACAAGTGAAGGAGGACACCCCTTTTATAGTTGAGGGCCTCGGCTTACAACCGTTGATCTACTTTTCATCTAGCGGGCGAGATCGCACCGCCTCAACTACCGACATAATAATTAACTACCGTCTACCGACATAAATGAAAAGGGAACAGATTCCCGTAATCTAGCCAAATGACAGCTTCGCCAGCCCTTGCAATTCGGGGAGAAGGCTTGGTGGGAATCCAAGCGAGAGTAGGAGGTCCACGGGCGAGTTGGGGTCGACTCTGGGGAATCTCTCGGGTCGTCCATCTTTTGGCCCGTGACACATACATATTGTCATAAACAAAAGATCACAATTCAGTTTATTGCCGTGCGTTTTGTTAGAACATGAAGCACATCCTTATAGAACCATAATCCGCTACGCTCCCTTGGCTCTTTGGGAGATTCCCTTCACACAAATTCTCTTCCCATTTCTTGAATCATATCATGCATCTCCAGCTTGCCATGCTTAATAGTGATGAGCGACTTATCTAATAGAACATCAATTCTATTGTCTAGGTAGAGATCACAGTTCTCCAAAATCCCTCTCACACAACTTTTACTCTCTCCCTTGAAGAAACATGCAATGTCAAGAAAAATATCTTTCGCATAATTATCTAGACTATCAAAACTCATTCTCAGCACACTGAAGATTTCTCCATTGAAAACTCTCTTCAATTTATCTAATGTGCTTTTCCATTCAAGTAAGCTTCTACCTCGAAGAAAAGAACCCAAAATTTTAACCGCCAATGGAGGTCCTTTGGTGTATTCCACTACGTTATGTGAAAGCTCTTTATAATATGGAGGAGGAGAAGAATTTTGGAAAACTATTTTACTGAAGAGTGTACGAGCTGGTAAACGATCTAATGGTTGAACCTTGTACATACTTTTTATGTCATGAGAAGCCAGTAAATGGTCATCTCTAGATGTTATGATGATTCTACTTCCACAACCAAATCAATCACATCTTCCAGCTAGTTTTTTCAATTGTTTCAACTAGTTCACATTATCAAGGACAATGAGGACCTTTCTTTTTTCTTTTTTTATTTATGGAAAGTCTACTCTTTATCATACTCATACCTCTGTGGACATTGCCAAGCTTCAGGCCATCATCCCATAGTACCTCGGAAATAAGTGCCTCTTGAAGTTGAAGGAGGCCACCATCTGCAAATTTCTCGCAAGTATCTCTAACATTGGAAAGAAAGCTGCGACACTCAAATTTGTGAGCAAAAGCACTATAAGTAGCTTTGGCAATAGTCGTCTTCCCTATTCCTCCAAATCTGCAAATTCCAACCATGCGAACCTCATTCAATCCTCATTCGATTCCATGTCTAGCAAAGTACACATGCAGTCAACAAGTGAGTCCATGGCAACCTCGTTTTCGGGAACATGTAACTTCTTGGGATTCAGCTGTGCCCATACTCTCTTGACAATGCTCTGAATGACATTAGACTCGCGCCTGGTAGATTCAAAGACATTTGATACAAAAAGCACTAAGCGGATGACCGTGGTCAATATCTCAAGCACTACAGGCCAAATTAAATTCAGTTTCTAGCAAATTGACATCTAATGCAAATATGGGCTTGTAGAGGGACGTGGTCCATCCCTGCTTATTTATATACTCAACTAACGCATTGCTTAGTTGCTTGTCAAGACAACTAGTACATGAGTTTCCCTGCTTCAATTAGCGTGAATTGATTTTTTTTCCCCATCTTTTGCTTAAGCGTTGCCATGGAAATTAGTGAAATTCCATAATCACCGAGCTTTTTTTTGCCACCATATAAACAATAATGCTTTTTGTTTATTTTTTCCTCGAAACAGAAAAAAAAAAGGAAGGAATAGAAACCCATTTGATAAAGTTTTTGTTCCTGAGAAAAAAATTCATTCTTGAGAATAGATTTAGAAGAGAATTAAGAAGTAAAATAAAAATTGCTTCTTTGTTCTTGGGAATAACTCAAGAATCAAGCCCAAATCATTTTTTTATTATTTATTTTCTTTCCTTTTATCTTTCTCTAGTCGTTCGCTAGCCCTTAGCAAGGCTTAGCCTCGCCAGAACTGAGTGAATTGAGCCTTGCCTAGCCAAGGTGAGGCTACTCCAAGAAAACAAGGAAAAAGAAAAGGAAAAAAAATAAAAAAAAAATGCAATTAAATTATTTAAAAATTATCTAAGAGTCGTACCAAATGAATAAAATTTTTGTGTAGTTACTAAATGCTTTTAAATGCTCAAAAATTCATTCGGAGAATATAATACAAAATTATTTCTGAATAGAAATTATTTCTGGTACCGAACAGGCCATGAGCATACTTTTTTTCTTTTTTTTAGTTAGAAATGAGAGCCTTACTCGTCACCCAAGGGCCAGCCAGAAATGTTAGCAGCTTTAGTCAGTGCTCCTCTCCACCTCTTCACCTTCTCCGGATCCCCGCCGTTCGACTTCAACCTCTCCTCGTGATCGATTAGGGCTTGCCCATACCTCCCCCACCTGCTTCCTCACATCCGATGGATCCACCTTGTAGAACACCGGCCACACGATCTGCCTCGTCGTATCCCTGCACTCGAGGATTCTTACCAGCTCGTCCAAGCACCAACTAGAGGACGCGTAGTTCTTCAAGAACACTACGATCGAGATCCTTGACTCCCCGATGGCTCCAAGGATCGCCGGCGCGATCTCCTCGCCCTTCCCGAGCTCCTCATCATCCATGAAAGTGGTGTGTCCTTGCTGGTCAAGCGCCGCATGGAGGTGGCCAGTGAAGCCGTTGCGCGTTGTCCTTGCCACGGAAGCTCAGGAACACGTCGTATCTGTATGGACGGCCGGACTCCCCGATGGCTCCCGAAGAATCCTGCCTCATCTCATCGCCCTTCCGGCGCACCTCGTCTTCCACGAGTGCACCGTTCCCTCTCTGGCTGTCCTCGGCAAAGAAGTCCAGATCTGGATCGCCGTCCCAAGTCATCCGGTCTGATAAGGGAACTGTCGCGACTGATGGCCTGAAACGGGTTGACCGACGGCCGGCCGAGCGGCTGCACAACCTACGAATGAGTGGTAAGAGACGGCAGGAGCAAGAGCAACCTAAGCAAGAGCAACCTGAGCAAGAGCAACCTGCTTCCATCGCCTCTCGTACTGAAACAACGGGATTGACTCTCAAGGCCGGCCAGCTCCGTAGATAGTTAAATAGAACATTTTCTTTCTATAAAAGCCACGTCATAGAAAAGTCGTAACACGGATCCGTGCAGGGAACCATATGGAAATATAATATCTATTTCGGATGATCCGCGCAGAGTAAAGATATAATATGCGTTTTCAATAATAAGAATTTATTTCAAAAATATGGTTATTTTTTCGTTTTATTTGGTGATATATAATTGAAAACGCTGCCTGAAGTTTGGATCTCATTGGAAAATATTTTCAATCTCATGACTTTATTTTAGAAAAAAATCAATTTTTAATTTATTTTATCTTTAAAAAATTCAAATTTTAAATTTTATGTTTTCTCTTTCTTTTCTTTTCATTTTCCTACTTCCTCTACCACAACCAGTGGCAATGGCCACAGGCGAGCTCTAGGCTCACCCAGCGATGGCCATAGGCGAGCTCGAGGCTCGGCCAGAGTTTTGCTAGGTCACAAACTCAAAGCTTGCCAAAGGCCAGCAAGCTCGAGGCTCGGTCAGAGTTTCGCCAAATCTTGAAGCCCAAGGCTCGAATGCTCATAATAATTTTTTTTTTGTTTATTATTATAACATATGTTGAGCAAAAATCAATAGAAACTGAAAACTACGAATTTGCCAATTACAACCCTTCTAGCCAAAGACAATATATTTGATTCTATTGCGGGCCTTATGCTTATACTACTATGGATGGAAATTTATTTCATCCATTTCTCTTGAGATGTCCAAAATCGTTACTTTAGCCACAATGAGGTGAATTTGTTTGTAAATAACAAGTAAGAGGGATGAAAACTTATAAATTCCAGCATCTGGGTACATATCACAGCTCTCCAAAATATCTCTCACATAACTTTTACTCTCTCCCTTGAAGAAACATGCAATGTCAAGAAAAATATCCTTCTCATAATCATCCAGACTATCAAAGCTTATTCTTAGCACATTGAAGATTTCTCGACTGAAAACTCTCGTCAATTTATTTAATGTGCTTTTCCATTCAAGTAAGCTTCTACCTCGAAAAGAAGAACCTAAAATTTTAATGGCTAATGGAAGTCCTTTGGTGTATTCCACTACGTTATGTGAAAGCTCTTCATAATCTGGAGTAGGAGAAGAATATTGGAAAACAATTTTACTGAAGAGTGTATGAGCCGTTAAACAATCTAATAGTTGAACCTTGTAAATACTTTCTATGCCATGAGCAGCTAGTAAATGTTCATCTCTAGTCGTTATGATGATTCTACTTCCACAACCAAACCAATCATGTCCTCCAGCTAGTGTTTCCAATTGGATCAATTGGTTCACATCATCAAGGACAATGAGGACCTTTTTTTTTTTGCAAAGTCTACTCTTTGTCATGCTCATACCTGTGTCGACATTGCCAAACTTCAGACCATCATCCCACATTACCTTAGAAATAAGTGCCTCTTGAAGCTGAAGTAGGCCACTGTCTGTGAATTTCTCACAAGTTTCTCTAACGTTGGAAAGAAAATTGCAACACTCAAATTTGTGTGCAAAAGCATTGTAAGTAGCTTTGGCAATAGTTGTCTTTCCTATTCCTCCACATCTGCAAATTCCGACCATGCGAACCTCATTTGATTCCATGTCAAGCAAAGTACGCATACGGCACACATGCGAGTCCATGGCAACCACGTTTTCGGGAACGTGTAACTGGTTGCGATTCTTCAGCTGAGCGCATACTCCCTTGACAATGCTCTGAATGACATTAGATTCGCGCCTGGTAGATTGAAACAAATTGGATAAAAAAGTACTAGGCTGATCTCTAGTAAGATCAAACCGTGGTCAATATCTCAAGCACAATAGACCAGATTAAATTCAGTTTCTAGCAATTGACATCTAATGCAAAGATGAGCTTGTAGAGGGACGTGGTCCACCTGCTTGTTTATGTACTCAACTGACGACTTGCTTAGTTGCCTGTCTAGGAAACTAATACACAAGCTTTCCTGCTTCAATTAGCGTGAATTGATTTTTTTTTCCCCATTTTATGCATAAGCATTGCCGTGAATCTATTGCCATTGCAAGTAGTGAAATTCCGTAATCAACAGTTAGAACACAAATTCTTGTGAAATGAGAGCCTTACTCGTCAACCAAATGACAGCCAGAGATAATTGCTGCTGCACTCAGTGCTTCTCTCCACTTCTTCACCTTCTTGGAATCGCCGCCCATTGACTTCAACCTCTCCTCGTGATCAACAAGGGCTTGTCCGTACCTCCCCCTCTGCTTCCTCACCTCCGAGGGATCCACCTTGTAGAACACGGGCCACACGATCTGCCCCATCGTATCCCTGCACTCCACGATTCTCACCAGCTCGTCCAAGCACCAGCTAGATTTTCGACTCCCCGATGGCTCCGAGGATTGCCGGCGCGATCTCCTCTCCCTTCCGGAGCTCCTCCTCATCCATGAACGCACCGATCCCTCGCTGGTCCAGTGCCGCGTGGAGGTGGCCGGTGAAGCCGTTGCGCGTGTCCTCGCCACGGAAGCTCAGGAACACGTCGTATCTGTACGGACGGCCAGACTCCCCGTTGGCTCCCCAAGAAACCTGCCACATCGTCCGGAGCACCTCATCTTCCATGAATGCCCCGTTCCCTCGCTCGCTGTTCTCAGCAAGTAAGTCCAGAAGCAGTTCGTTTCCATCTGGATCGCCAGCCCAACGGTCCGCGGAACTGACGTGTTAAGGATAATGGCACAAATTAAGGAATCAAGATCAAATCAGATCACATAATTGCTAAAGTCAAAAGAAGAATCACACGTAACAAGGAAGTGCTAAGATCAAGGGATTGTAAATTGAATTCGATTAATTTTAATGGTTTGTAATCTATTATATAAATACATGTACTGAACTCATAAAAAATGCATCAATTGCAGAAAATCTTTTTCTCATAATTCTCTCGATTCTCATACCAGAATTCACGACCGAGGGAATCTCCTCTCTTCGACATAACAACACCGGGAAATGCCTTGAGATTGGAGGGCGGACTTCCTCTTATCCGAAAAGCATCTGAATCGGGAGTTGCCTCGCCTGTTGGACTGAAACGGGTTGATTCACGGTCGGCCATCTCTAAATGAAATGTGTCAGTGTGGGAGACGCGCCCTGGACTGAGGATCAAGGGATCGTAAATTCAATTCGATTAATTTTAATGGTTTGTAATCTATTATATAAATACATGTACCGAGTTCATGAAAATTACATCAATTGCAGAAAATCTTATTCTCATACCAGACTTCACCACGGGGGGAATCTCCTCTCTTCGACATAACAACGACACTGGGAATTGCCTTGAGATTGGAAGGGGTACTTCCTCTTATCCGAAAAGCATCTGAATCCGGAGTTGCCTCGCCTGCTGGACCAAAACGGCTTGACCGACGGCCGGCCAAGCGGTTGCACAACCTCCGGTTGAGTGATGAGAGACGGCAGGAGCAAGAGCAAGAGCAACCTCCTTCCATCGCCTCTTGGACTGAAAGACTGAAACGGGGTTGACTCTCAAGGCCGAATAGCTCTATATATAGTTAAATAGAATTTTCTTTTTAAATGCCACGTCATAAAAAAAATGCCTAACATGGAATGTGCTGGTGCGCGGAACCATACGGAAATACAATATATATTTCGGTATTCTCAAATGATCTAAGGGCAAAATAAAGATATAACGTGCATTTATTTCGCTAAAAACTTAATAATAATTTTTTTTTCAAGAATATGGTTAGTTTTTATTTATTTTATTGAGTGATATATAATCAAAAACACTTTCTGAAGTTTGGATTTCATTGAAAAATAATTTCAATCTCATGACTTTATTTTTAAAAAAATTCAAATTTTTAAATTTATTTTATAGTTTAAAAATTTACTTCTTAAATTTTTTAGTTTTATGTTTTCTCTTTTTTTTTTCTTTCCTTTTCATTTTCCTACCTCCTTTGCCACAATCGGCCGGTAATGGCCAGAGGTGAGCTCCCCGTTGGCTCCCCAAGAATCCCGCCACATCTTCCGAAGCACCTCGTCTTCCATGAATGTCCTTGAATGCCCCGTTCTCTCGCTCACTAAAGTCCCTTGGAGAAATGTTGGACCATTCGGCGTAATTTTGAAATAGCTTTCATGTAAAAGTCAACATCGGGAAGGCTAAAAGTCTAATGCTATTAGGAACTAGCTTTGAGCTTTTAGTATCTGGCCAAATGCTGAAACTTATTTTTCTTTATTCCAAAGCTATCTCACTCATTCTTCAAATTTCTAATTTTGCCATTGTTATTATTTTTTTAAATGCCAAAATAATGCTAAAAAAATTAAATATATTTTTTTCTTTTTAAAAATTATTTATATATTTGATTTGTATTAGTATTATTGCCAAAATTTATATTAAAAAGTTGCATATATTTTTTTTTCAATTTTAAACAAATAAAAATTAAAAAAAATTGACGAAGGGTTTGGTCTTTTTTTAAATATATATATATATATATATATATATATATATATATTTGATTTCTTAGCATTATTTTCAAATTTATATTTAAAAAGTCACATACACTATGTTTTCAAATTTTAAAAAATAAAAATTAAAAAATTTTGACGAAGGATTTGGTCTTTTTTAATATATATATATATTTGATTTTTTTAGTATTATTGTCAAAATTTATATTTAAAAAGTTGCATAAGTTATTTTTTTTAATTTAAACAATTAAAAATTTAAAAATTCTGATGAAGGATTTGGTCTTTAAAAAAAAAATATATATATATATATATATATATATATATATATATATATTTGTGTGTGTGTGTGTGTGTGTGTGTGTGTGTGTGTGTGTATTTGATTTTTTAGCATTGTTTTCGAATTTATATTTAAAAAGTTGCATACATTATTTTTTTTCAATTTTAAACAAATAAAAATTTGAAATTTCGACGAAGGATTTGGTCTTTTATATATATATATATATTTTTTTTTTTAACATTATTGTGAAAATTTATACTTAAAAAGTTGCATACATTATTTTTTTTTTTTCAATTTTAAGCAATTAAAAATTAAAAATTCCTATGAGGGTTTGGTCTTTTAAAAAAAAAAATTATATATGTATTGGAATTTTTAGTGGTATTGTTAAAATTTAAATTTAAAAATTTGCATATATTATTTTTTTCAATTTTAAAAATTAAAAATTTAAAAATTCTAATGAAGGGTTTAGACTATTTTTTTAATATATGTATATGTATTTGATTTTTTAGCATTATTTTCAAATTTATATTTAAAAATTTGCATACATTATTTTTTTTCAATTTTAAACAAATAAAAATTAAAAAATATCGAGGAAGGATTTGGTTTTTTTTTTAATTATATATATGTTTTCGTTTTCTTAGTATTATTGTCAAAATTTATATCTAAAAAGTTGCACACATTACTTTTTTTTTCAATTTTAAAC
The DNA here is from genome assembly GCA_014182575.1 of Eucalyptus decipiens. Taxonomy (NCBI): domain Eukaryota; kingdom Viridiplantae; phylum Streptophyta; class Magnoliopsida; order Myrtales; family Myrtaceae; genus Eucalyptus; species Eucalyptus decipiens. The sequence continues at coordinate 54,281,211 of CM024611.1, forward strand.
AAATAAAATTAAAAAAATAATATTAATCATCCAAAGAGCTTTTCAAATTACCAAACAACATTTCTCTCAAATTTACTTTTCAAAACATAGTTTACCAAGTAGTCTTTACATTTGTCTAAAATTCTTTAGGCTAAACTGCTTTACATTTTCCTAATAGGCTTTCAAAATGCTGAACCAAACTCACCCGCTGTACTGAGCAGGGAAGTCCAGATGCAGTTCGTTTCCATCTGGATCGTGGGCCAAAGTCTTGAACATCTCATATTGGGCCTTGGCTGAGGAGTCCCCAGGCACCCGGTGAAGGGAGGCTCGACGGTGGAGAGTTTGGGCGAGCGGTTCGGGATCCGAGAGGCCATCTCCTTCCATCGGACCAGCGACTTGACCGGGAATGGCCTCGCCTGTTGGACTGAAACTGGTTGATTCACGGCCGGCCGTCTGTTAATGGAATGCATAGTGTAGGGAACCGTGCAGCTGGAAGCAAAGTAAGACGCGTTAGGGATTTATACTTGTGCCCAGCAGGAAATTGATAGCTAAATAGACATTTTCATTTTATAAATGTCATGTCATAAAGAAGGCGTAACATGGAACGTATCAGTGCACGGAACCATAGGGAAATATAATATCTATTTGGGTATAATGCTCGAATGATCCAAGAGCGAAGTAAAGATAAAGCGTGTGTTTGTTCCACGAAAAAATAATAATATAAACTTTTTTTTTAAAAGAATATGACTAGTTTTTCTTTGTTTTATTTGGTGATATATAATCAAAAACGCTTTCGGAAGTTTGGATCTTATTGGAAAATATTTTCAATCTCATGACTATATTTTAAGAGAATAAACTATTTTTTAGATATATTTTATTTTTTAAAAATTGCATTTTTAATTATTTTTTAATTTTCTGTTTTCTCTTTTTCTTTTCTTTCCTTATAAATAAATTTATATTTTTAAAGAGGTTTAGCTTATTTTACGATATTTCAATTGGGTTACATGATGTTAGCTCTAGGTGTGGGATCTTCTCAAGTGGCTTGAATATTTTATGAAACTCTTAAAGCTCCGAATTTGGTCAAAAATAAGGTATTTGTCCTTTTCCTTTTGTATAAAAAAAATGTAAAAGAGAGTTCATTAGAAGCGTGACTATTAAGATTTTTTTTTTTTTTACTTTCAAATTAGTGATGAGGGCATTTTTGTGACGTCCTCGGTATTTCATGGCTAACGTAGTTATCTAATTCTTTCCATTTTTTAAGCACATGGAAGTGTCTTCATACCAGTATTAATTGAAAACATGGGAAACTGAAAGAATGCACACGTAATATAAACCAAGCTAACACATTTACTTTAAGTGATATGATTGGTGTACTGGGAATTTTTAAAAAAAAAGAAAAAGAAAGGGGTGATCCCAAAATACATCATACCCCCATGGTACCATCTTGACCTTGGAATTGCCTGTACATGTCTCGCCACCTATCTTTCGATGTTAGCACATCCAAAAGTCGTTGCTTGAATCCAAAATGTGGCTTCACCTTCCTACTCTTGCCCTAGTCCCCAGTCGATCGTACTACTACCATTGTCATCTCTATCATCCCTGGGGTGTGGGATTGGCCCCACAAGCTATCCACCTCCTTGTGTGTAGACCACGAGGAAATCCATGGGTACGGGACTTGCCAGGACCCCTATGCCTATGGTTAATATTGCCTGTACATGTCTCGCCACCTATCTTTCGATGTTAGCACATCCAAAAGTCGTCACTTGAATCCAAAATGTGGCTTCACCTTCCTACTCTTGCCCTAGTCCCCAGTTGATCGTACTACTACCATTGTCATCTCTGTCATCCCTGGGGTGTGGGATTGGCCCCACAAGCTATCCACCTCCTTGCGTGTAGACCACGAGGAAACCCATGGGTACGGGACTTGCCAGGACCCCTATGCCTATGGTTAATATTGCTTGTACATGTCTCACCACCTATCTTTCGATGTTAGCACATCCAAAAGTCGTCGCTTGAATCCAAAATGTGGCTTCACCTTCCTACTCTTGCCCCAGTCCCCAGTCGATCGTACTACTACCATTGTCATCTCTATCATCCCTGGGGTGTGGGATTGGCCCCACAAGCTATCCACCTCCTTGCGTGTAGACCACGAGGAAACCCATGGATACGGGACTTGCCAGGACCCCTATGCCTATGGTCAATATTGCCTGTACATGTCTCGCCACCTATCTTTCGATGTTAGCACATCCAAAAGTCGTCGCTTGAATCCAAAATATGGCTTCACCTTCCTACTCTTGCCCCAGTCCCTAGTCGATTGTACTTCTACCACTGTCCATCCCTGGGGTGTGGGATTGGCCCCACGAGCTATCCACCTCCTTGCGTATAGACCACAAGGAAACCCATGGGTACGGGACTTGCCAGGACCCCTACGCCTATGGTCAATATGGCGATGCACTAGATGAAGGTAATGTCCAGAAAATCCGGATTCATGAAGTTGGAAAAACGCTAAGTGAGGTCCACGGGTACCCCGTAATTTAGGATTTCTTTTTTCAGCCTGAACCCTATTCATTATCATTAGATGGAGTCCATACTGACTCGAAAAGCACGTGGATCACCTAAGAAGGATCCGTTGAAGAAGGGCAAAGAGGCGTAGAGAAGTCAGCCGCAAATTTCCAATGTTGACCCAGGACTTCGCCCTTGGAAAAAGACGACATCTGGGAACGACCCCCCTTTTTCCGAAGGATAGCGGGAAGCGGTGCATTCGTTTTATTGCGTCCAGTTGTCTGTCTGCCTCTCCGGCTCTATCTATCCAGTAAGATCGCGTCCTAATCTAGTACGAACCAACAGCATCATCGAGCGATTCATGTGTTCAAAAGGGCGCATCGAATGCCAAATGAAAGTCTCTCAAGGCAGACTTTTTGCAGAACACGTGGCTTAATCTCGATCGTCAAAGGTCTCTTTCAAGGGCGAATCGGCCCGCGCATCTGGTTCGAACCTACCGCGCATCTCGTCAAATGATAGAGACGGAACGTGGGCCTCCACAATGTAAAATCCTTGTCACGATTTCATGACCTATTTATGATGTGTTTTCGCATTAATTTTTGTGACGTAAAAGTTAATTTAAAATTAATGTGGTACAAGAATATCAATTCAAAGTTTTTTGAGACACAAAAAATAAATAATTTGAAAAAGAATGACATGATATATTAGTTTGAAATTTTCAACATACTAACTCATTATAGAGGCTTCTCTTATACAAAACTGGTTACAGAAAATTAAACAGAAAAAAAACTTAGTGCAAACTAAGAGAAAAAGAGCACCGAGAGCACTTTCTTACAGTGGAGACAAAGGAACGAAACTACAACATATATGCTAAGTATGAACATTTACCTTTGACACATAAAAAAAAAAAAAAAAGCCAAGTTTATTGGTTGGATTCAGTCGTTCACTTCGGATACTCCTTCCAATTATGCAGAGGCTGCATTATGTGATCTGGGTCAAGCAGCACTATATAACAGAGAGAACAGAGCAGGAGCAGCAGCATGGAAATTTTAGGGCGTCAGTCCAACTGCTTGCTCCCACAGCTCACTTGTGTAATCACTCCAACCACAGGACTTCTCAATCAGACCCTCCAGCTCAAGATAGATTCTTGTGTCATCCATTGCCAGTTCTTTTGCTTCAATGCTTCCTGGTCCTTCTTAAGCATTTCCAGTTCAGCTTCCTTTATAGCCTTCGGGTAATCCGAAGCAACAATACAACTCAATGTTTTCGTATGACCACTGAGTTTCCATCTCCTGCTAGGGCAAGGCTTTGGCAAGCTCACCCAACCTCGCCTAGTCGGTTGTAGCTGGCGACCGTCTACAAAGAAAGAGGAATAAGAGAAAAAGAAAAAAATAAGAAGAGAAAAATAAGAAAAATATAATAAAAGTATTAAAAAATTAAAAGAAACAAAAGAATTTAAAAATTCTACCAAACATATATTTATTTGGAGAATAGAAATTTTGGATAGTTATTAAGCACGTCATGCTCAGAAATTATTTCCAAAAATAGAATCATTCCCAAAAATAAAATCAGAAAAAATTATCTCTAATCAAAAAATTTTCTCGAGAACATATCGTTCCCAAACGCAAATTTTCAATCAGCAGAAAAACTTTACATTAAGCCATCCTCTGTCGTTTTATAAAGCAGGCAGTGTTTCCAGAGATTGAAATTCCAGTGTTGGAAAGATGCCCTTGATCTGATCTCCATTACTCTCGACCAGTTGAATGATTACTACCATAGACTAAAGCAGCGTTCTCAGAAAAAAAGGGTCCAATCACGGTGTACTATCAATCAACTTTTCCTTCTCGACATGTTGAAGCTTTCAACAAGAACCACATGGAGCACGATCACGAAAAAAAGAAAGATCGTCTCTGTAAGATTACATGGAGAGCCGGTAACTCCTGATTAGAATCTGGTCATGCAGAACATTTGGAAGATACTGAAATTGAACTTTTCGCTCTATAAACAGCTTCTCTTTATACGTAGCTGGTTACAACACACACCAAAAAAGGAAAAAAAAAATAGTGCATACTAGAGAAAACAACACCCAGGGGACTCTGATACAATGGTGGACAAAGGAAAAAAACTTCCAACATCTGGACAAGTATGGGCATTTGCCGTAAGATCCTAGTTTAACGGTTGGATTCCAGCATATCTTCATTCGGTCAAGCAAAGAGACTTCAGTCAAGAAATTCTCTCCAATTATGGCAAAAGCTGCATCATGCGATCTGGTCCACAAAAAAAAAGTAGCAACAATGATTCTGGTGTCAGCTTAAATACAGAAAGAAGAACCCAAATGGGCAAGAAAATAACAGATGGAACAGAGCAGGAGTTTAGGGCATCAGTCCCGCTGCTTGCTCCATCAGCCCACTTGGGTACTCACTCCAACCACACGGCTTCTCCATCAGACCCTCCAATTCAAGATAGATTCTTGAGTCATTCACCACCAGGTCTTCTACTTCTTCGACATCAGCGACGTTGTCACCAACGACCATATTGTCTTCGAGGAGTCTCTCAGATATCTCGTGGAAAACCGAAGACAAATGCGACGGACTAGCTCTGGCCATCTGATCCGGCGTCTGACCCTGCACAACCCTGAAATCTCTGCCACCCAGTGGAGAAGGCCACGGTTTGTGCATCTGAATGGTCTCAAAATCCTCCAGCACGACACTATTTGGCTGAGACTCCATCTGAGCCGACTCGTCATTGATTGTCAGGCAATCAACATTTGGGCTTTGAATCTTGGGATCCATTGCTTCAAGCAAGCATTGGGTGGCACCATCGGGATCAAGCAGTTTGCTCTTCTTGCTTGATTCACGAGTGTCTAATTCTCTCTTGTGCCTCCTCTTCTGGATTAACTGCTGGACAATGTTCGGTCTTTTGGCAGCTTTGTAGAGGAAGAGGAACATCTGCTGGTGCCTGCATTCGGCACAACGAACCTGCTCTGCGACCTGGTCAATCTCATGCTGTGAATTCTCCCGCTCTTCTCTTAGTTTCAGGATCTCGGCCTTCAATGCTTCCTGGTCCTTCTTAAGCGTTTCGAGTACAGCTTCCTTTCCAGCTTTCGGGTAACCCGAGGTAAAATTACTACTCGATGTCTTCCTGTGCTTGCTGAATTTGCCTCTCCTCTTTATGTTCTTCAGCAAGTGCTTCTTCCCTGCCTGAAAACCTTCGTTCGCAAACTCCCATCGTTCTGTATCAATCTTCCTAAAACCCTGCGACACATCTTGCATCAGGATGCATGAAGAATTGAAGACAGGAGGAAGCTGGGCCTGGGAGTTCATATTGAAACAAAAGCCTAAAGAGTAGAGAATAAGCAGAATGAAGGCTAACGAAGTTTCAATGGAAGATGCGCACAAGGGGGTATCATTGGGCCAATATACACAGACCACATTGCACGTCAAGGAGAGATCCTTTGCCATGATTAAAAAACCAGTACAAAGAGTGTATGGACAATGAAATGACTCAAAAATCAATCCTTCTACTCCATATATATGAACACAAAAGTGCGGAATCATACTAATGGTCTCCCCCCAAAAGAAGAGAGGTGCCGTAAGGCTTTACCAAAACATCGGATAGACACGAAGCGATGGCCAAGGAAACTCATCTTCAGCTAGAAAGTGCAGAATTAAGCATCGAAACAGCAAAATTCACGGTACTAACAGCTTTAAAGGAACTGCTGTAGTGCATTTCTGAATCCAAATTCAAATTTACCATTTAAGAAAAGAACTCAAATACAAATCAGTGAGAAGATAATCTTAATGGGTGTTCTGATGCCAGAATTGACATGATAATTCTGCAAATTACCGTCTAAAGCATCATCACTAGAGTATGATGACAGGCCATTGTTCGCTGGCCACCGATTCATGAGATTTCATATAGAATCTGCGTATCTCGCCTGCCATTTCAGATTTTTTCGTTCCTCGTGCCCTAAACTAGGGTAAAGCACAACTAACAACTGATCAAGTGGGCCAAATTGAATCTCAACAACCTAAGCAAAACGTCGCAAGTGGAAGCCCTTGGATCCTAGCCTCTACGCCCCGGGGACTATCCGCTGGGACAATGAAGAGTAGCTGGATGCTCCAAGAGGATCACACTCTGGACGACATCAAAGAAATAAAAATAAAAAAGCACCGAAACAGAGTTAAACCAAAGGACACATCTGCACAAGTAGTTTGCTCTTACCTATGGAGAAAGTTTCAAGCAAAAGACATGGACAAGAAAACACAATCCCGTTCAAGAGGAGTACCCACGTAAGTGTTGAGCTGCCTGATGAAGCTGGAGAAGTTGGAGTGCTTGAAGTATCGAGGCAGGACCTGCTTCGAGAACTCGTGTTGGTCCCACACCACGAAGCTGTCCCGGCTCGAACCCCACGACACCACGGGGTCCGATCCGGGGTCCGACACCATCTCGTACGTCTTCCTCAGGAACGGCGTCGGCCCCACCTCCCCCAGCCCCTCCATCGGCCTCACCACTTCCTCTGCTGCTGCCCCCAACGAGCATGAGGGCGACATGGTGGTGGCGTCCCCGGGATCAGCAACCGTCACCGCCTCCTCCTCTTCCACTTCTTCCTCTTTGATCTTCACCACCTGCACGGCCAGAGCAGAATGGGATCCGGGCCAGGACAGGCATGGACGCGACGGCGACCCGGCTTTGATCCTGCCATCGCCAACGGCTACTCCTGGTGAGGCGACCGAATGGGCAGGCGACCCCATCTCTCCGGCATCACCGCCGTCAAGAGCAGCAGGGGACGCGATCTCTTCTAGTGAATTTGCCGAAGGTCTTGCCTTTCCTAGCTCGAGGCCCGGTTCAGGAAAGAGCGTGTCGGAAAACGACGTGCGTGGCGTTCCGCCGGCGCCGCGGTGACACGCCGTCGTCATCTTGAGCTGGAGTTCGAGGTCAAAGGTCTCGACACAGTGGATGGCGAGACTGTGAGACCGAGAACTCGAGCTGAAAAGCGGACTTGTAAGAGCGACAAAGGAGGAATGGTTGGCTTTATATACGCGGGAAGTCCGAAGAGTCGCCACGTTCCTCTCCCTTTTGGGGGCTTCCTCAGGAAGAGGAGGAGGTGTTTGTCGGCTTCCTCGCCACGGTGGGGGCGCGAGAGGGCGGCGGCGATTGTGGGCCGTCGGATCTGGTTCGGGATAGGCCCGCTGCGGTGGGGGATCTTTCGCCTGGTCGGCGAATCCTATGCATGAGCGCCACGTGTCGATTCGCTTGTCCAACTAAGCAGTCCAGTTGGCTCGTGCGGGCGGCCGTTTTTCATCGTACAATCATGCAATTCATGCAATCGCCGGCTCGTTGAAACCGTGGGCATAGCGTATACTTTCATCACTTTTCTTGGCCCTTATATTGAGCTCGATGTGTAACATTTAATAATTGGTAAAAATATATTATTCAAGTTCATGTTAACACGTTTTTGAATATATTTAATCACAAAATAATCATCACATACATTATAAAAAGCGGGAAAAGTACACCCTAAGTGCAAAATTTGGCATGAAGGGGCTTAAGTGCCAAAAGTTAGGACAATGACACTTAATTTTGTCAAAAATTTTACGTGACAATTTTTTATTATTTTTCTCGCTTACATGACTTGTCGGAGAGCTGACTCAATAAAGAACCGCAAAAAAAACGTCGTTTTAGCATGTATTTGAATATAAAAATTAATTAAATTAAATTAAATTATAATAATATAATTAAAAAATAAAATAAAAAAAGGAAGGAGGTGGGTCGAGGGTTGAGCCCTCCGCGTCGCCGACGCCTCCCCACCGCAGCCGGGAAGGGCCTCGCGACGGTTAGGGGTTAGTTGGCGGTGAGGACCTACGAGCCCTCACCCGATCTGGGCGAGGGTCGCAGCGGCATGGGTCGTCGGCCCCTCGCTAGGACTCCGGCGACCTCGGCCAACCCCCTCACCATCGTAGGTCTTTCCGTAGCGGGTGAGGGCTCAACCCTCAGCCGCCTCCCTTGGCCTTTTATATATATTTGTATTTTTAAATATTTTAAAAAAATTAGTTTTAAAATAAATTTAATTAATTTTTATATTAATTTTTTTACCACGCCAGCGTGTAAAACGACGCCGTTTTGCACTTATTTCGCCGGAAAATCACCACGTCGCATTTTGGTCGAATTTTCTTGCCGTTGGCACTTAATTGATTCATTTTGCTCCGATTTTGGCATTTAAGTGTCACTTTCCTAACTTTTGGCACTTAAGTATCCCTCCGTGCCAAGTATTGACACTTCAAGTGTCCGGCAATCATAAAAAAACAATTTTCAAACTTTTTCTAAAATGCACTAAGAATAAGAAGTAGGGCATCATAGATCAATTCATTTAACAAGGTCCGTTTTGATAGGATTAGAATGAATGAGATTGGTCCGACTTCTTGCTCGGATGGTTGATTCTTGCTATCGACAGATGTCCTATGCCATGTTTCGTGAATAACTACGCCTGAGAATGAATGGATTGTGATATAGTACCGAAAAGGCCACTGTTATATTTCAGACTCAAAATCCATAAGGAATTTAAGGGAGAGAAAAAGGGGCCCTACACCATACATCTTATTGCCCTAGGGAGACCGCACATTACATCATGGCAGCACGATCAAATGAAGTTGAAAAGCCCTCGTAGTGATCAATGCTTTACATTATATTTTCAAAAAAAAAAAAAAAGTATCTTTGGAGCACTCATGAGTAATATTTTATCATCATCATTAGAGTTTTCTATACATTTATTATCATTTGACAGGGACTACTGCAACGAAAAACATGTTGGGAGCCCCGTGTAACTAAGTTGGGTCGATTACAAGGATTTAAAAAAAAAAAGATTACAAGGATTCTGTGCTGGGTGTTTGTCCTTTTCCTTTTGTATCGAAAAAGTGTAAAAGACAGTTCATTAGAAGTGCAAACAATGCGGAATTTGCTATCCTCGGGATTCAAGGATCATTCCCACATCAATTGTAATATTTACGATTCTATGTTAAACTTCTAGAAGAATGACAAATTCCTTTTGGATATGATTCATTTTCCGTTGCAAAAATTTCACTTTAGCGATGATAATGGTGTTTCACATGCCGAAGGTATTATTACTGTCAGAAGTTGCACGTGCGAAACGAGCTAAGTAATATGATCCATTCCATTAACAAATTTGCGTGCTTAAATATCCAGTAAGATCATGCATAAGGTCTCATGAAAAGAAAGTCAAGATTCATCTCCTGTTTAGGTCTTCACCTATGCTGTCGGTGGCTGGCTCATAAGGATATCTTAAAACTAATATGAATGTCCACAAACTCTTCAATGGGTATACAGAGACACTAAGCATAATCCAAATCCATCAACCTCAATCTTCAATAATTTACAACCAAAATCAGAAACCATATCAACTCCGATTCACAAATTAAATCACATAATTTCATGATTTGATATTTATCAAAACGCCTTTTCTAAAACATAGTTATAAATCATGAATTTGTGATTCTTTCATAATAGGCTTCGCAAATCATTCACAAGTAATCAGCTCAAATGGTAACCAACAATGCTTTCCATTTCAAATAAACAAAATGATAGTAAATGCTCAATTTAGATTTTATGCAATAAACATACCATTTTGTATAACTCGTAGTATATCTAATCCATATCGTTTTCAAAATATGAGTTTACAAACTCGAAAAAGAGATGGTATCACTCAGCTAAGAAATTTAAAAAGTGACTTATGGAGATTACTCAAGTCAACACACTCATATTCCCATCAATTATTCAAAAAACGTATGCTACTCTAACGAATGATATGATTAAACTATACTTATCTGTTGAGAAAATAATTTATACACCCTAATTAAGAAATTCAATAATGAATGTTCATCTTTATTTGTTACGCATATTATTCACTCCACAAAACTTGAATGTGAAAGTTCAGAATTTCATTCTCATAAAATTGTAACTTGTAATTGATTTTTGTCAAACCTCACGGCTCCACAATGCCTTTATCTACTATTTCCACATAAATCTTAAGCTCGATAGCTCCTCAATTAAACCTCACGGATCAACTTTCACATAACTCTAGATTTAAGATCTAACTTTGAAAATTACTCTAATTAAATGAATAAGAGGCTTGAATAATTATAAGGTGTTGCGATTTGCGGTTGATTAGGCTTGTTGGGACGTCCGAATCGCCTACGCTCGAAACTTTTTTCTCTTTTCCCTTTTTTCTCTTCATGAACGAGCTCAATCTCTCCTCTTCTTTTTCTTTTTCTTGTTTATCCGCCGCTTCGCACGCTTATGCACAAATCCGTTGAAGGAAGAAAGGAAAATGGGTTGGGCTAAGGGCTTGGACTTTGGGCTTGGCAAACAAAATATGGGCGGAATTAATTGGCCATACATTACACTTAAAACATACGAGCGATCATACTCAAAGTGAATCGTAAACAAGGCCGAAGGAAACACAGACTATGTAGCTGAACATGGCGTGAACTGACTGCACAGCCCATCCTTCATTCTCGTGACTTCAGTAGCTGCTGATCTATGTTGAAGCCAAGATCAGAACAGGGCAAAAGATAGTGACTGACATATTCATAACCTCACAGAACCAAAATCATGCAATTTCTTGCAGAAAGATTTGGGCCAATTTGGAAATTCTAGTTCTTTGTTTAGAGCCCTTCGTTTTTTGGGGTTCTCTTTTTTGAGCTCGGCCGTGATACGGGTCGACAAGAAAATTGAGGAATATTGACTCCTCATAAACATCATTGCACTTTGTCAGTGAGGTAAAGATGGAAGATGATCAATGAGGGTAAAGAAAAGCACAGCAGCTAGTTTATTTTTGCTATGAGTAAACACACGATCAAAGCCGCTCGAAAGGGTATTAATATAACTCCCCACACTAAATTACAAGAAGCTAAGCTCGAATCATAGTTTTGTTGATCAGGAGTCTGAAAGTCTTTCCTCCCTTTTGCGGGTTTCAACATAGGAACTTGTGAGGTTCGTGTTAGAATTCTGAGGATCGATGCTTTCGTCAATCTTCATGTCATTTGGTTGCTTACCTTGTTTGTAAACCAGATGCACCCCGCAACTTCTTAGAGTCCCCTCCGACGCTTGAAACAGTACTGCAAATTGACTGCGGCGATTCACCAATTTCACATCCAATCCCCACATCATTCGCCATGGAACGTATAAAACCCATACATGGTCTAACTCCAACGAGGAAAAACAATCTACATAACCATAAGTTTCTTTCTTGTTGACAAACAACTGCATCTCACATGAGATACTGGCTTCCTTCCGATTGGTTGAACCAACAATAGCACAAAACGCCAAGCCAGCTATGTCACAGTATAATTCTGAAGATACAGGAAACTTTATGAGTCCTTCGATGCTTTGATGGACAAATCACATTGGGATCTTACTTCCTGGATGAAAAATGTGACAGTCTGATTTTTCGTTTCTGTTTTCAATTAAATAAATCGGGCTTTTCGTCGACGTGCTTATAGCGCTATTCTCTGAGCTGATCACTCATGAGATAACTTGACTAATCGGGAAAGTTATTAAAGGATTTTGATGCAACAGACTTGAGAATTCGACCAGGAATCGACTGCTCGACCGTGTTAGTCTACAAGGATCATTTCGGCATAGTCGAAAATCTATTAGAAATCGGAAATAGGTCGATTCGATAGAGATAAAATTAGGCTTGGGTGATTCCATCTAATTACAGAATTCTCGTCGATCGGCACTAAACCGATTTTTCTGTTGTTTTGGTACCCTGTGCTCGTAATTGAAACCTTGAGATTTTTCACGACAATTGAGAGTCGCCAATGCGTCGAAAATGTACATTGTGACTCGGGAATAATCGACCACGGGTCAGTTGCACCGAAAATTCCTAAAAAACTAATCGATAATTTAGGTTGCGCTAAAATCACATTTGACTGAAATTAACCGAGGAAATGATGTCGATTACAGAAATTAAGAATTGTCACGTGTCACAATTCATCCCAAGGACATTGTTGCATCTTTTCAAAATTTATTGATGATGGGGAATTGTTCACGAAATGTGCAAGATCAGCAAATTAAAAGAGCAAGGGAATTGCTACATTTTAAGTAGGATTTTAAGGCCTCTAATGTGAAGCAATTTAAGAGGTATTATAAGTTGTTACTAAGGGACTTGACCCTATTGAATTAGATGTTAGATTTGTAATTAAAGAAAGAAGAGAAGTCTCCTCAAAAGGAAATTCGTAGGAATCCCTCTCTCCTACAATTTCACCTCAATTTCCTTGGTATTTAATGGAGATTGACTTGGAAAAGATAGAGGGACCACTTGATAGGGAAATGAACTCAATCTCCATGGGAAAAAGCTACAAGAATCAACTTCAAAATTCGGATTCAGCAGTTTACATGGATTCCAACCTTTTCTTTCATCTCAATTAGAAGAGACAACGTTGGAAAACTTTGTGGGGCCTATGATGGTGATAGGTGGCCAAAATTTCCATGGAAAACTAGGCCAAAAGCTGAAGGAAACTTCAGTGAAACTTCCAAGTAATTTCCACTCTCCTTCCCACCCTTTACTCACGCATGGATGTCTGCTGTATTTTACGATGGCAACTTCCACCTTTTCCTTTCTTCCTCTTATTTTATTCTTCTCCCTTGTCTCTTTCAACGTACAAGCTGTTGCTTTCTCTTCCCTTGAACGTGCTACTTCCGTTTCTGCTCCCTCTTGAACGACAAACCGGAGACTAAGAAACAAAACAAAGCAAGGCGTGAACGTGACGTTACCAAAAATTCTTGGACCCACATAAACGTCGACAGCCTACCACCATGGTTTTTATATATAGGTCGTATAGTTTGAGTGAGGAAAAAACCCCCTCACCCGCACAAGAACTGCACAACCAACCAAACTCCATATTTAGTTTCCTCTACCGAAAAATTTATAAGTTCGTGTGTTGCTGTTGCCATCACTCCACAGCACATTCTTCTGCGGTTTCGGCTCAACACCATTACCGAGAGGCTCAAGGCTGGTCTCTGTGTTGCTGTCCAACCACCAACGAGAGCTGCAGTTAGCTGTGATTAGGTGAGTTGTCTTCTAAATCTGGACTAGGGGTTGAGTACCTCTATTAGGAATTCGTACAAGTTAAAAATATGTAGATGAAGTTATATATGGATGGATGTTGGTTAGGGATGTTATGATGGCCATAGAAAAGCTTAGATAGGGTTTAGAGAGCAAGACAAACGTCGTGAAGGAAGATTCGGACTAGAACAGTAGCTAATTTCTGAAACAGTTTCCAGGACGTGTGTGTTTTGCTAATTTCGTAGACAACTGTATGTTGCGATTTTGAAGGAATTTTATTCTGAAGAAATGTTTTAGACATCCTAAATAATAACATATATTTTTCTCAGAATTTTTATAATTTAAAAAGATGACGATTTTCATGACGTCATCCTTGAAACAGTAATTCGGACAGTTTTGTAAACCGTGACCTATTATGATTCCGAGGGCTGTTACTGACCTTTAGAGGTCGAATTCCAAATCGGTTTCTTCATGAAAGTTGTTCATTACAGATTTTAGTTTAACATACTTGAATTTCAAATCAAACGGACTAGATTTCGACCAAAAAACGAACTGATTTCAGTAAGTTAGGCTCTCTGGAATTGGACCCGATTTTTGTGCTGGATAGAGAGAATTTCTGGGCTGAATCTATAGGGATCTGGATCTCGGTGTCCCCATGAAAAATGTTTGTTTATGTGTTTTCTAGTACGTGTCCAAATTTGAGAATTTTTCGGACTCATACGAGTGGGTTTCTGACTTCGAATTTGGAAGAGCGTAATTGGACTGTTTTCTGTCAATTCGGGTTAGTAAAAGTGTAGGCTTGTTTTGAAGTATTCTTGCTATGAAATTGCTCATTTGAGACTGTGAATGCTATGTGTGACTGATTGTTGAAGTGTGACATTGATCATATGCATTCATGGTATGAGATTCCGCCACGAGCCTTTGGGGCCGGGCGATGCTCCTTCGGGAATGCCCCACGTCAACGAATGCCGGTCGCAGTGGAGGCTGGATCGGTGCTCCTATATGGAATGCCGTCTAGATGTAGACGATGCCACGCTCGACGGTGCGAGGCGATGCCCGGTTATGCCGGAAGATTGTTATCTGAGCATTGAAATCATTTGTGACACATGAAATGCCCGGCTATGCCGGAAGACTGTTATCTGAGCATTGAAATCATTTGTGACACATGAAATGCCTGGCTATGCCGGAAGACTGTTATCTGAGCATTGAAATCATTTGTGACATGAAATGCCCGGCTATGTCGGAAGACTGTTATCTGAGCATTGAAATCATTTGTGACATATGAAATGCCCGGTTATGCCGAAAGACTATTATCTGAGCATTGAAATCATTTGTGACACATGAATGGGTGAAAGTGAGGGACCTAATTAAAAGACGAAATTGTGTGGTGCGGTATGGGACGTGCCATAACGGTTTAGTCTGGTAATTGGAGGCTCGTGTAATTATGTGACATTTATGTCCTTACATATGTATATGTTAAAAGTATTCTGATGATATATGATCTCGATATCTCATGTATGATTTGATTGACACTAACATGCAGGAAAGTACTAGTATTAAGAAAGTGTGAGAAAAGTGATTAGATTGCATGTTGAGTGTACCCTTCTCCTACTTTGGATTTAGGGGATTTACTCGCTGAGATGTGATCTCACCCCTTAGTGGGCTAACATTTTTCAGGTCTCTAAATGGAGGAAGGCCGGGTCGTGTACAGTCGGTCGCAGTAAAGGAAGAATAGGACTCTCGCTATCTCTTTCCAAGTGATGACGGGTTTTCCGTCAAGACTGGATGTAGGGTGACAGCTCACCCCAGAGATATCGAGAAGTATGGTAGTGTAGTAGTGAACCCCAGACTAAAAGATAGAAGCTTAGCTAGTGAGTAGCAGAATAGCTTCACTTTTGTATCAGACCTTGGGGTGTTAAACTGGTCTATTTACATAAGTACTGTGATGTAGTAGGTTTGGCTTGTGAAAAATATTATCCTACATTTCTATCCCACTGCTTTGTTGTATGGAGATTGTTTTACGTTTCCGCATGTGCAAATTAAATGAATGGGTCGGCAACAGTTCCTAGGATGTTGCAAACTTTAAAATCGACCATTAAGGGATGTGCATGTGCCCGGGGTTCGGGTCGTGACAAAAAATGTCAACTCGAGTCTCTCCAAGCAATCCCTGCCATTTGGAACATTTTACATTTGAGACACAAACACACAAACACGTGCAAAGGGAGGGAGAGAGACCTCAATTGACAGCATATTGCAATTGCTGGAGCATTGATTCTGAATCAGCTTATGACAGCTAGAGAAGTCAAATCTTCTGAGGCAAGGTGATTCATCTAAAATATATCGTAACAGATTTGACAAGTCTACACATGTTTCTAGCGATTCACAACCTTTTGCATGTAAAGATGTTATGTTTGGCGGGAGAGCTAGAATCTTTTGCAGCTGCTTGCAATGCATCAAAAAAAGCTGCTGCAACTTTGTAAATTGATTGATGCAGGTAGGAAGGCTCACAAATTTGTTCTCCGACAAATCTAAAATTGTCAACGAGGACATGCAATGAAGATTTTTCAAGAAACTAAGCTCTGATAAGCTGCATCTTTGCACATTCAAGTTAATAACGCTCGGAAGGGCTAACGGGAGAGAGAAATTGGTGCAATCACTTGATTCACACAAACATTCTGGGAGCTTGCTAAGTTGTGAGCAACCATCAACCAAAATACGCTCAAGATGCTGGAGTGTATAGATGCTACAAGGGAGGTTTTTAAGGTCTGTGCAGTCTTCTAGATACAACCCTTTCAGTTCAATGAGATTTGCGACAAAAGAGGGTAGCTCTCTTATGGCAGTCCCATGAAGCGATAGTTCTGTCAAATGTTTCATTTGTACAAGAATATCTGGAAACCTTGAAAGCTTTGAGCAACCTCTGAGAATTAGATTTTGAAGTCATCTTAACTTCAGATTTCTTGGGAAATGGCTAAGATTGTAGCAGTTCAAAAAGTTCAAATATACGAGTTTGTCAAGATGCCCAAGAGACTGATGACCCTCAACAAGATTGATGCACTCTTGTAGATCCAAACTCTCAAGATTTGGCAGCGATGATACATCAGGAATTTCACTTAGCAAAGCACAGTGGCTAAAATTAACAAACTTTAAGTTTCAACAAAGCTGCATAGTAAACGGAAAAAATATGTTAGTAATTTTTCAAGATCTTCACAGATTCATCTTTTATTATGACGGAAGAGAATATTGCAAGTATGTACCTCGAATGTCTTCCCCAATAGGTCGATGGTGCTTTTACTTAGGTCTAGACCTACAAGTTTCCCGTGGCCTATATTGAATGGCACCGATGCTGGATAATAATCAGGCCATTCTAGCCATCTCAATTCAGTGGGAAAGTATACGGGATCACCCGTATGGTATACATTGTGAGCTAAGAAAATTCGGAGCCTCCTCATGTTTGTGAAGGCTTGAGCACTAAAGTGTACTTCTTCAGGAGCAGCCAACTTGATCATTATTGCTTCTACTTTACTTGTTCCTTGGCAGCACATTTATGAATAGACAAATTAAGTGCAAAGGTGTCTAGGTTATACAAGGACGTAACTAGTAATAATAAATAAGAATTGGTGTGCTTCAGGCGCCTTTTGCTCTTAGCTTTCAGAATTTGCTTTCACTTCCACATTTGACACGTTAGTCTTATAAGCACCTCAAATCATTGAAGAAACATATCATTTAAGTTCCTAGTATTTTTCATAGTTTAAGTTTTGGAGAGAGGTCAATAGTGCAAACCTTACATTTCAGGTTGGGATGTGGAAAAAAATGATTCTTATGAGACCGTCAGGCCATTATCTTACTTAGCAGAAACGTATTCACACGCTTCTTCATTATAATGTCCAAAGTACTTTTTAAGAGGCTTTAACCCTACCAAACATGCATACATATTGTCAAAAACAAAAGATCATGATTCAGTGCATTACTGCGCCTTCTGTTAGAACATGAAGCACATCCTTATAGAACCACAATCTGCTGTGCTCCCCCGGCTCTTTGGGAGATTCCTTCCGAACGATTTCTCTTCCCATTTCTTGAATCATATCATGCATTTCCAGCTTGCCATGCTCAATAGTGACGAGTGACTTATCTAATAGAACCTCAATTCCAACATCTGGGTAGAGATCACAACTCTTCAAAACATTTCCAACATAACTTTTATTCTCTCCCTTGAAGAAACATGCAATGTCAAGAAAAATATCCTTCTCATAATCATCTAGACCATCAAAGCTCATTCTCAGCACACTGAAGATGTCTCCATTGAAAACTTCCTTCAATTTATCTAATGTGCTTTTCCATACAGGTAATTTTTTACCTCGAAGAAAAGAACCCAAAACTTTAACGGCTAATGGAAGTCCTTTGGTGTATTCCACTATGTCATACGAAAGCTCTTCATGATCTGGACATGAAGAAGAATTCGGGAAAACAATTGTCCTGAAAAGCGTACGAGCCGTTAAACGATCTAATGTTTGAACCTTGTACATACTTTCTATGCCATGAGCAGCCAGTAAATGTTCATCTCTAGTCGTTAGGATGATTCTACTTCCACAACCAAACCAATCATGTCCTCCAACTAGTGTTTCCAATTGGATCAATTGGTTCACATCATCAAGGACAATGAGGACCTTTTTTTTGCAAAGTCTACTCTTTGTCATGCTCATACCTTCGTGGACATTGTGAAGCTTCAAACAATCATCCCACCTTACCTCTTGAATAAGTGCCTCTTGAAGCTGAAGTAGGCCACTCTCTGCGAATTTCTCGCAAGTTTCTCTAATGTTGGATAGAAAGCTACAATACTCAAATTTGTGCGCAAAGGCATTGTAAGTAGCTTTGGTGATAGTTGTCTTCCCTATTCCTCCAAATCCGCAAATTCCAACCATGCGAATCTCATTTGATTCCATGTCAAGCAAAGCACGCATACGGTGCACATGTGAGTCCATGGCAACCACGTTTTCAGGCACATATAACTGCTTGCGATTCTTCAGCTGAGCGCATACTCTCTTGACAATGTTCATAATGACATAAGACTCACGCCTGGTAGATTCAAACACATTGGATAAAGAAGTACTAAGCTGATCTCCAGTAAACCGCGGTCGATATCTCAAGCACAACAGGCAAGATTAAATTCAGTTTCTAGCAAATTGACATCTAATGCAAAAATGGGCTTGTAGAGGGACGCCGTCCACCTGCTTGTTTATATACTCAACTCACGAATTGCTTAGTTGCTTTTCAAGAAAACTAATACATAAGCTTTCCTGCTTCGATTAGCGTGAATTGTCTTTTTTTTTTCCCCCATTTTATGCATAAGCATTCCCATGAATCCCTTGCCATGGAAATTAGTGATATTCCGTAATCAACAGAATTTTCATTTTGTTGTGCCACAGAACAAACGGTAAGCAAACTGAGAAAGGAGTAAATGAGAGAGCCTTACTGGTCAACCAAATGCCAGCCGGAGATGTTAGCTGCTGCAGTCAGTGCTTCTCTCCACCTCTTCACCTTCTCCGAATCGCCGCCGTTCAACTTCAACCTCTCCTCGTGATCGATTAGGGCTTGCCCGTACCTCCCCCTGTGCTTCCTCACATCCGAGGGATCCACCTTGTAGAACACCGGGCACACCATCTGCCCCATCGTATCCCTGCACTCCACGATTCTCACCAGCTCGTCCAAGCACCAGCTTGAGGACGCGTAGTTCTCCGAGAACACGACGATCGAGATCCTCGACTCCCCGATGGCTCCGAGGATTGCCGGCGCGATCTCCTCACCCTTCCGGAGATCCTCCTCATCCAGGAACGCGTCGATTCCTCGCTGGTCGAGCGCCGCGTGGAGGTGGCCGGTGAAGCCGTTGCGCGTGTCCTCGCCACGGAAGCTCAGGAACACGTCGTATCTGTACGGACGGCCGGACTCCCCTTGGCTCCCCGAGAATCCTGCCTCATCTGCTTGCCCTTCCGGAGCACATCGTCTTCCATGAATGCCCCGTTCCCTCACTGGCTGCTCTCACCAAAGGAATCCAGATGCAGTTTGTTTCCATATGGATCGCTAGCCCAAGCGCCTCCGGCACTGACATGTCAAGATAATGGCACAAATTAAGGAATCCAAATCAAATTAAATCACATAATTGCTAAAATCAAGGAAGAATCTCACATAACAAGCGAGTGTTAAGATCAAGGGATCGTAAATTCAATTCGATTAATTTTAATGGTTTGTAATCTATTATATAAGTACGTGTACTGAGCTCATGAAAAAGCATCGATCGCAGAAAATCTTTTTCTCATAATTCTCTCGATTCTTGTACCCGACTTTTGATGCCTAGAGTCTGGAGCGGGGACTTCCTCTTGTCCGAAAAGCATCTGAATCGGGAGTTGCCTCGCTTGTTGGACCGAAACGGGTTGACCGACGGCAGGAGCAAGAGAAAGAGCAAGAGCAACCTCCTTCCATCGCCTCTTGGACTAAAAGACTGAAACGGGGTTGACTCTCAAGGCCGAACAGCTCTACATATAAGTTAAATAGAATTTTCTTTTTAAATGCCACGTCATAAAAAAATGTCTAACATGGAATGTGTCGGTGCGCAGAACCATACGAAAATACAATATATATTTCGGTATTCTCGAATGATCCAAGAGTAAAGTAAAGATATAACATGCATTTATTTCGCGAAAAACTCAATAGTAAATTTTTTTTTCAAGAATATGGTTAGTTTTTATTTGTTTTATTGGGTGATATATAATCAAAAACATTTTCTGAAGTTTGGATTTTATTGAAAAATATTTTCAATATCATGACTTTATTTTAGGAAAAATATTCAAAATTTTAAATTTATTTTATAGTTTAAAAATTTATTTTTTAATTTTTTAATTTATGTTTTCTCTTTTTTTTTTTTTTTTCCTTTTCATTTTCCTACTTCCTTCGTCACAATCGGCCGGTAATGGCCATAGGCGAGCTCGCGGCTTAGCTAGAGTTTTTCTAAATCACAAACTCAAAGCTCGGTAGAGGCCAACAAGCTTGAGGCTTGGCCAGAGTTTTGCCAGATCTCGACGCCCATGGCTTGAATGCTCATAATAAGATTTTTCTGTGTATTATTATAACGGATGATTGAACAAAATCAGTAGAAACTGAAAACTACGAACTTGCCAATTACGACCTTTTTCAGACAATGACTATATAGTTGATTTTGTTGCGGGCCTTATGCTTATACTATTATGGATGGAAATTAATTTTATCCATTTCTCTTGAGATGTCCAAAATCGTTACTTTTTGTAGATAACAAGTAAGAGGTATGAAAATTGGTAGATATTTGGATTTTGAGATACCATACACTCTAGTGCTGGAAAGATGCCCTTGATATGATCTCCATTACTTTCGACCAGTTGAATGATTACTACCATCGACTAAAGCAGCGTTTGTAAGAGTTTTCCTAATGTGAATTACATTAATTGATATTGTAATTTACTATTTTTACGGTTACCGTAAAACAGGGTTGGTCTAAAGTGAGATAGAAGGTTTCTTAATTAGTCTAATATGGGACTGGCTAGTATGGGCCGAGTTGAGCTTGGCCCATAATAAGGGGGCCTGGCTGGAAACTCTATAAATAGTGCTCAAGTCTCTCCTCTAACCCTAATTCTCACATGTATCATCACCTAAGAAGTGTTTACTTAACGCTAAACGTGAGGGGGGTCGCCTCATTGAGCCAGTGATACGGAGGGCAATAGAGGAGAAGGACTTGCGCGTGGAACATTGTGTTTCCGCTTCCGCTTCAAGAACGATGGATCCCAAAACAGGTGCGTTAATCTTTCTACTCAATTATGCATGTTCTTGTTCTAGTTATGGAGATCTTTGGATGGCGCAATTTGCATCCAACATGTGGTATCAAAGCAACCATAACCCTAGAACTCGAACGCATAAGATTTTTGCCATAATTTGTGATTTTTGTGATTTTTTGTTCAATAAAAATAAAATTAAATCACAAATTTGGACTAGGCTCGACGAGACGAGCAGATCCGTGGGCGGCGCATCGTCGGAGGAGTCTGCACGCACCTCCATGCACCGCCACGCGCCGCCAGGGCATAGGAGACGTGCCCTCACGCGCTCCCACGTGCGGGGTGCGGCTGGCGCGTATGCTGACGTCAACGACCGGACCCGGCTGGCAGCCGACGCGACCCGACGCGACTCGTTTGACCTGACCCGACCCGATCAACCGGTCGGACTAGTTTTGACTGGTCAAGATACGCCTGCGCGTGGGCTCCAAGCGCCAAGCACTTAGGCGGCGCGTGCGGGCGCGTGGAGCATCAGATCGGCGCGTGGCTGGCGGCGTTGGATTTGTATGTTTATTCTCTATCTTGTGGTGTATTTATTTTATATGTTTGATGATTTTATGGATGTGAAAATACATACAAAGCCCTAAATATGGGTATTTTTGCGTATTTTTCTTGTATTTTCTGTGATTTTGGAAATACAAGTGTTGGGTTATAGGTATGTTATCACATAAACATTATAATGGTGTGATTCATTAATAAAAATTAAAATTTATTGTGAACTGAAGATGGCTTAATGAGATACAACCATTATGTGATAGTAATTGAACTATGTATTGAGGTGATAAGAAACAGTAAAATGTTATGAAACTTTTGTTACTCATGCATACTCCTTTACATGCTGATAACCTTTGAATGATGGATGTCTTAAGAACTTATGACCAAACTGATTGTACTAATTAACACATCTGCTGAATGTGGGTAATACATGTCAGTTAAGTCATTGCATATTGTGCATAAACTCATCTGGTCACTGATTAATGTCCATTAAGTTGAACATTTTTTTTATGGTTAAGGAGTATGACAACATTTATGCAAAACAATACTATCTACTATTATAGTTTAGATATTTGTTTTGTGGTTTGACTCAATTTATAGGCCACTGGTTGATGCAATGATAAGTTGTTACTTAAAATTGGCTAATTAATCAGCTGTTGGCCTTGGAGTCATGTTTGCCTTATGAAACTCATGAGCGATAGTGGATCAGTTGTCAAGCTTGTCGATTTGGTGTACCCTGTATTACTATTGATGTTAATTTGTGAGAGATCTTTTAGATTAGTATTCTTTTTATGTTGTTCTGGTAATCTGTAATCAGGATGCATAAGAGATGCTTTATTCTCTGTTATGAGAAGTTTCTTGTGTTACTGTGATCAGTGATTTCATTGGAATCTGTTTTTCAGGTTTGCTATATATATATATGTATAATTAATTTTTATTAATGAATAAAGCAATGTAATTAGCATGATATGTGATTTTAGTGATTTACTGCCCCTATCACTAAAGTTAAAATCACATGTATATGGCGTATGTGAGAAGTAAAGTTTATATCCCCGGTACGAGAGAGTTTCAAGGATTCAATTAAGTAGTGATCGCCAAAGTGGCACGCTTGATTGGGTTTGAGAAATTTCAGTCTCGTATGCTGATTGGGATGTCTCCTGGTCTAATGTGTGGTCATACTCCCAAAGAAGGTGATTGTGTATTAGTTCATGGAGGGATATATGATAGTGTGGTGGAGGAGTGACTGATCCTAGTGGTTCATATGCCCAAATGTGATGAATTCACGAAGATTGAAATATATTCTCATAACCGCTATCATGTGAGGATTGTACAACTGCATGTCATGTATTCTGCCCAAATATGATTATATGATTATGCGTGTAACTCTCTGGATGTGTACTTGTATGTCAAGTTACACTGTGCTCACATGATGCTAATTATATACATTGCTTATTTTTCAGTCACATTTTCTGTAATTAATAACTCTACTATTATTGAGGTTTTTTATTGCTTCAAATTTTAAGTAGTGGACATATGATTTGCTGTTTGGGAAAAGAGTAATAGAATTTGCTTACTGTCTATGAAGCGTTTCATTCAGAAACACTTGAAAAGTGGTTTGTCTACTGACTGCACTGCTAAAAGATGATGAAAGCTTTAATGGCTTGAAGTTATGTTTTATCTAATACCGAAATTAGGACACATCTGCAAAGATTGTGTTTAAGTTCTAATGACATATATATCTCGTATATGGTTGAAGAGGTTGTTTCCAAAAATTTTATAGTTAAGGAATAATCTCACACATGTCTAAAGGAATAGTAGAAAAGTTGACAATGTTGATATTCTATCTACTCTCAACGGTTATCTAAAGACTTCTATAGATTATTGTGGAAGTAAAATTACCGAGATAAAGAATAAAACAATTACAATTAGTCTTAAAAGGTTGTCATGCTTAATAGTGGCTGTGAGTATTTTGGCGAGTATGACAATGCGAAATAGTTTAAAGGGTCATTTGTCAAATACTTGGTAGATTCTAGGGTGGTAACTTAATTACCATACCTGAAAATCCTAACAAAAAGATTTGGCCAAAAGGCATAAATGCACCATATTGAACATGGTGATGAGTATGATTAGTAATACTAATTTATCCGGTCTTCTGTGTGCTGATATTTTGAAAGCAACCTTTTCACATACAAAAAGTGTTTCTTATCAAAGTTATTTCATAAACTTTTTTTGAGTTATAGACTGGACATAAATTACTTAAATTATATTACATTTAGAGGTGTCATGCAGAAGTGAGGTTATCTAATTCAATATTAAGTGTGTTGGAATTTGAATCCACTTAGAATTATTTTGTATCTTACTCAGATTGTTCAAAGGAATATTAATTTATGACCCTAAAGAAGGTACAAGAATTATGGAATCACATACTATAAATTTTCTATAGTTCGACGTAATTGTAGAGGATAACTGCTCTTAGACTATTAAGGATAATAGTGCGATGGAAGATCACTGTGTCTTTGTCTTTGCCTATACAGATAATTGTGGTACAAACAATTGTGGAATCTCCTATACCATAGACTAAACTTGTTGAGGTTCAAGGTACTATTTTTGATATAGTTATGATGAAATTTTTTCAAACCTTTCAAATATAGAATGAAGTGGTTGTAGCTTTACTCAGGAGATTTGTTAGGAAAAGATTATCAGTTATTCCATTAGACTATATAGTCTATTTGTGAGAGCATGACTGCAATATCCACTACATGGTTGATTTAGCGACATAAATAAATGTTGTTTCTTATCCTTAACAAAGCATGTGATTAAATTCCATAAAAGATGATCAAGTTTTCACTCTGAAAGAGGGGTGAATAGTTTATAGTTAAGAAATAATTATTTCTTTAAATATTCTTTCAGAGTGAATGTGGCATTAATAGTTTTTTTTTTTGATTTGGAGTTACATCAAAGAGATACAAAATCTATATAAGTGCAACTGGAGAATTTTGCAGCAGATTCAAGTAAACTTGTGTGTAGACTGAAAAGTCTTATTCATGATTTTAAGCAAATTTCCAGAAAATATTATTAAAGTTTCATAGTATTGTTATTTTATTCAATTGATAACAAAGTAATTCAATATACTGCAAGGTTAGTGGGAGGAAATTTATTTTTCTCATACACTATGTACATGATATTTTGTTTACAAGTAGTGATCTTGAGGTATTTTTTGTCTTTTGTATTGAGGTTCGTAAGGATTATTCTCGCCATATAAATATTGGATTTTATTAGATTTCTCAGAGGACATTTGCTGATTGTATTTTGGAAATATTCAATATACATCATTGCAATCCATGAATTGTTCCTGTCGTTAAGGGTGATGGATTGAATTCATTACATTGTCCTTATTTAGATATTGAGAAAATCTAGTTAAATGATGTACCTTGAGTTAGTGCACTTAAAAGTATAATGTATGCTCGAATTTGCACTAGAATAAATATCATCTTTGCGACGGAACTTCTAGGCAGAAATCAATTAAATCCAAGATGCGATCATTGAGTTGCTGTCAAGAAGGTTTTAAGGTACTTAAAGAGGACAAGAGATTATATGTTAATTTACAGACATGTTCAATTCTTGCAGCTAGTAAGGTATTCAGATGTAAACTTTGATAGCAGTTGGGATGACATGTAATCAATAACATAATACATATTTATGTTAGCATGAAGTGCAGTTAATAAAGTTCTATGTCATCTTCTACTATGTAAGCAGTGTTAGTAACATTCTTTTAGGCTGTTACTTGGGCTATTAGGCTCCAGAACCTCATGAAGGAGTTGATCGTTTTAACTTTATGGATAAACCCATACGGTTGTATTGAGATAACAAATTTGTAGTATTATTTATTTACTACAGAGGTCTCAAGGGGTTTAAATATATGGTGGTCAAAATTTTTGACCAAAAGGAAACGGTACAGAAATGTGAGGTAATAATATAACATATTTTCACAGATGATATTGTTGCAGATCTACTAATTAAAGGCCTACGCCTATGTGTATTTGAGCGACATGTCATTAGCATGGGCCTAGGAGTATCATGAGATGCTGTTATTTAGTGGGAGCTATTTTGATTTTACTCTGATAAATGTTTCATTTGTGGTGACACCTAAATTTTGGTGACCCGTTTAATCATTTATCATATTAAAAAATTAGGGATTAATTTTAACCCCTAAAAAAATATTAGTTAATTAATTAATTGCATAGCATATAGTTTTAGGTGCGTTTATTTTAATTTGCATTTATATTGGGCCGGTGACAAATGCGTTCAAATTGATGGTTCTGAACTTTAATTTAGTGAATTGGACTAAGCCCACGAAGGGAGTAAATCGGCCCAAGCCCGTATCCTCGAAAAGATTTTACGGATTTATTTGTGCGAGATTTCAAATTTTAGAAGAATCCTCTTGCAATCTTAAATCGTATCAAAAGCAAATATTGCATTTGGAAAAGGAATTTTCGTGAATACGGATTTGGAAAAATTAAAACCCTAACTCGTGGCCTATAAATAGATTAAATGCGTAGGGTTTGGGGAAGGAGGTCACACACATTGAATATACGGCCATATTGTGGGGGTTTTTCTTTGGATTCGAAGGTTGAAGAAATTCAAAAACAAAAGAGAAAATTTTCCTTCGTTGGAGGAAAAGCTAGGTTTTTCCCTTTCTGTTGAAGAAAGTACAAGGGAGGGGATAGCAACAGTGCAGCAGAGGGGAGAGACGCCTGAGTGTGACTGGCCAGCAGGAAGAAAAGGAAAAAAAAAAACAAAACAAGGCCACTGTTCATCTTCTTCGCGAATGCCCTTCGTCGGACTCCCTCGCCGCCCGATCGGTCGCGCCTCCGTAGATGTGAGCACCGCCACGCCGGCCACTGCCGTTCGCCAATCTCGCCGTGACGCGCAGCCCTGCCACGCACCACTGCCGCCCTGCTGATCCGACTGCGACGATCTCAAGTCTCCTCCCACTGCTCGTCCAGATCTGAACGTCGGCCCCCCTGCACGCTGCTCCAACGCCGGCAGATCTGAGTTGAGCTCGCCTCCGCTTGTGACCTAGCGCTGACGCCGAGCAGCTCCACCAGCCCAATGCCCCGATGCCCTCGCTCGCTTGCTGTGCCCTCCCGTCGCCACCTGAGAGCTCAACCTGGCGTCGCGCACCCGCTTGACCCGCGACCAGCCGCCCGGTTGCTACATCTCGGACCCGAGCCGGACCACCACCACCACCACACGACCCGCGAGCGTCACGCCAGCCAGCCTGTCGCGCTTTGCCTCACCCGGCCCGCGAGACCCCGGCAAAGCCGCTGCTGCCTCTGCTCTGTTCCGGCCTCACCTGTTTCGTTGCTGGTCCACCCCCACCCGAGATCCGTCTCCGACACTCATGTAGCTTCTCCTTCCTCGACGCTATCAGACTCCGAAGTCCACCGCAGCTTACAGCCCGGAATCGCAGCCGGCGTCAGGTCAGGTCCGTTCGCCGCCGCTCCCGCTCCGACGGACTGCGGCAGCTCGTGCCTTCGCCACACCAACGCCGCTGCGACGCCGTTCGGATGCCACTCTTCGCCGGAGCTCCAACCGCGACGCCCCTGCAGGACCGACGGTGACCCACCACAAGCCGCACGAGCCCAAGTCATGCTTGGAAGGAAAAGAGAAAAGAAAAAAGGAAAATCTAATTAGGTAGCTTTTTTCTTTTATTTGCTTTATTCTATTTTTTTTATGTTATTTATTTTTTTTAGTAGAATTATTCCTAATGTATGATTGAGATTCCAACATGAAATTGCCTCTGAGATTTGGGATTGACAGTCCGATTTTCGCGCCCGAAATCCGACTCGCAATCGCAATCGCTTGAAAAATCGTCAATCCGATCTCCCGCCCGAGATTCGATTCGCGATTTATGTAAAATTGGCCAACCCGATCTCATGCGCGAGATATGGTTCATCAATTTGGATATCATCTTACTTTGATTTGCTGTCGTGCCGTTTAATTAAATTTGCTTTCATAAAAAAAATAAAAAATGTAGGTTAGAATTAGGTTTATTTCCTGTTTTAGGGTTTCCATAGTTAGACTAGAAATTTTATTCTGAATTTTATAAATAAAAATAAAAAAAATCAAAGATCAAATCAATTAATTTAGGTTGCTAGTTTTTTTTTTTTTTTTTTAACTTGGATTGCATGTTTAATTATTTGGCAATTGTTAATTTCGAAATTAAAAAAAAAAGGAAAAAGGAAAAACACAAAAAAAAGTCATTATGCATATGTCATGTAAAATTAGGGCATCTTTTGCACGTCATTGCATATTAAGGTAAAATTGCATTTAGTTTAATTTTAGTTGATATTTTTCTTAATTTATTATAGGTTTAGGTATTTTATTAAATAGATTGCATTTTAGGATTATTTAGGTTAAGATAATATCTTAGTTTAAATTAGGATTTGGCTTAACCTAATTCCTAATGTAGATGGAATAGGATCTTAATCTAGCTAGGCAATTTTCACATTTTACCTAATTTCGAATTTCATGAAAAATACAAAAAATGCCATAGGTTAAATTAGTTTTATTATTTAGCATAAAATGCATTCTTTTAGGAAAAAAAAAAAAATATCATATGCACGTCATTAGGGTTAGATTCATTGAGATGCATGTCATTTAGTATTTTTGCTAGGCCCATTTAATTGAAAATTACATGTCATTAGAATTAGGTCATTTAGTTAATATTGCATTGCATATTGCATGATTTTCATTAATTAAGTGAAAACAAAACAAAAATTGCGTGTTAATTAGAAACCATATCTAGGGTTGTTGATTTGGATTTTAATTTAACATTGCAGATGCTTTCGTTGCTTTGAGATAAGTTTTGCAATTTATTCATTATTTATCTGGATGTTAAATTAGTGGATTGCGCACCCGCATGATCATCTCACATGTTAGGGAAATAGATTTAAAATCAATTTAAGCTGCCTGTAAAAACGTTTTCTGAAAATAAAAGAATGGTACCGAAAGGGCATTATAGAAATCTGGTGTAATCAAGTCCCCGTACCCATAGTCTCTGTTCGTAGGAGTAAAGTAAATCTATCGTTACTTTACTTGGGTTTCTAATCGACCACCAAAAAATAGATTAGTGGCGACTTCTGGATAAAATCTATTTGTATGTTAAGAATCTGAACATAAGTCGCGAATTGGTATGGGCTTGGGAGAGCCCGAGCTAAGTCTAAACTTAATAATCCATTAGCCAAACCTTAGGTGGTTCACATCCGAAAAATTGGTCGCGACAATCTGTGTTCATTACACTTTGTAACGGGTTGATATGTATCAACTTTTGCATTTAATAAAATATTTTTGAATGTGTTGTTATCATGTTGAATACATATTGATAAAGTCTCAAGGTACTGTATAAACCTTGAGTGAAAGTTAGGGGCATCCGGTTATTAGCCTTGTGCATATGCCTTGTTATACATAAAGAAAGGTTAACCCAAAGGACAAGACATATGTGGGTTCATTGGAATCATAAAGCATTCTCTAGTGGCACCGTATTGAATCCATATCAATAAAGTTGAGAGCACTCGTGACCATGGAAGGCTCTGTGTGTATACATACAGTTACCGCCATGATTCGGTGTTTGAGACTTTATGGGATATGATTGACTATTAAGAATTATCTCTGGACCAAATGTGCGTACATACAGTACGATTTCAATTAATATAGTCCAAGTGGGAGAATGTAAGAGTTTTCCCAATGTGGACTACACTAATTGATATTGTAATTTACTGTTTTTACGGTAAAACATGGTTGGTCTAAGGTGAGATAGAATGTTTCTTAATTAGTCTAATATGGGACTGGCTAGTATGGGCCGAGTTGAGCCTGGCCCGTAATGAGGGGGTTTGGCTGGAAACTCTATAAATAGTGCTCAAGTCTCTTCTCTAACCCTAATTCTTACATGTATCATCACCTAAGGAGCGTTTACCTAACGTTAAAAGTGAGGGGGGTCGCCTCATTGAGCCAGTGATACGGAGGGCAATAGAGGAGAATGACTTGCGCGTTGAACATTGTGTTTCCGCTTCCGCTTCAAGAACGATGGATCCCAAAACATGTGTGTTAATCTTTCTACTTAATTATGCATGTTCTTGTTTTAGTTATGGAGATCTTGGGATGACGCAATTTGCATCCAACAACGTTCTCATGAAAAAGGGTCCAATCATGGTGTACCATCAATCAACTTTTCCTTCTCGACATGTTGAAGCTTTCAACAAGAACCACATGGAGCACGATCAAGAAAAAAGAAATATCGTCTCTGTAAGAATACATGGAGAACCGGTTTACTCCTGATTAGAATTTGGTCATGCAAAACATTTGGAAAATACTGAAATTGAACTTTTCGCTATATACACAGCTTCTCTTTATACGTAGCTGGTTACAACACACACCAAAAAAGGAAAAAGAAAATAGTGCATACTAGAGAAAAGAACATCCAGAACTCTGATACAATGGTGGACAAAGGAAAAAACTTCCAACATCTGGACCAGCATATCTTCATTCGGTCAAGCAAAGAGACTTCACTCAAGAAATTCTCTCCAATTATGGCAAAAGCTGCATCATGCGATTTAACATCCTGAAATTCGACCTTGTCTCGAATTTATGAAATTGGCATTTCGTCGACGCACTTATGGTTAATTTACTCTGAATTGATCACTCACGAGTTAACTAATCTATTAAGTAAGTCCGTTAAGGGATATAAACGTGAAAGACTAGAGAATTCGATCGGAAATCGATCGCTCGATCATAATTATCGGCAAGAGTCAATATGACACCGTTATAATCGATTAATGATCGGATATAAGTCGATCTGATGGAAACACGTAATTGAATTGCGGGTGATTTAATTCGCATCGAACGGCAGTAAACCGAGTTTCTATCGATTTTATACTCGGGACACGTAATTGAAACCTTGCGATTTTTACGACAACCAAGAGTTGTCTACGAGTCGGAGACACACAAACGTGGATCGAAAATTATCGACTACGAGTCAAACGCGCTAAAATCCCTAAAAGCTAGCCGATATGTTAGGTTGTACTAAAATCGCATTTGGTCGATTTTAACTACGAAATTGAATTCGGTTTTGGGAATCGGATGTTCGAGCGTGTTGTGATTCATTTATAGGACGTCGTCTCATCTTTTGAAGAAATTTCGACGAGTTTGAAATTTTACGGAAAAATCGGTTTTCGGACAAAATGGAAAATAAGTGAAAATTCGGATCAAGGGAAAAATGGGGATTTGGCTGCCCAAAAATAACATGTTAATGAGTGTTTAGATATTTATTAAGGTTTTCAATTGGCCACTCTTTTGACTTCCTCTCTCTTCCTCTCTCTCCATCTCTCCCTTTTGTTTCATGCGTGAAGACCCCCTATAGCCGGCCAACTTCTTCTCCTCCTTCCCTTCTTCTTCCGCCCAATTCTTCATACCACTTCTTCTTCTTCTGCCCACTTTCTCCACCCACTTCACCCCACGCCCCCACCATTCATCATTCCCCCAATCATCTCGCGGCATCTCCACCATCACCCCCACGTCCACCCACTTCACCCCCATTTCCAGCTTCCATATGCACCAACTTACTTTAGCAACACACTATCACCGTTCACCAACCCCAGCAGCACCGCCTTCATATGACCAGGAACAACTAGCCACCGCCCCAGCCCACCATCCAACTCCCACCTCCACGGCCAGCAGCCCCGACTTCAGCTCAGCTCACCCCTGACCATCCAGCCACTTCAGCCACGTCACAGCCAGCTTAACCAAGACCATTCAGCCAGCCCACAGAACCAGATTTCCAGCTTTGGCCATGAGCTTCACTTGGTTATTTCCTCCGCTGTTTGAGCTTTGTTGGAGACACGCACGTTAGGCTCGGGTCTTCACCACCTTCACGTCGCCGTGAACCAGCCGCCGTCCTAATCTGGTGAGTTAACTCCCTAATCCTTGATTAGATTGTTAATTGTGTTTAGGGGTTAGATTAGTGCTAATTAACTTAGTTAAATTAGTATTAAATTAGATTAGCCTTAAGATGAATTAATGTTAATATAATTTGGTTAGATTAGCCTTAAGATAGATTAGTATTGATCTAGTTGGTTGGATTAGTACTAATGATGATGATTTAGCTTGGTTTAGTGGATTTCTCCCGGATCAGTTTGCTGGATGCTCGCCATTTGCCATGTTTGTGGGGAAAAATGTGCTACGATTTTGAGATTACTTTCTTCTTGAGAAATGTTCTAGACATCTTCAGTTATGACATATATTTGACTCAAGATTTTAGGGATTTAAAAGAATGAGATTTCAGCTTCGTTATTTGCAAAATAGAATCTCGAATTGTTCTAGAAATAGTGACCTTTTGGTGTTCAAAGGATTTTTAGACCAAAGACTATATATGTGGTGCGCGGAACTCACCAGGTATTCATTTCCCCATTTATCCCTATGTTTCCTTTGATCAATTATCTCCGGAACATATTTGTTGCATCACTTGCATCTCTGAAGAGCGAGAACCATCCAACCATGATGAGGCGTGCATTGATCCACAATGGCAAAAAGTTATGAAAGCAGAATTGCAGGCTTTAGTGGATAATCACACATGGGAACTTGTGACATTACCTCCTCATCGCAAGACAATTGGATGCAAATGGGTATACAAAATTAAATATTGAGTAGATGGATCCAGTGAAAGATACAAAGCCCGATTAGTGGCTAAGGGATTTACATAGCGGGAAGGATTCAACTATCACGAAACCTTCTCTCTTGTAGCCAAAGACGATATAGTCCGCTCATTCCTCTCGGTAGTGGCCTTTTAAGATTGTTCATTGCATCAGATGGAAGTTCACAATGCTTTCCTGCATGGAGATTTAGATGAAGAAATTTACATGGAAGTGCCGCAAGGTTTACAGAGATAGGGGGAAAATAAGGTGTGTCGTCTTCGTAAATCCCTATATGGCCTTAAACAAGTCTCTAGACAGTGGTACGCCAAATTCGCTGAGTCTCTGATAGCTACTGGATTCCATCAATCCAGATATGACTATGTTGTCTTTACATGGACCAAAGGTATGTGATCCATCTCCTTGATGATATATGTAGACGATATACTCATTATGGACAATGATGAAGTAGCTATCAAAGGCCTCAAGGAATGCTTGCACTCTACCTTTCACATAAAGGATCTAGGTTCACCAAAATATTTTTTTGGAATTGAAATTGCTCGATCAGACAAAGGGATCTCTCTCAGCTAGAGAAAATTTGCACTGGAGATCATATCAGAAGCGGGTTTATCAGGATGCAAGCCAGCTACTGTTCCAATTGAGCAAAATGTCAAGTTAACTATGACGGATTATGATGTTGGAGTATCTCAAGAAGATGATCACATACTCAGAGATCCATTAGGTTATTAAAAACTTGTTGGGAAGCTCATATATTTGACTATGACCAGGCCAAATATATGTTATGCGGTGCAGACACTCAGTCAGTTTATGCATAAGCCAAAGCAGTCTCATATGAATGTTGCACTGAAGATTGTGAAGTACTTGAAGAAATGCCCGGGACTTGGGATTCTTCTTTCCGGGAAATGTGATATGAGAATGACCGCATATTGTGATGTGGATTATGCGACTTGTCCGATGAGCATAAGATCCATAACCGGTTTCTGCATTAAATTGGGGGATTCTCTACTTTCATGGAAGACAAAGAAGCAACCAACCATTTCACTATCCTCAGCAGAGGTAGAATATTGAGCCATGGCAAAAACCACATGTGAAATAGTGTGGTTATGAGGCTTACTTCAAGATCTTGGGGTACAAATTAGAGGACCAACCAAATTGTTCTGCGATAATAATGTAGTTCTCAAACTTGCATCAAACTCCATTGTGCATGAAAGAACAAAGCATATAGAAGTGGATTGCCAATTCACTCGAGAAAAAGATTCAACAATGAGTGATTGAGACATGAGGAATTGTGACAGAAGAACAGCTAGCGGATGTCTTCACCAAACCTTTATGTCAGAGACAACATGTGTATCTTTTGAGCAAGCTAGGTGTCTTGGATATCTACAAGCCACCAGCTTGAGGGGGAGTGTTGGAGGATACGCGAGAATCTTCTGAATATTATTTAGATTAAGATTGATATATGAAATCAATCAATATCAATTTAATATTGGATATGATTTGTAGATTATTTGGTTGCTGTTTTCTTGTATATACTTTGTACTATTATTTGGGACTTGTACATCGAGTTGGTCAATAATGCAATATACAGAAAATTCCCCACGTTCTTCTCTGTTCTTCCTCCTTGCCTTCGTTTTCTTGCTTAGTTTACATATTTAACAAGATCCGTTTTGATAGGATTAGAATGAATGAGATTGGTACGACTTTTTGCTCGGATGGTTGACTCCTGCCGTCAACAAATGACCTATGCCCTGTTTCGTGAATAACTACACCTGAGAATGGATGGGTTGTGATATAATACCGAATAAGCCGCTGTTATATTTCAGACTCAAAATCCATAAAGGAATTTAAGGGAGAGAAAAAGGGGCTCTACACCATACATCCTATTGCCTCGGGGAGACTGCACATTACATCATGGCAGCATGATCAAATGAGGTTGAAAAGCCCTCGTAGTGATCAACGCTTTACATTATATTTTCAAAAAAAAAAAAAAGTATCTTTGGAGCGCTCACGAGTAATATTTTATCATCATCATTAGAGTTTTCTAGGGATAAGTACACTATTAGTGCCATAAGTTGTGTACGGCGCTCACTTTGGTGCCAAAAATTTCTGTCGGATCACTTAAGTGCCAAAAAGTTTGAAAAATGCTCACTTTGGTGCCAACTCCGATCCGGTTGGCCGGAAATCTGATGTGACACTTTTTTTTATTAATATTTGAAGCTGATGTGGCTTGCCGGAGAGTACAATCAGCATTTAAACAACAAAACGGCGTCGTTTGGTGTCTCTCCCCCAATTCAAAACCCTAAATCCCCAAATTAAGAGAGAGAGAGAGAGAGAGAGAAGATAAGCCACCGGCGATGGGCCAGTCATCGTCCTCAATGGCCCTCGCGCTTGGCGGCGGCGGCTCCGACCTCGATCCCGACCCCGACGACGGCCACTCGACGACCAAGTCGAAGGCTGTGATTTGGCCGGTGCTCGGGGTGGCTGCCGGGCGAGTGCGCCGCCGCCAATCTCTCCCTCTCCATCTCTGATCTCCCCGACAAGTGCCTGGGCCAGTTGTCGTCTTCAACGGCCCCCGCGCTCAGCGGCCATGGCTCCGACCTCGACCTCGACCTCGACCTCGACGATGGCCACTCGGTGGCCAAGTCGAAGGCCGTGATCTGGCCAGTGCTCGGGGAGGCCACCGACAAGTGCGCCGCCCTCGATCTCTCCCTCTCCATCTCTAATCTCCCCGACGAGTGCCTGGGCTAGTCGTCGTCCTCAACGACCCCTGCGCTCGGCGGCCATAGCTTCGACCTCAACCCCGACCCCGACGACGACCACTTGGCGACCAAGTCGAAGGCCGTGATTTGGCCGGTGCTCGGGGAGGCCGCCGACTAGTGTGCCGCCCTCGATCTCTCCCTCTACATCTCTAATCTCCACCGACGAGTGCCTGGATACGGTGCTACTAGGACGGAGGCCAAGCGACGGTGGCTGAGTGACGGAGGCCGAGCGACGGCGGCCGGCATTGGGCGAGGATTGGACAAAAATACCCTAATTTCAATCCCCAAATAAAAAAAATAAAAAAAACCAAATGAGTTGTGCGACGTCGTTTTCTCGAGGCCATCCACTTAGGACGGCAAAACGACCTCGTTTTTTTAAGGAGGATGGAAAACGACATCGTTTAAAGGCCTTGTCGATTTTTTTTTTAAAATATAAAAGCCACGTAATTATTTTGGCCGGAATCTATTGCCAGTGGCACCAAAGTGATCATTTTTCCTCCGATTTGGCACTTAAGTGATTCGACAGAAACTTTTGACACCAAAGTGAGCGCCGTACACAACTTATGGCACTGATAGTATACTTCTCCCGAGTTTTCTATACATTTATTATCATTTGACAGGGACTACTGCAACGAAAAACATGTTGGGAGCCCCGTGTAACTAAGTTGGGTTGATTACAAGGATTTAAGAAAAAAAAAGGTTTACAAGGATTCTGTGTTGGGTGTTTGTCCTTTCCCTTTTGTATCGAAAAAGTGTAAAAGAAGAGAGTTCATTAGAAGTGCAAACAATGCGGAATTTGCTATCCTCAGGATTCAAGGATCATTCCCACATCATTTGTAATATTTACGATTCTATGTTAAATTTCTAGAAGAATGACAAATTCCTTTTGGATATAATTCATTTTCCGTTGCAAAAATTCACTTCATCGATGATAATGGTGTTTCGCATGCCGAAGGTATTATTACCGTTAGACATTGCATGTGCGAAACAAGCCGAGTAGTATAATCCATTCCATTGACTAATTCCGCGCTTAAATATCCAACAAGATCACGCATAAGGTCTCATGAAAAGATGGTCAAGATTTATCTCCTATTTAGATCTCCACATATATTGTTGATGGCTAGCTCATAAGGTTTCTTAAAACTAGTATGTATATCCACAAACTTCTCAATGGGTAAACAGAAACACTGAGCATAATCCAAATCCATCAACCTCAATCTTCAATAGTTTACAACCAAAATTAGAAGCCATATCAACTCTGATTCACAAAGTAAATCATATAATTCCACAATTTGATATATATCAAAACACCTTTTATAAAACAAAGTTATAAATCATGAAATTTTTGTGATTCTTTCGTTATAGACTTCGCAAATTATTCACAAGTAATCAGCTCAAATGGTATTCAGCAATGCTTATCCATTTCAAATAGACAAAATGATAGTAAATGCTTGATCTAGATTTTATGCAATAAATATACCATTTCGTATAACTCATAGTATATCTAATTCATATCGTTTTCAAAATATGAGTTTACAAACTTTTGAAAAAATTAGTATCACTCACCTAGGAAAGTTAAAAAATGACTTATGGAGATTACTCAAGTCAATGCACTCGTATTCCCATCAATTATTCAAAAAAACACACATTACTCTAATGAATGGTACAATTAAACTATACTTATCCGTCAATAAAATGATTTCTACACGCTGACCAAGAAATTCGTTAATGAATGTTCATCTTTATTTGTTACTCGTATTGTTCACTCCACGTAACTCGAACGCGAAAGTTTAGAATTTCGTTTCAATCAAATTATAATTTGTAATTGATTTTCATCAAACCTCACAGCTCCACAATGCCCTTGTCTATTATTTCCACATAAATTTTAAGCCCATTAGCTCCTCAATTGAACCTTGCAATTCAACTTTCACATAACTCTAGATTTAAGACCTAACTTTGAAAATCACTCTAATTAGATGAATGATTGGCTTGAATACTTACAAGGTGTTGTAATTTGTAGTTGATTCAGCTTATTGGGAAGTCCGAATCGCCTACGGTTGAAACTTTTTCTCTTTTTCCCCTTCTTCTCTTCTTTTTCTTTTTCTTGTTTAATCGGCCGCTTCGCACATTCACGCACACATCCGTTGAAGGAAGAAAGGCAAATGGGTGACTTTGGGCTTGGCAAACAAAATATGGGCGGCATTTATTGGCCATTCATTACACTTAAAACATACGAGAAGTCATACTTGAGGTGAAATTGGAAACAAGGCCAAAGCTGAACATGGAGTGAACTGACTACACAGCCCATTCTTCATTCTCGTGACTTCAGTAGCTGCTGATCTATGTTGAAGCCAAGATCAGAACAGGGCAAAAGATAGTGACATCTCGCAGAACCAAAATCATACAATGTCTTGCAGAAAGATTTAGGCCAATTTGGAAATTCTAGTTCTTTGTTTAGAGCCCTTCTTCGTTTTTGGTTCTCTTTTTTGAGCTCGGCCGTGATACGGGTCGACAAGAAAATTGAGGAATATTGATCCTCATGAACATCCTTGCGCTTTTTTAGTAAGGGAAAGATGGAAGATGATCACTGAGGGTAAAGAAAAACAGAGCAGCAAGTTTATTTTTGCTATGAAGAAACACACGATCAAAGCCGCTCGAAAGGGTATTAACATAACTCCCTACACTAAATTACAAGAAGCTAAGTTCAAATCATAGTTTACTGATTAGGAGTCTGAAAGTCTTTCCTTCCCTTTGTGGGTTTCAACACAGGAACTTGTAAGGTTCATCTTAGAATTCTGAGGATGGACGCTTTCGTCAAACTTCTTGTCATTTGGTTGCTTACCTTTTTTGTACACCAGATGCACCCCACAACTTTTTAGAGTCCCCTCTGATGCTTGAAACAGTACTGTAAATTGACTATAGTGATTCAGCAATTTCGCATCCAATCCCCACATCATTCGCCGCGGAACATATAGAACCCATACATGGTCTAACTCCAACGAGGAAAAACAATCTACACAACCATATGTTTCTTCCTTGTTGACAAACAACTGGATCTCACATGAGATACTAGCTTCCTTCTGATTGGTTGAATCAACAATAGCGCAAAACGCCAAGCCGGCTATGTCACAGTATAATTCTGAAGATAAATGAAACATTATTTGTCCTCTAATGCTTTGATGGACAAACCACGTTGGGATCTTGCTTCCTGGATGGAAAATGTCAACCCGAGTCTCTCCAAGCAATCCCTGCCATTTGGAACATTCTACATTTGAGACACAAAACACATAAATACATGCACACACGAGAGAGAGAGAGAGAGAGAGAGAGAGAGAGAGAGAGAGAGAGAGAGAGAGAGAGAGAGAGAGAGAGACCTCAATTGACAGCATATTGCAATTGCTGGAGCATTGATCCTGAATTAGCTTATGACAATCAGAGAAGTCAAATCTTCTGAGCCAAGGTGATTCATATGAATTATATTGCAACACATTCGATAAGTCTGCACATGTTTCCAGCGATTCACAACCTTTTGCATGTAAAGATGTTATGTTTGGTGGGAG
Source organism: Eucalyptus decipiens (assembly GCA_014182575.1). Taxonomy (NCBI): domain Eukaryota; kingdom Viridiplantae; phylum Streptophyta; class Magnoliopsida; order Myrtales; family Myrtaceae; genus Eucalyptus; species Eucalyptus decipiens. The sequence goes on from CM024611.1 coordinate 54,320,151, forward strand.
AGCTAGAATCTCTTGCAGCTGCTTGCAATGCATCAAAAAAAGCTGCTGCAACTTTGTAAATTGACTGATGCAGGTAGGAAGGCTCACAAATTTGTTCTTCGACAAATCTAAAATTGTCAATGAGGACATGCAATGAAGATTTTTCAAGAAACTAAGCTCTGATAAGCTGCATCTTTGCACATTCAAGTTAATAATGCTCGGAAGGGCTAACGGGAGAGAGAAATTGGAGCAATCACTTGATTCACACAAACATTCTGGGAGCTTGCTAACTTGTGAGCAACCATCAACCAAAATACGCTCGAGATGCTGCAGTGTATAGATGCTACAAGGAAGGCTTTTAAGGTCCATGCAGTCTTCTAGATACAACCCTTTCAGTTCAATGAGACTCGCGACAGAAGAGGGTAGTTCTCTGATGGCAGTCCCATGAAGCGCAAGCTCTGTCAAACGTTCCATTTGTACAAGAATATCTGGAAACCTTGAAAGCTTTGAGCAACCACTAAGAATTAGATTTTGAAGTGATCTTGACTTTAGATTTCTTGGGAAACGGCTAAGATTGTAGCAGTTCAAAAAGTTCAAGTCTTCAAGTTTTTCAAGATGCCCAAGAGACTGATGAACCTCAACAAGATTGATGCACTCTTGTAGATCCAAACTCTCAAGATTTGGCAGTGATGATACATCGGGAATTTCACTTAGCAAAGCACAGTGGCTAAAATTAACAAACTTTAAATTTCTACAAAGCTGCATAGTAAACGGATAACATATGTAAGTAGTTTTTCAAGATCTTCACAGATTCATCTTTTATTTAGACGGAAGAGAATATTGCAAGTATGTACCTCGAATGTCTTCCCCAATAGGCGGATGGTGCTTTTACTTAGGTCTAGACCTACAAGTTTCCCGTGGCCTATATTGAATGGCACCGATGTTGGATAATAACTTGGCCATTCTAGCCATCTCAATCCAGTGGGAAAGTATATGGGATCACCCATATGGTTTACATTGCGAGCTAAGAAAATTCTGAGCCTCCTCATGTTTGTGAAGGCTTGAGCACAAAAGTGTACTTCTTCAGGAGCAGCCAACTTGATCATTATTGCTTCTACTTTACTTGTTCCCTGGCAGCACATTTATGAATAGACAAATTAAGTGCAAAGGTGTCTAGGTTATACAAGGACTTAACTAGTAATAACATATAAGAATTGGCGTGCTTCGGCAGCCTTTTGCTCTTAGCTTTCAGAATTTGCTTTTACTTCCACATTTGACACGTTAGTCTTATAAGCACCTCAAATCATTGAAGAAACATATCATTTAAGTTCCTGGTATTTTTCATAGTTTAAGTTTTGGGGAGAGGTCAATAGTGCAAACCTTACATTTCAGGTTGGGATGTGGAAAAAAAATGATTCTTATGAGACCGTCAGGCCATTATCTTACTTAGCAGAAATATATTCACACACTTCTTCATTATAATGTCCAAAGTACTTTTTAAGAGGCTTTAACCCTACCAAACAGGCATACTTATTGTCAAAAACAAAAGATCATGATTCAGTGCATTACCGTGCCTTCTGTTAGAACATGAAGCACATCCTTATAGAACCACAATCTGCTGCGCTCCCCTGGTTCTTTGGGAGATTCCCTCCGAACAATTTCTCTTCCCATTTCTTGAATCATATCATGCATCTCCAGCTTGCCATGCTCAATAGTGATGAGCGACTTCTCTAATAGAACATCAATTCCAACATCCGAGTAGAGATCACAGCTCTCTAAAATATCTCTCACATAACTTTTACTCTCTCCCTTGAAGAAACATGCAATGTCGAGAAAAATATCCTTCTCACAATCATCTAGATCATCAAAGCTCATTCTCAGCACACTGAAGATGTCTCCATTGAAAACTTGCTTCAATTTATGTAATGCGCTTTTCCATACAGGTAATTTTCTACCTCGAAGAAAAGAACCCAAAACTTTAATGGCTAATGGAAGTCCTTTGGTGTATTCCACTATGTTATATGAAAGCTCTTCATAATCTGGACAAGGAGAAGAATTTGGGAAAACAATTGTCCTGAAAAGCATACGAGCCGTTAAACGATCTAAAGGTTGAACCTTGTACATACTTTCTATGCCATGAGCAGCCAGTAAATGTTCATCTCTAGTCGTTATGATGATTCTACTTCCACAACCAAACCAATCATGTCCTCCAACTAGTGTTTCCAATTGGATCAATTGGTTCACATCATCAAGGACAATGAGGACCTTTTTTTTGCAAAGTCTACTCTTTGTCATGCTCATACCTTCGTGGACATTGTGAAGCTTCAGACCATCATCCCACCTTACCTCAGGAATAAGTGCCTCTTGAAGCTTAAGTAGGCCACTGTCTGAGGAGTTCTCGCAAGTTTCTCTAACGTTGGAAAGAAAGCTGCAATACTCAAATTTGTGCGCAAAGGCATTGTAAGTAGCTTCGGCGATAGTTGTCTTCCCTATTCCTCCAGATCCATAAATTCCAACCATGCGAACCTCATTTGATTCCATGTCAAGCAAAGTACGCATACAGTGCACATGAGAGTCCATGGCAACCACGTTTTCAGGCACAGATAACTTCTTGCGATTCTTCAGCTGAGCGCATACTCTCTTGACAATGTTCTTGATGACATAAGACTCACGCCTGGTAGATTCAAACACATTGGATAAAGAAGTACTAAGCTGATCTCCAGTAAATCACGGTCAATATCTCAAGCACAACAGGCAAGATTAAATTCAGTTTCTCGCAAATTGACGTCTAATGCAAAAATGGGCTTGTAGAGGGACGCCGTCCACCTGCTTGTTTATATACTCAACTCACAAATTACTTAGTTGCTTGTGAAGAAAACTAATACATAAGCTTTCCTGCTTCGACTAGCGTGAATTGTTTTTTTTTTTTCCCCATTTTATGCATAAGCATTCCCATGAATCTATTGCCATGGAAATTAGTGAAATTCCGTAATCAACAGTTTTTTCATTTTGTGTTGCCACAGAACAAAAGGTAAGCAAACTGAGAAAGGAGTAAATGAGAGAGCCTTACTGGTCAACCAAATGCCAGCCGGAGAGGTTAGCTGCTGCAGTCAGTGCTTCTCTCCACCTCTTCACCTTCTCCGGATCGCTGCTGTTCGACTTCAATCTCTCCTCGTGATCGATTAGGGCTTGCCCGTACCTCCCCCTGTGCTCCCCCACATCCGAGGGATCCACCTTGTAGAACACCGGGCACACCATCTGCCCCATCGTATCCCCGCACTCCACGATTCTCACCAGCTCGTCCAAGCACCAGCTAGAGGACGCGTGGTCCTCCGAGAACACAACGATCGAGATCCTCGACTCCCCGATGGCTCGGAGGATTGCCGGCGCAATCTCCTCGCCCTGCCGGAGATCCTCCTCATCCAGGAACGCGTCGATTCCTCGCTGGTCGAGCGCCGCGTGGAGGTGGCCGGTGAAGCCGTTGCGCGTGTCCTCGCCACGGAAGCTCAGGAACACGTCGTATCTGTACGAACGGCCGGACTCCCCGATGGCTCCCCGAGAATCCTGCCTGATCACCTCGCCCTTCCGGCGCACCTCGTCTTCCATGAATGCCCCGTTCCCTCGCTGGCTGTCCTCAGCAGGGAAGTCCAGACGCAGTTCGTTTCCATCTGGATCGTGGGCCCAAGTCTTGGACATCTCAGATTGAGCCTCGCCCCGGCGAAGGGAGGCCCCCCTGTAGAGAGTTTGGGCGAGCGGTTCGGGATCAGAGAGGCCATCTCCTTCCATCGGACCAGCGACCTGACCGGGAATGGCCTCGCCTGTTGGACTGAAACTGGTTGATTCACGGCCGGCCATCTCTCAATGGAATGTATCAGTGTAGGGAACCGTGGAGCTGGAAGCAAAGTAAGACGCGTTAGGGATTTATACATGTGCCCAGCAGGAATTTGATAGTTAAATAGACATTTTCTTTTTATAAATGCCACGTCATAAAGAAAGCGTAACATGAAATGCATCAATGCACGGAACCATAGGCAAATATAATATCTATTTGGGTAATGCTCGAACGATCCAAGAGCGGAGTAAAGATGTAGCGTGCGTTTGTCCCACGAAAAATTTAATAATAGAATTTTTTTTTTCAAGAATATGACTAGTTTTTCTTTGTTTTATTTGGTGATATATAATCGAAAACGCTTTCGGAAGTTTGGATCTCATTGGAAAATATTTTCAATCTCATAACTTTATTTTAAGAGAAGAAACTAATCTTTCGAATTTATTTTATTTTTAAAAATTGCATTTTTAATTATTTTTAATTTTATGTTTTCTCTTTTTCTTTTCTTTCCTTATAATTTTTTTAAAAATATTTTTAAAGAGGTTTGGCTTATTTTACAATATTCCAATTGGCTTACATGATGTTAGCTCTAGGTATGGGATCTTCTCAAAATGGCTTGAATATTTTATGAAACTCTTAAATCCCCGAATTTGGTCAAAAATCAGGTATTTGTCCTTTTCCTTTTGTATAAAAAAAATGTAAAAGAGAGTTCATTAGAAGTATGACTGTTAAGTATTTTGACTTTCAAATTAGTGATAAGGGCATTTTTGTGACGTCCTCAATACATTATGGCTAACGTAGTTATACAATTCTTTCCATTTTAAGCACGCGGAAGTGTCTTTATACCAGTAATAATCGAAAACATGGGAAACTTAAAGAACACATGAGTAATATAAACCGGGCTAACATATTTTATTCCTTATTTATTTACTTTAGGTGACATGATTGGTGTATTGGGAATTTTTTTTAAAAAAAGGGTTATCCCAAAATACATCACACCCCCACGGTACTATCTCGATCTTGGAATTGCTTGTACATGTCTCGCCACCTATCTTCCGATGCTAGCACATCCAAAAGTCGTCGCTTGGATCCAAATTGTGGCTTCACCTTCCTACTCCTGCCCCAATCGACCATACTACTACCATTGTCATCTCTATCATCCCCGGGGTGTGGGATTGGCCCCACGAGCTATCCTCCTCCTCGCGCGTAGACCATGAGGAAACCCATGGGTACGGGACTTGCCGGGACCCCTATGTCTATGGTCAAAATGGCGATGCACTAGATGAAGGTAATGTCTAGAGAATCCGGATCCATGAAGTTAGAAAAACACCAAGTGAGGTCCATGGGTACCCCATAACTAATGGAAGTTCAAGCAGGAAGGATCGACATAATTACTATTGATATGAAAAAGTAAAATCAACAGCCGGTGAGCATAAACCCAGCAAAGAGAAAGTCTATTGGTCTATATTACATAGACCAATCGCTGTACTGATAAGGAAAGCCTCAATAGAAAGAATATGGAATTATTTTCAAATCAACTTGCTTGAGAACTTTTTTCAAAATCAACCTAGTGGATCAATAAGATAAGTAACTTTTCCAAACAAGTAATCAGTAACTCAAATGGGATTTAAAGATACTACGACTATATTCAATATGAATTCATGTCGCCACCATTCTCGGGAACCCCGTTATCCCCAAGCATCTCGCACCTATCCAACATCGCAAGGATATCTGGGGAAACTGTGTTACACCCCACAGGTATCTGGAGGGACTCAGTTACCCCTCGAGGCATCCCTAATATAAGTTGGGGTATCGTTGTCCTAAGGATTGATGGTATTCTCAATCACACGTCTATACCATGACACAACAATTCCATAATTCAATTTAAAAGGCATTGACGTTATTACAACCAAGGAAAATCAAGAGTGAATCCAATGAATCCTCAGTCACTTATACTCTCCCTACACTAATATACACTCACTCGTACCTACATCAAATGAATAGCAAGAAGGATTCCATATCATAGTCTCCAAATTCACCATATAATGGTGTTCTGCATTCTTTGGAAACAGCAGTGGTTGCTTTGGTAAATGCATTTAAAAAATTATGAAATCTTAACATAAGATAGACAAGATCCAAAGGGACTTTTTTCATGAAGAAATTGAAGTACAATTCATTTTATACGACACTATATAATTTTTTGGAAAACCAAACTAAAACAGTAGGTCTTCTCATAGATAACAGGATTAAAAAGAACATTGTTTCTCTGACTAAACAATTTCAAAAAATTCTGAAATTTTTATATGTGATATTTTATGTACTCTACAACTTTCATGGAGGAAATTGATTAAAATTATTGCTTGAAAATTCTGTGGAAAATGGAAAGCTGAGGAAGGTCGGTTTTCGGGAGAGAGGAAAAAGAAGCTTCAGGAGAGAGAGAGAGAGAGAGAGAACCGAGAGTTTTTGGGAGAGAGGAAAAAGAAGAGAGAGAGAGAGAAAGAAAGGAAAGAAAGAAAGAAAGGAAAAAGAAAAGAAAAAGAGAAAAAGGAGGAGATAAAAGGGAAAGAGAGAAGGAAAGAAGGAGAGAGAGGGACGGCAGAGAGCTCGCACAAAGAAAGAAAAAAGAAAGAGAGAAAGAAGAAGAAAAAGAAAGAGAGAAAGGAAAAGAAAGAAAAAAAGAAAAAGGAGGAGATAAAAGGGAAAGAGAGAAGGAAAGAAGGAGAGAGAGGGACGGCAGAGAGCTCGCACAAAGAAAGAAAAAAGAAAGAGAGAAAGAAGAAGAAGAAAAAGAAGGGAAAAGAAAAAAAGGGGCTTCACACGTTCTCGTCATGGGAGCCTTGTCAAGCCACCTCAACTAAGTAACGCAACGCTCGGTAAGTGCTTGTGCTCCCCGTTTGTTCAATCGGAGTAGTTTCGGGCGTAAGGATTGAAATTCGGAATTTTGGGAAAATCGAACGGCGAAATTCTATTTTTGAGTCATTGAGCTGCGTATTTTTATAGAAATGATAGTTTAGGATGTTGTGGAGCTGTAGGATTTTACGGATCGTGATTTGAGTTTATGGTTTGCCCGAAACAAAATTTTGAAGTTTATTGTGCGTGATGAACAGTGCGCGACCAGGACTTCAGGGCCATAATTTGTTGGTTTTTGGCTTGAGTTTGGATCGAATAAATTAGGGTTCTTGTAGTATGTTAGAAGGGCTTTCTATTGACTATAAGTATGCTTGAAACGGGGTTCGGTAGAGAAAGTTATGACATGACCAAGTTCCACGCTCAAGTTCTGCGTTGCGGATGGCTTAAATAATCGCTTTGGATATGCGGTTATTAGCGCGTAGGTGTCGTTTTATCGATGAATAAGCATAATTTAGTCGAGTCGTTAGTTGGAGAGTAGCATATTACTTGGTTTTAATATCATTTTCGATTTATTGATGGGAATATGAGTGCGTTGGCTCGAGTAACCACATATGTTGATTTTCGGCTTTCCTAGTTGAGTGGTGCCATCTTTTCTAAAAATTTATAAGCTCATGTCTTTAAAATGATAAAGGATTGATATTTTATGGGGTATGAATAAGTATGTTTATTGTATAAAATTTGGATCGGGCATTTACTACATTTTGGTATTTTAGAATAGTGTGAGGTCTTTTTGGTGGAAATATATACTCTGTTTGATAAACGAAGTTGGGAAATATTACATGTTTTGGGTTTGTGAAACCTTTTTTTTTATACGAAAAGCTTGATTTGGAGATAGTTTATGGAATGTTATATAGATATCGATTTGTGATAAGCTTTTTGAAATATATTTGATTTGATTCGATTTGTAAAATTGATTTATGAGACGAGTCTTGAAATTATTTGAGAATATTCTATGAAAAGTATTTTGGCGGATGAGTTGAGTTGCGAAATCTTTTGGTGATATATGAAATGATTTATGGATTTGGTTTGTGAATTTTGGATGGTGTTGTTCTGGATTGATATTGATGTTCAATATTGCTGTGAGCCCAGCGAGAGGCTTGTGGGTATGCGCATATTATTCTAGAATATCCTTATGGGCCGAGCCACCGGCTAATAATAGGTAGAGACCTTGCCAAGGGGGAATCTTGGTCGCCTTGTCACTAGACGTTATATCGTGACTATGGTTTGATATTGAGCAACTAGTTGGTCAATGGAGTGGACCATTGACATGTGATATGAGTTTTGTCACCATTGACATGTGATTTGAGTTTATCGTTGGAATGGACTATTGACGTGTGGTTTCATATGAGATGAACTAATGGAATAAACCATTGATGTCTGTCATGAGATTAACCAATGGGATGAACCATTGGCGTGTGACTTAATGAAATTGATCAATGGATTTGACCATTGACATTTGTTTTGATGTTATTGTGAAATGAATGTAACTATTCTTAAGTATACGTAACTTATTCTTTTATTATTTGTTTGTTATATTCTGGATTTGGGTTAAAAGAGTTATGGTTTCATTTTGTAAATATGCATAGTGGGTGCTCGATCTGCTTAAAAGAGATGTATTACTCACTGAGCCGTGATTGCTCACCCCTCTATTTGCCAATCTTTTTCAAGTTCCTCAGCTAATGATAAGAAGTACGAGAGCGATACCGACGATAGGACTTTTAGGAGTTGGATTTTGGGAGCTTTGAGGCTGCATCCTTCGGGTGGAAGGATGGCCGTGTCATACTCCATTCATGATGGTTTCAGGATGTCACACGTAATATTTTTAGTAGGTTAAAGTGGGCCCAAAAAAAAAAGGAAAACGAAGAGATGTTTAAAGGAAAAGTGGACGCGGCCAAGAACAGCAAACGGAAGGAAGACGAAAAAGAGAAAGGAAAAAGAGGAGAAAATGGAAAGAAAGGGAAGGAAAAAACAGAAAGAGAGAATCGCGGACACATCATGGAGGCTTTGTCAAGTTGAATCAATTAGGTATCGCAGTGTCCAGATTCAAGCCTTTCGTTTGTCTAACCGGAATAGCTTTCGGAATTAGGGCACCATTTCGAAGTTCCATGAAATTTCGCAAATACGACCTTGTCCAAGGAGCTCAGTGACACTTGTTCGTCAAGATCGCCGGAGTCCCCGGGTGAAGGGAGGCCCCACTGTGGAGAGTTTGGGCAAGCGGTTCGGGATCTGAGAGGCCATCTCCTTCAATCGGACCAGCGACCTGACCGGGAAAGGCCTCGCCTGTTGGACTGAAACTGTTTGTTTCACGGCCGGCCATATCTCAATGGAATGTATCAGTGTAGGGAACCGTGGAGCTGGAAGCAAAGTAAGACGCGTTAGGAATTTATACATGTGCCCAGCAGGAAATTGATAGTTAAATAGACATTTTCTTTTTATAAATGCCACGTCATAAAGAAGGCGTAACATGGAACGTATCAGTGCACGGAACCATAGGGAAATATAATATCTATTTGGGTATGCTCGAATGATCCAAGAGCGGAGTAAAGATAGAGCGTGCGTTTGTCCCACGAAAAATTTAATAATAGAAAATTCTTTTCTATGACTAGTTTTTCTTTGTTTTATTTGGTGATATATAATTGAAAACGCTTTCGGAAGTTTGGATCTCATTGGAAAATATTTTCAATCTCATCACTTTGTTTTAAGAGAAAAAAAAAACTAATTTTTAAAATTTATTTTATTTGTTTAAAATTGAATTTTTAATTATTTAATTTTATGTTTTCTCTTTTTTCTTTTCTTTCCTTATAAAAAAATTATATTTTTAAAGATGTTTAACTTATTTAACAATATTCCAGTTGGGTTACATGATGTTAGCTCTAGGTATGGGATCTTCTCAAGTGGCTTGAATATTTTATAAAACTCTTAAATCCCTGAATTTGGCCAAAAATAAGGTATTTGTCCTTTTCCTTTTGTATAAAAAAAAAATATAAAAGACAGTTCCTTAGAAGCATGATTATTAAGTTTTTTTGACTTTCAAGTTAGTGATAAGGGCATTTTGTGACGTCCTCGGTATGTCATGGCTAATGTAGTTATCCAATTCTTTCCATTTTTTAAGCACGTAGAAGTGTCTTTATACCAGTAATAATCCAAAACATGGGAAACTTAAAGAACGTACGCGTAATATAAACCAGGCTAACACATTTCATTCATTATTTATTTACTTTAGGTGACATGATTGGTGTATTGGAAATTTAAAAAAAAAAGGGTTATCCCAAAATACATCATACCCCCATGGTACTATCTCGACCTTGGAACTGCCTGTATATGACTCGCCACCTATCTTCCGATGCTAGCACGTTCAAAAGTCATTGCTTGGATCCAAAATGTGGCTTCACCTTCCTACTCTTGCCCCAGTTGACTATACTACTACCATTGTCATCTCTATCATCCCTGGGGTGTGGGATTGGCCCCACGAGTTGTCCTCCTCCTCGCACGTAGACCACGAGGAAACCCATGAGTATGGGACTTGCTGGGACCCCTACGTCTATGCTCAAAATGGCGATGTGTCACGCCCTGATCCTCGGACACGCACCCATCCCTCATTGCTCGATTTAATAGCGACGTCTCAGGACGCATCGCCGACTCTTTCTTTTTTTATTACGCATGCGGAAGCATATAATAAGAATCCCCAGACAATAAAATAATGTGATAGACAAGTAGGACTAAAAACTTGAACCTGAAAACCAACACCCTTATGTACATATATAACAACTCAGTCATATATATACATATACAAGCCATACTAAAAGGTCGGTTTCTACTCAAACAAGTTCCACAGCAAAAGTCATCAGACAAGAGTGGAGTCTTAATCCTCATAAGGATCCTACTCTGGATCACCCTCGGGGTTCTCCTCCAGGTACTCCTCTTCAAGTTCTTTCTCCTCAGGTTCTTCATCAGGGTCCTGAAATGCTATCCCATAATCGGGATGAGATTACGTCTCAGCAAGTTCTACCCCTTAAGACCCGATTACTAAACCAATACACTATGGGCTGCCTATGCACACACAGGTCAGAGGGCTGACCTTGGCCTCAGATTTCCACCTGCATATTAGCACAGTTCAATAGACACCCAATCATATTATCACGGATCGAGGCATCGATCAAATCGATCTAGTCGATTACATGTCAAATGAACCAACTCTTAGTCACTTCAACTCAATCAATTCACGACATCGGATCAAAGCATTGATCAACCGACTTAGTCGATTACATGTCAGTCGGGCCATCTCTAGGTCATTTCATTCCTCACTATATAATCTCCACTAGTACACTTGGTCACAGAGCTACCTTTATGCTCTCGGGCGTCGTTTCCACCAAGGTGACGTATGCAATAGACAGTAATCGTGCGTTCTTTAAGGCGCCCTAACCACACAATCATGAATTTGGCATAGAGGACTTACCTCACCTCAGTTCCACCCTGTTTGTCAGTACAATTTATAACTCAGACAGCATGAAAGCATGAGCAACAACTAAGCTCCAACAACTGGAACGCCACACTCAATTAATCATGCGTTCCTAGTTTTGCTCTCGGCATATAGTACGGCCTACTTTCTGTTCGGTGGTCCTCTGACATTATTAGGCATCGTCTCACACTATTGTGCACGACATCGTCACTACGTCAACGGCGTTCCATAAAGGAGCATCGGTCCAAAGTCTATTACGATCGGCATCCATTGGTAGGGCATCCCGTATAGGGGTAATATCTAGCTTAATAGCTCGGGACGAATTCTCTTAACCAACACACGATCACTCAAACATGGCCCAAGGCACCGTGCGTTGCACTCAATTATCTCCATTAAAATGGTGAACTTGGCCTATTTTCTTCATATTAGAAATACCTATGAAAATCGTTGTGTGTAGGTACACGGTCAATTCATCCCAGAAATTCGATATCCTTTCTTTTAAAATCCCGCTATTTTATGTAGTACTTAAAACTATATCTAGTGTCAAAATCCGACACCCGGGATTTTTTGAATAATTATTGGAAATTCACAATTTCGGAATTAAACACTTCAATTCTCAATCAGCACTCAATTTGCAGAATTTAACACTCAATTGCAGAAATTAACCACATCATTGCAATCGGCACGAAATTCTGGTCACCGACTATCCCGGCCTAATTTCCGGAAAAATAAATAAATAAATTAATTAATTTCGAAAATTAATAATTAAATACTAAAAATCCAATTTAGGCCCGTAATGCCTAATTGAAGCTCGATAAGGGTCTGGAAAAATCCCGAGATGCATTCAATAAATAATAGTACGTCTTTACTTGCTAATTGCACAATTCAATTGCCTAACATATATCACAATTATCTAATAATCACTAATCCACTCTAATCTAACCACCTAATTGCACTTAATTAAATTTAATCAATCCTTAATCATCATTAGCAAACTAAGAAGGCATTAGTGAGCAAAACTCACTTGTTTAAAAGCAGAGACCGGAACGCTGCGATGGTGGCGCGACAGCGGCCGAAACTTGAGTTTGCAACGGCGTCGACGAAGCTTGGACCAGGCCTAGAACCAGCCCAACACAACTCAGCAAGGCTGAGTTTTGGTCTTGGGCTTCTGCAGGGCTGCTGGTCTCGGGCTTGGGCCTTCTTCGCGGGCCCAAAATGGGCTGAACTTCAAATGGGCTGAAGAGAAGATGGGCTGAACTAAACCCAACTAATGGGCTAGCTTGTGTGGGCTTTGCTGGGCTATGGACGCTGAAGACGCTGAAGATTGGGCTGCTGCAGGCTGCTGGTTTGCGTGGGCTGATGGGCCAAACTGAAGATGAAAGTGGGCTGAAGACATGGGCCCAACTGCTGACCAAAATCTGCTGGCTTCGTAGACGATGGTGCTGCCTTGCTTGGACTTCGCTGGCGCACGAGACAAGCAGCTACTGGCGGTGAAGATGAAGACACGAGGCAGAAGGAGCTGTTTCGGTGGTCTTCAATCTATGTTGGGCTGCTGGCGGTGCAATGAACTGAAGATGGCCGCGTGGACAGAGACAGCTCGGTGGAGTCGAGCTTCGCTTGCTTCGGTCTTCGTGGCAGCTCGGTGGAGAAGGAAACGCTGGCAGAGACGTGCGAACGTGTGTGGGAGGCTGGCAGGGGGCGTGAGGCAGCTGGCAACGAAGAGAGGAGCAGCTGATGGCGTCGGTAGGGAGTGCTCGCACACGGAGAGAGAGAGAGAAGAAGGCGTGTGAGAGAGAGATGTGCCAAATTGAGAGACCGAAGGAAGAAAAAGGAATCGAAGCAGGAGCAGTGAGCGGATGGGGGTGTCGACCAGCGTGTCCGAGAAGCCAAAGAGGAGGGGCCCAACATTGTCAACCTTAGCTATTACATTAACTCACTTGTCTCCTATTTCTTTCCACTTGATAAATTCATACTTTATCCAATTAAATGCCCAAAATTCCAGCCCCTTATTCAAAACCAAATTTTACAACTTTAATTTCAATTTCATCACTCAATTTCCCAAATTGAGGTCCAAATTTTGATGAAGAAAAATCCCGTATAATTTTCTGCCAGTCCCCATCACTCAAGAGCTCGGCTTGGAAGTCCAAATTTCCATCGACTTAGCCCATCTGAATTTCCGTTAATTTTCCGCAACTTCCGAATCAAATTTCCGTAAAAATCTCGGAATCTCTGAAAATTATTCGGAGGATGAGTCGACGTTCCTAAAATAGATTGTGACACGATAGAACTTTCAATTTCTAAAATCGGACTTGAATTGGCAGTTAATTTCCATTCGGCGCGTTTTTAGCCTGACCTAGACTACCGGGTAGTTTTCAAAACTTTTTAGTGCAAATGACTCGTGGTCGATTTTCTTGAGCCATAATGAACCCACTCGACACATTGGCGACGCTCGATTGTCGTAGAAATCTCGAGAATTCAAATACGGACACAGGGTACCAAAACGATAAAGAATTCAGTTTAATGCCGGCCGACGAAAATTTTCCAATTTAGTGATGTCACCCACGATTAGCCACACAGCCCTGTCGAACCGACTTATCTCGATCTCTAATCAATTTACGTCTGTGCCGTAATGATCTCAGTAGATAAATACGGTCGAGCAGCCGATTCCTAGTCGATTTCTCAAGTCTATTTGCCTTAAAATCCTTAATGTTTTCCCCAGATAGTCTAGTTGTCTCGAGAGTGATCAGCTCTGAGAACAGTTCTATAGACGCGTTAATGAAAAGCCCGATTTATTCAGTAGAAAGCAGAGTTGAAAATCTGGGATGTCACACGATACACCAGATGAAGGCAATGTCTAGAAAATCCAGATCCATGAAGTCGGAAAAACGCCAGGTGGGGTCCACGGGTACACCATAACTAAAGGAAGTTCAAGCAAGAAGGATCGACATAATTACTATTGATATGAAAAAGTAAAATCAACAACCGGTGAGTCTAAACCCAGCAAATTGAAAGTCCACCGGTCTATATTACATAAACCAATCGTTGTCAATATAAAGAATATGGAATCATTTTCAAATCAACTTGCTTGAGAACTTTTTTCAAAATCAACCTAGCAGATCAATAAGATAAGTAACTTTTCCAAACAAGTAATCAGTAACTCAAATGGGATTTAAAGATACTAAGACTATATTCAATATGAATTCATGTCACCACCATTCTCTGGGAACCCCGTTATGCCCAGGCATCTCGCACCTATCCAACATCACGAGGATATCTGGGGAAACTGTGTTACACCCCACAGGTATCTGGAGGGACTCGGTTACCCCTCGAGGCATCCCTAATATAAGTCGGGGTATCATCGTCTCGAGAATTGATGGTATTCTCAATCATACATCTATACCATGACACAACAATTCCATTATTCAATTTAAAAGGCATTGACTTTATTACTACCAAGGAAACTCAAGAGTGAATCCAATGAATCCTCAGTCACTTATACTCCCCCTACACTAATATACACTCACTCGTACCTACATCAAACGAATAGCAAGAAGGATTCCATATCATAGTCCCCAAATTCACCATATAATGGTGTGCTGCATTCTTTGGAAACAGTAGTGGTTGCTTAGGTAAATGCATTTAAAAAATTATGAAATCTTAACATAAGATAGAAAAGATCCAAAGGGATTTTTTTCATGAAGAAATCGAGTACAATTCATTTTATACGACACTATATCATTTTTTGGAAAACCAAACTAAAACAGTAGGTCTTCTGATAGATAATAGGATTAAAAAGAACATTGTTTCTCTGACTAAAATATTTCAAACAATTCTGAAATTTTTATATGTGATATGTTGAGATGTACTCTACAACTTTCATGAAGAAAACTGACTAAAATTCTTTCTCGAAAATTCTGTGGAAAATGGAAAGCAGAGGAAGGTCGGTTTGGTGTCCGTGAAAACAGATCCTGTATTTTATTGTTTTTCATATATATTTTTGTCATAAAAACTCCAAAAAATCTGAATTTAAAGTATGTTGTAGAAAATCCAATGAGGGATGACTTTCGTGAAGGACATCCTGTGGAATTCGTATCACACAAGTCAATACAAAATTATAAAAATCAGAGGCCTTGCAGGAACCAACCTGACTTATACCCCTTCACTAATTTAACTCAGGCTTTTGGCATTTCCAGCCCTAGCATACACTAGACATCAATAGACCGTACTCCTACGATCCAACCGCAAACTCAATATTTTAGCTAGGTAATTTGGCCGAAACTTAATGATGTGGGTCAATTAGGTTATCGGAATTCTCTCGTTTTGCAGAGCTCCGTCTACCGTCTTGGTAGCTTCATCCTCGAACCCTATCTCTTGAATTATCATTGTCACTTTCCTTTCTCGACTTCCAGAATTTCTTACCCAATCTCATCTCTTCCCTCACCATGAATCCCTTCCCAAGCTGAACTCTAGTCCCGTCCTTCTTCGTCTTTCTCTGGGTTTCCTCCATCTCCCCTTCATCGGCTGCTGCATGCATCATCTACTCAGTTTCCATCTCTCCCTCTATCCATCTCGACCAAGCCCACTGCACTGTCCGATGCTCTGATTGGCGGGTTGGAAATTCTGTCTCAGCTATGGCCTCCCTTGTCAATCCAAATTATCTCGACTGAAACTGCCCTGTTTCTGTCGGGTTTGCCTTTATATTCGAGGCTATGGCCCTCCAAGTCAATCTAAATCATCTCAAATGAAGATGCCCTATTTCTATCGGGTTGAAAATGGAACACTCCAACTTAGACGAAGATGCTCGACTGGCAGCTCTATGCCAGAGATTGGGTCGACTTTGGTCTGAATAGCAAGTTGAAATCTGCGATGAGGCTGCCCCAACAAAGAAGTTAGAAGAGTGCAAACTTATTTTGGTAGGTAAAATCCTATCTAACCCCTCGATCAATTTACAGGCTTTCCAAAATACCATGAGACGTGCTTGGCGTACAGACAATGTTGAAATTTCCCAACCTGAGTCAGGATTATATGTCGCCAAATTTACTAAGGAAGCCGACAAGCCGAGAGTTTTAGAAAATGGACCTTGGCTATTCTCACAACACCTGGTAATTCTCAAGCCCTGGCTACCGAACACACCTCTCCATTGCTATGATTTTACCACATGTGCTTTCTGGGTTTAGATATTTGGTCTTCCTTTAGAGAGATGTACTGAGACTATGATCAATAGAGTAATGAGACATGTGGGGCAAGTGCTAGAAGTGAAATTAGAAGCCAGAGATGGTACTTACAGAGTAGGGAGGGCACGGGTGGAAGTAAATCTTCAAGACCCTCTGAAACCAGGCCAACTGATCTGAGTAGAAGGGAAAAATATATGGGTAGATTTCCGCTATGAAAAACTATCCCATTTCTGCTACTCATGTGGTATCCTTGGTCATTATGCTATGCATTGTAAAAGATTTCCTTATGATGGAGACAAAATGGATAATAGAGAAACTCGCTATTATGGCCAATGGCTCCGCGCTGAAGTTAAGGAGCACAGCCCCTTTTGGGTGGTTTTTTATGAGCAGAACAGCAACGAAGAAGACACAACAGAAATTATACCGGAAACTCCTCAGCCACCGAACCTATTAATGTCTTAAGGACTAGCACATCAAGGACAAGGGAAAGGCAACTGTTGAGCCTCCAGAACAACCTACTCTTACCTTAGCCGAACCACTTCAATGGCGATATCAGTCAAGCTCTACCAAAGGCATCTTACCATCTCTTGCTCACACCTCTACAGCAACACATGTCCTAGATCAGTCACTTGACGCAGTTGATGGTCCTAAACAAAAGAAAATTAAGAGTACTCGATCAAGCTCCAAAGCAAGTCCCACAAAGAAAGTTAAACGATATAATCCTTATGAGCTAAACCTTAGGGACCAGAGGCTTTTGATGACTCGCAACTGATGGATACTCCAATCTTTGCGGCTGAAGAACCAAATAAATGGGCTGTGGTGGCTAGCCCGAATCAGCCACCCCATGACAAATGAAGATATTAAGCTGGAACTGTCGGGGTTTGGGGAATCCCTTGACAATTCGAGCCCTACGAGCCCTAGTGGCCCATGAAAGCCCTATGTAGTTTTTTTGATGGAAATAAAGAATCAAAATCCAGTACTACTAAGAATCCAGAAGAGAATCAAATTTTCAAACTGTCTACTTGAAGAACCTATCGGGACAGCAGGAGGACTGGCAGTGTTTTGGAATGATGGAATCTCCATATCTATCGAACATCAATCAGCATACTACCTAGATATGATCTGCACGGATAAGGAAATTAAGTTGACGATTCGCCTTACTTGTGTTCATGCCCCTTCAATGTACAATCAAAGACAATACGTTTGGGAAGAGTTACATCAAATTAGCACATATAATACTTTACCTTGGGTGTGTGTCGGAGATTTCAATGAACTCCTTTACCATTGGGAGAAAATAGGTAAGCGCCAAGCGGATCCCTATCATTTGAGGTCTTTTCGTGCTTTTATAGATACCTGTTCTTTTATGGAGGTTGTAAGCAAAGGCTGCGCATACACATGGATTAACAATAGAGAGGGAGAGGAGTTAATTAAGGAAAAATTGGATCGTGCTCTCTGCACAATGGACTGGCATTTAACTTTTCCAGCAGCTGAGGTGTTTGTATTACCTGCCCTGGCCTCGGATCACAGTCCACTTTTACTCACAATAGACGCCAAATATATCAAAAGGAGAAGAAGGTTCACCTTTGAGGCTTTCTGGCTTCAGGATCAAGAATGCCGTCAGATTATCGCTGAAAACTGGCACTCCCATCCATGGTCCAACCCTATAATTTCAGAGAAAATCAAGACCGTTTCAGGTGCCCTTGCTATTTGGAGTCACAAAAAATTTGCAAATGGCAATCAGAAACTTCGCTGTTTGAAACAACAACTCCAAGATATTATGAATAAGCCCAACAACCATCATGATAATGAGGAGATGACTCACCTACAGATGGAGATTCGGCACCTCTGGCAACAGGAAGAGCAGTATTGGGCATTGAGATCCCGTATTAACTGGCTAAGATGGGGTGATAAAAACACTAAATTCTTCCATGCCTCAACTATCCAACGAAGACAAAGAAATAGAATCAGTATGCTACAGGATACAGATCAGATTTGGGTGCGTGATCAACAAAAACTAAAGGACATGACCCTAACTCATTTTACATCTTTGTATACATCTATGGGGCAGCATGATTACGGATCTATTTTGATGCATTGCCCTTGGATGGTCACGGAGGATATGAATAATAAACTCATACAAGCTGTAACTCATGAGGAAATGCGACAGGCAGCCTTTCAGTTGGGTGCCACCAAAGCGCCGGGACCGGATGGACTCAATGGGCTCTTCTACCAGCATCACTAGGACATTCTGAAAGATGATCTATTCGGCTTGGTACAAGATTTCTTCTGCACTGGAGTTTTGCAACCTGGAATAAATCAGACAAATATAACTTTAATACCTAAAGTCCCCAACCCGGAACGACTTGACCAGTATCGTCCAATCAGCCTTTGCAACTATGTCTATAAGATTATTTCGAAGGTTTTAGCCAACCGTCTCAAACCTTGGCTACCAGCGCTGATTTCCCCAGAACAATTTGCTTTTGTTAGTGGTCGATAGATTCAAGATAATTTATTAGTTGTGCAAGAGGTCTTCCACCAGATTAGGATCAGAGAAAGAAAGAAACATTTTCAAGCAGTCCTAAAGTTAGACATGCATAAGGCCTATGACCGGGTTGAATGGGATTTTCTACAAGATTATATGCTCAAATTGGGTTTCAACTCAGTATGGGTCCGATGGGTCATGCAATGTATCACAACTTCTTCCCTTAGTGTCAGATTTAATGGAGATAATCTTCCATATTTTCACCCTACTAGAGGACTCCAACAAGGAGACCCTCTATCTCCATATCTGTTCATCCTGGTAGCGAATGTCCTATCCATTCTTATCCAACAAGCTCTGCAAATGGGAAATCTTAAAGGCATCAAATTAAACAGGTGGTGTCCAACCCTATCTCATTTATTATTTGCTGATGAAGCAATTTTCTTCCTGGACGGCAAACTACAGGAATGTCAGAACCTAGCGAATTTGCTCAACCAATACTACTTAGCAACTGGCCAGACTGTGAACCGGAACAAATCTGGTATTCTTTTCAGCAAGGCGTGTCCTAACCAACTACAAGAGAATTTGGCCCAAGAACTCCGGGTTCCTGTGATTACCAAAACTGGTAAATACCTAGGCATACCATCAGACTGGGGAAGATCAAAAAAGGATATGTTTGCCTGGATATTAGCTCGAGTTCATTCTAAACTAGAAGGCTGGAAGGAGCAGTTCATTTCGAAAGGTGGTAAGGAACTTTTAATCAAAACCGTTGTCCAAGCAATCCCACAATATGTGATGTCTATTTTTAAGATCCCTGTTTCTCTGTGCAAGTCTATTCAGCAGAAAATAGCTAGATTCTGGTGGCAGAATAATAACACCAAGACAGGAATCTATTGGAAGCAATGTGATTCCCTTACTACTAGAAAGGACACTAGCGGAATGGGTTTTTGTGACCTCATCACCTTTAATAAAGCCTTACTTGGCAAGCAGGCATGGCGTCTAATTCATAACCCCACTTCCCTATGGACTAAACTATTTCAAGGTCTTTACTATCATTCTACGGACTTCTTGCATGCTGACAAAGGCGTAAGATCATCATGGGGCTGGCGGAGTCTACTGACCGGCAGGGACTCGATATTGGACAATATTCAATGGTCTGTTGGAGATGGGTAACACATTTCGATCCGCGAAGATAGATGGCTTTCGAGAGGTACCATTGGCAGCCCTACGCCCCGAGGTGAATCGAAGAAGATTGCAGCTTTTATTTTACCAGGTCAGTATACTTGGAATGAACCTATGCTGTGCAACTCCTTTGATGACCAGACAGTGACTGAGATCCTAGCTATATAGCTTCGTGCACAATGCACAGCAGATCAGGTCATATGGAAAGGCACTCAAAACGGCGTCTATACAGTCAAGAATGGCTATAACTACCTCAGAGCTAAAGCACACACCAATGATCAAACTAGTGCATCATCCTCCTACCAAGCCCCTCGACACCTTTGGCGCAAGATTTGGCAGATACAGACATCCCCAAAAATTCGCATATTTATGTGGTCTCTTTGCCACAATGCCCTCTCTACTAGAGAGAACCTCCACCACAGACATATAATTTCGGATCCTATGTGTCAGTTATGTCAAGCACACAACCCAAAATCAACAGAACACATATTCTTATTATGTCCATGGACGCAGAAAGTATGGTCGCACCCGTAGATTAACATTAGATCGGAGGCTTATAATTTTCAACGTATAGACGCCTGGTTAACAGAGCTACTAGCTAATAGAACTACCTTACCTGATTTGGCAACACTTGCGCATACTCTGTGGCAGATCTGGAAAGCCAGGAATAACTTCGTCTTTCGCAGGGTTCACCCGGATCCAGCACAGGTGGTTCAAACGGCTCTTGTGAATGCCCTGAGAGATCGTCGGCTATTTGCAGTGAGCCCGGCATCTCAGATTCGATCCTCAGCAACAGATCAGGTATGGCGTACTCCGGCTCCTGGCGCCTGGAAGATTAATATTGATGGAGCTTTCATCCCTGCGTCTCATGAAGGCTTGGTGGCATCCATCACTCGAGATCATTCCGGTCGAATTGTTGCTGGATTTACAAGCCATGTCCACGCATCTTCGGCTCTACAGACGGAAACTCAAGCTTTTATTCTCACTCTTCGAGATTTGCTGTAGAAAAGACAAGCAGATCGATCTCTTACCTTGGAATCGGACTGCCAGATCCTCGTGGACGCAATGAACAATCCCTGCTCAACGCCATGGGAGATACACGCTCTAATCGCTGAGGCTACGGCGCTCCTTCGAGGGTTCCCAAACCTGCGTGTATTCCATTACAGCAGGAAAGCAAATGAGGCCGCCAACTGGGCTGCCAAAGCCCATGAGTCTAGACGCCTACCTCCAAACTGGCCCTCCTCTATTCCCCCTCCTCTTTTGGATATTATCTGTACTGACTTAATCGCAAACGGTGTAACTCATCCTTAAATCTATATATTCCCCTTTTCGATCAAAAAAAAAAAATTGGCTGAAACTTCCAACTAGACGGGAATCTAAGCAACGTTTATGGAAATTTCTAGGAAACGAATCTCGTCAAACATAATCGATCGGCATAGGATAGAAGGGAGGATATCCACTTGCCTTGGGTCCTAAAGAGTTGCGGTCACGGCTTGGCGGGGCGAGGGCATGGCGGTACACGCGACGGCTTGGGTGAGGCGTCCCTGATGTCGACTTGAAATGCTGAGGTTGCTTCTGGCTCACACGGATGAAAGCTGAAGAGGGAAGTGGGAAGCTTGCTCGCTGACTTTGGTGTTTGTGGCAGAGGAAGTTTGCCGTGCAGATAGAGGGGAAAGCTGCAGTGAAAACGGAAGAAACAGGAAGAACTTGGGCGTGAAAGCAGGAAGAAAGCGAGCGGTTTTGTCCTTCTCTTTTCCAACTCAGCCTTCACCGTTCCTTTGCTGCTGAGGTGTCGCCGTTTAAAGAGAGCTGTTGAGGAAGGTGACACGGAGTTAGTCTCCGTTGCTGACCCCAGAGTTGATGTGGCAAAGCGCTGGAAGTGTAGCGGCATGAAGAGAGAACGAGGGAAAGTTGCAGCGGGCAATTTCGATGACTGAGGAGGCGGCTTTGTTTATCTCTTGCTCAATCCTCGTTTTTCAATCGTTGCGGTCACTATTTTTGACTCTGGCCGCCAGAGCTCTTGACTGCTGGATGAAGAGGTGGCTGAATTCGGTAAAACGGTGAAAGTGGACGAGGTGGACTTCTGGTTGTGCTTCTTGCTGCGCGACTCATCGCGGCAAATGGCGCCAGCTGTGGAGATGTAGCCGTGAACGGAGAATTGGGTGGCGCGGCTCATTGAAGGCCGAGTGCGGCAGCTTGATGATACTGGCTTGGACGGTTAGGCATTCAGGCTCACAATACGTTGAGGGAAAAATCCGGATGTCACAAGTTTGGACTATGCACATATGTTTTAGGGTTTTTTTTAAGGAAGATTATAAAAAGGATGTGCTTAACAACACATTTAAAACCTTGGCCTCTTTTGTTTTTCCTATCTTCTTTTTGAAACTTTTAAGTCTTGTGACTCACCAAGTGGTTTTTTGAGATTTTGGCTTGTATCTTGTACTTGTTGAAGAAAGTGAAATCCCTCTCTTCTCGAGATTTTCCCATCTCAGATTTCCACGTATATTTTGCGTTTTGGGTGATCTAGATTTTGCTTTTATCCTTCACTATTTGTGCTTTGATTGGTGTATCTTGTGGCATTTTTTTTCCAACAATAACAATGAGGAATTTGCAATTCTTGCGATTCAAGCGTCATTGCCACGTCACTTTTAATGTTTATGGTTCTAGGAAGAAGTACACCCTAAGTCACTTTTTCATAAAATCGGATACTTAAATGCCATCTCCAGTAAGGTTTATCAGAAATCTGACGTGGCGTTATTTTATTAATAAAACCGTCTAGTGGCTTGCTGGAATGTTTACATAGTAATCATTGTCTCAAAACAACGTCATTTTGCCCATAAATTTGATTTTTAATATAAATATTAATTAAATTTGATTTAAATAAAAAAAGGGAAATCGGCGAGGGCCTCCACAACTCCTGCCGCCGTGGCCCCACCATCGTCAAAAGGGTTGGTGATGATGGGGCGAGGTACTACACAGCCTTGCCCAAATTGCGCCAAGGGCTGTCGCTGGCAAGTCGGCCGCGACCCCTCACCCCAGATCTAGGTGAGGGCGTGCAAGTCCTCGCTTGTAGTCGACAAGGGTCGCCAGCAACTGGTCGGGGCTCGGCGACCCTAGTCGATCCTTGCCCCACCGTCGCTAGCCTTTTTCAACAATGGTGGGGGTGGCAGCGGCGGTGAGGGCTATAGAGACTATTGCTAATTTCTCTTTTAATTTAATTTAATTCATATTAAAAATCAAATTTGCACTAAAATGACGTCGTTTTTGGCTTATCTAGCCATGTCAAAGCCACGTGAATAAATATTTTTTAAAGAAATGTCACATCATTTAAAATTCTCGTCAAAAAATGCCACGTCGGTTGTTTGGTTGGAAATTCTCGCGTTAGCGCTTAAGTGTTCATTTCTTCTTTGATTTTGGCACTTAAGTATATTTTTGGAAGTTTTGGCACTTATATATCCACCAATGCTAAATTTTGGCACTTGGGATATCCACACCTCTACAATTCTATGTTAAATTTTTAGATGGATGACAAATTCCTTATGAATATAATTCATTTTATGTTGCAAAAATTCAATTCATCGATGATAATAATGTTTCGCATGCCAAGGGTATAATTATTGCTGGACATTGCACGTGTGAAACAAGTCAAGTAATATGGTCTATTCTATTAATCAATCCTGTGCTTAAGTATCTAATAAGATCACGCATAATGTACTGTGACAAAGACGAACAACATTCACCTATTATCTAGCTCTCCATCTATATTGCTACTGGCTGGCCCATAAGAATATTCTAAAATTGGTATGCATATCCACAAACTCCTCAACGGGATCATAGAGACACTAAACAAATCCATCAACATCAATCCTCATTAACCCACAACCAAAATCGGAAACCATATCAACTCTTATTCACAAACCAAATCATATAATTTCACGATTCAATATATATCAAAAACACCTTTTCTAAACCATATTAATAAATCATGAATTTTTTGTGATTCTTTCTTAACAAGTTTTGTAAACCATTTATAGGCAATTGGCTCAAACTTTAATCAACAAATGCTTTTCCACTTCAAATAAATGCTTAATCTAGATTTTATGCACTAAATATGCCATTTCGTAACTCATAATATATCAAGTTCATATTGCGTTCGAAAAATGAGTTAGCAGACTCGAAAAAAAAGATATTATTACTCATCGAGGAAAGTTGAAAATTGACTTATGAAGGTTACTCAAGTCAACTAAACTAGGATTATCCATCGATAAAATGATTTCTACGCGCTAACCAAGAAATTCATTTTTATTTGTTACACATATTATTTGCTTCACGTAACTTGAATGCGAAAGTTCAGACTTTCGTTCCGATCAAACTTTACTTCGGAATCAATTTTCGTCAAAACTTAGAGCTCCACAGCTCTCTTATCTACTGTTTAAATATAAATCTAAAATTCAATTGCTCCTCAATCAAACCTCGCATTTCAACTTTTAATAATTCCAGATTTAAGACCCGACCTCGAAAATTACTCTGATTAAATAAATAATAGGCTTGAATAATCACAAGGTGTTGCAATTCGCAAACTAATTCGGCTTGTTGGGACATCCGAATCGGCAACGCGCGAAACTTTTTCTCTTTTCCCCTTTTCTCTTCACGGACGAGCTCTATCTCTCCCCTTCTATTTCCTTTTTCTTGTTTAGTCCGCCGCTTCGCACACTCGCGCGAATCTGTGGAAGGAAGAAAGGAAATGGGTT
Source organism: Eucalyptus decipiens (assembly GCA_014182575.1). Classification (NCBI taxonomy): domain Eukaryota; kingdom Viridiplantae; phylum Streptophyta; class Magnoliopsida; order Myrtales; family Myrtaceae; genus Eucalyptus; species Eucalyptus decipiens. The sequence goes on from CM024611.1 coordinate 54,344,914, forward strand.
GGGCTGAGAGGTTGGACTTTGGGCTTGGCTAACAAAATATGGGCTGAATTAATGGGCCATACATTATGCTTAAAACATACGAGCAATTACACCTAAGGTGAATCGGAGACAAGGCCAAATCAGACACGGACCATGTAGCTGAACATGTAGTGAACTGACTGCACAGCCCATCCTTCATTCTCATGACTTCAGTAGCCGCTGACCTTTGTTGAAGCCAAGATTAAAACAGGGCAAGAGATAGAAAGGCCGACGAGAGTGTTTTTATGGCTGATGTATTCATAAACTCACAGAAGCAAAATCATGCAATTTCTTGCATAAAGATTTGAGCCAATTTGGAAATTCTAGTTCTTTGTTTAGAGCCCCTTCTTCGTTTTTATGGTTCTCTTTCTTGAGCTTGACCTTGATATGGGTCGACAAAAAAATTTAGCAATATTGACTCAATAGGAGCATCCTTGCACTTTCTCAGTGAGGAAAAGATGGAAGATGATCACATAATCTGAGGGTGCAGAAAAACACAGCAGCAAGTTTATTTTCGCTATGAGGAAACACGCGATCAAAGCCGCTCAAAAGGGTATTAGTATAACTCCCTACACTAAATTACAAGAAGCTAAGTGTGAATCATGGTTTACTTTTAAGAGTCTGAAACTGTTTCCTTCCTTCTGCAGCTTTGAACACAAGAACTTGTTAGGTTCATTTTAGAATTTAGACGATCGACGCTTTCGTCAATCTTCATGTCATTTGGTTGCTTAGCTTGTCTGTACACCAAATGCACCCCACAACTTCTTAGAGTTCCCTCCGATGCTTGAAACGATATTGTAACTTGATTGCAGTGATTCAGCAATTTCGCATCCAATCCTTACATCATTCACCGTGGAATGTATAGAACCCATGTGTGGTATGACTCCAATGAGAAAAAACAATCTACACAACCATAAGTTTCTTGATTGTTGACAAACAACAGGATCTCACATGAAATACTGGTTTCTCTTCGATTAGCTGAACCAACAATAGCACAAAAGGCCAAGCTGGCTATGTTGTGGTATGATTTTGAAGGTACGAGAAACCTTATGAGTCCTCTTGTGCTTTGACGGATGAACCACTTTGGGATCTTGCTTCCTGGATGAAAAATGTCAACCCGAGTCCCCCCAAGCAATCCTTGTCCTGCCAAACATTTACACTTGAGACACAAACACATGCCCGGGGGGGTGGAGAGAGAGAGAGAGAGAGAGAGATCAATTGATGACATATTGCAATTGCTGGAGCATTGATCCTGAATTAGCTTATGACAGCTGGAGAAGTCAATTCGTTTGAGCCAAGTGACTCATTTGGATGATAACGTAACTTGTGCGATAATTCCTTGCATATTTCAAGCGATTCACAACCTTAGCAAGTAAATATGTTATGTTCGACGGGAGAGCTAGATTCTTGAGTCATTCATCACTAGGTCTCCTACTTCTTCGACATCATTGGAATTCTCTCTTGTGCCTCCTCTTCTGGAAGTCGGACAAAGTTCGGGCTTTTGGCAGGAAGATGACTTACCTTTATCCGATGCGCAAACAACAATTAGCCCCGGAACGAACGTTGAATTGCTGATGAAACATGAACAATATTACCTCACGTTGGTCTAGATGCGATCATGAGGAAAGCACCCGATTTCCACGGCGTAAATGCAAATTGTTCTCGTAAAGAAGAAATGGAACGCCTTGATGGAAATGGGAGAGAAAGGAAGAAAATTTTCTAAACGTACATTTGTCTAACTCTTCCAGCGGTTGTCTTCAGGGGTCTTTTATATGACCCCATGACACCCCTTCATTGTAGCATATCAAGTCGAAATGTTGCGTGCCAATCGCACCCCATCATGGATGTATTAATTAATAAAATACTACATCTCCTTCTTGGATATGATGGGCTTGATAGCTCTCTATCAAGAATATAAGGCATTCAACATTCATCAACTTTATAAAATAATTCATACTGGCAAAACACCATGTATTTACAATTATATTCGCAACCACAGAGGGCAATATAATTGGTCAACCAGTAAATATATGTGATAGATGTAAAACAACAATAGTCTTACTTCGCACTCATATCTCTCTCAATTTCAAAACAACTGCTTTCCTAGACACGTTCCATAAGGCCATATCTATTTGTGACCGACGTTAACATGCTAAAGTTGTAACATTGATCTTTCACTTCGAGAACATAATCAAAAGTAACATATGGCACAAAAATTGAGGTAAATTATAAATTACCTCAAGGGCTCACACGATGAGTAAATAGGGATAATTTTACTCACATTCCCTTGTCAGTCGTATAATGTACATGTAGTATGAATTACATGCTATAGTGGATTTCTCTTTCTATAAGAGCGTATGTCATTTATCAAATATATCCACTATACGGATCTTAGCCTAAATATAGTTACGTGCTTCTCACGTACTCATATTTAGCCGAGTGCTATATCAGCTCGCTTTCTATAGCGTCCAATCAAGTACTCATATCCGACATCTTACAGGCATACATGATTGTGGGATTATCATGTTCGATCTTATTATAAACAAATCACAAACCTCATATTGACTTCAATCAAGGCGACATATTTTATGTACTAGACTTGCTCTTTACCATTTATTTGTACATAACGTCTCATCTCAACATGCTATCTAAAGCACTTGAGGCGATTGCTCATGTGAGTAAACCAATCATTGCCCGCTGACATATTTTTCAATAATATATGTGTGCTTGTGCTAGTCTCATAATGGATTTGTACTTATTGATACAATATCAAGTCAACAATAAATAAATAAGTACAATACATATGTCCACAAATACATAAACCGATGATCCTCTACAATAACAGATATCACATTCTACGCAATCCTAGTGACATCCTATAGGTCAAGAATATGTCTCTAGGAATAGCATTCATAAATGGATCATCAACCATTCTATTGGTTGAAATATATTGTAGGATCACTTCTTTCTGCGCTATTATATCTCTTATGAAGTTGTTCTTTATGTCAATATGCTTTGTCCTTCCATGATACTTGGAATCCTTCACACATGCAATGATTACTTGACTATCGCAATAAACTATCACCGGTCTTGGAACCTTAGTGACAATGGCTAAATTTTCTAAGAAATATTTTAGTCATACTGCTTCTTGCACTGCGGCAGAACATGCGATAAATTATGTCTCCATCGTAGATAAGGCTGTGCATGCCTGTTTCTTGCTATTCCAAGAAATCGCACCTCCATTGAGCAAGAACGCATATCCAGAAGTCGATTTATGCTCATCCAGGTCTCCACCCCAATCGGCATCTGTATAGCCTAATAGTTGTAAATCATTCTCTTAGTAACAAAGTCGATAGTCCATGGTACCCTTCAAGTATCTCAGGATCCTCTTCACTACTTTCCAGTGTGCTTTACTGGGATTTGATTGATATCGGCTTACCAATCCCTCGGCGTAACATATGTCGGGTCTAGTACACATCATAGCATACATCAAACTTCCGACCGCACTAGTGTAAGAAACAGTTTCCATCACTTTAAGTTCTTCTGGAGTCTTATGACACATCTTAGTACTTAGGCCTTCACCTTGCATGACAGGGGTATCAATGGGATTACAATGCTCCATATTGAAACGCTCAAGAATCTTCATAATATAAGACTCTTGTGATAAAGTAAGGAGTTTCCTTGATCGATCTCTTTCGATTTTAACTATTAATATATAAGTAGCTTATCCCATGTCATTCATTTCAAAATTAGAGGACAACTATTCTTTTATGGTAATAATCAAAACCTTGTCATTTCTAGCAAATAGAATATCGTCCACATAAAGTGATAAAATCACAAATTTATCTTCGAACCGCTTGACATATACATAGTGATTTTTCTCGATCATCGTGAAACCAAAAGTGGTTATGGCTCGATGGAAACGAAGATACCACTGTCTAGATGATTACTTAAGGCCATATATTGAGCGATGAAGCTTGCAAACTTTATGCTTTTGACATTTAGCTATGAAACCTATTGGTTATTTCATATAGATTTCTTATCTAGTTCTCTATTGAGAAATGCCGTCTTTACATCCATTTGATGTAATTCAAGGTCCAAATGTGCAACGATGGCTAAGATAAGGCGTATTGAGGCAAACTTACAACTGGTGAAAATGTTTCCTCATAATCTATACCCTCTTGTTGAGTATAACCTTTCGCCACAAGGTAAGCCTTATACTTTTCAATGGATTCATCAACCCTTTGCTTAATCTTGAAGACCCATTTGTTTCCAATGGCCTTACGATTGGGTGGTAGATTAACCAAGTCCCAAACATGGTTTGCCCCCATTGACTCCATCTTATCTTCCAAAACTTTTCTCAATTCTTCCTTATCAGAGGATGAGAGAGCCTTTTGAACAATCTTAGGTTCGGCATCGTTATTCTGAGCAATCATAAATGCTTTCCTTTCAATCTCAAAACGACGATGAGGAATACTTTTGTGATTACTTTCACGCAATTGAATTTCTCTTGAATTCAATTCATTAGGTGATGCAACACTTCCACTAGGTCTTGCATGTTGAGGTAAATTTTCATTTCCCTCTACAACATTAGTGGGTGTGTTATCAGGATCTTCCATATCATATAATTGGAAGTCCTTATCAATCTCACATCTACTAGGAAAATCATTCTTCAAGAACGTGACATCTCGTGATTCCATTTTGGTTACACTTCCATTAGCTTGTTTACCTATAACACGTACCCTTTGGAGTATTCAGAATATTTTATAAAGATACATTTCTTCCCTTTATGACCTAATTTGCCATATTTATGGGAAGAATCATGAACATAAGTTGCACATCCCCATGGACATAGACTACTCAAGTCTGGTTTCCTACTAGTCCATAATTCATAAGGGATGGAAGTGATCGATTTTGAGGGCACTCGGTTAAGTATATAGGTAGCAGTCAATAATGCATCTCCCTAATAAGAGATAGGTAAATTCGCTTGCGTCATCATAGACCTAACAATTTTCAATAGGGTTCTATTCCTTCTCTCAGCTACCCCATTTTGTTGTGGAGTACCAGGAATAGTCAATTGTCGTACAATTCCTTTTTCATCACAAAGAGTCTTGAATTGCTCCGATAGATACTCACGTCCACGATCAGTTCTCAATGCCTTTATTGTTTTGTTCAACTGATTCTTTACCATCGCTATATATCATTTAAAGCAGTCTAATCCTTTTGACTTATGGGAGATCAGAAAGACATAACCAAAACGTGTGAAGTCATCTATAAAAGTGATGAAATATGAGGCTCCATGCCTCGCCCTCATATTCAAATGACCACAAATATCAGAATGTATGAGATGTAATGGAAATTCAGTTCTAGTCTCTTTACTGAATGATTTTCTAGTTGCTTTTCCCGCTAGACAATATTCACATACGGATAGACTAACATTAGTGAGTGACACTAAAATGCTTTCTTTAGCTAATCTTTGCATTCTTTACAATCTAATGTGACCTAATCTGGCATGCCAAGTACTTGCATCAATCTCGACATTACTTGAAGATGCAATTAAGGAAAAACAACCATCGACATTAACATTGTACTGATCATAGTCAATGTCTAACACCATAAAACCATTTGATACATGACCTGAACCATAATAAACTGTTCCATACGAAATGTCAACACAATCACCATGGAAATTCAATACATAACCTAAGATAAGAAGAATAATTACAGAGACCAAGTTTCGTCAAATATCTGGAATAAATGACATCATGTAGGTTTTGACCACCACGCAAGATTAATTTACATGTGCCGATATCCTTCACTTCAACTCTTGAGTTATTCCCAACATATATCCATCTTCTTTTAGGCTGTATCCGATGATACTCCACAAATGCTTCTCGGTCTCTAGCTACGTGGTCTGTTGCTCTTGAGTCTATAGTCCACATTGGATGAGATTCAGCAAGCATTACAGTACTAGAAACAAAAGCATTACTCAAAGTAATGGAGTAATATGGTACATTTTTCGGCTCAGTGCATTCACGAGCAAAGTGACCCATTTTGCCACAATTGTAGCATTCCATCTGGGTCTTGTCCTTCTTCCCACCACGCTTCTTGCATTGGAAGGTCTTAGCCCTCTTAGATGCCTGATCAGTCTTCTTCCCTTTTTTGTTGAATTGAGAATTCCTTTTGCGCTTGAAACCCGAAGCCTTGCGCGAACTCGATTCAGCAACATAAGCATGGGTAGAGGATCTTGCAGTCTCTAGGCGCTCATCCTCTAATTCCAAATGACGCGCAATATCATCAAAAGTGACAATATTCTCATTATGCGTCATATTGATCTTCATACGCTCCCAATTGTTAGGAAGAGACCTTATAATAGCATAAAATTATTGTTCATCAGTAAGGGAGTCACCTGCCGACTTCAGCTCACGAATCATGTTTGACATCTTCCGAAGATGCTGCCTCATCGTTACATTTGGGCACTTTCGGAATGTGTCAAACTTGATGGTGAGTCTTCTCAGCTTAGTGGCAGATGTACCCCCAAACTTATCTTTCAAGGCAACCCACATAATTTGAGCTTTATCATAATTTTCAAACTCACACATGAGATCATCTTGCATACAATTTAGCAACATGATGCGAGTAATGCTATTTTTCTTTTTTCAAGCTTGATAAACTTCTAGATTTCTCCTATGTTGAGCTGAAGTTCCATGCTCAGGTTCATCCATGGTATGGTTGAGGGTTTCCAAAACTTCTTGCTCCTCAAGGATATACTAAACATTTCGGTGCCAAATATCATAATTGTTATCGTTCAGCTTTTCACCTTTATTGAGGTCAGCCACAATGGTCTTGGATGCCGAAGCCATAATCAATTGCTATATCACATTGACATAATAAACACATAATCAATACTAGCACACTTTACAGAGTAACACACATATTTAATTTGTAGCAAAGACAAACTAAATTAATGATAATTTAACAAAAGACACAAAAGCAAAAGTTTACTATGTTTCCAATCAACTTCTATGTACAATTGTTATATGATCATTAATTAGTTTAATTTGTGCAAATTTTAAGTTCTAGGTGAGAATTCTTTCAAATTCTACCAACGTACGAACTCTCATTATGAAAAAAAATTACATGAACTTATGTAATTTCTACATTTTTCCTTAACACAAAAATACATAGTATGATAATAACCAACGTATAAACAACAATCATGCTTCAACTATAATCAAAATCACAATTCAACATGTAATGGATTTCCTACCATTATTCGAATTTTCTAGCAACTAGAAAATTGCAAGTATATTAAACTATATACATGATATCATTGAACCAAGCTCTACATAGCATATATGACATCATTTGCACACAAGCTAGTTATTGTATTTCCTAAACCACAAGAGAATACAAGCTACAAATGAATAAACTATGTATTAAACCCCAAAAAATATGCGTACATAGGGTTTTTTCTATGCATTTTCATATATTTATAAAATTCAAAGTATAAAATAATTATACCACAGTGTAAAACACATCCATACGAACACAACGCCTTCGACCACGCTTCAATCGGAGCTTGCACGAGCCCACACGCACCGCCTGAGTGTGCGACGCGTGTGGTGCATGCGCCAGCAAGCCTAAGGGCTCTTGGTCCGACCGGTTGACCGGTCCGACCGGTTGACTGGTTCGACCGTTGACTGGTCCGGGTTGAGGTCACCAGCTGATTGGTCAACGGGTTCCATCGGGTCGGGTCACGATGGTCATCGATGACGGCCAGCACGCATCGCTTTGTCGATGACGTCATCCAGCGGTGACCGCTGGATGACGTCATGGATGATGTCATCTCGGTTGTCTCTTCGCCGACGTCAGCGCGTGACGTCACGCGCCTGTTCACTGGCGTCCCATTGCGTCCGGTGCGTGAGGCCCACATGCAGCAGCTTCTGGCCGCGCGTGTGGGCGCGTCCGGTGTCCTCTGGCGGTGGTCTACCCATCGTCGGACTCATCTCGACAAGCACTTTCTGCCTGTATATTTAAAAATTGATTTTGGCTGAAAGAATATTTCAAAAATTCGCCAAAATCGTACGGATGCATGCGACCCTGAACCCGTTCTTTGCTTCAGTTTGATTTCAAGTTTTCAGATTGTAATTCCGACCAATAAATATCAAAGCGGTGTAGAATACAATCTCTTGATCTCGATATCAAATGATAAATGAGAAAATTTGTTGAAAAAACAAGGCAGACATCATGACTGGGCTTTGATGCCAATGTTGGAATTCAAGTCGGCGGAAGACGACTTACCTTTATCCAATGCGCAAACAACAATTAGCCCCGGAACGAACGTTGAATTGCCGATGAAACACAAACAATATTACCTCACGTTCGTCTAGATGCGATCACGAGGAAAACACCCGATTTCCACGGCGTAAATGCAAACTATTCTCGTAAAGAAGAAATGGAACGCCTTGATGGAAATGAGAGAGAAAGGAAGAAAATTTTCTAAACGTATGTTTGTCCAACCCCTCCAACGGTTGTCTTCAGGGGTCTTTTATATGACCCCATCACATCCCTTCATCGTAGCATATCAAGTTAAAAGGGTGCATGTCAATCGCACCCCATCATGGACGTATGCCATGATTCAAAAACCAGTACAAAGAGTGTATGGACAATGAAATGACTCAAAAATCAATCCGTCAACTCCATATATATGAACACAAAAGTGCGGAATTATACCAATGGTCTCGCCCCAAAAGAGAGAGGTGCCGTAAGGCTTTACCAAAACATCGGATAGACACGAAGCGATGGCCAAGGAAACTCATCTTCAGCTAGAAAGTGCAGAATTGAGCGTCGAAACAGTAAAATGCACAGTACTAACAGCTTTAAAGGAACTGCTGCAGTGCATTTCTGAATCCAAATTCAAATTTATAATTTAAGAAAAGAACTCAAATACAAATCAGTGAGAAGATAATCTTAATGGGTGTTCTGATGTCAGGGTTGACATGATAGTTTCTGCAAATTACCGTCTAAAGCATCATCACTAGAATATGATGACAGGCAATTGTTCTCTGGCCACCGATTCATGAGATTTCATATAGAATCTGCGTATCTCTCCCGCCATTTCAGATTCCTTCGTTCCTCGTGCCCTAAACTAGGGTAAAGCACAACTAACAACCGACCAAGTGGGTCAAGTTGAATCTCAACAACCTGAGCAAAACGTCGAGAGTGGAAACCCCTGGATCCTAGCCTCTTCGCCCGGGGGACTATCTGTTGGGACGGTGAAGAGTAGCTGGATGCTTCAAGAGGATCACACTCTGGACGACATAAAAAAAAAAAAAAAAAAAAAAAAAAAACAGAACCGAAACAGAGTTAAACCAAAGGACACATCTACCCAAGTAGTTTGCTCTTACCTATGAAGAATGTATCAAGCAAAACACATGGACAAAACACACAGTCCCGTTCAAAGTGAGTACCCACGTAAGTGTTGAGCTGCCTGATGAAGCTGGAGAAGTTGGAGTGCTTGAAGTATCGAGGCAGCACATGCTTCGAGAACTCGTGCTGGTCCCACACCACGAAGCTGTCCCGGCTTGAACCCCACGACACCACGGGGTCCGACACCATCTCGTACGTCTTCCTCAGGAACGGCGTCGACCCCACCTCCCCTAGCCCCTCCATCGGCCTCACGACTTCCTCCGCTGCTGCCTGCCACGAGAACGGTGACATGGCGGTGACATCCCCGAGATCAGCAACCATCGCCGCCTCCTCCTCTTCCACTTCTTCCTCTTTGATCTTCACCACCTGCACGGCTAGAGCCGAGTGGGGTTCAGGCCAGGGCAGGCACTAGCGCGAAGGCAACACGCCGTCAATCCTGCCGCCATCAACGGCTACTCTTGGAGAGGCAACCGAATGGGCAGGCGACACGCCGTCAATCCTGCTGCCGTCAACGGCTACTCTTGGAGAGGCAACCGAATGGGCAGGCGACCCCATCTCTCCGGCATCACCGCCGTCAAGAACAGCAGGGGACGCGATCTCTTCTAGTGAACTTGCCGAAGGTCTCGCCTTTCCTAGCTCGAGGCCCAGTTCAGGAAAGAGGGTGTCGGAAAACGACGTGTGTGGTGTTCCGCCGGCGCCGCGGTGAGACGCCGTCGTCATCTTGAGCCGGAGTTCGAGGTCAAAAGCCTCGACACAGTGGAGGGCGAGACTGTGAGACCGAGAACTCGAGCTGAAAAGTGGACTTGTAAGAGCGACAAAGGAGGAATGGTTGGCTTTATACACGCGGGAAAGTGTCCAAAGAGTATACTTTTATCACTTTTCTTGGCCCTTATATTGAGCTCGATGTGTAACATTTAATAATTGGTAAAAATATATATTATTCGAGTTCATGTTGATGCGTTTTTTTTTTTTTGATGACTCAGGGACCCCGCGCACCGTACCAACACGGACAGCCCGATAAGCCCGGGGTAATGGGGGTAAACCCTGGGACGACGTTAGTGGAGGATCCACCATCCCAACGTTGCACTTAAGATCCAGTGCGGCCAATGGGATTCGAACTCCTCTCCTCTCGCAAAGGATCATGGGAGCACTTACCCAACTAAGCCACCGCAAGCGGTGGTCATGTTGATGCGTTTTCTTATATATTTAATCACAAAATACCCCATCACATACATCGTAAAAAGAAAATTTTCAAACTTTTCTTAAAATGCACTAAGAGTAAGAGGTAGGGCATAATGGATCAATTCATTCAACAACATCCGTGAATGAATGGGATCGGTTTGACTTGTTGCTTGGATGGTTGACTCCTGCTGCTGACAGATGACCTATGCTATGTTTCGTGAATAACCACACTTGAGAATGAATGAACTGTTATATGATACCAAATTAGCCACTGTTCTATTTCGGACTCAAAATCTATAAAGAATTTAAGGGAGAGAAAAAGGGACCCTAGACCATATATCTTACTGTCTCGGGATAACTGCAGGTTATATTGTGCCAACACGATCGAATGAAGTTGAAAAGCCCTTGTAGTGACCAACGCCTTGAATTATATTTTCAAGAAAAAGTAGAAGTACCTTTGGAGCACTTGTGAGTAATATTCTTTAATCATCATCATTAGAGTTTTCTGTACATTTATTATCATTTGACAGGGACTACTGCAAGGAAAAACATGTTGGGAGCCCCATGTAACTAATTTGGGTCGATTATAGGGATTTAAAAAAAAAGAAAAAAAGAAGTACATGGATTCTGTGCTGGGTGCTTGTCCTTTTCCTTTTGTATCGGAAAAATGTAAAAGAGGGTTTCATTAGAAGTGTAAACAAAGCGGAATTTGCTATCCTCGGGATTCAAGAATCATTCCCACATCACTTGTAATATTTACGATTCTTTGTTAAATTTCCGGAAGAATGACAAATTCCTTTTGGATATAATTCATTTTCCGTTGCAAAAATTCACTTCATCGATGATAATGGTGTTTCGCATGTCAAAGGTATTATTACTGTCAGACGTTGCATGTGTGAAACGAGTCAAGTAATATGATCCATTCCATTGACTAATTCCACGCTTAAATATCCAACAAGATCACGCATAAGGCCTCATGAATAGATGGTCAAGATTCATTCCCTGTTTAGGTCTTCACCTATACTATCAGTGGTTAGCTCATAAGGATATCTTAAAATTAGTATGTATATCCACAAACTTCTGAATGGGTACACAGAGACACTGAGTATAATTCAAATCCACCAACCTCAATCTTCAATAATTTACAACCAAAATCAGAAATCAACTCTGATTTACGAACTAAATCATATAATTTCATGATTTGATATATATCAAAACACCTTTTATAAAACATAGTTATAAATGATGAACTCTTTGTGATTCTTTCATTATAGGCTTCGCAAATCATTCACAAGTAAATCAGCTCAAATGGTAATCAGTAATGCTTTTCCATTTCAAATAAACAAAATTATAGTAAATGCTCGATCTAGATTTTATGCAATAAACATACCATTTTGTATAACTCATAGTATATCTAATTCATATCGTTTTCAAAATATGAGTTTACAAACTTGAAAAAGAGATAGCATCACTCAGTTAAGAAATTTAAAAAGTGACATGTGTAGATTACTCAAGTTGACGCACTTGTATTCCCATCAATTATTCAAAAAACATATGCTACTCTAACGAATGATATGATTAAACTACACTTATCTATTGATAAAATGATTTCTACACCCCAATTAAGACATTCAATAATGAATGTTCATCTTTATTTGTTATGCATATTATTCACTCCACAAAATTTGAACACGAAAGTTCAGAATTTCATTCCCATAAAACTGTAACTTGTAATTGATTTTCGTCAAACCTCACAACTCCACAATGCCTTTATCTACTATTTCCACATAAATCTTAAGCTCAAAAGCTCCTCAACTGAACCTCCCAGTTCAAATTTCACATAACTCTAGATCTAAGACCTAACTTTGAAAATTATTCCAATTAAATGAATAATAGGCTCGAATAATTATAAATGGTTGCAATTTGCGGTTGATTAGGCTTGTTGGGATGTCCGAATCGCCTACGCTCGAAACTTTCTCTCTTTCCCACTTTTTCTCTTCATGAATGAGCTCAATCTCTCCTTTTCTTTTTCTTTTCCTTTTTCTTTTTCTTGTTTATTTGCCGCTTTGCACGCTCATGCACAAATCCGTTGAAGGAAGAAAGGAAAATGGGTTGGGCTAAGGGCTTGGACTTTGGGCTTGGCAAAAAAAATATGGACGGAATTAATTGGCCATACACTACACTTAAAACATACGAGCGATCATACTCAAAGTGAATCAGAAACAAGGCCGAAGGAAACACGGACTATGTAGCTGAACATGGCGTGAACTGACTGCACGGCCCATCCTTCATTCTCGTGACTTCAGTAGCTGCTAATCTCTGTTGAAGCCAAGACCAGAACATGGCAAAAGATAGTGATTGACATATTCATTGTTATGGAAATCCCTTATGATGTTTTGAAGATGACAAAATAAATCAAAGGCTACTAACATGTTTGATGGTTGAGTAATAGACTATGCAGATGATATAACGTGTAAAAGATATTATCAAAGTCTATACCTAAAGTTGAACTAGAAGACAAACTCTAGACTCTATGCTTGAGTTAATTGACTCAATTAACTCAAGCCTATCTGGTTTGGATGAATTGATTGACAATTGGATCTTGAAGAGATCTTTTTATACGAAGGAGCTTTACTTATCGCACAATTTGGGATTCTACCTTTGAATATATTGCACATGCGGAAGCGGTCGAGACTCGATTGTAAAGTCTATCGCACATCAAGATTGACTTAGATTGTAAAGACAAGATCTATTGCTCTCGATGCATTCTCCAGAATCACTTTATTCATCAAGATTCACTAACAGATATTCGACGTAACTCAAGATACAAAAATAAATAAATAAATACAATAAATTCAATTTAAGCTGTCTAATCATATTTGCTTAATTAACTCAAAAATCCCTAGAAGCAACGGCTCAACCTGAGTTAATTGGAAGTGGAGAAGTCGAAAATCGCAACGGCGACACGACGGCGGCCGAACTTAAGGATTGCGGACTGATCTTGCGAGCTGGGCCGAAAAACAACTTCATGAACAAATAAACTGATTAACTCAGCTAGTCCACGCGATGAAGTAAAGAGCAACCATCAGCAGAGAGATTCGGTTGAGGGGGCTATCTTCAGGTTTGGATTCCACATCAAGATTGATTTAATTGACTCAATCTAATTGATTGACAATTGGATCTTGAAGACAAGATCTTTTTATACGAAGGAGCTTTACTTATGGAAACCAAAATTCTGTTTGTATGGGCGATCGGAATCAATTTGGGATTCTACCTTTGTCACTCAGCGGCTACTAAATCTTCTAGATACAAAGCTGTCCAATGGGTATATTGGAAGACGATCCTCAAGATACTGTCCAACGGCTAGTTTGGAAGTGGAGAAGTATTTAAGGAGATCATGGATTAATGGGCAAGTAAGAGACGGAGCGTAGAATTTATAATTCCAAAGTTCGAGCGACCTTCGATCATACACTTGTCTTTTGTGAGCTTAAACGTTTGTGATCGTGAGAGAAATACCAAAAGAGTGACTTAGTGAGATAGTGTGATATACTACTAAGTGTTTGCACTCAAAGTTGTAATCTCTTGTTGATTGCATAGTGGAATCCAGCCAAGAAGGCTGTTAGCGTGGGAGAGTGGACGTAGGCTTGGATTAAGCGGAACCACTATAAACCTTGTGTTCTTATTCTCTTCCTTAACTTCTTTATTTTGCTTGAAGTTTATTTTATTCCGCATATATTTGCCAAGGTTTATTTTAAACACCTATTCACCCCCCTCTAAGTGTTCATACTAGCACTTACAATTGGTATCAAAGCCAAGTGCTCGGTTTATAAAAGTGTTTTTACTTTAAGCTAAAGATCTTTTATGGCTAGTATCTTGGCACCAGGACTTATGGAGGGACAAAGCAACACAATGCCACTATATTTTGATGGAAATGAATACAACGTGTGGAAGAACAAAATGAAAGCATTCCTAAGATCCAGAGATCCCTTGCAATGGGATGTTGTGGAAAGAGGAATTAATCCCACTGCTGCGTCTATATCAAATAAGAATGGCAAAGACAAAGAAAGCAAACCCCTCGCTCCTATGTCTTGAATGGAGATGTCCAAAAGAGAAGTGCTTGATGCAAAAGCCATTTATTCTTTATATTGCGCTTTTTCTCCTGCTGAATATAATAGAATCTCTTCATGTGAAACAGCAAAAGAAGTTTGGGATAGACTTCATGTTACATATGAAGGGACCGATCGTGTAAAAGAGACAAAAGTAAACTTTCTGCTCGGCAAATATGAATCCTTCAAGATGAAGCAAGGAGAGTCAATTGGAGATATATTCAGCCGCTTTACAGAAATTGTAAATGGTTTAGCATATCAAGGTCCGCCAATTTCTTCCCAAATGAAGGTCAACAAACTCTTGCGAGGTCTCTCAAAAGATTGGAACCATGTCAAGACCTCAATCCGGGAAACTCAGAGGATTATGCCACTTTCCGTTGATGAATTGATTGGCACTCTTCAATCCTATGAAGTGGAACAACTCAACGATGAAGATCCCGAAGGTAAGAAGTCCATTGCTTTAATATCTAACGTTGTTTTTGATGAAAAAGACTCAGAAAATGACATGGACAACGAAGAATTTGCTTTTATGATCGAGAAATTCAAAAAGCTGAGTAGAAAATGAAGGAAGTTTAGTGAAAGAAGACAATACAAGCAGAATGGCCAGAAAAGAACAATGAAAGAAGATGATGAGCAATGAAATATATGCTTGATAGCACATTTGGAATCTGAGTCTGACTCAGACACAGACTCATAATCAAAGTTTGACTTGGACACAGACTCAGAATCCGATGAGGAAATCGAGGTAAGCAATTCAAAAATTCCTATTAAAGTTTCAAAGTATATAAATGAGCTTTGCTTAAATCTCAAATCTTCTCTTAAAAGGATCTCCGAACTTAAAAAGGAAATTTTTCGTCTTAGGCAACATGGTCTTTCTCGAAAAGAAAAGTTTGAGATTTTGCAAAAAGATTTTCTACAAACAAAAGAAAGTCGAGATTTACTTGTCAAAGAAAATGATTCCTTGAGGAAAGAATTTTCAAATATTTCAACAAAATTTTCAAATGGTTCAAAAACATTAGAGCATATCCTTTCTATACAAGTTCCTTACTATAATAAGTTGGGACTTGGTTTTAATAAGGAAAATGATTCTCTAATTGATTTTCCTAAAGTAAAAGAGAGACTTAAACAAAGACATTCAAAGGAAATTTACAAAAATCATTTTCAAAATGTGTTTACAAAACCCGTTGGTCGAAAATGCCCTTAAGTGTTTAAATTGTGGAGACTCAGAACACTTTGAGAAATAATGTCCTAAAGTCTGGAGATCTATTAAGAAAAATTGGGTAAAAACAACATATTCTACTAACTCTCATGGACCCAAGAAAAAATGGGTACCAAAGAAAATGTGAGTTGTTTTTGCATAATATAAAGAAGGAAGAAGAAAGAGAGTTTGGTAAGAAATGTATTTTTTTATTCTCAATTTGGTTTGAGTACACAATTTAAAATTTCTCATTATGCTTGATATTCGATATATCCTTGGTTGATTGAGATTTTATAATGATCATATTCTTTGATTTGTTTTATTGAAGAAAGAATCATGTGATTTATTATTCGTGAATTGAGATTTGATATAATACGCGTGATTATTTTTTTTTGAGACAAATGAATTTATTTGATTTGATTTTATACTCTTAGATTTTATCATATTTTGCAAAATAAAAATCTGATTCTACGTGATGTTAATTAGCAAAATATTCTTAGATACTCAAGGATTTTATTCTCTATGTTTTTATCGTACTATGACTAAGTGAGAATTTATTTTTCAAAACATCATTGTACATAATATTCTTTCTTTGAATACTTTGTTATGATGAATTAAGAAAGAATATTTGTTTATGGAGATTTTATATTTTGCTCTAACGTCATGGAAGGATCCAAATTGATGGATACCAAAAAGGAAATGAGTTGATTGCAGGAAATTCAATAAAGCAAGAATGATTACAAATCTACGCAGATTTTGGTGCAATAAGAAAAGAATCTCAGGAGAAAATTGGTAATCTTTTTTTTTAATCAATGTTATATTTGAAACATATACTTGGGTAAGAGAATTTTTTTTTTCATCCTACCTTGCAAATCTCTACGCGCATTTTGGATGATTGTTTATTATATTGCAAATATATTTTGTCATAAATATAGGGCATTGCAAGTTATTACTTGATTTGGCACGTGATAAAAATATCAACTTTCTTTTTGCGAAATAATTTAATGATATATTTTTGAGATTATGCTTAAAGAAATACCCTTGATCTTGAAAGATATTATTGCATATTTATGGATATTCTTGCTATATTCTTAGAAGATGTATCATATCTAGCAAGTTTGATCCGCAAATCAAAAGAAGATATTACGTGACATTTTTGCAAAGATTATTATCTGTTATATAAGAATTTGCAGGTCACAAAAGAATCTTCCATATGGATTTTGGAAAACTCAATCAGAAAATCATGGAGATTTTATACTATCTTTTAGAAGTTCAAAAATTCTATTCCTTGTGCAAAATTTTTGCTTATTGAGGAAATCCCTTATGCATCGTACAAAAGGTTGAGTAGTTCTGAATTTTAATAATTGATAATTTCATATGCTATTCAATTATTTATTTGAAGAAAGGGCATTATATATTATATGGATATTATTACAGCTTATTTGTGCAAAAAGTTGGTTAAGTTGATGTAGGTTGAATTCGAGACAAGCTTGATTGAAGAAAATACAATTTTTCCTCGAATTTCAAAATGCAAGTGATCGTTGCGGATATTGTTGTTACAAAGGAAATATTGGAAAAATATTCTGTTCAATATTTACAAGCCACAATTGTTTCTATCTGCAAATATTGTCATGATCACAGGGGGAGAAATTGAATCCAAAAGAAAAGGAAAAGAATCGTGACATCTAAAAAAGGCAACAAATTGAGGGGGAGCATTGATCAATTATGGAAACATCTTTTTGGATTGATTGTGATCTTATTATGGATGAAAGGAAAGGTAAATATGTCAGAATTTAAGTTCTACAAAATCCGGTTAGTGCATCTTTTATTACCTTTTGTCATTAACAAATCTCTTATTGATATTATCATTTTATTATGACAAAAAGGATACGTGAATTTTATGATGCATCCGTGATTTTTATTGGATATTTGCTAATATGATCGAAGTGAGCTATATTGCATATCTTTAATATTCGATTTACTTTATAAAAGCTGATTTTTGGAAATTGTGATTCATGTAAGATATTTGTTATCATTCTCTACGTGATACTTTTTCCATTATTATCGCTTTTTGATTATGACAAAAAGGTGGAGAAGATATGAATATGCATATGTGTTGATTGGTTGATATTATTTATTGCATAATATTGAGCTGCGATTATTTTTCTATATATTGTTATGCTCAATCTATTTGCTATCTTTTGATATCCTTTGATTTAAATTAATATTTTTAAAAGCATGTTTACAAATCTGCATATTCAGAGATTGTTTTGTCATCATCAAAAATGGGGAGATTGTTAGGGGAAATCCCTTATGATGTTTTGAAGATGACAAAATAAATCAAAGGCTACTAACATGTTTGATGGTTGAGTAATAGACTATGCATATGATATAACGTGTAAAAGATATTATCAAAGTCTATACTTGAAGTTGAACTAGAAGACAGACTCTATGCTGAAGCAGAATATGTTCAAACTCAGATTGTAAAGTCTATCGCACTCAGACTCAGATTGTAAAGTCTATCGCACTCAGACTCAGATTGTAAAGTCTATTGCTCTCAGACTTTACATACAGATTCGACAGAACGTAACTCAAGCCTAATCACATAACGGCTAGTGATCTGGTTTGGATTCCACATCAAGATTGATTTAATTGACTCAATCTAATTGATTGACAATTGGATCTTGAAGACAAGATCTTTCTATACGAAGGAGCTTTACTTATGGAAACCAAGATTCTGTTTGTATGGGCGATCGGAATCAATTTGGGATTCTACCTTTGTCACTCAACTGCTACTAAATCTTCTAGATACAGAGCTGTCCAATGGGTATATTGGAAGACGATCCTCAAGATACTGTCCAACGGCTAGTTTGGAAGTGGAGGAATATTTAAGGAGATCATGGACCAATGAGCAAGTAAGAGACGGAGCGTAGAATTTATAATTCCAAAGTTCGAGCGACCTTCGACCATACACTTGTCTTTGATGAGCTTAAACGTTTGTGATCGTGAGAGAAATACCAAAAGAGTGACTTAGTGAGATAGTGTGATCTACTACTAAGTGTTTGCACTCAAAGTTATAATCTCTTGTTGATTGCATAGTGGAATCTAGCCAATAAGGTTGTTAGCGTGGGAGAGTGGATGTAGGCTTGGATTAAGCCGAACCACTATAAACCTTGTGTTCTTATTCTCTTCCTTAACTTTTTTATTTTGCTTGAAGTTTATTTTATTCCGCATATATTTGCCAAGGTTTATTTTAAACACCTATTCACCCCCCTCTAGGTGCTCGTACTAGCTTTCACATTCATAACCTCATAGAACCAAAATCATGCAATTTCTTGCAGAAAGATTTGGGCCAATTTGGAAATTTTAGTTCTTTGTTTGAGCCCTTCTTCATTTTTTGGGGTTCTCTTTTTTGAGCTCCGACAAGAAAATTGAGGAATATTGACTCCTCATAAACATCATTGCACCTTGTCAGTGAGGGAAAGATGGAAGATAATCAATGAGGGTAAAGAAAAGCACAGCAGCTAGTTTATTTTTGCTATGAGGAAACACACGATCAAAGCCGCTCGAAAGGGTATTAATATAACTCCCCACACTAAATTACAAGAAGCTAAGCTGGAATCATAGTTTTGTTGATTAGGAGTCTGAAAATCTTTCCTTCCTTTTGCGGGTTTCAACATAGGAACTTGTGAGGTTCACGTTAGAATTCTGAGGATCGATGCTTTCATCAATCTTCATGTCATTTGGTTGCTTACCTTGTTTGTAAACCAAATGCACTCCGCAACTTCTTAGAGTCCCCTCCAATGCTTGAAACAGTATTGCAAATTGATTGCGGCAATTCACCAATTTTGCATCGAATCCCCACATCATTTTCCGTGGAATGTATAGAACCCATACGTGGTCTAACTCCAACGAGGAAAAACAATCTACACAACCATAAGTTGCTTCCTTGTTGACAAACAACTGGATCTCACATGAGATACTGGCTTCCTTCCGATTGGTTCAACCAA
The DNA here is from genome assembly GCA_014182575.1 of Eucalyptus decipiens. Classification (NCBI taxonomy): domain Eukaryota; kingdom Viridiplantae; phylum Streptophyta; class Magnoliopsida; order Myrtales; family Myrtaceae; genus Eucalyptus; species Eucalyptus decipiens. Next base: position 54,364,860 of record CM024611.1, read on the forward strand.
CAATAGCACAAAACGCCAAGCCGGCTATGTCATAGTATAATTCTGAAGATACAGGAAACTTTATGAGTCCTTCGATGCTTTGATGGACAAACCATGTTGGTATCTTACTTCCTGGATGAAAAATGTCAACTCGAGTCTCTCCAAGCAATCCCTGCCATTTGGAACATTTTACATTTGAGACACAAACACAGAAACATGTGCAAAGGGAGGGAGAGAGGGAGGGAGAGAGAGAGACCTCAATTGATAGCATATTGCAATTGCTGGAGCATTGATCCTGAATTAGCTTATAACAATCAGAGAAGTCAAATCTTCTGAGCCAAGGTGATTCATCTGAATTATATTGCAATATGTTCGATAAGTCCGCACATATTTCCAGCAATTCACAACCTTTTGCATGTAAAGATGTTATGTTTGGTGGGAGAGCTAGAATCTCTTGCAGCTGCTTGCAATGCATAAAAAAAAGCTGTTGCAACTTTGTAAATTGACTGATGCAGGTAGGAAGGCTCACAAATTTGTTCTCCGACAAATCTAAAATTGTCAACGAGGACATGCAATGAAGATTTTTCAAGAAACTAAGCTCTGATAAGCTGCATCTTTGCACATTCAAGTTAATAACACTCGGAAGGGCTAACGGGAGAGAGAAATTGGTGCAATCACTTGATTCACACAAACATTCTGGGAGCTTGCTAACTTGTGAGCAACCATCAACCAAAATACGCTCGAGATGCTGCAGTGTATAGATGCTACAAGGAAGGCTTTTAAGGTCCGTGCTATCTTCTAGATACAACCCTTTCAGTTCAACGAGATTTGCAACAGAAGATGGTAGTTCTCTGATGGCAGTCCCATGAAGCGCCAGTTCTGTCAAATGTTTCATTTGTACAAGAATATCTGGAAACCTTGAAAGCTTTGAGCAACCGCTAAGAATTAGATTTTGAAGTGATCTTGACTTTAGATTTCTTGGGAAACGGCTAAGATTGTAGCAGTTCAAAAAGTTCAAATCTTCAAGTTTGTCAAGATGCCCGAGAGACTGATGAACCTCAACAAGATTGATGCACTCTTGTAGAATCAAACTCTCAAGATTTGGCAGTGATGATACATCGGGAATTTCACTTAGCAAAGCACAGTGGCTAAAATTAACAAACTTTAAATTTCTACAAAGCTGCATAGTAAACGGATAACATATGTAAGTAGTTTTTCAAGATCTTCACATATTCATCTTTTATTTTGATGGAAGAGAATATTGCAAGTATGTACCTCGAATGTCTTCCCCAATAGGCGGATGGTGCTTTTACTTAGGTCTAGACCTACAAGTTTCCCGTGGCCTGTATTGAATGGCACCGATGTTGGATAATAATCAGGCCATTCTAGCCATCTCAATTCAGTGGGAAAGTATATGGGATCACCCGTATGGTATACATTGCGAGCTAAGAAAATTCTGAGCCTCCTCATGTTTGTGAAGGCTTGAGCACTAAAGTGTACTTCTTCAGGAGCAGCCAACTTGATCATTATTGCTTCTACTTTACTTGTTCCCTGGTAGCACATTTATGAATAGGCAAATTAAGTGCAAAGGTGTCTAGGTTATACAAGGACTTAACTAGTAATAATAAATAAGAATTGGTGTGCTTTAGGTGCCTTTTGCTCTTAGCTTTTAGAATTTGCTTTTACTTCCACATTTGACATGTTAGTCCTATAAGCACCTCAAATCATTGAAGAAACATATCATATAAGTTCATGGTATTTTTCATATTTTAAGTTTTGGGGAGAGGTCAATAGTGCAAACCTTACATTTCAGGTTGGGATGTGGAAAAAAATGATTCTTATGAGATTGTCAGGCCATTATCTTACTTAGCAGAAATATATTCACACGCTTCTTCATTATAATGTCCAAAGTACTTTTTAAGAGGCTTTAACCCTACCAAACAGGCATACATATTGTCAAAAACAAAATATCATGATTTAGTGCATTACCGTGTCTTCTGTTAGAACATGAAGCACATCCTTATAGAACCACAATCTGCTGCGCTCCCCCGGCTCTTTGGGAGATTCCTTCCGAATGATTTCTCTTCCCATTTCTTGAATCATATCATGCATTTCCAGCTTGCCATGGTCAATAGTAATAAGTGACTTATCTAATAGAACCTCAATTCCAACATCTGGATAGAGATCACAACTCTTCAAAACATTTCTCACATAATTTTCATTCTCTCCCTTGAAGAAACATGCAATGTCAAGAAAAATACCCTTCTCATAATCATCTAGACCATCAAAGCTCATTCTCAGCACACTAAAGATGTCTCCATTGAAAACTTCCTTCAGTTTATCTAATGTGCTTTTCCATACAGGTAATTTTTTACCTTGAAGAAAAGAACCTAAAACTTTAACGGCTAATGGAAGTCCTTTGGTGTATTCCACTATGTTATATGAAAGCTCTTCATAATCTAGACAAGGAGAAGAATTCGGTAAAACAATTGTCCTGAAAAGCGTATGAGCTGATAAACGATCTAATGGTTGAACCTTGTACATACTACTTTTTATGTGATGAGTAGCCAGTAAATGTTCATCTCTAGTCGTTATGATGATTCTACTTCCATCACCAAACCAATCATGTCCTCCAACTAGTGTTTCCAATTGGATCGATTGGTTCACATCATCAAGGACAATGAGGACCTTTTTTTTGCAAAGTCTACTCTTTGTCATGCTCATACCTTCGTCGACACTGCCAAGCTTCAGACCATCGTACCACTTTACCTCAGGAATAAGTGCCTCTTGAAGCTTAAGTAGGCCACTGTCTGCGGATTTCTCGCAAGTTTCTCTAACGTTGGAAAGAAAGCTGCAATACTCAAATTTATGCTCAAAGGCATTGTAAGTAGCTTTGGCGATAGTTGTCTTCCCTATTCCTCCAAATCCGCAAATTCCAACCATGCGAACCTCATTCGATTCCATGTCAAGCAAAGTACGCATACGGTGCACATGTGAGTCCATGGCAACCACGTTTTCAGGAACGTGTAACTGCTTGCGATTCTTCAGTTGAGCGCATACTCTCTCGACAATGTTCTTAATGACATAAGACTCACACCTGGTAGATTCAAACACATTGGATAAAAAAGTACTAAGCTGATCTCCAATAAACTGCGGTTAATATCTCAAGCACAACAGGCCAGATTAAATTCAGTTTCTAGCAAATTGACATCTAATGCAAAAATGGGCTTGTGGAGGGACGCGGTCCACCTGCTTGTTTATGTACTCAACTCACGAATTGCTTAGTTGCTTGTGAAGAAAACGAATACATAAGCTTTCCTGCTTCGATTAGCGTGAATTGTTTTTTTCTTTCTTTTTTCCCATTTTATGCATAAGCATTCCCATGAATCTATTGCCATGGAAATTAGTGAAATTCCGTAATCAACAGTTTTTTCATTTTGTTTTGCCACAGAACAAACGGTTAGCAAACTGAGAAAGGAGTAAATGAGAGAGCCTTACTGGTCAACCAAATGCCAGCCGGAGATGTTAGCTGCTGCAGTCAGTGCTTCTCTCCACCTCTTCACCTTCTCCGAATCACCGCCGTTCGACTTCAACCTCTCCTCGTGATGGATTAGGGCTTCTCCGTACCTCCCCCTCTGGTTCCTCACATCCGAGGGATCCACCTTGTAGAACACCGGGCACACCATCTGCCCCATCGTATCCCCGCACTCCACGATTCTCACCAGCTCGTCCAAGCACCAGCTAGAGGACGCGTAGTTCTCCGAGAACATGACGATCGAGATCCTCGACTCCCCAATGGCTCCAAGGATTGCCGGCGCGATCTCCTCGCCCTGCCGGAGCTCCTCCTCATCCAGGAACGCGTCGATCCCTCGCTGGTCGAGCGCCGTGTGGAGGTGGCTGGTGAAGCCGTTGCGCGTGTCCTCGCCACGGAAGCTTAGGAACACGTCGTATCTGTACGGACGGCCAGACTCCCCGATGGCTCCCCGAGAATCCTGCCTCATCTCCTTGCCCTTCCGGAGCACCTCGTCTTCCATGAATGCCTCGTTCCCTCGCTGGCTGCTCTCACCAAAGGAGTCCAGACGCAGTTCGTTTCCATCTGGATCGCCAGCCCAAAGGTCTGGGGCACTGCCATGTCAAGATAATGGCACAAATTAAGGAATCAAGATCAAATTAAATCACATAATTGCTAAAGTCAAAAGAAGAATCTCACGTAACAAGCAAGTGCTAAAATTAAGGATCGTAAATTCAATTCGATTAATTTTAATGGCTTATAATCTCTTAAATAAATACATATACTGAGCTCATAAAACATGCATCAACTGCAGAAAATCTTTTCTCATAATTCTCTCGATTCTCGTACCCGAAAGCTGCCCCGCCTCCCCCGCCTCCCCAGCCTCCCCCCAAGCTGCCCCGCCTCCCCGCAACCTCCCCCGCAAGCTGCCCCCTCCCCAAGCTGCCTCCCCGCCTCCCCAGACTCCCACCCCCCCGCAACCTCCCCCCCCGCCTCCCCAGCCTCCCCAGCCTCCCCCGCCTCCCCCCTCCCCCGCCTGCTGGACTGAAACGGAAACGGAAACGGTTTGACCGACGACCGGCCAAGCGGTTGCACAACCTCCGAATGAGGGATGAGAGACGGCAGGAGCAAGAGCAAGAGCAACAGCAACCTCCTTCCATCGCCTCTTGGATTGAAAGACTAAAACGGGGTTTGACTCTCAAGGCCGAATAGCTCTATATATAGTTAAATAGAATTTTCTTTTTAAATGCCACGTCATAACAAAATACCTAACATCGACGATAGACACCTATCTCGACGGTCCACATCGGGTGCACATCGTCTAGGGGCAATATCAAGATCGTGTTTTTCCCTCATCCTCGTGACCTCCGCACTGTTCTCTCTTTCTTTTCTTCTCTAAGCGCCCCTACTCGTGAACGCCAACGCCACCGACCCCGCCATCGCTTGTCAAAGCCCCATTGGCGGCTCCGATACGTCCTCTGCGTCTCGAAGGTTAGGGTTTCTACGGATTCTGCTCAGTAGAGTTTTAACTTCTGTTATAATGTGCTTTTCTGTTTATTGAAGTGAAACGTAGATGAACTTCATTTCATAGATGAAGAATCCCTTGCCGACAGGTTTTTATGGCTTATATGTGAGTCAATGGAGCAGGTCTTTCAAGCTCTATAATCTCATTGTCTTTGGAAAAAAAAGTTCATAAAATTGCTAGGTTCGCCTTAAACTATGTTGATCTGGGGTATTGGCTGAGAAAGATGCACGATTCTTTGAAACTATCAAATGAACTATGATAAGTGTAGATTGCATATTAAGTCTATTTATATAGCATATTTTGATCCAATCAGGTAGCTTGATCCAGTTCTATGCCATCCAGTTTGAGAGATTCTTTGTATTAGAGCTTGCCACCTAGTATAAAGTCATCTTTGCACTCTATAATTCAGCTGAGCGCATACTCTCTTGACAATGTTCTTAATGACATAAGACTCACGCCTGGTAGATTCAAACACATTGGATAAAGAAGTACTAAGCTGATCTCCAGTAAACCGCGGTCAATATCTCAAGCACAACAGGCCAGATTAAATTCAGTTTCTAGCAAATTGACATCTAATGCAAAAATTGGCTTGTAGAGGGACGCGGTCCACCTGCTTGTTTATATACTCAACTCACGAATTACTTTGTTGCTTGTCAAGAAAACTAATACATAAGCTTTTCTGCTTCGACTAGCCTGAATTGTTTTTTTTTTTTTTTTCCCATTCTGTGCATAAGCATTCCCATGAATCTATTGCCATGGAAATTAGTGAAATTCCGTAATCAACAGTTTTTTCATTTTGTTTTGCCACAGAACAAACGGTAAGCAAACTGAGAAAGGAGTAAATGAGAGAGCCTTACTCGTCAACCGGAGATGTTAGCTGCTGCAGTCAGTGCTTCTCTCCACCTCTTCACCTTCTCCGGATGACCGCCGTTCGACTTCAACCTCTCCTCGTGATCGATTAGCGCTCGTCCGTACCTCCGCCTCTGCTTCCTCACATCCGAGGGATCCACCTTGTAGAACACCGGCCACACGATCTGCCCCATCTTATCCCTGCACTCCACGATTCTCACCAGCTCGTCCAAGCACCAGCTCGAGGACGCGTAGTTCTTCCAGAACACGACGATTGAGATCCTCAACTCCCCGATGGCTCCAAGGATTGCTGGCGCGATCTCCTCACCCTTCCGGAGCTCCTCCTCGTCCATGAACGCGTCGATCCCTCGCTGATCCAGTGCCGCGTGGAGGTGGCCGGCAAAGCCGTTGCTCGTGTCCTTGCCATGGAAGCTCAGGAACACGTCGTATCTGTACGGACGGCCGGACTCCCCGTCGGCTCCCCAAGTATCCTGCCACATCTCATCGCCCTTCCGGAGCGCCTCGTCTTCCATGAATGCCCCGTTCCCTCGCTCGCTGTTCTTACCAAAGGAGTCCAGAAGCAGTATGTTTCCATCTGGATCGCCAGCCCAAGGGTCCAAGGAACTGAGGATAATGGCACAAATTAAGGAATCAAGATCAAATCAGATCACATAATTGCTAAAGTCAAAAGAAGGATCTCACATAACAAGCAAGTGCTAAGATCTAGGGATCGTAAATTCAATTTGATTAATTTTAAAAGTTTGTTATCTATTATATAAATACATGTACTGAGCTCATGAAAAATGCATCAATTGCAGAAAATCTTTTTCTCATAATTCTCACGATTCTCAAACCTTAAGGTGTCGCAATAGAAGGAATCTTCTCTCTTCAACATAACAACGACACCGGGAATTGCCTTGAGATTGGAGGGGGAACTTCCTCTTATCCGAAAAGCATCTGAATAGGGAGTTGCCTCGCCTGCTGGACTGAAACGGGGTTGACCGACGGCCGGCTAAGCGGTTGCACAACGTCCGAACGAGGGATGAGAGACGGCAGGACCAAGAGCAACCTCCTTCCGTCGCCTCCTGGACTGAAAGACTGAAACGTGGTTGACTCTCAAGGCCCAATAGCTGTATATATAGTTAAATAGAATTTTCTTTTTAAATGCCACGTCATAAAAAAAAATGCCTAACATGGAATGTATCAGTGCGCGGAATCATACGGAAATACAATATATATTTCGGTATTCTCAAATGATCCGAGAGCAAAGTAAAGATATAGCATGCATTTATTTCGCAAAAAACTGAATAATATATTTTTTTTCAAGAATATAATTAGTTTTTATTTGTTTTATTGGGTGATATATAATCAAAAATGCTTTCTGAAGTTTGGGTTTCATTGAAAAATATTTTCAATCTCATGACTTTATTTTAGGAAAAAAATTCAAAATTTTAAATTAATTTTATAGTTTAAAAATTTATTTATTTTAATTTATTTTTAATTTTACGTTTTCTCTTTTTTCTTTTCTTTCCTTTTCCTTTTCCTACTTCCTTCACTACAATCGGCTGGCAATGGCCACAGGCAAGCTCAAGGCTTAATTGGAGTTTTGCTAGATCACAAACTCAAAGCTCGGTAGAAGCTAGCAATCTTGAGGCTTGGCCACACTAGATCTTGATGCCCATGGCTTGAATGCTCATAATAAGATTTTTATGTGTATTATTATAATGGATGATTGAGCAAAAATCGGTAGAAAATGAAAATTACGAATTTGCCAATATGACCCTTTCAGACAATGACAATGTATCTAATTTTGTTATGGGCCTTATGCTTATACTACTATGGATGGAAACTTATTCATCCATTTCTCTTGAGATGTCCAAATTCGTTACTTTAGCCGCAATGGGGAGGATTTGTTTGTAGATATCAAGTAAGAGGTATGAAAATTGACAAATATTTGGATTTTGAGATACTATACATATTGAAAGAACTGATCCAATCCAACAAACGAATTTCTCTGCGGCTTCGATTATGACTATAACAATGTGTTATTGCTTCAAGAGTTCCTATGTTTGTGATTCAATTCTATGATCAATTTATCTGACAGCTCGGCCATCTTCCAATAAATTTTTTTCTGACAATAGCACGAATAGTGCATAGGAGAGCAATGCCTCGAGCCTACTCATTTGGTGCTTAAATGTATGTGTGGGTAAGGTAATCATGAGCCCTTAACCGATGTACCTTGTAGGTTGAACCATCTAAGCCTCGAAGAAAAATCATTAAATTTTCACCTATCAAATCCTATTGAATGATTTAAAATGGAGTAGGTTTGTAAAAATGATATGGAGCGCTGAGCGCTCGAGGAATAATGGAATCAATTTGTCATATGCCAATCTAACAGAATACTTACGTCATTGGCATTCTTTCCACGCGCATTTTTGTTATAGCTCGATTTGTTTATTTATTTTTTATAATCATTCTTTACGTAATGAATTTCACATCTTCAATAAGTATAATAACAATATCACTAGAAGCTACTTTAGCACTTGCTGAAAAAAATGTTAAAAGAGGTTTAGCTTATTTTACAATATTCTAATTGGGCTACATGATGTTAGCTCTAGGCATGGGATCTTATCAAGTGGCTTGAATATTTTATGAAACTCTGAAAGCTCCGAATTTGGTAAAAAATAAGATACTTGTCCTTTTCCTTTTGTATTAAAAAAAAATGTAAAAGAGAGTTTACTAGAAGCGTAACTGATGAGTTTTTTGACTTTCAAATTAGTATATTTTTGTGATGACTCCTAGCATGTCGGGCTAATGTAGCTATCCAATTCCTTCTACTTTTTTAGCATGCGGAAGCATCTTTATACCAGAAATAATTCAGAACATGGGAAACTTAAAGAACGCACGCGTAATATAAACTAGGCTAACGTAGTTCATTCCTTATTTATTTACTTTAGGTGACATGATCGGTGTATTGGGGATTTTTTTTTTTTTAAAGGTCATCCCAAAGTACATCAAACATACCCGCACGATACTACCTTGACCTTGGAACTACCTGTACATGGTTTGCCACCTATTTTCCAATGCTAGCATGTCCAAAAGTTGTTGCCTAGATCCAAATTGTGGCTTCACCTTCCTACTCTTGCCCCAGTCGACTGTACTACTACCATCGTTGTCTCCATCATTCCCGGGGTGTGGGATTGGCCCCATGAGCTATCCTCCTACTCGCGCGTAGACCGCAAGAAAACCCATGAGTATGAGACCTGCCGGGACTCCTATGTCTATGGACAAAATGGCAATCCACTAGATGAAGGTGATGTCCGGAAAATCCGGATCCACAAAGTGGAAAAAATGCTAGGTGAGGTCCATGGGTACCCCATAACTAATGGAAGTTGAAGCAGGACGAATTGACATGATCTGAAAAAGTAAAATCAACAACCAATGAGCCTAAACTTAGCAAACAAAAAGTCCACCGTTTATACTACATAAATCAATCATTGTACTGATAAGAAAAGCCTCAATATAAAGAATATGTAATCATTTTCAAATCAACTTGCTTGAGAACGTTTTTCAAAAGCAACCTAGCAGATCAATAAGTTAAGTAGCTTTTCTAAACAAGTGATCGGTAACTCAAATGAGATTTAAAGATACAAAGACTATATTCAATATGAATTCATACTATCACCATCCTGCGGAAACTCCGTTACCCTTTGGGCATCTCGCACCCATCAAGCATCGTGAGGATATTTGGGAGAATTGTGCTACACCTCTCAGGCATTTGAAATAATCCAGTTACCCCTCCAAGCATTCCTACACAACTCGGGGCATCGTCATCCTAAGGACTAATTGTACTTCCAATCACATATCCGTATCATGATATAGTAATTTCATAATTAAATTTAAAAGGCATTGACGTTATTACTACCGAGGAACTCGAGTAAATCTGACGAATCCTCAGTCACTTATACTCCGCTAGACCAATATAAACACACTCATACCAACATCAGACAGATAGCAAGAAGGATTCCATATTAAAGTCCCCAAATTTGCCCCATAATAGTGTTCCGCATGCCTTTGGAAACAGTAGTGGTTGCCTAGGTAAACGTGTTTAAAAAATTATGAAATTTAGATAAGATCCAAAGGGACATTTTTAGCAAAGAAATCAAAGTCTAATTCATTTTATACGACACTATATAAATTTTTGGAAACCAAACTAAAACAGTAGGTCTTCTGATAGATAATAGGATTAAAAAAGAACATTATTTTGCCAATTAAACGATTTCATTCTGAAATTTTTATATGTGGTATTTTAGGATGTACTCTACAATTTCATGAGAGACGCTCATTAAAATTCTTGCCTGAAAAATGGAAAGTAGAGGAAGGTCGGTCCTGTGTCCATGAAAACAGATCCTATACTTAATTGTTTTTCGAATATATTGTTGTCATACAAACTCCAAAAATCTAAATTTAAAGTATGTTATAGAACCGTGGAATTCACATCACACAAGTCAAATTAGCAAAATTGGAGGTCTTGTCGGAACCAAACCTGACTTAGACCTTGTTGACACATAAATTTTGATTAATCATTTAGTAATTAGTTGCATGAAAAAAAAAAATTATTAAAATTAAAAAAATAAAAAAATAGTAAAATTACATTTCATGTAGTCACATTTGCATCGATACTAAAAGCGGGACAAGACGCAGCGGCTCGCAGTCGATTACATGCACGAATGGATGATCTCTCTCCACTGGTCTGAGCACACAAAAGAGCGAAAGTCAAAAAAAGAGGAAGGAAGTTCTTGCACGTTCGTTGTCTCTCCCTCATTAATGCATGCGCATGCACGTGCAAATTCGACGGACGTGCGGATTCTAGAGGAATCCTCAAAGAAGCAAAATGAGCCCATGATATAATATTATATAATATGCTCTCTCTCAAGTGTGGGTTGTCAGGAGGAGCAACGAGAAATTTGCTGAAGGAGGAAGCAAATAACAGACAAGAAAAGTCAAAAGTTGTGGCTATCCTATAAAAGGGAGAGAAGTAGCCGTATAAGAGACCCCAAGCATGAGGAAAAAGAAGAATACATGAATGTGCATTTTCTTCCCTTCATTAATGTCTGCACATGCACGCATTAAATGGAGACGTAAAAATTCTACAGATGAGGTGGACTAAGGATCGGTGGCCATCATATTTGGAAAAAAGAGCCCAACGTGAACAGCAAGGAAAGGTTACGGCTGCCCTTTTTTTCACCTGTTCACACTAATGTCATTTGTTGCCTATAAATAAGCAAGGATCCTTGGCTTAAAAGGGGGGGGAGGAAAAGAAAAAATTCAGTCGAGAGAAAGGTGGGGAGATTAAAAGAGATAAAAAAAAATGAAGTCAGGTATCTCTGAACAAAAACAGAGAAAGTACACTGAAAAGTAGAGAGAGAGAGAGAGAGAGAGTGTGAGACGTGAGGGAGAGACAGAAAAGAAGTGACCGAACAACAGAAAAAAAGAGAGAGAAAAAGGAAAAAAAACCCCTACTGTTCATCTTCTTCGGGAGTTCCTCGCTGCTGCGGGTGGCCCGGCGCTGCAGCTGCCCTCCCGCCGCCTTCCTCCTTCCGGCGATCTCCAAGCCCGCCGCCGTGCCCGCTTGTTTTTCTGCATCACCGCTGCACGAGCTCCCGATCTGCACCAACGCCCGGCGCCACTGTTCTCCACCGCCGCTCAGTTCCTCCGAACAACAGACCCCACCTCCGTTTCTGTCCTCGACGACCAGCCGACGCCGCACCTCCACCTCCGCCGTGCGCCGCCTCGCCTGCTGTGCGCATCGACCCGCGACGACCCGGCACCTCTGCCTGACGCCACCGCCTCTGCCCTTGCTGCTGCATCTCACCCTCTGCCCGCTGGACGCCGCCGACTCCATCCGTCCGACGATCTGAGGACGTAGACGTTGCAGCAACCCTCTGCTGCATTCCTGCTCCCGGCGAGTTCCGAACGTCGCTGCCGCTGTAGTCCCGTGCCCCCGCTCCCGCCTCCGGCAGTTCGAAGCTTCGAGCGACGCCTG